>OY856410.1:14285398-15485398 GCA_963693085.1 Alisma plantago-aquatica
GGTAGACCGCTTTGTTTTTCCGGCTGATTTCGTCGTTATGGAAATGCAGGACAAGCACGGCAATGAGTTACTACTTGGTCGCCCATTCCAAGCTACAGCTGATATGATCTTGGAGATGGGGAGAGGTCGCTTGACCTTGGGCATTGCGGATGATCGCTTTGAGATGGTCATGCCCAATGGCAATGCATCTAATAAAGCAAAAGCACAGTGCAACATGGTTAAGCATGTGGAACAAAATATCTCACTTTGTCTTGGGAAGCCATTTTTGGATATGGCTCATGTGATGAGCAGGATAGATAATGGGACCTTAGCGGTGGACCTTATGGAGCAAACGAAAGTTGTCTCTTTATGCAAGGTTGTTGGGTTTCCAAATGATGAGAATGAGGACATTCCACCTTCGTGGGAGGATGATGTGATTATTACTTCCGTCTTTGATGCATATCCGGAACTGCCTTTGGAGGCGTGTTTGCTAAATGTCACTTATGATTGGATGCAGAGTACTTCACTCAAGGAGTGCGCCAAGATGCTTCAAATGCTTCCATGTTTCTACACGAGGCACTATGAAGATTTGGGTACACTTCCCCCACCGCTACAATCATCTCTTATTTTCCCACCTGATCTGGAGTTGAAGCCATTGCCCCCGCATCTGAAGTACGTCTTTCTAGCTGAGGAGGACAAGTTACCAGTGATTGTTTCTGCATACTTGAGTGCGGATGAGGAGGAGCAACTACTGATAGTGCTCAAGAACCACCGTGGAGCTTTTGGGTGGTCTGTGGCGGACATCAAGGGGATCTCCCCTACACTTTGCCAACACAAGATTCGGCTCGAGGAGGGAGCCAAGCCAGTCATACTGCCTCAAAGACGTCTAAATCCAAGCATGATGGAGGTTGTCAAGAAGGAAGTCATAAAGCTTCTTGCTGCAGGGATCATTTATGCCATATCCGATTCGACGTGGGTGACTCCCACACAGGTAGTCCCTAAAAAGGGAGGAATCACTGTCACTACAAATCTTTTGAATGAACCTGTCACCACCCAATTGGTAACCGGGTGGCGTGTTTGCATTGACTACCGCCGATTGAATGCCGCAACTCTTAAAGATCATTTTCCATTGCCATTTATCGATCAGATTTTGGAACGTCTAGCTGGTCGGTCGCATTTTTGTTTTCTAGATGGCTATTCGGGGTACAACCAGATTTCTATTGATCCTTTGGATCAAGAGAAGTCTACGTTTACATGTCCCTATGGGACGTTTGCTTACCGCCGCATGCCGTTTGGTTTATGCAATGCGCCGACGACTTTTCAACGCTGCATGCTCGCCATATTCTCTGACATGGTAGAGCAGTGTCTTGAAGTTTTCATGGATGACTTCTCGGTGTATGGAGCGTCTTTTGATGAATGCCTTTATAACTTAGATAAGGTATTGCAGCGGTGCGAGGACACACACTTGGTCCTCAATTGGGAGAAATGTCACATGATGGTGATGGAAGGAATTGTGCTAGGACACAAGGTGTCTAGCAAGGGTCTTGAGGTAGACCCCGTAAAAATTGAGGTGATTTCTAAGCTACCCCCACCAAATTCTGTAAAAGGGGTGAGAAGCTTTTTAGGACACGCCGGGTTTTATCGGCGATTTATCAAGGATTTTTCAAAAATTGCAAAGCCATTATCGGAATTGTTGGAAAAAGATGCAGTTTTTTATTTCAATGAGAAATGTCTTCACGCATTTGAGGTTTTGAAGGAAAAGTTGATTTCAGCTCTGGTTGTTCAAACGCCGGATTGGACAAAGCCTTTCGAGTTGATGTGTGATGCGTCCGATTATGCTGTGGGAGCTGTTTTGGGGCAAAGGGTAGATAACAAGCCTGCTGTGATTTTCTACGCCTCAAAAACGCTTAATGATGCTCAATTGAACTACACAACCACGGAAAAGGAGTTACTGGCCGTCGTGTTCGCCTTTGAAAAATTTCGGCAGTACTTAGTGGGTTCTAAGGTGGTTGTGTGGACTGATCACGCTGCAATAAAGTATTTGATGGAGAAGAAGGATGCGAAGCCTAGACTAATTAGGTGGATTTTGCTCCTACAATAATTCGATATTGAAATCAAGGACAAGTCGGGAATTGAAAATGTGGTGGCTGACCACTTGTCTAGGTTAGAGAGGGTTGATGAACAACGTTTGCACATACCCATTACCGAGACCTTTCCTGATGAACAAATTTTAAAAATTGATTCTAAAGAACCATGGTTTGCGGAAATTGTGAATTATTTGGCTTGCGGGATCATCCCGGAGGATTGGTCCTATCAAGAGAAAAAGAAATTCTTTCATTCATTGAGATATTATTTTTGGGATGACCTGATTCTCTTGAAGTAGTGCAGGGATGGTATTCTTCGCAGGTGTGTGCCGGAGGTGGAGTACGAGAGTGTTCTCCACCACTGTCATGCGTCGCCTACAGGAGGACACCATGCTAGCTCACGGACAGCAGCCAAGGTGTTGGAGAGCGGCCTTTATTGGCCCACTTTGTTCCGGGATGCCTATGATTTTGTTAGGCAATGTGACCCGTGCCAGCGCGCAAGTAACATCTCAAGGAGACAAGAAATGCCCCTGAATGTATTTCAGGAAGTTGAGGTATTTGATTTATGGGGCATTGACTTCATGGGACCCTTTGTGTCCTCAAATTCAAATCTTTATATCTTACTTGCTGTAGATTATGTGTCGAAGTGGGTGGAGGCAATCCCCACAAGGACTAATGATTCGAATGTAGTGTGCAGGTTTGTCAAAGAGAACATTTTCTGCAGGTTCGGGATTCCCCGAATGATCATAAGTGACGGAGGCACACATTTTCGAAATCAGAAATTCGCGACACTTTTAGAGAAATATGGGGTCAAGCACAACATCGGCACCCCATATCATCCACAGACGCAAGGACAAGTGGAGGTATCAAATAGAGAAATCAAGAAGATTTTAGAAAGGACCGTACCATCCACAAGGAAGAATTGGAGTGTATTTCTATCAGACGCGCTTTGGGCTTATCGAACGGCGTACAAAACACCTATAGGCACCACGCCTTTTAGGCTGGCGTATGGCAGGGCTTGCCACCTTCCGGTGGAATTGGAGCACAAGGCCCATTGGGCGCTAAGAAGGCTGAACTTGCGCTATGATGAGGCCGGGAGAAAAAGGATGTTTGAATTGAATGAATTGGATGAGCTACGCATGACGGCATATGAGAATGCTCGCATCTACAAGGAGCGCACAAAGCTGATCCACGATCGCCATATTGAGATGCGCACGTTCAAGAAGGGAGACAGCGTTCTATTGTTCAACTCTTGTCTCAAACTGCATCCCGGGAAGCTGAAATCTCGGTGGAGTGGACCCTTCGAGGTGGAAGAAGTGAGACCGCACGGAGCGATTCTCGTGCGTGATGGAGATGCCACGTTCTTGGTGAACGGGCAACACTTGAAGTTGTATTTTGGTGAGAATTACAAGAGGAAAGTGAATGAGGTCAAACTCATTTCACTTATGCATGAATGAGATGAAGGGAAGACGTCTAGCCTAAGACGCTAAAGAAGGGCGCTTGTTGGGAGGCAACCCAACCATCGGTACATTAGGATAGTTTAATTTTAGTCATAGATTGCTTTTATTTCGTTTAAATTTTAGTTTAAAAATGATACCTTGATCCGTTTGTTGAATGTGCAGGCACAGGCAGGGTCGATACCATCGACACACTCGTCGATGGTATCGACATGGGTTCAGGTTGACACCAGCAAAAATTGAACTGCGTCGATACTATCGACACCCCCGTCGATGGTATCAACATGGTCACAGACAGGTCGCAATAAAAGTGTCGATGGTATCGACACCCCAGTCGATACCATCGAGATCTCTGGAGATATTCAGACGAATTTTTCTCAGTCAACTCGATACCATTGATGGCCTCATCGATGGTATCGACATCATCACAGGTTGAATGCAACACAACGGTGGTGTCGCAATAAAAGCAAGTCGATACCATCGACATCCGTCGATGGTATCGACGGACATGTCATCGATCCGCACACAGACATCGACGACGATCGCAACAGCCACGTCAGCGATCCGGGTGCTGCGTCGATACCATCGACTTCCGTCGATGGTATCGACCCGTCAGCAATCCGGGTTTCTCGATCCAGCAAACGTCAGCCGTCGATACTCGCGAGGGAGGCGGATACCCGCGAGATGTGTCGATACCATCGACCCGCGTCGATGGTATCGAAGGGTCAACAGGGGCGCCGATCAAGCCTATTTAAGGGGACTTGCAACGTCATTTGACGTCACACCTTCAGAGCAAGTATCCTCCTTTGCGCCGAGCACTCCCTCGAGCCCTCCAAGACTGAAGAGAAGCGTCATCGAGCGAAGAATTTCTTCTCCATCTTCACCGAGCTCTTTTCTTCTAATCCCATCTTCTCAGAACCATGGTGCACGCCGCCAGAGCGTCGTCCTCAAGCGCACACCCTATGGAGATCGAGGAGTTCGTTCCTCCCCCAACCGCTTCCATCCCTCGTCCATGCCTAATTCATGCCAACATGGAGGTGAGGAAGGTCTACGAGGAGATAATGAAGCGAAAGTTTGAGCCCACCCGGTATGTGGACCGGGGCATGATCCAGGAGTTGGGATTCGAGGCCAACTTGGCCTATGTGCTTCATGGACAAGCACGCCTCACCAACAGAAGCCTACACCCTGACGAGCTGCAGTACCATGCGGATGGGAAGCTGTTTTTCGGCGAATGGCCCACCTACAAGGAACTAGTGGCGGAGTTCATGGCGTCTCTCGACGTCTGCGTCGTACCAAACGACGTGGTAGCATCGGACCGGGAATGGATCAAGGGAAGGGTGTCCTTCCGACTCTTCAACAACAACTACAATCTCACACTGGTCCAGTTCAATCAAATCTTCAACTGGATCCACTCTCCACATGATCACCGAAGGCCGGACTCCCACACCGACTATGCAAAGATCTTCTCCGAGCTAGTTACAGTGCCGGCGGGGAAGACCGTGAGCTACCACAATGCAGCGGTAGCAGATTTTGAGCACCCGTTCGTCCGGGTCTTGCATAGGATGTTGAGCTTGACATTCTTCGCTCGAAATGATCTTGCTTTGAGCAAGTTTCAGGAGAGTGACTTGTTCTTCCTTTACGCACTCCTAAAGCGTCAACCATGCAACTGGGGGGCGTTCTGGCTACAGCGCATCCTGGCGGTGAAGAGGAGCACAAGGAAGGCTCCAATCCATTTTGGTGGTCTTGTCACCAAGTTGGCGCTTTACTTGGGGCTGAACTTTCAGTCCATGACTCCGATCTCTACGAGGAGCAAGGTGAGTGTGCAACACTTGCACCGTTCAAACCTCATTCTTCTCTGGGACGGGTTGGCGTACGCTCATTGCCACGTCAACCAAGCTTATCAGGAGAGCTCCCTACCGGACGACGTCTTCAACATAGAGGGCAAGCAGCACTTCCGGTGGCCAATCATAGCCATCGAGTCCTCTGAGGAAGAAGGCGGAGGTGACGAGCAAGAAGGCGAGGCTGCAGAGGAAGAGGAGGCTTTCACACCTCTTCGAGCATGTGTGGCACCACGGAAGCGTCCTAGGATGCATCCCGGTGCATCTTCATCATCTCAGCCCCCGCCGCCATCACCACAGCACGAGCAGCCAACCGAGGATCCCTATTCCATGCAGGGGATGTACACCATGCTGCAGGACATCCAGCAGACTCAGCAGCAGCACATGGTTATGTATACCGGCATTCATGAGACTACGAGCCGGGTACTTGACAACCAACGGGCTATGTTCGAGAACGAGCGGCTCATCCTCGCCAACCAAGAGCAAATGCACACCCGGTTGCAGCGGATAGAGATGCAACAGGAGCCTTTCTTCGACCATTACTGGAGTCAAGACTACTTTGGAGGCTATCCACAGCCTCCGCCGAGGACCCAATATGATCCAAGCTTCCAGGGGGAGTACCTGCCTTGGGATCCTACGGCACCGCAATACCCACCACCGCCTCCGCAGGATTGATCAGGGTATCACTGTTCCACCCTAAAGTTGGTTTCTGACTATGAGGCCATAGTCGAATTCAAGCTTAGGGGGGTGGATGGAACAGCTCTATCTTTTATCTTTTCTTTAGTTGTTTTTAGTTTTTTCTTTGTTATTTGTTCTTGCATTTTTAGTTTGTTTAGGATCCACATCTATCTAGTGTAATCGTGGATGTCTTAAAAATTGTCATCTCGCTGTTTTCATGGGAAATTTAAGGGAATTTAAAAATTTCTGTGTCTTTTGGATAGCTTAACTTGGTTGTCCTTGGGGAACCTGTCCTATGAAAATGATTGATTATGTCAACTTTGAAGCAATATGTCACACCCACACCCCCATTGACTCATGAAAAGTGGATAGTAACGGTTGTTTGAGCCTAACCTAATCAAATGGTAATGAGACCTTAATTGGATATAAGAGAAAGAACCCTTTGAACTACTACACATGTCAGTAAGGAGGGACACATGATATTTTTCTAAGGTTCAGTAACTTAATCTTGTGATCATTCCACTTCATATTTTTCCATAATCTACCAAAGAATTGGAAGTAAAGTACAGTTTTAATTCCTTCTTGCGTGCATAGCATGTAGATAGGATTTGCATTGTTATTTTCATACTTTTGCATAAAACGAAAAAAAATGTATAGTGATTCATGCACATTACCTTTAGGTGCATGTCATGTAGTTGCACTCATAACTTTCATGATTTTCACGCATAAGTACACCATGTACCTCAGTTTTTCCTAAAAAGTGATCTAAACTTTTCCATACCCTCGAAATAGTACAAAGATTTCCAATCATGAAGAAAATAGCCTAACACATGTATCTCTAAGCAATTATGGATATGTGGGCTAAAAGAAAAAAAAAATCTGAAAATCTGAAAAAAAATTTTGAAAAAAAAATTTGAAAAAAAAAGAAAAAAAAGAGAGAATTTAGAAGGAAATGGAATAAGAGGGAGAAAGGAACATGATATCACTTGCATAACAAGGAAATTGAGTACATGATGTGGCTTAATTAGATTTCTATCTCTTTTTGAGGTGGAAGGTTAGTGCATGCATCATTCCACCCAATTTTAAGCATTAGGGCATTTTCAATGTGCATTTGCATCATTTAGGACATTTTGTTTTATGCATTTTGAAACTGTGTAATACTTCCAAATTCTTCCATGAACCACCCATTCCATCCACCCGTTGCTCGGATTGGTAGGCCACCGTGATTTTCTCCTCACTCATGTTTATCAGGAGAACTGCTTCCATGTAGATGGTAGTTAGGGCGAGCAACGTAGTGTAGGCGATCACAAGATGCACCAATGCTGAATCGGCAAATTTTATTATGTTACCTGCCTTATGTGATAGTGTTCATCGGTTTGAAGGATAATTTCTTTTATTGATGATTATTGTCGCCTGTAGGGTAATTACTGTTCTGTGATTAGGAAAGGCCAGTTTGAGAACGTTCAGTGGGAGTCATGTGGAATGTGGGGTGATGTGTTGATTTTTAGTTGACATCTGCAATCCTATTCTAAGGATTAGTTGCTCGAGGGCGAGCAATGTTTAAGCTTAGGGGAGTTTGATGCGATGATTTTGAGTCGCATTTATAGACCTATTTCATATGTGTTTTGTGCTCTAATTACTCATTTTCATGGATAATATTGCATAATTCACTTAATTTGGTCTTTGCCATCATTTTATATCAAATCCCCTTTTTTTTACTACTTTGAGCATTATTTATCATCTTATTATAAATTGTGTGGATTTACTTGGTCTTGTTGTGAAATTTCAGGAAAAACAAGTATCTGCTTCCGTCGATACCATCGACGGAAGTCGATACCATCGACCAAGCCACAGGTTGTCAGCCGAGAAGAGCAATACAGAGTCGATACCATCGACACCTAAGTCGATGGCATCGAGATCACTTCATGTTGCTGGCGAAGATGCAGTCGATACCATCGACGAAAGTCGATGCCATCGACACAAGGAGAGCTACAGCGTCGCTAGAAGACAAAACTGACGCTACAGGAGTCGATACCATCGACGCCCAAGTCGATGGTATCGAGATCACCACATGCGCTCAGAATAAAAGAAAGGAAAGCTGCCGCTAATCCGCTGCGTCGATACCATCGACCCGCGTCGATGGTATCGACTCCGGCAGATATGCGTTGGATCTATTTTGATCTCGATCGGACGGTTGTTGTTATTTGATGACCTAATTAGGGACTTATACCTAATGACGGCCGCCTAGACGAGAGGAGGATCTCATTTTTGGATTGCACGAGTGCCGAGGAGGAGAAAAAGGAGAACGGAGGCCGAGAAGCTCATCCCGGGTGATTCGAACGTTGCCGAAGACGATTTCCACCACCGACAGGCAGGGAAGCTCGTGTTTTACGCCAAGGATCCACCGGTTCTTCTCCGTTCAGGGGTTTTCCCATTTATTTACCGTTTTTCTTATGAATTCCCCAATTTCTACCATGTATTCGTGTGAGATGAACATGAGAGGCTAAACCCCTCAATCTTTAGGACCGGGAGTAGCCTGGGAATGCATTGTATGACATTTTTATATCAATAATTCATATTTTTCTCTCAAATCCGTGGTATAGATTCGTTTTCTCCATTTCTATTGTTATGCTTGATCACCATAATAATAATTTAACACCCTTAATCACTTCGACAGAAGGATTAACGGTTGAAAAGAGACGAATTCTACATTAATCAATAAAACCCTTGACAAAGGAGTTGTAAAATTAATGGTGGGAACTGAGAAACCGTTTTTAATGCGCTTAGTTTAGGGGAATGATTACTACGACGGTGGAATCAACCTAAACCTAAGTAGTGAATTACACCACGATAGTGGGAAATTCTCATTTCAGGCCACTACCTGGATAGAGAGAGAAGTGTGAGGAATTATATGAAACCTAATACAATGTTGACCCGCGGTGAAACCGCCATCCTAAAGATATCCCTTTGAATTGATTAAATTAACCTTTAATCGATTGTTTTCTTTGTTTGATTTTTATTTTATTTTAATTTCAACAACAAAACCCTATTTTGTTAATCGGTCTAGCTGATTGCGATTAGTTAGTAGAAGTCTCTAATAATTCACGTATCCCTGAGTTCGACTCGGGCCTCACAAGGCCTATATTACTCGACGCGTATACTTGCGTTTAAGCGCGTAGTAAAATACACGTCAGTGACTCATAGGAAACAAGACGTCAAGCCCATGGAGATTCTTATGCAAACTTTGTTTCCTAATGGATAGTTTGCTACTCCATTTGGATAGTTGTATCTTTCCTGGATGTGTTATGGATGTGTTTGCATGTGTAGTGGTGGTGAAACTCGATTCCACCCCAGTGATTCCCATCATTAAACTAAACTAAGTTTTAATCCCGCTCTTTTTACTTTCCTTGCAATTAGTTTAACTAAACCCAAATCAACTCTTGTTCTAAATATTATTCTTGATTCAACTAGATTTGAAAAGTAAGATTCTTAAAAATGTTGTCCCTTGGGATTTGAACCTTAACTATACTACGATAAGATCTGTCCGCTTGCGGGTGGTACTATTGCACAAGGTTTTAGTAAAACCTTAGGGATTTCAGCCCTAAGTGAGTTTGTTAGTGTAGTAAAAACCATGTCACCATCATACACTGTTCTCCTACCAAAAGGAGAGAGACAAAGGAGGATCATTGGATGATCCTCGAATCCAGGGTTAAAGGATCCAACGACCCATAACTAAATCTAAGGAAGACATGGCTTCTCATTAGTTGAAATCCTCTAAGTTGGATTTTTGGAACATATAAGGCAGTGAGTGGGCCATGCAAGTGCACACCCATGCTCAAGGATAGTAAGGCTTGCCCAACATTCAAAACAAGAGATTAAATTCTACAAATCTAGGTTTCACATTAGATTTTCAAACAAGAATGACTTTCTCGTCTTAACTCAAAATTGAGTTAACTTTGATGTGTTGGAATAGGTAGAGTGTCCTCTACATAATAAGAACAAGTTAGGATAGAGTAATGCATAAATATGAGATAAAAGGGGATGAGAGTTGATGAGTTTTAAATATCGGTGAAGACTTAATTTTATATCAAAATGAAGGACACCACTTGTCATGTCGATACAAGGCAAACCCGAGGAGCATAAAAACATATGAATTCATGAAATTGATTCCAGGAGTGTGAGATTATTGAAATAAAAGTAGATAGCAGAAGCATGAGGAGAGAGAAAAGTCTAATTTATGACAGCCTCCCTCCTCAAAAGGAATTTTGTCCCCAAAATTAGCACAAGTCATCAGCTGTGATTGAATTTTCCTATTCAACATCATAATTGTCATAGTATTCTCATAAGTTATCATCACCACTTACAATATCCAACTCATTTCTATAATGAGTAATAGAGCATCACGGTCAACGCATAGTCACATAGATCATCTAATTGGAAATATCATCACATGAGTCACAGTTTTGGAGAGATTATCCTACATATCACCATATTTGCAAAGATCACATTTCAAGTCAATTGGATAGATTTCAAGAGTAAGGCATTACTTTCTTACCCAACATTTAGGGTCCTATATTCTACATTGTCCTAGGTGGGGTTATACATCCATGGGTGAGAATTCATATTTCAACAATTTGAAACAAACATCATATTTTAACAACGTGATTTCATGTTCAATATATGATTTCATGTTCAAGATAAATGGAAGGTCCCATCATAGTCCACATGGAGCTCACCCCTAAGTCATAAATAGATCGAGTAAACATAATCATTGTTTCAAAATTTTGAAATTTAGGAACATGAAAGTTATCAATGATATATCGAGGGCGATCTCAAGATCCAAATAGGGTGATCATAGGGTTCAAATCAAGATCATTAATCAATAGTCAAGATTTAGTTATTCAATTTAGAGAGTCAAGTTTGGACAATAATGTCATAGGTCCAAGCACTTTGAAGCAAGGGTGTCGATTCCTATTTAGACCTTGGCGGTGATCATTGATCCATATACAACAATCGAGCAACATTTTGTGGTATCAACATCGAATTCATTTTCATGGTATTCATGGTTGATGAATGATCTAGGCCTAGGTATTTATTGGAACCTAACTACTAATTGTAGTCAACAACATCATATTTCAAGATTTCCATTAAATTGAGATTCAAGATTGAGTATCAAAATCATTATGGATTTGACCTATTAGAGACTTGGGTTAAGAAATCAGAATAGTATGAAAGGGATTGCCTTTCCAATCTCTAAATAAATCAATGGGATGTGAATAGGTAGTCATAATATAGATGTGACCTAGATTATGAGTCATCACTTAACTACCACCTTAATCTAGCACATTAGTCCATATTCGTCATGCGTCATCAAGCATATCCCACTAGGCCGAGTATCAATTATCAAATTACATTTCACAAGATCACGAGCTAAACATCAAGATCATTACTGGGGCAACCATATTTCCAAATGTTGTGAGGTAAAGGTTGTAATAAGGGATATCTTGGTCATAATTGTATTCCCTTCCTTTCATGGTCAAGGTAAGGATATATTATGGTAATCAAGAAGTCCAATTGGGAACTCTAGAGTTTGAGAATAATAGTGTAAATTGAGATTTGTATCCATTATATCATTCATAATTGATATTACAAAGAGATATAGAAATCAATAGGAAGAACTCCCTTATATTAAATTCTTTCATCGTGATTTTGAGAGTCCAAAGGTATAGTGATTTCATGGAATAATCATAGTACATATCAAATAGGGGAAATTTGCTTAATCATGTTTGAGGTTTGGTCAAGAATAGGGCACCATAGATTAAATCAAGTAGGGACCTCATAAAAATGAGGTATAATGTACAGATCCTCCTTACTTCAATATATTAAAATCATTATCATTTTACCTCAAACATAGAAAGTGTGTAGTCTAGATTTGTTAAAGTTTATTTAACATGATTTGACATGTCATAATGAGTTCTTAACTCCAAGAGTACTTTCATTAGTCATAATTGAGTTTTTAATTAAGGTCGATCATGGCATCATCATCATTTTACTCAAATTTTTACCAATTCATTCAAATTTTTAGTTTTTCCCCTTATATACGCTACCCAAAATTGAGAAATCGTGTGATTAATAGTCAGGAGTAGAAGAATCACATGAAGAGATGAGAAGATTACTAATCATCCTCAAATGGGTGGCTAGGTTTATCCTTAAAGAAGAGATTACATGCTAGAAAACTCTCTAAGGTACGTGGGATTGGGTTATTAAACATGCATATAGGATATGTGATTACTCTGCTAGGGTTTGTCATGGAATCATTTGTTATCCTAATTCCACACTCCTAATGGATATATATACAAAGGTAGTTTCTCTGGGCATCCATCCCTAGAATGGATCACATAACATATGCATGAATAAAACCACAAACAAGAACAAGGTATGAAACATGGAGAATAGAGACATGTACCCATTTCTATATTAGAGAATACCCATTGGTGATTCATTTCAGATCTAAGAGTCTTGAGTACAGTAGGTCTTCATTTGGCCATTAAAAATTTGATAAACACAATATATTAATGCTAAGCATTAAGTATGCTACGAAAAGGCATCTAAACAGTTTAAGAGTAGTATAAAAGTTTCTTGGCTAGAAATATCATATAAGTAAGAAGTAGAAACAAGGCATGAAACACTTATGACATTCTTTTATGGAAAGTGTGTTTTAAGTGTATTTCCATTATACTCATCCACATATTATGGTCATTGACCAACTTCCCATTGGAAGGATCTATAAGGGTGATCAAGATTAGCTAACCCTTTTACCGACATGATTTGCCTTATCTTAACATCTCAAGCAAGGTTCCAAATCATGTGCCCTTACCCTGAGAATATAGGAAGGTACACGAGGTTTGTATAAAGGACAAGTTCAATTATGTTTAAGGTTTGTTCAGCTTAATTCAAGTAAAATGAACATACTAATCATAGGGAACACGTAGCTCAAACTAGTAATTATCTAGCCAAGCTTTAATATGAGCATACATATAAGCAAGTCAATAACATAGTATGGTCAAGAGGAAAATGTAACTTGTGAGTAGAGTACAACATTAACCATTTTGATTAGGAAAACCATATATAGAAAGATTTACTAGATCTTGGCAATTGAGTCAACATAGAGATCTTGACATTTCAAATGAGTACAATTGGATTAACATCAGCAAGATTAGTAATCATTAATCATTGTAATGGTGGTTGGATGTGGCACCTAGATCTAGGTATCACATAATCATCATAGGTTTCACATCTCGACTAGTCATGCAAGAGCATTATCAAACTAGTTAGCACATCATGGATTCATCTAGAGCCTCGCATGACACATCATAACTAAGACCGCGATCATAATATTAGGGTTTCATGATCTTAGAAGAACAAATATGAGGTTCGAGTAAGATTAAGGAACATAAGTTTCAATATCATCAAACATGTCATTTTCATGCTAGATTGTCATCATTAGAGTATATATGGAGTCTACTTGAGTTAAGAATCATTAATGTCACTAACATACTAATTTGAGATCATTATATAACATGGTTGATCATTAAGGAAACACATGCATAATATTAGAGATAGATATCAACATGCATACTAGATCACATATCAAGCCAACATTAGGGATTTTTTTCATATTAGGTCACATGAATGATTCATAAGGAATTTAGGATTATAAGGAACAGGAAATTAATGATTTCAGGGTTGTCAAAACATCAGTGAGTGCCTTTGGTTCAATAAAAGCATAAAGTTTAACATTCATCACAAATGTGCACATAAGGCCATATTAGGACACATTAAGAATAACAAGATCATCATTAGTGTCCTTAAAGGGTCATGATATTTAGGATAGCATATGAGGGTGAAATCTACTAATTTAGAAAAAACATAGATATTTGAATCACACTTGAAAAAATTTCAACATAAAAGGAGTGACCTTTTGCATATCAGTCCATTATAGGTCATGTAAGCAACATAAGATTGTTTTAGGATACAAAGATGGATAAAGATCGAATCTTGATGCATATATTTGTTCAAGTTAATGATGTTATACTAATATATAGTTTGAGAGCATCAAGGATCAAGATCATGCATCAAATAGGTTAAAACCTCTCAAAAGGACTTCCAAAATAAGCATTTTGGGACATTAGTGGAGATATGAGAATAAACAGACTATGCAAGTATTTTTATATGATAAATCTCAATTTTCTTATCAAAATCCATATATTATATGTGTCGTTTAGTCCAAGTCATTTTCCACGATTTTAGCAAAGTTCATCTTAGAATAATTCCTTAGGAAAAGAGGAGAAAGGATAAAGGAAAATATCAAAAAAGAAGGGAAAAAGGGAGGATGTTGGATGGGTGGTCCACGATGGACAACGAAACATCCAAATGTTTCTTCTTTACTTCCACCTATGATACATTGGGCATGAGTCTAACTATACTCCACGACAGTTGTCCCTAGAGGTCCCGTCAGAGCAGCTTGAAGGTGTGGCCGAAGGACACCCTGGCGCCAACGGAGTAGCAGGATGCCATCCTCAAGCTCTTCCAAAGATGCAAGGCCTCTCGATCTACGTCCCGGTAGCCCAGAGGACGGATGACCAAACTGGAGGAACAACAACTAGGGATTGGAGGAGACAAGAGATAGGAGGGATCCAAGCCACAAGAGCAAATAGGAAAAATGAGCTAAAAGAGGGAGGAAGGGCTTGTGGAAATGAAAGGGATCCCAATTTGGGGTTAGGTGCGGCATCGAGGTATCCTAGCCAACTAGGAAGTCATCATACAATGTTGCCCTATCAGAAGGAGGGAGACAAACGAGGATTGTTGGATGATGCATGGATCCGGGGTTGAGGGTCCAGGGATCCAAAACTAAAGCTAAGGAAGACATGGATCCTCATTAGCTAATATCCTACAGGACAGACTGTTGGAACATATGAGGAAGCAAGTGGACCACATGAGCGTGCACCCAATCTCAGGCCCAGTAAGGTCGGCCCAATATTCTAAATAAGATATTAAATGCTACAAATCTAGGTTTTACATTAGATTTTCAAACAAGCATAACTTTCTCGTCTTAACTTGACATCGAGTGAAATTTGATGTGTTGGAATTGTTAGAGTCTCCTATACATAATAAGAACAAGTTAGGATAGAGTGTGACATAAATGTGAGAACAAAAGGTCATGAGAGGTGATGAGGTGTAAATATCGGTGCAAACTTGTTTTTATATCAAAATGAAGGTCACCACTTTCCATGTGGATACAAGACAAAGAATAGGAGCATAAAAACATATGAATTCATGAAATTGTATGGTAAGAGTGTGAGATTAGTGAAATACAAATTACATAGCATAAGCATGAGGAGTGAGAAAAGTCTATGTTATCACAATACGTCTCATTACATGTGATGCAATAATCTGGTTATGGACATTAACTACTAATGTAATTGGGACCTTTAGGGTCACATGCATAGAATGCACTTGGAAGAGATTTTGATCATGGACAAGATTCAATTTGTTTATATAAGTGTTTAGGTAATCAAAAAGAATAATATTGGTTGTCAGTCGACTGACTAGAGCATCCAACTGATCAAATATTGTGCCAGTCGACCGACTAGAGTGTATATTGGTATGTTTGCCCTGAGATCCAATCATACAATGATTGCAATGGGGCATCATATACTTGACTTGATAATTACAAAGGTAAATATATCTATTATGTTTGTCTCAATCATGAGATGATGACACAGACATAGTAAATGACTTAGTAATGGTGCTACTAGATGACATATGTTTTTAGGTTTAGGACATGGAGAATGACATCATATGCATGATAAGAGTACATGCATTCTTGTTATCTCCCTAGTTGGATATTATTTTGGAACAAAAATAGAAAACAATAACACATAAGTCTAGAGTGTGGTTTGGTTGATGGTAGAATCTCATTAGTCATTGTATTGTGATATCAAACCAAACACATAGCTAATTATTAGAGAACAATTTACCCGATCGACCCACCTTGAGAGTGATACATGGAACCATGGAATGGTAGTCAGAATCATCTTTCATACATATAGTGGTGATTATGTCTCTTATACCTAAAGTCACTAAACTCACCACATGTTGTTCAATGTATTTGATACCATTCAATGTGAGCTTGAATAAGGATTTCCATATAGATGATGCTCAAATACGTTGTGACACATGGGGATTGATTATAAGTGATGTAGATGGGATTTGTTTTTCCTATAGGAGATTGATATCTTGGACACTTGATAAGTGAGATTGAGAAATATATGGTCATGCTCATGTGACTCAATGTGTGATATGTGAGCTCACATGCATCTCATACGGTCTGCTCTGGTTCAAGGAACATGGATTGAATGTTGAAAGAATGACAAACCCATGTATTGAGTTCAATCCATATATCAGAGACAAAGGAACTATAGGATGATAGTAAATGGATCATGGATTGTAGGTCAAAATTGGTCTCCAACTTTTCAATTACTTGGGTAACAACAATGTGTTTCTAGATGTTGCACATTGCTTGTAATGTCATAAAATAGTTACAGGCATTCACTGCCACCATAATTTGAGATCTACATGGTCACACACATAGGATGCTAATGTAATAGGAGTTTACTCATGAATAATTGGCTGATACAAAATGTGAGTTGACTCACTCAAGTTTCAAGTCGACCAATTCATGTGTAATGATTACTGAAGTGTGTAGGTAATTAATTTCAATAACATTGACTGAAAATTGGATGACTCGGAACATAAGTCGACTGACTCAAGTGTTGAGCAGGCTGATTCAAATGACAAGTCAACCAACATAGAGTTCTAGTCAATCGAATGGACATCCAGTAAGATTGAATCAAGGAATAATGTTGATTACATGTTGTGCAATGATTATTGCATTGAAATCCAATATTATTGTGAATAGGAAGCACTCTGATCAAGGGATTCAAGTGTTGAGTTGAGCGACACTTAAGAGTATGTAATGTATTTGACATATATGATATGATAGATATGATACGATATGATGTATATGCAATTTATACACATTTCCTTATTAGTGTCATGATGGTGGATGTATGCATAGTTATGGCCAAAAGCCTAATGGATGTGTTTGCATGGTTGTTTGGTTTCTTTCTTGTTGTTATTCGATTTGCATATAGAGTGACTCCTATCTTTTCTAGATGTAAATTAATGTTGTTCTTCCTATACTCCCCTCAAATGTAACTTGGTGTTTCTCCTATATACAATGTAATATGGAATAGGATAGTTTTAATTTTTTTTTTTTGAAATAGAACATGATATGCACCAAGTGAGTTGATCGACTGGGAATTCGAGTAGATCAAATGTAGGACTGAGGAGGCAAACTGATAGGAGGAGCCAATCGATCAACTGGATGCCCAACCAATCAACTAGAGGATTCTAGTCAACCATTTTATCCAAGATTTAGTCGAAGGTCTAGAGGAAGCCAACCGATCTACCTAAATTCTAACTAATCTACTGAAGGGTTCATTCGACTGGATGAGCTGGTTCCAACACATATCTTCCTATATAGGTTGCAACATGATAAGTATAACCTAAGGTGGTAGCAATTCTTTATGGCTCCAAAGAATTGTATTTGTATGACAATAACCATCACTCGTATGTTTTTTATTGCATGTTCCTTCTTTTGTGAATATAGCATGTATATAATGTGTACTGTATGTAGGTGGTGATTGGATATGTATACGTAATTACATAAAATCTCTTAGTAAATATTCAGTCCAAGATTCTTTCCATAAGCATCACACATGAAAATCTTGATCGACTCATCATGGGCACACCCTAGCATTGAACATCGTCTATCTCATGGAAGTGTGAAGGTACATATTTGGGTCTTCCTCTACATAGTACATATTCTATCATGTTGACTTTTGGGTCAAACTTAACTAGGTGACCTTAATTGGATTAAGTGCCTAGAAACATGTGGATGGGCTATGGCTAAGAGTTAATACCTTCTATCCAAGAATTGCATGAGATGCAATTGGAAAATATTGCCTACTTTAATAGTTGGTTGTGAGCACCAGCGTTGACTGAGTAATAACTTAATAATTTTTGATCTTGGCTCACTAGAAGGCTTTACGCTGCATTCTTCAGAATGGTAGTGAGTCTATCAATTGGAACAAAATAGTGGGAACAATAACTAATAGAAAGAATTATTAATATTGTCAAACCAAAAGCATTCTGAGAAAATTACAAATTTACTTTTATAGAATTTAATGGCAAAGAAAAACACATTTTCAGTGTGACCAATCCTTAAGAAGGACAAGTTGAACAGGAATAACTTCTATGACTGGTTCAGGACATTGAAAATTGTACTCACTCAAGAGTGAAAGCTCTATGTCTTAAATACACTAGATCCATATGAAATTGATCACATTGTGCCTAAGGATGAGAGAGATGCTTACAAGAATTACTCTAAAGATGCCAGGACATAAAGTGTCTGATGATGTGACTATGAGTTGTAGAGACAACATGAGAACATGGATGCTATTGAGATGGTGATACATCTTAATACCATGTAGCAAGATCAAGCAAGAAAATAGATATATGATGTCTCTAAGGTGTTGTTCAAGTACAAAATGGCAGAAGGAGATCTAGTAGGTCCCCAAGTACTCAAGTTGATTGGGTATGTTGAGAACCTTGCTATACTGGGATTTCCCTTGGCTCATAAGTTGGCCACATATGTGATACTACAGTCATAGCCAGAATCATACAATAAGTTTGTCATGAACTACAACATGAACAATTTTGATAATTTATATTCCTAATTTCTTGGCATGTTGAGGACATTTGAAACACATATGAAGAAGGAAAAACCCAAATCTGTGATGATGACCCATAGAGGGAAGTCTAAGGGAAAAGGAAAAGCTAAGAAGAGTTCTAAAGCTAGTTAGAAACCAAAGTCTTCTGCACTGAAAGCTAAGGGAGGAGTGAATAAGGAAGGGAAGTGCTACCACTACCACCATCATAGACATTGGAAAAGGAACTATCCTCTTTATCTAGAGGAACTCGGGACCCAAGAAGAAGTAAACTAATACTATGAGGAGAAATATTTGCTGATATTACAATTGAAATCTGTCATTCATGCCTATTGGGCATGTAATAGAATTAGTTAACTGCTATTATGTACATTCCATGAAAACATCATGTATCTTGTATGGACAAGAATATTATGAATAAATGATGCTTTGTGTTAGTGTCATGTGTCTCATTGTCTATACTCGATAGTTCTAAAGACATATATGTATAACACATATAATGGATGACTTGATAAGTCAAACAATGAATACCTATGGCATTGTCATCTACAGAACACAAATAAAAAATGTATTTCTAGAATCCATAAAGTTGGTCGTCTAGACTCTTTTGGTTACTGAACCACTATAGAAATATAAATCTTATTTGTTGGGTAATATTACAAAAGAACCATTCACTAGTTGTAGTTTGATAGAAATTATTCTATTAGGGCTCATACATATTGATGTATATAGACCTTTTAGAATAAATGCTACATTGTGGTTAAAAGTACCTATTTATATTTAGTGATGATCTCAGCCCATATCGTAGTTTGTATTTAGTGAAACACAAGTATGAATCAATTGATGTGTTCAAGGAGATCATGAATGAAGTACATAACTAGCTCGGCATAAGTGTTAAAACACTTCAATATGATCAATATGGAAAATAATTTGAAACAAGAATTTGAGGACTTTCTGGGAGGTTGTGATAATGTATCACAATGAACTCCAACTGAAATGTAATGATGTATCAAAAATAATTATTGTTGATCTTACAATTTCATTTTGCGCACATGCTCTACACTAAATAAAATATGTATGAAATGGTTAAAAAAATATACCGTATGAGATATGGAATTGGAAGTGTCATGTTATGTATTTTGTAATGATAAGGAGTAAATGCTTATATAAGAACATGGCTTCTTGAAAAGATTTGCACACAAGTGTTATTTTGTTAAATATTATTTCTATATTCTAATCCAACAATGAAGTTATATGTTGACATGATTGTTGTATTCCTAAAAGCAAATTTAATTCCAAAGGAACAATAGGAGAAAATTAAAATTGTTTGAGACCAACAAGAAAACATTGAACGTAATGAGGTAGATTAGGAACAAAGAGAATCGTAATTTTTTGTGGAATCTCAAGCCCCTTATGTAACACAAAACCTTGTAGATCTATTTGGACACTTCTTGAGTTTGAAAGAATATGGAATTTTAAAACCGAAAATGGGTGGCTATTTGAGCATAGTTGATGAGCCAACAACCTACCAAGAAGCTATTGATGGACCAGAATCTAAGAAATGGCTTGATGTCATTGTATCCAAGATGGATTCCATGTACATGGACAATGTATGTGTAGGAACCCTAACGTAGCTTCTTGGGTAATCATGCTTTCTTATCATAATTAGATGGTTTAAACCTTAACCTAATCTCATGATGTACTTTGATAACATGCGACAACCTTGCTTTTCATGTTTGGTCCAGTTTAGATTTTGTTTCATCTAGTTATGCTTATATGTGCTTGTTTTGGACCTAGTTGCAATTTACCCATATTTGAGGTTTTCTTACAATTTGTAGCATGCTTGTTATGTCATACATGTTTTTAAATCATGTTGTAGAGACTGAAGTAGGTAGTGAACTTTAGCAACCATACATACTAGAATCTTAACGACCACTAAGAATAATTGTCAGCGATCACCAAACCCTCGAGTATAAAAACCCCTCAGGTTAGTTTCTATTCCTCCACCTTGACATTAGAGGCGTAAAAGCTCTAGAGAATTTAGAAGATGACTAAAGAAATCCAACTTGTCATTGGTTATCTAACACCTATCATTTTTGTCATTCAAGACATCCACAAGGCAGGCCATCCGATGCCACAACTCATCCTTGCCGCTCTATGTCAACAGATCTACTGTCGATGGATGGTAACCATGAACGCTAGACTATCTTCATAATCTGCAATAGTTTTTCAGTTTCCCTTGCTCACTAATCTCGTGCAATTAGGAACGCACCACTAGTTTTTGTTCTTTCTCCTACTCAAGGAATCTAATTTTAGCACAAACAATTAGGGATCTGAATCCATCCACCATTGTTGCCTACACATAAGAGAATTGTGGTATCACAAATCCACACTAATGGGATCCAAATTCGACATTTGAACATCCTAGAGATTGCAACCCTTTTCTGACCCTTGGTGACCCCTGTGTTTTTGGCTACTCTACAATATCTAAAGAAAATTCTTCGCGATCCTAGAAAATTTTCCAACTAAATTTTTTTGAATGACCACTAAGATAATGTTTCATCGACCTCCACATTGTAGCATTTTCATTGATCTCATAACCCTCTAGAATCTTGGCGACCACTGAAATGGAATATCAGCGACCGCCAAGTTCTCTTAGAATGATCTGCATTCATAGCAATCACTAAATTTACTAAAATTTTAATGATTTTCAAGAATAGTTGACTATATTAAGATTTTGCCTACTTCTCTCCTTCCACTTCTTACCTAATTCCCTATCTTATTCAGTTAAGAAGGACCCACTTTATTGTACTAATAAATTAAATTTTATTTAGCCCGTAGGATGTCGTCAACAATCTCTTATTAGCTGGATAGACAAGCCACTTATCTAGTAGGGATAGAGGAACAAATCCAACTGATCAACAAGGAGCTAGAGGAGCACCCCAACATGCCCTAGGACAAAAGGATACAACTACAATTGTACAAGGAGCAATATGAAATCATGATAGGGCACGAGTCCCCCAAGTTTGTAGAGGAGTCACATGCATCTAAAGAAACTGACACGTCTGAATACGTTCTGTCTGAAGAAGATTTAGAGACAAAAGGAAAGCAAAAGGTATGACGACAAAGCCACAGACTAGGAGAACTTGATACCTAAGAAGAAGAGGGTAGATATGACGACAAAGCCACAGACTAGGAGCGTACTGTCAACAAGCATGCATGAAGACAAAACATCTAGAGAGATACCAAAATCAACCGATGAAAACAAGATGCAACCGCAAGTCACATTACAACCTAGATACCAAGAACACTATGCCAAATATGAGTTGTTCTTGAGGACAAAAACATGCAACCAACATGATACATAGATAGACATGACTTTAAAGAGTTGGGGATCCATGAATGCATCATGGAGTTCTTTAAGGGGGCAAACATGTACATCATATGCCAAGGTCCATCATTCTTACACAGACCTCACTGTCGAGTTCATGCCTTCCCTTATGAAGGTGCTTGTCAAAGGCAAAGAGAAAGATTAGGAAGGGGGAATTCAAACTACAAGTATGAATAGGAGGCAAGTACTTTTTTCTAACACACAACATATTACATGGGATATTCAATTAAACGTAGGAGCAAGCTAGATCTAGCATGGCGGCAAGATATGACAAAGATTCTATCAGATTTACAAGCTACAAAACCTAGGAGAGGTTGATGGGTGAGTCCAAGCTCATGCATGGTATCTCCAAGGCATCCCAGATGTCGTCCTATTTCATTAGAGTAATCCAAAAAATCATTTCTAACATGGTGTTTGCACAATCTGAAATGGAAAATATATCTAGAGGGGACCTCTTCCTAATATGGTCATGTTAGAGAAGTGACCGGTCAACATCGAGAGATTTTTTATTGACAAACTATCCATTGTCATGGGTGTAGATAGGACAAAGGACTTCTACTTAGGAGGCCAAGCATCTCTTGTTGTATCTTACTTCATTGCCCTAGAAGAAGTACGATGGCATGAGGTGACTGAAGGAAAGAACAAGATTGACATCAAGTACCTCATCACGTCTTGGATAATCAAACAAAAGAAGGAAAAGGGGTACTATAAGTAAGAAAACTTCATTAATACTTTGCTTCCTCTGCCAGAATGAGCCATTATGACACTCTTAACATGTGTATCTCCATTTAGGACATTGACGAAATATTATCAAGCACTATTAGAAGACCTAGAGATGAACCGGCCGGCTACCCATTGAGGGAGTCGATAAAATGATCAAAGAAAGTTGTCCACCCTACGAGGAGAGAGAAATTGGATGTGAAACTTCACAAGGTAGTCCAAAGATAACCATACTCGGGGTTGGCATCTACAACCCCTCTATAGAAGGAAACAACAAGGGAAGAGTAGTCGATTCCAACAAAATAAGATACTCTCGATACCAATGAGGAAGGGGTTGAAGTCTCCACAACCCAACCTCCTTCATCCATAGACACGGGATTTCTAGAAGTACCTACAATAAGGATAGAAGACCAGCCAAGTACCTCAAGGAATGCCCATGTAGAAGAAATAAGATCAGAAAAACAAGCAAAGGCACCACTGGCCATAGATGAAGCTGGTACAGAACTATTGTTGGAGCCAGAAAAAGCAGCTCCATCTCAACTAGTGAAGAAAGCAACACCACCCACCAACGATTGGGGAACCGGCCACAACAATGAGGACCCCAAACAAGCAACAATGAACGGCAAGCCTTGGGGAGGAATTAGGGTGTCAATTTGATGTCATATCTAAGCAAATGTAACACTCTTCCCCTACTTCAATCTCTATTTTTTCTAGCCTACTAGCTCTAATGATGCAGGTAGAATTATTAGACAAAAGGACCACACCTCTCCCCCAGTTCATGAATACATCCTCAGCACCCAAAGAATAATGATGCAAACAATGTAAACAGTGGAGGCAGAGATGGTGGAACTCTGGAAGGAATGAGATGAGATGCAGAGGGATAGAGAAATCATGCGTAAACAACACGAGGAGTTCTTATGCATGATGGAGGAAGAACGAAGGTACATGGATAAGTTGTAAACCAAAAACATATCAAAGTATATAGCCAACCCTTCACCATCGCAAGAATCCTCGATCCTGTCCAACGTAGTCTCACAAGAGGAGGAAGAGGCAAAAAGCATGCATGTACCACAAGAAATAAGCCACCATGAACATCAATAGGCTGGCAAAGAGAAGGTCCAGAAAGCTAACACCTATGTCGTGGTGCAAGAGTTTGATCTAAAATCCTCACCCACAGAAGACAATCCTATACTAGAAGATCAACCAAAAGAAGACCCGCCCAAGTAGAGGGATTATAACATTGAGATTTCCAAGACCTATGATGAGGCCACACTTACATTATACCTTGATGAAATAAAGATAGGCATGGATATCATAGATGTCTACCTATAGTTTTTGGAGCACAATGAGCATAATTACGCCTTGTATGATGGAAAGATGATGGGAAGACTCACAAAGATAAGGGATGCAATGCTTGAAATAACATTAGGAGATGATGCAAACACAACAAAAATGCCACCCTCACCTAAAGTTCCAACAATGTATCAACGAGACCAGGTGCTGACAGCAAAACCAACAATGGAAGGATAAGGGACATATGATAAACGTGGCCTTGCCTCTTTCTTCATAGGTGCACCACCAAGAGAACATAAGGCACCACCAGAAGAAGAAGCAACAGGACCGATGCCTCCCCCACTACCATGCAAGCTGACAGGGATGGATATGTCATTATGTCCCGTATTTCATGTAGAGTTGTTCATGTTTTGATGGACATCTTAGATGAAAATCTACTCAGCACAAGCATGATATACAACAACTAGGGAACAGAACTTACTAAAGACCACTTTTAAAGAATATTTGTGAAAAGAGCATGGGTACGCAAAAGTCTATTCAAGGTGTGTTGTGCAACGGTGATGGAGGAGTTCCATCATGTTGACAAGGTACAACCTATATTCAATAGCACATCCGCTTTATCGAGGAGACTATATGAAAACAATTTTGATTCATAACATGTAAAGGAGCTACAAAAGGTTGTTTCAAAATAAGAAACATGAATTTTCACCATGCCCATCAGAACAATTAAACATCAGACATTGATAATGGCAGATCTTTTCTACCGGTACATGATGATTTAATTTTTGTAGTGTCAAGCTTCCCAACACATCTCTAGTTTTAAAAAACAAGGAGGCATGGGACATTGTGAAGGTACCAAAACATCTCCAATCCACAATCCAAAAGGCAGCCCTCCGTCACAATTCCTATTGGAAGAACTTCATGATCAATACAAAGATACCACAAGAAGAACAAGGGTTAGGAAATTGTGCCTCCATCATCCTCCAACTTATGGAGGCAGTAAATAAAGGCATCTCATTAGAGTATCTCTTCCTTGAAAATTTACACAGGATTCGAGGTATGTATGCATTGGACATCATCTATGACCTTTATTTCTTCAACGACCTGACGATGCCCCCAAACGTAGTACCTTGTATACTCCATATGAGGGTATCACTCCTTGATAAATAGACATGACACGAACAATTGAAGACTCCTTAGCTAGACCCGTCTGAAATAGAATGAGCAAAGGCATGGAAAGAGGGATGGAAGACAATGGAGAAATGCTTGGACAAAGATAGGCTCCCAGAGTAGACAAATACAGATCAACCAGTAGCCCATAATCAGAGAGAGTGACTCCAACCCCCTCAACTGTTCCAAAGTCATATGCACAACCAGAAGCAACAACACCAAAGGAGGGGGAGGTATAAGACAAGGAACTACTAGAATCAAGACCTGAAGGGTCAGTTGGTACAATAGAATATAGTTTCCCTGACTTTGATATATGGTGATGTGAAGACCTATCTTTAGATTCGTTGTAGTTGATTATGAACAAGTTAAAAGTATACGACGAAGTGGGAAAGTCATATTCAAGAGAGATGGCATTTGTGTTCTAAAGGACGACCTCAGTGAAACCATATGACCTAATAGGTATATGACTATGAGTGTAATGATATTGTGGAATATTATCACACTACAAATTCACTAAGAATGTAATTCCTAAATTTTACCAAAACCAGAGTGCAATAATGCCACCCGCAAGATGACAAGTCTAATCACAGCACCATTGAGGATCGAATCCCAAGGGACAACTTTTTTAACCATTATCAAATCGAAGTAACTTAACAAGGACTAGTATTTATCACAAAAGTTGAGATTGGTTTGTTTAACTAAGGTTGCAAGAATAAAAAGATCTAGATTAAGGTTCTAGTTATCAATAGATGGAAACACTAGGGTGGAACTGGGTTTCACTGCCACTATTTGAATATGTGCAATCATTCAAACCCAGAACTATATGAAGATATAATTGGAGTTATGCAAGTTTCCCCTTTCGATGTTAGAAACTTGCATGAGTACATATCCCTGTAAGATCAATGTATCATTACTCATGGATCCTCTATCCACTACTTTGGATACTTTCTGTCAGAAGTTTTAGTCAGGGTGTCAACCAAAACTAATTGGTATTCAAATCTTAAACATTGAAGTTCTCGTAGTAAAAGATTATAATAAATCATGTAATGTGGATGATCAATCCACAAGACATCCTACACAGGATGAGCTATGAATTATATGAGTTCTTACAAGAGTTGTAATATGAATGAAATTGCAAGAAACGGGTAGTGGGGCTAGTCCCTACACCCTAGTGAAAAGACTACTCCCTCAATATGGAGAGATTTATATCACAAGTACAGGAAGAGGACACCATCATTGTCATGATGGTAATAGAAGTGGTTCGGCATGTTGTCGACAACAGACTTCCTTCCTTCTTTCTCCTATAAGTATTAACCCTGAATTGTAGCAGAAGCAGGTGGATGAATAACGGCTCAGAGGAGAGATCAGTCGCCCAGAGAGGGATATTGACAGCCTGGAGTTGATGATGAAAGAGATGTGTCGATATGTGCTAGATGTTGATATATATTTCCAATCTAGGTTGATAGAACTAGCTTGATTCATAGGTGGCATCCTTGCTCTGATCTTTGCTGCAACATTTTGGCGTGTTCTATCTCCATAAAATCTGAGATGATTTGTACGGCTATATTGGGGGCCTATTTATAGGGTCATGGTTGTCGACCTCTTTCCATCGGTGTCGAACAATTGTTGTCGATTGACAATTTTGTCAGTCTATGACTTTTTGACTTCCGATCATCAGTCTTGGAGGTCGACGGGACTGTCGACCTTGCGGGTCGACAAGACTGTCAAGCAGTTGTGGTCGTCGACAAGCGTGTTGACAGTAGAAGGTTGATGGCTGATTTCTCCTTGGTTGTTGGTCAATGATGATGCCGAATAGGAGAGATCGATAGAGGTGTCGATGGGTTATTGATATGGAAGGTTGACAAGGTCTTTAAGCATTTGTTTGTCAATCATTTGCTAATGCTTGATATTTGTTGAAAATTGAAGGTCGATTGGCATGTCGACTGATGGATTGATTTTGGTCTAGATCACAAAAATTGTGTATCGATCTGCCTTTTGTACCCACCTAGGCAAACTTGTTGTAGAGTGATAGAATTCAAAACCTGCAAAGGGAGTCAAGAAAAGTATCCAATTCCTACAAATTAGCATAAAGACCTAGGTAGATCAAAACAAAGCTATTCTTCTGGACCCCCTAGGCAAACTTGCCACAGAGTGATAGAATTCAAAACCTACAAAGGGAGTCAAGAAAAATATCAAATTCCTACAAATTAGCATAAAGGCCTAAGTAGATCAAAACAAAGCTATTCTTGATGAAAACAATACTATATGAATGCTAAAATAGACCAATAATCCAACTAAAACTAGTATGAATATGCATTCATCAAATGACAACCTACAAGTCCCTTCTTGAAGATGGTATGCCCAATACGCACATGGACTATTACATGTTAGTAAAGTACATCATCAAAACAAAGACTCTAGAAAAAGGGAGAGCCTATTACAATGTCTACAAAGTTCACTGCCAGATTTCATCTTCCTTCCAATTCTACATAACAACAATTGGACACTCCTAGCAATCAACCTCAAGAAAAAGACCGCAATCCTCTACAATAGCTATGATGCAACCTTCTCCTTGAAGAAGTACACAAATGCAACAAAGCCAAGGAGTTTCATAGAAGAGAAATACCAAACATGTGTGGAAGCTATAAGAGACATGATAAAGGATGACAGGGGATACAACCCCAATAAAGACTTTAAGAAACCACAGTTCTTCCTTATAAGCCATCAGCTGATCTAACAATCTAATCATTGGGGTTTCCACTGCCTTTATTGGAATATAGCATTGACAGAATGAAGGGTGAAGGTTGAAAGTATGATGCAGGAGTGGTACCACATGCTCTGAGGATTCTACATAAAAATGTTGTTGCTCTCCAGCTGGGCCACTAATTCCATACTGAAGAAAGATAAATCTCACCCATTTATTTCCCACCTCCATCTTGGACACTCTGAGACAACGTGTATGACAAGTTTAGGGGGCTACAAACGGTATGATAGGTATTACTCCCATTCTCCCTTTACCTTTACTCATTCAAGTTTGATTGCATAAATTTTAATTTATTTTGATTTTGCACATGTTCACAAATGGAAAATATTCAAAAAAGAATAGTTAGAAATAAATGCAACAAGAAAATTTTGGATCCAATTTTCCTGGATATAGTCATAACTCTCATTCTTAGACTTATTTGTCTTCAAGCTAAATCTTAGCATAGTTATTTCAAGAATTATAGATTTGGGCTACTTAATTAACCTAAAAATATGAGTGTGATAATGTCTTAATGTCAGCCTCACCTCAAGATAATGTAAAATGCACAAAGATGGATGTTATCCCAATATGAATCCTTGAAGTAGGGAGGACTCAATCTAATATACTCCTGATTCAACACCATGTTCTGAACTACAAGTAGGAAGCACATAATCCTTTCAAAGAGGAAACAACTACCCCTACTATTGTAAAAATTCCCACTATTGGGATCAAAGAGGCTTGGCGGCCCAAAAACTTCCTTGAAATCCTATAATCCCCAAGTTTTCAAGAAATAATAGAAGTCGAGTGGAATAAATTCCTGAGAGTTGTGCCAAATTCAAAAATTTTAGGAGGCACAAGCCCATAAGACAAACTTACCCACTTGCCTTTTAAGGGGAACCTTACACCACAACTTGACATTACATCATGACTCAATCGAGTAACACTATCATTACACCAGTAAACATGATTGAGGGAACTTGAGAAGGGAAGGAACCACTACAACCTTAGCCTACCCCGGAACATTATCTAGGACCTCCAAAAAATAAAAGTTGGGTGTGAAAGCTACCTCAACTAGAACCTTGTCAAAGTACGGCCTGGAAGACAATAATCAGTGTATCATGACAGAGAAACCCTTTAGCAAAAGAAGGTCTTGGAAGACAATATGAGTGTCACACCTCCCAATCTAAGAGAGAGAGACTTGGGATTGAAAACACCTAGTCACGATACATATGTTTCAACTTAAGGCTGACAGTATGGCATTGGTTGATCTAAAGGGTGGTGAATTTACTATGGGACATGCTTCCCATAAAGCCATTTCTACTAAAGTGGCCAAACATGAGAAGGCATGTATCGACAATCAACATGTTTTTATCCCATTTGGTTTTGACACTTTTGGGTTCCTAGCACCTGAGGCTGTGGAGCTTCTTAAGAGAGTTCAAAAAGTTATGCATAGTAATGTAATGACTCCCAGATCTATGGATGTTGTGTTTCCGAGGATTGGATTTGCCATTTAAAAAGGGGTGGTGGCACATCTTGTTGCCCGCCTCCTTTCTAGTTCCTTGTAATCTTGTAGTTGAACATTGTTCCATATGATTTTTAGTATGACATTACCCACACCAACTTTAAACAATAATGTAATAAAGCCCTTTGAAGTTGTTTGTTACTTTAATTCTACTTGTTAGCCTGAGGATACGCTAGACTCTCAGTTTGGGGGTGATAACCTCCAGTTTTGTGGACATTTGAGTCTTTCTTTTACCATTAGATTGTCATTTGATTATGTTTTATCAGGATAAACCTAGTGATTTTGGCCAGTTCTGATATAGCTACCTAAACTCACCCATGTTTATGATCTGCACTTAATACACATTTTGGCAGTCACCAAGCCTTAACATCAAGTGGTCTTCAAGGTCTTGACACCTTTGCAACCGATGGGAATTGCACCAAGTCAAGCGGTCGCTGACCTTGAGATCAAAGCAACCACGAGACCATCTCACCTTGGCGACCAATGGTCGTGTAACACTTGCAATCACCAACATCTCAGTGGACTCTCACCTCAACAATTAGCAATCGTTGACCTAAAGACAAGTTTAGTGACCACCAAATCAAGCAACCATTAAAAGTGATCAATATCAGTGACCGATGAAGATTCATCACCTTAGCGATCGTGGATGTCTTAAGTCAGTTACCACAAAGACCAACACCTATAAATAGATGCCCACTTCATCCATGAAAGGGGGTCGCAACATACGGGAGATGAAGAAGTGTTGATGCACCACCAAATCCTCCATCCATTAGTCATATGTTCTTGATCTCCAAAGATGAAAGTCTAAAGGAGATAGAGAATCCATGCCATCACCAACATCATTGCCCTATCCTTCAAAAGAAGGACTATCCGCTCCTCGCACCCACTCCACTCCAGATTTAGATTTGAAGGAGAAGTGCATCGGCATTCATCATTTCGGGTCACAGCTGGTGTATTTCACTTCTTCCTATCTAGATTTGTTTATCTGACTAATCTCCCCTTCCATTTCTGTTGGTATATGTATGCTCGTAGAGCTATCCCAAGCAATTGCATGGAGTCAGATATTAAGTAATCAATTAATGCAATTATTTGGTTAATTAATGAATTCTAGAATATTCTAATTAATCCACGAACGTTTTAATTAATGCAACGTTTCTGTTTACCGATGGGTTTAGGAAACCCTATTTCCCTTCGTATACTGTTTAAAGGAGGATTGACGGCCGATATCTATATAAGATATTGAGAGACACTTTTAGTTTACGCTCACGCATGTAAACCCAAGTCGTCATCGTCCTTAGGAGAGAAAGGAGAGAAACGCACCGCTAGCACGCCGCCGCAGAGACACGACTCCTTCCCGCCAGCTTGGGAAGTGCGACGTGGAGTTCCGTCCATCCACGTGGATGAAGTAGAGACACTGACGCCTTGACGCCTGCGTTCGGAGGATGTCGACGACCACATGTACGCGCCACAAGCGGCGTACATCACTGCCGCAAAGGAGCACCGCCGGATCAACCTGTGACAGTGAACGGGAGAGAAGTTTCGTCCGTGTAGGTTAGAAGTGTTGCACCATCATGTAACGATATATCGTTGGACTTGCTCCGCGATAAGGTATATCCCGCAAACATGTTTCCGAATACGTTGTTGTTGACGAGATCCTATTTCGGGTTGCGTGGATTTTATAGCTTCCGCCGCGCATGTTTTCTCCACAAAACCCAACAGTGGTATCAAGCAGCGTCGATCTACGACGTATTTGGATTAGTTTCGATATGATCGAATCATTGTATTCTGTTTTTATGTTGCATACGATGCGAATTAAACCTGCTAATGTGCAAATCTAAACCTAATTCCACATATGCCGCAGGCTTCTGTTTTTGACGTTTTGGACGGGGTCGACTATGGATTTTCCTAAGTGCACAAAAGTAAAATTCCGTAGACCTTTCAGGGGCTCTGCCCCTGAGACCCCGCACAGGGGCGCTGCCCCTGTGTACCCCGCATTGTCTGCGTGGGAGTCAAAAAACATTTAATGGGGAATGTCCCGCATCACAAGTACTGCAATTTTAATATGTATATACGTATATGTAGATATACCTATGATAGCTATATGTCTCCTTTAAAATCTATTTTATGTGGTGAGTGCATGCACGGTTATGGCCTAATATCCCCTTTTGTGAATGTTGTGAATGAATGTGGATGTCAATCTTGTGGATATGTTTGTTTGTGAATTCTATGGATGTATATTGGTTACATATGGATCCTTTGTATAAAGTATTCGGCTTGCATGTCGAGGCTCATCTCTTATTTCAATGTGTAATTAATTCTTTCCTTTTATATTTGTACTCATATGATGTAATAGAGATAGGATTAGTTTTAGTTTTTGTAAACTTGATGTAAGGAGGCCACTTGAAGATCCAACTCCAAGGAGTGTCCATGGAGAAGCACCATGAAGATATAATTCCAAGAAGCAACCTGAAGATCCAACTCCAAGGAGCGTCCATGGAGAAGTGACAAGAAGATCCAATTCCAAGAAGCAACTTGAAGTTCCAACCTCACGAAGCATCCATGAAGTTATTCTTTGTAATGTTGATCATTATAGGCTTACAGGTTGATTCACAGGTGTTGCATGAGATGCATAAGACCATAGGTGAACCGTAATCCTTTGTTGCTCTAAAGGATTACAATAGTATGGCTATAACCGATGTATTTGTGTTTGTGATTGCATGTATATCGTTTGTGGTTATGGATATAGTAGTATATGATACGTACTATAAGTATGTGGTGTTTGGATTTGTATATGTATTAATAAAACCCCTCAATTAATAATATTACGTTTTAGTTGCCTTCCATAAAGCAACACACATGAAAAGCTTGATCGACTATGTGTGGGCACGCCTCCGCGTGGTACACTGTCTATCTCATGGAAATTTGATGGTGGGTGTGTGGGTCTGCCTCCGCAGGGTGCACACTCATCGTGTTGGCTTATGGGTTGGACTTAACTAGGGAACCTTGATAGGATCAAGTACCTAGAGGCGCACAGATGCATCATGGCAAGGAGTTGTGCATGATCATCTATCCAAGAGTTGCATATGATGAAATTGGCAAAAGTTGCCTACCTTAGTATTTGGTCTTTGACGCCGACGTTGGCTAGGCATTGATCCAATTATTTTGGGTCTTGGCTCACTAGAAGGTTGTGCGTTGCAATCTTCCGAGTTGATAGTGAGGGATATAAATTTGAATAAAATAGTGGGAGCATAATTAATTAAATGCCTAATTAATCTCATTTATCAAATCTTTACAAGTCAAAATGTTTTGGACTAAATGCAAATTTTTCATTTGTAGCAATCAAATGGCAACCAACACTCACACTTTCTCGTTGTGATCGAAGGACAAACTTACCGGAACAAACTTTCAAAACTGGTTTAGGACGCTGAGAATTGTTCTCACACATGAGCGTAAGCTCTATGTCCTTGAAACACCAGAGCCAGAGGAGCCCGCTGTAAATGCGCCCAAGGCTGAAAAGGATGCTTACAAGAAGCACCTTGATGATGTCGTGGATGTCAAGTGCCTGATGTTGTACTCAATGAACTATGAGTTGCAAGAGCAACATGAGAACATGAATGTCATGGATATGGTAACACATCTCAAGAACATGTATCAACTTCAAGCAAGACAGGAGAGATATGATGTCTCAAAGGCTTTGTTCAAAAGCAAGATGAAAGAGGGAGATTCAGTTGGCACCCATATACTCACCTTTATTGGGTACGTGGAAAGCCTATCTAAGCTGGGATTTCCCCTAGGTCAAGAGTTGGCCACTGATGTGATTCTACAATCATTTCCTAAATCATATAATCATTTTGTCATGAACTACAACATGAACAATTTTGACAAGTCGTTGTCATAATTGTTAGGCATGTTGAGGACAACTGAAGCACAGATGAAGAAAGACAAGCCCATGTCTATGATGGTGATCAGCAAGGCAAAGGGAAAGTTAAAAGGCAAAAGAAAGGCTAAGAAAGGTTCTAAAGTCGGGCAGAAGCCAAAGTCATCCGCGCTCAAAGCTAAAGGTGGGATCTCCAAAGAAGGCATTTGTCACCATTGTCACCAGCCTAGACATTGGAAAAGAAACTGTCCTCTCTACCTGGAGGAATTGAGGAAGAAGAAGTAGGGGATAGAGATCGCCACTTCAGGTATATACGTTATTGAGATAAACTTAAATACTTGTTCATCATGGGTATTGGATACCAGATCTGGATCTCACATATGTTCTAATATGTAGGATCTGAGAAGAAGTAAGCCTTTACGAAAGGGAGAAGTTGAGTTGCGGGTTTCTAATGGAGCAAGAGTTGCTGCCACCGCGGTTGGAGTTATTAGTTTATCTTTGCCTATGGGCCTTGTAATAGAATTAGAGAATTGCTATTATGTACCTGCCATTAATAGAAATATTATTTCTGTATCTTGTATGGACAAGAGTGGATTTTAATTTCACTTTAAGAATGGAATTATTTCTATATCTAAAGATGAGATCTTTTATGGAAATGCCCCTATGTCTTATGGTATCGACTTGTTAGAACTTGAGACTAGCATATATAACGTAAATACTAAAAGGTTAAAACTTGACAACTCAAACAAAACATTCTTATGGCATTTTCGTCTTGGGCACATAAACGAGAAGCGCATATCTAGACTCCATAAGGATGTTTATGTAGACTCTTTTGATTTTGAATCATTAGAGACATGTGAGGCATGTTTATTAGGATAGATGACCAAAACTCCTTTCACTAGAAACAGTGAGAGAGCCAGTGATCTTCTAGGTCTCATACATACTGATGTGTGTGGACCTTTTAGATCAAATGCTAGAGGAGGCTATTAATACTTCATTACCTTCACTGATGACCTCAGTAGGTATGGCTATGTATATCTTATGAAACACAAGTTAGAAACTCTTGAAATGTTTAAGACTTTCATGAATGAAGTAGAGAAGCAACTTGGTAAGAGTATTAAAGCACTCCGTTCAGATCGAGGTGGCGAATACTTAAGCCAAGAGTTTGAGGACCTTCTGAGAGACTGTGGTATTGTATCACAATGGACTCCATCCGGTACACCACAACATAATGGTGTGTCAGAAAGAAGGAATTGTACATTATTAGACATGGTACGATCAATGATGAGTTCAGCTGAACTTCCAATATCGTTCTGGGGATATGCTCTTGAAACTGTAGCGTTTACACTTAACCGTGTACCTTCCAAATCGGTTCAAAAGACACCATATGAGATATATATATATATATATATATGTGTGTGTGTGTGTGTGTATGTGTGTGTGAGAGATAGAATGGGGGCATGAGAGGCATTTGAGTAACTTTTCACAATGATCAACTTTTCATGATCCTACTGTATCGATTACAAATATACATTATTGGTTACCTTCTTACATAAATTCATCATCATAGGCTTTGTATTGCATTCACAACAAGTGAATACTTTTCAACACTCAATATTGAGTTTTAGGATGACTTTTGGATGTAAAATATGTATATTGTACATATGGACATTTGGGAATCGTCCCAATTTGTCTATGTTAAAGATTTGGGGATGTGAAGCTTATGTTAGGAAACAATTTCCTGAAAAGCTTGGACCCAAATCGGAAAAATGCTATTTTGTTGGATACCCCAAGGAAACTCGGGGATACTACTTCTACACACCAACTGACAACAAAGTGTTTGTTGCTAGGACTGATGTATTTCTTGAAAAGGAATTTATTTCCAAAGGAATTAGTGGGAGGAATGTAGAGCTCGAAGAAGTTCGAGACCAACAAGAAAGTAGAGAACCTGAGGAGGTACATAAGGAACATGAAGACTCACAAGTTGTGGAATTTCAAGTTCCAAATGTAGCACAGGAACCTCATAGGTCTAGTAGGACACGACTTGAGCCTGAGAGATTTGGATTTCTCGTGACTCAAGACAGTGACGAATTAGGCATAGCAGATGAGCCAACTTCCTATCTAGAAGCTACTAAGGGACCAGAATCTGAGAAATGGCTTGAAGCCATGAGATCTGAGATGGAATCCATGTACACCAACAAGGTATGGACCTTGGTGGATCCACCCGAAGGGGTAAGACCCATAGGGTGCAAGTGGGTCTTTAAGAAGAAGATTGACATGGATGGAAATGTTCAAACCTATAAAGGTAGATTGGTTATGAAAGGATTCCATCAAATTCAAGGTGTTGATTATGACGAGACCTTCTCACCAGTTGCCATGGTTAAATCCATAAGGATCATGCTTGCCATTGCAGCCTATCATGACTATGAGATTTGGCAGATGGATGTTAAAACAGCATTCCTTAATGGGAATTTACTTGAGGATGTGTACATGACACAACCTGGGGGTTTTATTGATCTAAAGGAAGCCAATAAAGTTTGTAAGCTACAAAGGTCAATCTATGGATTGAAGCAAGCATCTCGGAGCTGGAATCAACATTTTGATGTAGTCAAAAAGTTTGGCTTTAGTCAAAATGAAGATGAACCTTGTGTTTATAAAAGGGTTAGTGGGAGCATAATCTTATTTCTCATATTGTATGTGGATGACATACTATTGATGTGAAATGACATCCCTACTCTTCAGACAGTAAAAGGTTGGCTAGGGAAGACCTTCTCTATGAAGGATTTAGGTGAAGCATCCTATATACTTGGATCAAGATCTATAGAGATAGATCTAGAAGGCTTCTAGGCCTAAGAAAGATCACATACATTGACAAGGTGCTAAAGAGGTTTAGCATGGAGGGTTCTAAGAGAGGTAACTTGCCCATGTCCCATGGGGTTACGATCTCTAAATTCCAATGTCCTAGTTCATGTGATGAACGGGCACACATGAGCAAGATTCCATATGCATCAACAATTGGATCTATCATGTACGCGATGTTATGTACTCGTCCTGATGTGTCGTATGCTTTGAGCATGACGAGCCGGTATCAGTCAGATCCAGGTGAATGTCACTAGACAGCCGTAAAGAACATCCTAAAGTACTTGAGAAGGACTAAGGATCAATTCTTGGTATACGGTGGTGAGGAAGAGCTCGTGGTAAAGGGTTACACTGATGCTAGCTTTCATACTGACAAAGATTACTACAGATCGCAATCTAGATTTGTGTTTTGCCTGAACAACAGAGATGTGAGCTGGAAGAGTTCCAAGTAAGAGACAGTTGAAGATTCTACAACAGAGGCCGAATATATTGCCGCATCTAATGTTGCGAAGGAAGCTGTGTGGATCAATAAGTTCATTTCTGAACTTGGAGTGGTTCCAAGCGTTGGTGATGCAATTGAGTTGTTTTGCGATAACAATGGAGCAATTGTACAAGCTAAAGAACCAAGATCGCACCAACGTTCCAAACATATTCTATGGCGGTTCCATCTCGTACGGGAGATCGTACAATGAGCAGATGTGAAGATTTGCAGAGTACCTACAGAAAGCAATGTGGCTGACCCGCTCACAAAAGCACTTTCACATCAGAAACATGACGGACATGTTCGATCACTTGGATTGAGATTCATGAGTGATTGGGTATAAGTGCAAGTGGGAATCTGTTGGTATGTATGCCTATAGAGACTATCATTCGATGATTGTAATGGGATACTATGTAAACGATTTGTAATACTACATTGATCATATCAATAAAGGCAAGTTTCCAATCTATATGTTTGTGTTTTATATTGTGAGATGACCATAAAACTTATAGATGTCTATAGAATGATATACTCAATGACATATGTCTTCGGGTTGATGACCTGAACAGTGAGATCATATGTATGCTAAGAGTATGTGTTCTTGTTTTGTCCCTAATCGGTTGTTATTGTGGAAATATCCATAGACATCAATAATACATAAGATTAGAATGTATGTTGGTTGATGGAAGAATCTCATTATCCATGATATGGAGATATCAAACCAAATACATATATACTTGTTAGAGAACAGTGTATCGGATAGACCCACCTTGAGAGTGACACATGGATACCATGATTGGTAGTTAGAGTCACATCTCATAATGATGGTGGTGATTGTGGTTCTTAGACCTGAAGTCACTACACTTATCACATGTCGTTCGGTGTACTTTGACATCATCCACCGTGGTCCTAAATAAGGATTGCCATAAAGATGGTGCTTGGGTGCACTGTGACACATGGGGATGACTGTGAGTGATGTAGATGGAATTTGTCCTTCCTATGGGAGTTTGATATTCCGACCACTTGATAAGCAAGACTGAGAAATGCATGGCCATGCTGATGTGAGTCAATATGTGATATTGAGCTTACATATATCTCAGACAGTCTGCTCTAGTTCAAGGAACATGGATTGAACATTGAAAAGGATAACAATTCCATGACTCGAGTTCAATCTGGATATCAGCGACAAAGGAACTGTACAATCACTATAACACCAGTCATGAATGATAGATTAAGTTGTTCTCCAACTTCTCCAATTACTTGGGTAGCAATGAAGTCTTGCTAGATACCAATCATTGCTTGTGAAATCATAATATGATTATGGATATCACTGCCAACGTAATTTGGAGCATACTGGGTCACACGCATAGGATGTGTTGGAATAGGAGTATAATTGTGGATTTGATTGGAATTGCTCTGAATCACATTGATTACTAAAATGTTTATGTAATGGATTAGAATAATATTGGAGTGACTGGCTCTAAGTGCAAGTGGGAGTATGTTGGTATATGTATGCCCGTAGAGCCATCCCAAGCGATTGCATGGAGTCGGGTATTAATTAATCAATTAATGCAATTATTTGGTTAATTAATGAATTCCGGAATATTCTAATTAATCCACGAGCATTTTAATTAATGCAACGTTTCTATTTACCGATGGGTTTAGGAAACCCTATTTCCCTTTGTATCCTGTTTAAAGGAGGATTGACGACCGATATCTATATAAGATATCGAGAGACGCTTTTAGTTTACGCTCACGCACGTAAACCCCAGTCGTCATCTTCCTTAGGAGAGAAAGGAGAGAAACGCGCCGCCAGCATGCCTCCGCAGAGACACGACTCCTTCCCGCCGGCTTGGGAAGCGCAATGTAGAGTTCTGTCCATCCGCGTGGACGAAGTAGAGATGCAGACGCCTTGACGCTTGCATTCGGAGGACGTCGACGACCACCTGTACGCGCCATGAGCGGCGTACATCACTGCCGCAAAGGAGCTCCGTCGGATCAACCTGTGACAGCGAACGGGAGAGAAGTTCCGTCCGTGTAGGTTAGCAGTGTTGCACCGTCGTGCAACGAGATATCGCCAGACTTGCTCTGCGATAAGGTATATCCCACAAACTTATTTCCGAATGTGTTGTTGTCGACGAGATCCTGTTTCGGGTTGCGTGGATTTTATAGCTTCCAACGCGCATGTTTTCTCCACAAAACCCAACAATTTCATCATTCTCTCTCATATGTCACTATAATTGTAAACCCATTATGGTAGTCATTAAAATGAGTGTCTAAACATCTTGCTTGGGTTCGGAGTAGCCACTAAGTCTCTATCATGTAAATAATAACATACACTTGAATATATATACTCTTGGCAAAAATTATCTCCATGCACTTGTTCTTATTTCTTCACTTGCATGATTAGCTACCATCTTATGATGTTTTACAGTTAGTTACTTGAAAGAATAGTACTAACCTTATCTACGTGTTATGGAGTTGCATGAATGCATGAGAATGTTGGAATGTTGAATCTAATGGTCATATGGTATGTTTGTGACTGCCTGTTAGCCACTTTGAGAGAGAGAAAACCTCATAATCTAGATCTATCCTAAGATATACAGAGGAGGGAATAGACATATATGACAATTGTTTGTAATCTTATTAACGGTATACAAAGGGTGTGAGAATTGCATGTTGGGGTGAGATCTTAGTTGGTGAAACAGGATCCAAATTCATATCCATATTTCTTATATCTTTCTTTGTTTGTTCCTGTTCTCTTATTTTAGTTTGCTTGTTTTCCTTTGTTTGATTGGTTGAAGTAACAATGTTCCTTAGGGAACAACAAAGTTGATCTTACTCTTGAGTTGGTGTAACTGAGTCAAAATTCTATATTCTTAGCACTTATCACTCATTGTCCCTGTAGTTCGACCCCAATTTACTGCATCGGACTCCATATCATAGTTGTGGGGGAATAAGTGTTAGGTTACATATTTAAGAGTCTGGCTACTCTAGATCCTCTCCTTTTCAGACGTATGATTTAGAAGGGTCGATGGGACCTCTAGATTATTAATTTTTTTAGAAAGCATGCATTTTTTTCTTAATTTAGTGATTGAATATCAAAATTTGTTGGCCAGTCCTATCACTATTGTATCCATAAAAGAAGCTTTTCTAAATTGAAGTTGTTGAAGTGGTAAAAACCTAACCTTTTGGTGTCCCTTAAATAAGAAAGGACCTAAAAGTTGAGTTTCATTACTTGGAATTCCTAATATCCATATTTTACCAAAGAACAAACAACAACAAATAATTTCCATCATTTCAAAAATATTATTTATAAGACAAGTGAAGATGCTTCTCTAAGGAGTAACATGCATTTCTAACATGAGAACTATTACATATGAGCAGAACAATCTAACTAATCCTCCTTCACTTAGATTTAATATCTTTAGTTGATTTTATATAGAAACAATTATCATTACATAATCAAAAATACATTTTCTTTTCTAGCTTCTCAACCCACACTTTCTCACTCTCTATGGTATACCCTCTCTTTAGGGGAGTCTTGTGGGGTACCCTCTCTGTTACAACCCAAATTTTTGGGTTCTTTGGTGAGAAATGTAATTTCTCCTATTAAAGATATTTGAACAAATAATGATATAATTTGTTTTGAATAAAAGGATTTCATTTACATTAGCCTTGTTGGTTGTTTTGTGGGCTTTAGTGGCTACTGGGCCCAATGATAAGGAAAAGACAAAAGAAACTCCATTATTAATAAGAAATGGAGAAAAGAAAGATGTAGAAACCTCTAGAAGGAAAAAGAATATAATACAAAAGTGGATTTCGTCCCTCTTGGGTTCCTTGGGTTCCAATGAGTCCATAGTTGCAAAGATAATGCAACAAGCAAAGAAAAGATCAATTAAATATTTCTTTATTAAGAAAGAAATTGAAAACAATGGTAAAATGTGGGAAATAAGTGGAAAGAATTATAATTGAGTTATCCTTGATGGATTTACGTATCCATAAGGTTCCTAATGTTAAAAGAAATTCCAATAAGGAAAATAAAAAGAGAGATAAAGAGAAATCCCAAAAATAATATATTTTAATCAAGAAATAAAAAGGATAACGAGAAATAATGGATATAGATGGATTTATAAGGATAATAATTATCCTTAAAAAGGATTTCGAAATATTAGAGTTTCTTGGGGTTCAAGGAGCCCCAATGGAGAAAAAGGAAAGATAAAATACAAATAATACAAAATAAGAGGATAATGTGATGCATAATTAATTGATTTGGTGGCATTGTTAAAAAGGAGGTATTTTCTACTAAAGGAAAATATAAATTCGTGTCAATGGATTAAAATCCAAGTACAAAGAGAATAAAAGAGGTAATTTTCAAATTCCTAAATATCCAAAGAATTTTTAGAGAGATATGATTGCTTCTTCATGAAGGAATATGGTTTCCTAGTAGGAAAGAGGCTTAGATCTTGTGGATAGGCATCCTAGGGCACTGCTATCCTCCCCTATAAAAGGGTTGGAGCCTTAGCCCGAGCCCAAGATAATCCCATACATCTCTCTCTATTGTCCTTCTTCTTTTTTGTGCAAACCCTAGTCATGGGAGGGTAGAGCAACCCTGGGGCCAACGAGGGGTTGTGGAGTCATCATGATGGAGGTTTAGTGTTCCTTCGATGACCTGGGGAAGATTGGACATCATCCCCTAGTACTCAACCATCATGCAACACCTACAGTAAGGCTGCATCACGACTGCGAGTTGCAGGTCCAGTGCTCTTGCCCCCAGCCATCTCAGCCATGGATTGGGGTTTGGGAGGGTGTGGTGGAGGGCGGCGGAGGCAGGGCGCCAGTCGTTGGTGCCCCTCAGACCTTGGGAAGGTGGGAGGAGACCCCCCACAGTCGGCTACACCAACCACATCGCTAGGGTGCGCAAGGAAGAATATGATGGGCCATTTGGATGCTTTTACCCCTCCACAGGCAAAGGGACAATGACTTACGCAAGGGTAAAAAGGACATTTGGTTATGTTTCCAAAATGAGTTATGTTGCATGAAGGAGATGACGTGGCGCTTGATGAATGGTCCAAGTAAGTTTATTTTGCAAAAATTGTATCTCTTTATTGGTAGCTCGAATGAATGTGTATAAAATATGAAAGTTGCTCAGAAAAATGAGAGGAATCCATTAAAAATAGTTTCAGAAGCTAGCTCCTCTTAAAATTCTAAAAGTATTGGAAGTTATCAACTTTAATTCTTTAATGATTAAGAAACCCTAATTTGAGATGATTAATGTTTTTAGAAGGGGTTTATGGATGATTAAAAGTTGATATTGACCTATTAATTATAAAAAGACACATCAAGATCTAAAAGGATAAACTTTACATGTAATTGGTTTAATTTAGAGTTCCATGTGCATAAATATGCTTTAATGGGCTTTGAAACCCTAATGTTGGTAATTTGTGACTCTTAATGGCTTTAATTATTCAAATTCATGAATAAGATGAGATACGATAGTTCTAAGCTATTTCAAGTATAAAAATTCCTAATTATGGATCAATACCCTTAATATGGTAATTAGGGTGGAATTAATAATAAATAGAGTTCATGAAAGATAAGTTGTTAATTTGAAAGGAACCAAAGATGATAATTGGGCCTAATAATCATGTAATGAATTAAAAGGATAAAAATGGTAGTTTTAATGTAAAAGATGCATAATGGACTTAATTGATGTTTAATTGTGCCTTTAATCCAAAATTAAGATTATATGTTTTTGGTCGGCGAAAAAACTCTGTTTCTATTGATTCCAAAACTTTAGGTACAAACACGATCGCACCACTTGATCCTCAAGAGAGGATTACCAGAACAAACAAAATAAGACACAAGTCTTGAACACAAGACCCAAAGACAGAAAGAAAGGTACAGAGAGAGATAACAAGGAAGTCTTCATACAGACTAATCCCAATAATACGCCACCAAAACAGCAAAGGAGCTTCACTATCATTAGGAACACCCTCAAATTGTGAAGACTCTACTGTTAGAGAGGAGACCATCAGAGAAAGTCAGAACTCTAACATCCAAGATAGCATCTAACCGATATCCGTCCAACTGTTAAAGCACAAGAAACAAATAATCTTTAGCAACAACCTTCTATACCAAACTGAACCGTGAAAGAATCTTCAGCAAACTGAACAGCTACGTCAAAAGCAAGAAGTAGGATTCAGACTTCCCTTCTCCTTGGCATTAAACCATTCACTGAAAGTAGAAGATAGAAAAGGCAGAATCAAACTTCACACCATCAAGCATCAATCCAGGCCTTGGAAACTTATATAGTGATAGATAGAACAAAAGGAGCTTCGTTGTCAAAGGCAACACTTATCCTATCACCAGCCAGTCAAATAATCCAGGCTTCAACACTTAAACAACTACGCCGATCACCAGAGGACCAAGACCTAGGCCTCCCATCACTGGCATTAAACCACACATAGAAAAGGTGGATGAAAGAACCCAAGAAGGCGCCTCCAGAATCAAGCAGTAGAACAAATGTCTCAAAAAAAATTACAGAGTAGCAGGTGAACAGGAAAAGACATGAGGAAGTAAGAGAGGATTAACCCCCATCCTTCCTCTTCTTAGGAGATTTTTTCCTCCTATTAGGCCTACACTTGCTGAAATCCAGCAAATCAGCCTCCCATGGATCAAAATCCATTTCAGAGTTCGAGTCAAAATTAGAATCGTCATCTTCAACAAATAGCTTCTCCTTGTCCGGTTGGAAATCTGTGGAAAGTTCCCTGTTATTCCAAATTCTATTAATCTTCCATGAAGAAGAACTCGTCTCACCTCTACTTCTCCTACTCAGCTCCAGTTCCCAGTCGAGATTGAGACTCCCAGCACACAAAACCGGAGAGAACCCAGCCATATCAGGTTTTGGGATACAAAGAGGGAGGTGAGCCTTTTGCTTTCCAGCCACTGAAAGAACCACATCTATGACCTCTTGAGCAATTGATTCGCAGAGAGCTTTATCTACTGCAACAGAGTCATCAACATGACCTTCCTTCTGGAATAAAACCTTGTCCCCTTGACCTACTGTGAACGACTTCTTAGAAATCTTTTTGGCAATGTCTCGAGCACCCGACGTCTTCCCCAGCCGGACCTGAAGATCATTTCTAGGCGGGGCCTTCCTCGTCTTCAAAGGGAAGGAAGCAGCTCTGTGACCAAATTTCTTATAGTTGGGGCATATCACCGATTTAGCAACAACCTCGATCTTCAGAGATTTTGGCTTCGAGTCAACCTCCACCCATGTCTCCTTGGGAAGCTTGGAATCATCCTTCATCTCAATGCACACTCGGGCTTCACCAAGGCATCCTATAGTAACAGATAGCTCATCTGCGTCCACAGGTCTTCCAATGGTACTTGCAACACATGAAATGTGTTTGCGAGTCCAGGGGATTCCAGGGTTTTCAACCTTAAACCAAATCGGAGCATGGGTGAAGGAAAGGGGAGGCAGGGGAATGCCCGGTTTCCATGAATGAGCCACAATCAAGGACCCGTCCATGAACCACGGGGCAGCATTCAGAACCCTGTCTCTTTCACTGCAGGAAGGCATCTTAATGATGTATCCCTCCCTTTCCTCCTGAGAAACCACAACTGGACCACTTGTCTCCATTGCCTTTGGATCCAGCCAAGCAGCTGGCCAGCGAACGGCTATCGACCTACAAATCTAACAGAGCAGTATTCCTCCCAGTCAGGCTCGACGCTGTCTAGACTTGAAAAAGAGGCGCACCTCTTCCCATCCCTGACTGTCGGCTCAACGAACTCCAGCAACTCCAAATCGATCTCACTGTGATCCAATCTGCTAACCTGGAACCAGTCAACGAGTTGATAAGAAGATGGAGCCCTTTCTTCTGAACTGGGAGTCGATTTGGAAGGGTTGACGGCGGTGGTCACTTGAGGACGCTCGTTGCCCTTCTGCGGCGGATCTGCATTTGTGACCTGGGCTCGAGATGAAGATGGAGCCCTTTCTGACCCGGGAGGCGATTTGGAAGGGTTGGCGGCGGCGGACACCTGAGGAGGCTCATTGCCCTTGCGTGGCAGATCTGCAGTTGCGATCTGGCCAGAGGAACCTCCATCTCCGTTTGCCTTCGATTGGCATGGCGGAGGAGTCAAAGACTCAGCGGCATGACCTTCACCCTCTCTGCAACTCGCAAATCGCCCACGCCCTCGCCCCTTTCCTCCTCGACCTCGTCCGCGTCCCATCCTTCCTATTCCCCTTCTTTAGATTATATGTTGCTAGAAGGTAACCTTAATATCTTTCATGAAGAATAGTTGAGATCATTAGGGATTGTGAGTAATTGCATAAAATTAGGGTTTAAAATAGTATAAATGAAGTGAAACCCTAATTGCAATGGAAACCCTAAAAGTAGACTAGAAACCCTAGGAAGCGATCTAGGTTTAATAGACCTTGATGGCCTGATCAATGATAGAAAAAAATTGGATGCATATTTCAGGACCATCTTGTGTGCTTGCTTGTTTACTGGATTTCTTACTCAGTTAGATTTTTTCTGCACTCAAGTCATCCTGACAGGTATGTGGTTAATTATGGTTAATCACATTAGTTTCCTGAAGAGTTTCCTAGATGATTCATCACATTGAATGCAACTTATCAATTTGGATGTTCATACTTGCATATTATAAAGTCACTATGATTATCACAATAATAATAGAAGTGTGTATTCTCGCACCTACATGCCATCCTGATGGATGATGCCAAAGGTCAAGCCCGAGAGGGAAGACGAATGGGCACCATTAGTGGTGACCCCAGACACCAATCTTGGGATTGAGAAGTTGATCTTTATAGAATGACTAATGGGCACTATGAGAGGTGACCCCAGGCACCAAGCTCGAGATTGATAAGGTGGCCTTAAGTCATTGGCAAAAGAGAAACCCGAAAGGGGGTATGCCAGGGTTAGGGTAAAAGCGGTGGAGAATGTCACACTGAAAGCATAATTTGGCTTGTTAATTAACTTGATTGTGATATTTAGATTGTTAGACATATTTGCAAAATTTTGGTTGTCCCCACATACCGGCATATTCATTTATGCTGACCGACATTTTGTTTGTCAGTGTTTTAGGTACAAGATTGAAAAGGACAAACATTAAAGTGGCATATGTGGAATTAAATAAGAATTAAAGTACATAGGCGGATTAGTTAGAATAGACTCCAGACGTGGATAGAAGTAGATATCCATGTTTTTGAAAAAGGTATGAAAAGTTTTATTTTACACCAGATTTTAGTATAGTTTGGTAGAATTTCATAATTATTACTGATTAATTGTTGAACCTTTGATCATGTTAATTGGGATAACGGCTCTGACCTTTTGGTCTCCCTTAATTGGGGGTTACCGGGAGGTGGGGTCGTTACATTTGGTATCAGAGCATAGGTTCCTCATTTAATTTTTAATAATTATTAGATTTTACAAACTCTGTAGAACCCAAGACAAAGGTGTTTAGAAAAGGATCACATCTGGGGGCTAGAAAGATTTTCCTCCGCACTGCTAGTTGGAATACGAGGACTCCCGGATTGGTGTGACTTCCTAGCCAATGTCTCAGGATTTGACTCAAAAAAAAGATACCTTTAGGACTCTCTCATCTTGTTCATCCCTTCTCCACTCAAATGTTGTTAAGGATTTTAAGGATTAGGGTTTTCTCTCTCTTCCTCACCCTCTTGAGGTATGGGTAAGGTTCATAATGTTTATGGAATCCTCCACCAAATTAATGAGAAGCATGTAAATAATATGTCATGGACATAAGCTTAATAGTTTAAGCATAAAGTAAAGAATAGATACATGCTTAGGACGTATGACATATGTTGTCATGCCCTCAGGAGAGACCTGAGGCTAGACCTCCTTGTTAGGAGGGTGAGTAGAGAAAGTTAGTCTTGGAGGTAGATAGGTAGAGACTTGGCACATCCTTTGAGGATGATGTTAACCCTAACCCTAAGTGGTGGTTAGAGAGAGATGACCTGATGAGTTAGATGTCACGATAGACCAGGTGTGTGGACATGCTTTTGGATACCTAGGACGATATGAGCCATGTGAGGTTGGATAACCTAGTACCTTTAGAAACCCAACCCTAGAAATGGTCGTGCATGTTAGAGTGAAGGATAGATCCTTCAATGATGAGGTTAGTAAAGAACCTATAGAAATCCTATGGGCTTATGCGAGTAGGACACAACATGCACCCAGAGTACGTGTGATACACCGTTCGACCGAAACGTCATTGACGAAGCAGAAGCGATCATTAATAGTGGAATTACTGAAAATCACTAAAATTAAAACCATTTGCAAAGAGATCCAAACACAGGAAAAACTCTTTTATCAAGAACCAACGTTCTTTATTTACATCCTGGTTCATAAGTACATATTCTGTACCGTCTCTTCTCAAATATTTACAAGCATTGACTGCCTTGTTAAAACTATAAATAGACAGCATAAGAACTTCGAGGCATCCAGCCAAAAACTCAAATCAATTCATTAAAAGTACTGGCTACTAACTCCAAGGACCTGAGAGTATAGAGATGACACATAGGACTCTCTATACAAAACATGATAGCCAGTTCCTCCACCTGAGATATCACTGCTGTCCCTATTGCTGTTGCTGCTTCTCTTCCCCTGTTGTAGGGTTTCTACCTCTTCTTCTACGTTTACCTAAAAAGTTGGATCCCACGGGGGTGAGACAATTGAAATTTCCCCATCGAGAGATATAACTCTCCACCAAAAATATTATTATTGCAGTTTAGTAGAATAAAATTGAGCAGAAGAATCATAAGTATTCAACAGTAGATAATTAAATTATCTAAGCATATAAGAGTAATGTTCTTCTTCAAAGCATTTCAACTTGTAACTTGATAAATTAGTATGTCATTTATCCAATAAGAAATATGAAGAACATGTATAACATTTATCCAATAAGGATATACTAAGCAAGATATTATCAACCAGTAATTCTCGTATTTCTACCTTAAGAAAATACACTACACGGCTGATTACATTTTATAATCATTCTTAATCCCTAAGGAGATGAGGTATACCGCTCATTCTCCAACCGACCATTGTGAAATCAAAATCGGTACCATAGATAGGTCAATGGAAGAACCAGATTCCCATGACCTCATCTTCCTCAGTCAGTGTGAGGACCAAATGCAGGACATCTTGTGTCTCTGCTGAATAGCTTTCCAGGGTATACTGGCAACTTCACTATAGAGTTACAATGGCAGTTGTACTCACTTCGCAATCGAGAGATTTCATGTTTATCTCACATCGATCTGACATTAACATTATCAGGAGATTCATGTTACATCCATCCCAGTATCGAGAGATTAGTGATACATCCATCCTGGAATATAGAATGAAGGATTGAGATATTTAATGTTTATCTCACATCAATTCCTCCATTAGGGTGTAAGGATATTCACAACCATAACCCCCACATACTCAACAATATGCCCTCCAGGAGTTCTCATAGGAAAACTTGTTTCACCATCACCAAACTACTAACGATGATGGATCTATGGCTAGGTATCTACATGATAAGATTTTAATTGATTAATTAAGTACATTACCATATTTATTTTAGCATCAATTAGGTTTTCAAACATAATTTATTATAACAAATGCTACAAAGAATGAGTAATACTTCTATCAAGTACTTTTCAAAACTTTATGAAACATTGGGATCTCAATCCCTTGTCACATCAGGGGTATTCTCATCCCTTAACATCTCATCATCATGATTTTGGAATGTGGGTATTCAAACCCTCAGTTCATCAAAGAACACTTATTACCACTTATTAGGTAACTAACACCTTCAGGTCATTTGACCAAGGTAAACTCGATACTTGCATTACAGGCATCTCACATGGCTCTTAAAGCCCATTTAATTTCTTGTCACCTCTCATTAGGCAAAAAAGCATATTATGGCTCACAAGGCCCATAAAACAATTTCAATAATAAAACATAATAGCTCATACCTGGCTATGTCCAACATCTCATGATACATGCATGATTAGTACACATGATAATAGTTACATCAATTACATTCTAGGACTATGCATGTAAGAGTAGCATCACTATTCCCACATTAGTGTTAGGATTTCCCAATTTAAGTCGATTAGGAATACTCATCCCATTACCCAAATTAAGGTAATGGTTTATCATCATATTGCCCAGCATTAGGGTTTTATTAACTATAACCCAAGATTAGGGCTACACATACCTTTACCCTATATCAGGATTAGGGTTTCATGTTAGGGTTTCATATAGCATTATATAGCATCACCCTGGGATTAGAGTTCACATCGCATCTCTGTATTAGGGTTTCACTTGACATCAACCTTAATTAGGATTTCACATGACATCATTCTCAATTAGGGTTTCAAATGTCATCACCCTTAATTAGGGTTTCACATGACATCATCCTTAATTAGGGTTTCACATGTCATCACCCTAAATTAGGGTTTCACATGACATCATCCTTAATTAGGGTTTTACATGTCATCACCCTTAATTAGGGTTTACATGATATCATCCTTAATTATGGTTTCACATGACATCATTCTCAATTAGGGTTTCACATGTTATCACCCTTAGTTAGGGTTTCACATGTCATCACCCTTAATTAGGGTTTCACATGTCATCATCCTTAATTAGGGTTTCACATGTCATCACCCTTAATTAGGGTTTCACATAGCTTTGCCCTAAATTAGGGTTAGGGTTCATCAATCTTCTCAATTAGGGTTTCATGCTCTCATCATCATGGATCAAACCCTAATTACATTTTTTTTATGTTGAAAGTGTTGAGGATAAATTTATACATGATTCTCACTCATGTATAAGTTTCCTCTCTCCCCTCCCCCTCTAGGAGGTTAATTACTTTAATCTTGATTAGATTGAATCAACTTGAATGAAGAGTTGACATGGTGTATTAAGTCATTTCTTCCATAAGCATCAAAGGTTAACCACTCTAAAGGTACTAATCATCTAAGTACTTTAGAGGTACAACCATTGGATTTAACTTGGATATATGCTATTTATCAATCAAGGGATTAATTGGTCTTTCATAACTTTGAAACTATTAAATTTCCAAACGGTTTTGTTACTTTCAAACGTTTAAACGGTCTTGAGGTGCTTGACCTCCATTCGGTCTTGAGGTGCTTGACCTCCATTCGGTCAACTCTCCCAAATGGTCAACATGACCAAATGGTTTTGAAGATCAAATTACCCATTCGATCTTGATCAACTTTACCCATTCGATCTTGATCAACTTTACCCATTCGATCTTGATTGATTTTACCCATTCGGTTTTAATAAATTTTACCCATTCGGTCTTGATTTATTTTACCCATTCGGTCTTAATCAATTTTACCCATTCGGTCTTGATTGGTTTTACCCATTCAGTCTTGATCAATTCCATCAATTAAGGTTTCAATCAATTCAATCGATTGGGGTTTGAAATTAGTGGATCATCCATACATGGAACTTTTAAAATCAAATCAATTGGTATCATTGGATCATCATCCATCCAAATTAGCATTGATCCTGCAAATGGTTTGAGACTGTTTGATCTCAAACGGTCTTGAGACCGTTTGGTTTCAATCGATCTTGAAATCGATTGGTTCAAATGTTGAAATTGTTTGCTCATGTACTTTGTTAAGGTGTGTGCTTAAGATGACATCATCATCTTCAAGATCCAAACCTTTGAAATTTTCTGTGATTCTTGTGGTAATTTCAACAACTAATCAAATGGAATTTGGAGAATGAAGAAAGAATCAACATATGATGAAGAAATGAAATCAATAATAACATTCATGGTTTCAAGTTATATAACCCGCCTTCAAAATTGAATCCAAGCTTCAACCTTCACACCCTCAATGGTGAATGAAGCTTCCTCAACTTCACAAGGCTCGTCCTCAAGTCTTTGAGTGAAAAGAAATGGCTAGGATTGAAGATTGAATGGAGAAAACAAGAAATCAAGCATTGATTTTCGATTTCCACCATGAAATCAAGGTTGAAGATGACTATGGAGCTTACCTACAGGTTGGGGCACGTCCTCATATTTCTCCTAAGCTCCCTTGTATTCAACCAAAGCAAGGAGAGAAAGAAAATCCGAAAAAGAGTCTTCAAGTGGGTGGAAAATGAAGTGTTTATAAGGGAATTTCAATGAGAGAGAAAGTGATATAAAAATCCTTTTAACTCCCAAAATTGGTGCCACATCTCCCCCTAAAATCCTTTTATCCAAAGACATATTCCCCACATGTGAATTACTCTTCATTATCCATGAATTAAAGGAAAAGCAATTAAGCACCTTAATTCATATAATACTAATATCTCATATTTAGTGGATATTACTTTTTTGTTAACTAATGTGAGTGGGCTCTCCACTCACTTAGGATATTTTCGGTGCCATAGCAAGGTACAAGGATGTCCAATCTTATCCAAATTCAACCTTCACATATTTGTTTGAACGGAACTCCCATTAATATATTTATTTTTGCATTAAATTGAATTATGTTTCCAATTATGCTTAAATCTTGATTATTTTAATATCAAGATTCTCTCTCCTACAAAGTGATTCAAATGAGATTCCCTTCTCATTTTATTTTCTCTACATGATGCCAAGAAACATGATGGACCCTCTGGAGGTGGTATTTTTCATATTGAACCCTAGGTTTTGGGTAATTTGCACATTACACCAAAACTAGGTTTTAATGCACAAACATTGTTGAACAAGCTCTTTCTTAGTGCTCAAGCTAGAACAAGCCATACCCCAGCATAATTCTCATTGTCATGATGATTCAACACTTAAGGAACATTTATCATGTGACATTTGCAAGTTAACCCCTCAACTTGGGTAATTTGCATTTTAGTGCAAAATAAGCAAAACATTGTTTTCAACATCATTCAAAAAGGACTAAAATTGAAACATAAGTTCCTCTTGAACCTCAATTATTTTTCAAAAGATAAGAGCAAGCATAGAATTAACTTTATTAAACAAAACATCTAGGGTTAACGCATAACCCAGGTCAGGGATCTTACAAATTATCCACTCCTAACAGGGATTTCGTCCTTGAAATCATCAAGAGAAAAGAGAAGGGTACTTCCTCCTCATCTCTTCCTCTAGCTCCCATGTAGCTTCTTCAATGACACGATGATTCCAGAGAACTTTCACAATACATATGTCTTTCTTTTTTAGCTTTTTAATTCTTTTATCAAGGATCATCACAGGTCCTTCAACATATGATATATCATCATTTAATTCTACCTCCACAGGTTGCAAAACTAAGTCTGTATCAGGATGACACTTTCTCAACATAGAGATATGGAACATTGGATGCAACTTATGCATCTCGGGTGGCAACTCTAGATTATAGGCTACCTTTCCAATCCGTTCAATGATTGGATAAGGCCCCATAAATCTAGGAGCTAACTTCCCCTTCTTTCCAATTCTAAGGACACCTTTCTAAGGTGAGACTTTGAGATATACTATGTCTCCAACTTGGAATTTGAAAGGTCTTCTCTGTTTGTCAGCATATGACTTTTGTCTATCCTGTGTTGCCTTTAACTATTGTTGGATTACTTTAATCTTCTCAGTTGTCTATTGCACTAGCTCAGGACCCAAAAGTTGATATTCTCCTGTTTCATTACAACATAAAGGAGATCTACAACGTCTACCATATAATGCTTCATATGGTGCCATATCAATACTATGTTGATAGCTATTATTATAAGAAAATTCTATCAAGATCAAGTGTAGATCTCATCTTCCTACAAACTGAAAGACACATGCCCTAAGAAGATCCTCCAAGGTTTGTATGGTCCTCTCAGATTGTCCATCTGTCTGTGGGTGAAAGGCAGTGCTAAATCTTAACTGCGTACCCAAAGCTTTATGTAGTCATTCCCAAAAATGACTCATGAACTGGGGACCTCTATCAGAAACGATAGTAGCTAGAACCCCATGCAACCACACTATCTCATCTACATATATCTGTGCCAATTTCTCAGCAGTGTAGGTTGTTTTGACAGGAAGGAAATGTGCCATCTTAGTCAACTTATCAACTATCACCCATATGGAATCATGACCTTTGGTTGTTCTAGGCAAACCAACCACAAAGTCCATGGTCACATGATCCCATTTCCACTATGGTATAGGCAAAGGTTGCATTATTCCTGTGGACTTCTGATGTTCAGCTTTAACCTACTGACACACTGGACACTGCATAACAAACTCAGCAACATTCTTCTTCAATCTGGGCCACCAATACATATCTTTCAAGTTATGATACATTTTGGTTCTTCCTGGATGCATTGCATACATCAAAGAATGAGCTTCTTCCAAGACTAACTTTCTTAAGTCATTGGCATCAGGTACCACCATCCTACCATGGTAATAGACTACATGATCCTCTGAATCATGAAAGCCATCTCGTTTCTCACTACCATACTCTGACCTGATCTGCTGAACCATAGTATCAACTTGTTGTGCTTCTTTAATCTGTTGTCTCAGAGAAGGTTTCATTGGCATCTCAGCTAACAGCCCAGCTAACAATGATACCTTAAGCTGTATATTGGTTTGCCTCATAGAGATAAGCATATCTCTCTTAGAGCACACTAAGGAGTTCAACTGTGCTTTATCTACGGTTGGTGATGATGATTTCCTACTTAGTGCATTAGCCACTATATTAGCCTTCCCTAGATGATAATCAATTGTACAATCATAATCCTTGATTAACTCCATCCATCGGCGTTGTCTCATGTTCAACTCATGTTGTGAGAAGATATATTTTAGATTCTTATGATCTGTGAAAATCTGGAATGTTTCTCCATAGAGATCATGTCTCCAGATCTTCAAAGCATGGACCATAGCAGCTATCTCTAGATCATGTGTTGGATAATTCTCCTCGTGTTTCTTAAACTGTCGAGAGGCAAAAGAAATCACTTCATTATCCTGCATCAACACACATCCTAGACCATTCTTAGATGCATCACAGAAAACTATGGATCCCTTCCCTTGCTCAGGTAACACCAGCACAGGTGCACTTGTTAACCTTTCTTTCAATAGCTAGAAAGAATGTTGACACTTGTCATTCTAGACAAATGAAACCTCCTTCCTGGTCAAATTGGTTAGGGGTAATGCTATAGAACTAAAGTTCTTAATGAACCTCCTACAATAGTCTGCCAGTCTTAGGAAACTGCATATCTCTGTTGGTGTCTTTGGTTGTTCCCATTGCAGGACAAATTCTACCTTCTTAGGATCAACACGGATACCTGAGCCAGATATTATGTGTCCTAGAAAAGTAACTTCTGGTAACCAGAACTCACATTTGCTAAACTTAGCATACAGCTTATGCTCTCTTAGCAAAGTTAAAGCCTGACAGAGGTGCTGCTCATGATGTTGAGCATATCTACTAAATATCAAGATGTCATCTATGAAGACTACTATGAACTGATCAAGAAAAGGTCAAAAGATTCTATTCATGAGTTCCATGAATGCAGTTGGTGCATTAGTTAGTTCAAACAACATAACTATGAACTCATAGTGACAATACCTTGTCCTAAAGGCATACTTAGGTATGTCACTCTCCTTGATACACAACTGATGATATCCCGACCTCAGATCTATCTTAGAAAAGATAGTTGCACCACGCAACTGATCAAACAAGTCATCGATCTTTGGCGGAGGATACTTGTTCTTTATGGTTACTTTATTCAACTGTCTGTAATCAATGCATAATCGCATCGATCTGTCCTTTTTCTTAACAAAGAGAATCAGATCACCCCATGGTGAAGTACTCGGTCGGATAAAACCTTTCTCAAGGAACTCATGCAGCTATTTCTTGAGCTCTTCCATCTCAGCAGGTGCCATTCTATATGGCATTTGTGATATTGGTTGTGTGCTCGGGATTAGATTAATCTCAAAATCAATCTCTCAGGGTGGAGGTACACCTGGAAGTTCCTCAGGAAACACATCTTCAAACTCCCTGACTATCGGAACTTCAGAAGGATTAGAGCTATCTATTGTGGTGTCTACCACATGTGCTAGGAATGCAAAGCATCCTTATCTCATCGGCTTTTCAGCTACCATAGCTGATACAAGACAGGTTGGAAGAATCTTTCTATCTCCCTGAAAGATCCATGTGTCACCATCATTAGTGAACACAGCTTGCTTGGAATTACAATCCAAGACAACCTTATACTTTTCTAAGGTGTCCATCCCAAGGATTATATTGAACCTATGCATATCAAGTGGTATAAGATCCACCTAAATGCGATGTTCAGAAAAGGAAAGAATGTAGGGAGAACACACCTCCTACAACACTACATATCCCAACAAAGGGGTTTCTAACAACAGACTATATGCCCTATGACCAACTATCATATTGTAGTCAAGAATCACTTCTCAAGTGATGAAGGAATGTGTAGCACCTGGATCAATTAGAACAGATATGAAGTAGAATGAAGACATATCAGAATGAAATAGTTCCATCTGACTTGTCACTACTCGAGGGTTGACTACTGCTTCAGGTTGATTCATCGCATAGAATCTTATTGTTGCTTGTTGTTGACTCTGTGCTTGGTTGTTTGGTGCCGACAATCTATCTTGGGACACTTGTCCACGTCCTCTAGCGCCACTCGAAAATTTTCGCCTCTGAGAGCCTTGCTGACTCTGCCTCTGAGGTTGAGTCACACTTGCTTCTCTAGCTCGACAATCTTTCATCAAATGCCCCATCTTTCCACATATAAAACAACCTCTCTTCCCCGAATGTGGCCTGGGTGGTCCTGTTACTAACGCTGATGTTGAGCTGTGGACTCCTTCTGGTGGTAAACTATGGCCTCTACCCCTACGCGACATCCATTGTGTCTGGGTATTCAATCTTGGTGGTGCTATTGGTGCAGAAAATCTCGGTTTCTTAAAACTTTTGGACCCTTGTCCTTGAAACTATGTATACACCTTCATACTCTTGGTCTGAAGCTTCTCAATTACCGACCTTTCTATCTGTCTCACAGAATCCACAAAGGTGGTGAATCTCTCCCTATTCTCTAAAGCAGACACAGGAGTGGTCAAATCAGCGTTCAACCCCTTCTCAATACGCCAAATTCTTTCTTCATCAGTAGCTTCCATATGCAAATAGAACCACAAAAGCTCCATGAACTTAGCTTCATACTCACTAATGTTCATTGGTCCTTGCCTTAACCTCTCAAACTAAGAGATCTTCTCATCTAGAAACGTCTTAGGGAAGTATCTATTGACAAATTCTCATCGGAATACTTCCCATCTGATCTCAACACTTGGCCTGTTGCCCTTTTCTATTGTCCACTCGTGGCCAGCACTCCCTTTCAGAAGGTACACCGCATGCCTCACCTTCTCATCTTTTGGGATATTAAGGATTCTGAAGGCCTTCTCCAGCTCAGTCAGCCACATATCTGCATTTGTTGGGTCAACTGTACCAGCATATTTTGTGGCTCCAACCCAGCAACGTCGTACAAAAGTCTTTTCGGCTCCTTGTCCTTCATGGTGAGCTGGTGCCCTAGGTGCAGGTGGTGGCATCATATCTGCCATATGCGTCATGGATGCCATGAAGTGCCCAAACAGATCATGGAAGGGTGGGTTTTCCAATGCAGCCTGGTTAAGTTGGGGATCTTCAGACACTGGTTCCTCCCTATCTTGATCCCTTGCACGTCTTCCTGGTGCAGCAATGTTGCTCTCAGCAACATGTTCTTCATGTGATCTAGACATCTTTAAGTTCTTCTTCTCCTCCTATATGAGAAGAAGACACTATCAGATAATTGGAAGATACTAGAACAGACTCAACAACCTTAATCCTATGTCTCTATAGACTCAGTGAACCTAGAGCTCTGATACCACTAATTGTGATACACTGTTCGAACAAAATGTCATTAACGAAGCGGAAGCGATCATTAACAGCGGAATTAATGAAAATCACTAAAAATTAAAACCATTTGCAAAGAGATCCAAACACAGGAAAAACTCTTTTATCAAGAACCAATGTTCTTTATTTACATCCTGGTTCATAAGTACATATTCTGTACTGTCTCTTCTCGAGGATTACAAGCATTGACTGCCTTGTTAAAACTATACATAGACAACATAAGAACCTCAAGGCATCTAGCCAAAAACTCAGATCAATTCATTAAAAGTACTGACTACTAACTCCAAGGACCTGAGAGTAAAGAGACGACACATAGGACTCTCTATACAAAACATGACAGCCAGTGACTCCACCTGAGATATCACTATTGTCCCTGTTGCTGTTGATGCTGCTCTTCCCCTGCTGTAGGGTTTCTACCTCTTCTTCTGCGTTTACCTAAAAAGTTGGATCCCACGGGGGTGAGACAATGGAAATTGCCCCAGCGAGAGATATAACTCTCTGCCAGAAATATTATTATTGCAGTTTAGTAGAATAAAACTGAGTACAAGAATCATAAGTATTCAACAGCAGATAATTAAATTATCTAAGCATATAAGAGTAATGTTCTTCTTCAAAGCATTTCAACTTGTAACTTGATAAAGTAGTATGTCATTTATCCAATAAGGAATATAAAGAACATGTATAACATTTATCCAATAAGGATATACTAAGCAAGATATCATCAACCGGTAATTCTCGTATTTCAACCTTAAGCAAATATGCTACATGGCAGATTACATTTTGCAATCATTCTTAAGCCTTGAGGAGATGAGGTATACCGCTCATTCTCCAACCGACCATTGTGAAATCGAAATCGGTACCATACATAGGTCAATGGAAGAGCCGGATTCCCATGACCTCATCTTCCTCAGTTAGTGTGAGGACCAAATGCAGGACATCTTGTATCTCTACTGAATAGCTTTCCAGGGTATACTGGCAACTTCACTATAGAGTTATAGTGGCAGTTGTACTCTCTTTGCAATCGAGAGATTTCATGTTTATATCACATCGATCCGGCATTAATATTATCAAGAGATTCATGTTACATCCATCCCGATATTGGGAGATTAGTGATACAACCATCCCGACATATATAATGAAGGACTGAGAGATTTAATGTTTATCTCACATCAATTCCTCCATTAGGACATAAGAATATTCGCGCCCATAACCCCCACATACTCAACAGTATGCCCTCCAGGAGTTCCCATAGGAAAACCTATTTCACCATCACCAAACTACTGACGATGATGGATCTATGGCCAGGGCTCTACATGATAAGATTTTACTTGATTAATTAAGTACATTACCATATTTCATTTAGAATCAATCAGATTTTCAAACATAATTTATTATAACAAATGCTACAAAGAATGAGTAATACTTCTATCAATTACTTTTCAAAACTTTATGAAACATTGGGATCTCAATCCCTTAACACATCAGGGATATTCTCATCCCTTAACATCTCATCATCATGATTATGGAATATGGGTATTCAAACCCTCATTTCATCAAAGAACACTTTTTACCACTTATCAGGTAACTAACACCTTCACGTCATCTGAACAAGGTAAACATGATACTTGCAATACAAGCATCTCACATGGCTCTTAAAGCCCATTTAATTTCTTGTTACCTCTCATTAGGCAACAAAGCATATTATGGCTCAAAGGCCCATAAAACAATTTCAATAATAAAATATCATAGCTCATACCTGGATATGTCCAACATCTCATGATACCTACATGATTAGTACACATGATAACAGTTACATCAATTACATATCAGGACTATGCATGTAAGAGTAGCATCACTATTCCCTCATTAAAGTTAGGATTTCCCAATTTATGTCGACTAGGAATACTCATACCATTACCCAAATTAAGGTTATGGTTTATCATCATATTGCCCAGCATTAGGGTTTCATGCACTATAACCCAAGATTAGGGCTTCACATACCTTTACCCTATATCAGGATTAGGGTTTCATGTTAGGGTTTCATATAGCATTATATAGCATCACCCTGGGATTAGATTTCACATCACATCTCTGTATTAGGGTTTCATTTCACATACCCTTAATTAGGGTTTCACATGACATCATTCTCAATTAGGGTTTCACATGTCATCACCCTTAATTAGGGTTTCACATGACATCATCCTTAATTAGGGTTTCACATGTCATCACCCTTAATTTGGGTTTCACATGACATCATCCTTAATTAGGGTTTCACATGTCATCACCCTTAATTAGGGTTTTACATGACATGCATCCTTAATTAGGGTTTCACATGACATCATTCTCAATTTGGGTTTCACATGTCATCACCCTTAATTATGGTTTCACATGTCATCACCCTTAATTAGGGTTTCACATGACATAATCCTTAATTAGGGTTTCACATGTCATCACCCTTAATTAGGGTTTCACGTAGCTTTTCCCTAAATTAGGGTTAGGGGTCATCAATCTTATCAATTAGGGTTTCATGCTCTCATCATCATGGATCAAACCCTAATTACATATTTTTATGTTGAAAGTGTTGAGGATAAATTACTACATGATTCTCACTCATGTATAAGTTTCCTCACTCTCCTCCCCCTCTAGGAGGTTAATTACTTTAATCTTGATTAGATTGAATCAACTTGAATGAAGAGTTGACATGGTGTATTAAGTCATTTCTTCCATAAGAATCAAAGGTTAATCACTCTAAAGGTACTAATCATCTAAGTACTTTATAGGTACAGCCATTGGATTTAACTTGGATATATGATATTTATCAATCAAGGAATTAATTGGTCTTTCATAACATTGAAACTATTAAATTTTCAAACGGTTTTGTTACTTTTAAACCTTTAAAAGGTCTTGAGGTGCTTGACCTGCATTCGGTCTTGTGGTGCTTGACCGCCATTCGGTCAACTCTCCCAAACGGTCAACATGACCAAATGGTTTTGAAGATCAAATTACCCATTCGATCTTGATCAACTTTACCCATTCGATCTTGATCAACTTTACCCATTCAATCTTGATTGATTTTACCCATTCAGTTTTAATAAATTTTACCCATTCGGTCTTGATTGATTTTACCAATTCGGTCTTAATCAATTTTACCCATTCAGTCTTGATTGGTTTTACCCATTCGGTCTTGATCAATTCCATCAATTAAGGCTTCAATCAATTCGATCGATTGGGGTTTGAAATTTGTGGATCATCCATACATGGAACTTTTAAAATCAAATCAATTGGTATCATTGGATCATCATCCATCCACATCAGCATTGGTCCTCCAAACATTTGAGACCGTTTGATCTCAAACGGTCTTGAGATCGTTTACTCCCAAACGGTCTTGAGACCGTTTGGTTTCAATCGATCTTGAAACTGATTGTTTCCAATTTTGCAACTGTTTGCTCATGTACTTTGTTCAGGTGTGTGTTTAAGATAACATCATCATCTTCAAGCTCCATACCTTAAAAATTTGTTGTGATTCTTGTGGTAATTTCAACAACTAATCAAATGGAATTTCGATAATGAAAAAAGAATCAAACATATGATGAAGAAATGAAATCAATAATAACATTCAAGGTTTCAAGTTATATAACCCGCCTCCAAAATTGAATCCAAACTTCAACCTTCACGTCCTCAATGGTGAATGAAGCTTCCTTAAGTCTTTGAGTGAAAAGAAATGGCTAGGTTTGAAGATTGAATGGAGAAAACAAGAAATCAAGCATTGATTTTCGATTTCCACCATGAAATCAAGGTTGAAGATGACTATGGAGCTTACCAACATGTTGGTGCATGTCCTCCTATTTCTCCTAAGCTCCCTTGTGTTCAACCAAAGCAAGGAGAGAAAGAAAATCCGAAAAAGAGTCTTCAAGTGGGTGGAAAATGAAGTGTTTATAAGGGAATTTTAATGAGAGAGAAAGTGATATAAAAACCTTTAACTCCCAAAATTGGTGCCACATCTCCCCCTCAAATCCTTGCATGCAAAGACATCTTCCCCACCTTCGAATTCCTCTTCATTATCCATGAATTAAAGGAAAAGCAATTAAGTACCTTAATTCATATAATACTAATATCACATATTTAGTGGATATTACTTTTTAGTTAAATAATGTGAGTGGGATCTCCATTCACTTAGGATATTTTCGGTGCCATAGAAAGGTACAAGGACGTCCACTCTTATCCAAATTCAACCTTCACATATTTGGTTGAAGGTCACTCCCATTAATATATTTATTTTTGCATTAAGGGTACGTTTGGTTACCCGTGTTCAGCAGGATTGGATTGTATTAAGTGATCCAACTGCAAAAAGCTTAAGTTTGGTTGGCAGGAGTCGTAAAATGAAGCCCATCCCGCATTTTTTCTGGGCCATTTAAATGTTGGATGATGTCGTCCAGTTCAAAATGGCTCAGCGTCGTGATCCTGTGGGTGGAGCGTGCAGCCTGTACAAGAATCTTTGCAGTGCTGGGCATCAAAGTGGGGCCGGTAATGTAAAGTCCATATGTTGTATACAACTCACCAAACACAAGCTTTGGTTCGCAAGATTTTTTGAAATCAGAAATTTTGTTGATCCTAGGATTATGTGAATCCAGACGTTATGGAAATACAATTAAATCCTATAAATCAAATGTGCCCTAAATTAAATTTTTGTTTCCAATTATGCTTAAATCTTGATTATTTTAATATCAAGATTCTCTCTCCTCCAAAGTGATTCAAATCAGACACCCTTCTCATTTTATTTTCTCTACATGATCCCAAGAAACATGAGGGACCCTCTGGAGGTGGTAATTTGCATATTGAACCCTAGGTTTTGGGTAATTTGCACATTACACCAAAACTTGGTTTTAATGCACAAACATTGATTAACAAGCTCTTTCTTGGTGCTCAGGCTAGCACAAGCCATACCCCAGCATCATTCTCATTTGCATGATGCTTCAACACTTAAGGAAAATTTATCATGTGACATTTGCAAGTTAACCCCTCAACTTGGGTAATTTTCACTTTAGTCCAAAACAAGAAAAACATTGTTTTCAACATCATTCAAAAAGGACTAAAATTGAAACATAATTTCCTCTTGAACCTCAATTACTTTTCAAAAGATAAGAGAAAGCATATAATTAAATTTATTAAACAAAACATCTAGGGTTAAAGCATAACCCAGGTCAGGGATGTTACAAGTACGTCAGTAGTATGGTGATAGGTTGCAACCCTGGCCAGGAGAGTATGATGGATAGCTTATGATATAAGCATAAAGGGCTATGGATAATCTTGAATGAACATAAGTTTGAACATAGGCTTAACCTATGTAGGGGTATGCTTATGAGCTTGATCCTTAATGGAGAGAGGACCTCTAGTAGTAAGGTTGTTTGTAGGGTTAGCTCTAGAGAGAGAGAGAGAGAGAGAGAGAGAGCAGGACCCCAAGCAAGAAGGTTGGAAGCTTAGACTCTGAGATATGATGAACAGTGGGGAGGTGAGGATGATGCGACCTAAGTGGATGATAGCGGTTACCTCATGCATGATCCCTGGAGGATGATGGTAGCTTGGTTGCCTTTAGAGGATCCAAAACCTAGAGTAGAAGGATGACAGGAAGGGCATGTCATGCCTTATACATGCTTGGTTTGTGGTTAGAATGTTGAGCATATAGTTGGATAGCTCTTACAGAAAAGTGAACCTAGGGTTCTTAGACCTAAGAGGGGAAGTGGTGTACCTGATGCTCTTGATGAGATTTGAGTTTCTATAGATTTGAGCATGGAACTCCTCATGTTTAGAGGAAAGGGAAACCCCTTAAGTTTAAGGTATGTTTGATGAACCCCTCACAGCTAAGTTGATAACATGGGAAGGTATGATCTTGATCGAATGTTGGGGAATGAGAACAAGTAAGACCTAGCATGGTTTAGTAGGTGGTCTGCTTGTGCCTTAGTAGATGGCTGGGTTAAGCATTCTCATTTTGATGTAAACCCTAAACATAAGGACGTTTGTGACCTTTGTTATTAAGGTGTAGTTTCCTCCCATCCTGGGAGAGGGACCCTTTTGTAGGGTGTATACCAGTTTTGTTGGTTTTGAGGTCTCAATACGATCTTGAGAAGCTAAGTGAAAAGTGCATAATATGAGAATGAACCTGTAGCATCCAACTCACAAAAACAAGATTAACTTAAGCGGAAGCGAATTATTAGCAGCGGGATAATAAAAAATTACTAAAAAATTAAAACTTTTTGGAAAGAGATCTTTAAACCATAAAACTCTTTTATAAGAAAACAAGATGAACTATTTACAACATGGTTTGACATTACATCTCTGTGAATTCACATCTCGAGTGATTACATACATCCATTGCCCTGTTACCTGTATAGGCAAGATACAAAAATCTCGAGGCATTAAGCCAAAAACCTCAGATCTACCGACTCCTATGACTTGAGAGTACAGAGACGACACATAGGACCTACTATCTACAAGACTTGACAGTCAGTATCTCCGCCTGAGATTTACTGCTGCCCCTGGTGTTGCTGCTGCTGTTGTTGCTCATCTCTAGATGGATTCCTTCATCCTCGGTGTCTACCTAAAAAGTTGAATCCCACGGGGGTGAGACAATTGAATAATTGTCCCAGCGAGAGTTATAACTCTCCGCCAAAAGCTTTGTTATTTCAATAAGGAATAACAATAAGCAGTATAATTATTAACATTTAACAGCAGGTTTAATGTCAAGTAGAGCAACATTTCAATTATAACTTAATTGGATATCAAAGCATATCTCATTAAAGAATATGAAAAATATGTATACTAGTTATTTAACTAGAACATTATAAACAATGTAACATCAATCATTGTTTCTCATAGTTCAACTTAAGCAGTTATGCTACACAGCTGATTATGTTTTTCAAACATTATTATGCCCTGCAGAGATGAGGTATACCGCTCATACTCCAACTGACCATTACGAAATCACGTCAGTACCATACATAGGTCATCAAAAGAGCCAGATTCTTATGACCTCATCTTCCTCAATCAGTGTGAGGATTTACATGCAGGACATCTTGTGTCTTTGCTATGATAGCTATCCAGGGTATTCTGGAAACTTTGCTATTAGAGTCACAGTGGCGTTATGTACTCTCTTCATCATCGAGGGATCTCTTGTTTATCTCTCATTGATGTGGCATTAATGATTTCCCTCGGGAGATTAATGATACATCATCCCGACATAGACATGTAATGAAGGATTGATGGGTTAAAGATACATCCTACATCAATTCCTACATTAGGACGTAAGGATATTCGCATCCATAATCCCCCATATACTCAAAAGTATATGTTCTAGGAGTTCCCTTAGGAAAACCTGTTTCACCATCATTTGGTCTCTGACAATGATGGATCTATGGTCAGGGCCCTACATGATATGATCATACTTGATTATTTAAGTACATTTTAGCATTCTTTTAGCATCAATCATGTTTTCAAACATAAACAATTAAAACATCTGCTACAGAAGAATACTAAATGTATCAAGTTTATTTCACATTAGTTATCATTTCTTAACCATCTCATCATTATGGTTCAAGAACAGGGATGTTCAAACCCTTAAATCATCATAAGTCATCTAATATCATGACCTTAATTGTAACAATGTAAATATTACTCAAGGCTCTTACAGCCCATCATTCTCATATGTTACCTCTTAAACTAGGCAAAATAGTATATCTTTATTCATAAAGCTTATAACATGCTTTCAATGAATAAAACATCATAACTCTTACCTGGTTATAATTACCTCTTGCTAACAACCTACATGATTAATATAATTGAAGACATGCATATATAACAATATCAGTACAATACCAATTCTTTTCAATTTATTCATAGAACACCACGGCCGTTCTACCTTGAACGATCGTGCAAAGGGAATCTACCATGGTCGTGCTCCATAGCATGGTCGTGCTATCAACATCATACCATGACCATGTTACACCACCATGGTTGATTTCTAGGGTTAGGGTTTATTCAAATCAATTAGGGTTATTAAACCCCTTTGACTTATAAGGCATAAGGATTCCTCATATTATAATTCATTCAAAGGGTTTCATACTTAAAAGCATAACCCAAACTTAGGGTTAAAGTACCCTACCTTTCATTAATTAGGGTTTCCTGTTCATATTATCAGTTCAACCCTAATATGATACTCCACTACCATTGGGAGCATTCAAAGATATTATAAGTGTTTGATTTCAGTTATTGTACTCATCATGTATCATTAATGATCATCACTTCTAAGTATTAGCCCATTCCTTATATGATGCATATATCATATATCAGAATTATCCAATTATTTGTAATGATATAGGTTTAAACATTGTTGATATAGGATAAATCATCATCAACTATTCTAGGTATCTTCATATTCAGGATGTTATCTGCACCATGCTCTAGTATACATCATTTCTAAGAGTTTGATGCCAATTATTATTGTAAGGTGTAAAATCTATTACTCATTCATAGGGATGTTTGGATCTAGGCATCTTACCTCTTAAATCCTTATTTATTGAAATTACCACATTTATCATTCATAGGGTTCACTAACCCTATTCTATATGGTTATGACATAATCATCTTATTTAATTAATTTAGCTACACCTCACCTTATTGTACTATCTAGTAAACCATATCAAGGTTTTCATGATTAATAAGCCATAAATTAAGTTTGATATTCATCTTAATAAGGGTTTCCCATAACATCACCTCCAATTAGGGTTTCTATTCATGTCACATCTCCCCTAGATTAGGTTTATGATTAATATCCCACCATTAGGGACTACTATTTCACATCATGTTATTCCCCTAGAATTAGGGTTTACTATTCACATTACATGATTTACCCTAAAATTAGGGTTTACTATTCACATCATAGTGAATTGAGGTCTTACCATCATTATTTATGAAGATTACTTCCATTAACACCTTCAAATTAAGTTAAGATTCATAATCTCCATAATTAGGGTTTTCCATGATCTCCTTATGAAGGATCATACCCTAATGGTGTGTATCGATACATTTTAAAGGTATCTTATTTGATTTTCATTGATATTAGGAGTTTTCTCTCTCCTCTTACTAATAGATGATGTTTACATCACTCTTGATTAGGTTAAGTCAACTCAACTTTGACTGACATAAGTCAAGTCATCACTATTAAGGTCATTAAGGTTTACCTGATCGAGGGTACTAGTCACACTAACCCACTAAGGGTACTTTTGTAATCTTCACCATTGACCCTAACATACATTAGTTCACTACTTACTTAATCCCTTAATGAATTTAGGTGTCTTTAGGGTTTAGGTTAAACAACCATTGCACCATCTAAGTCTTTAAAGCATTAAGCATTCTTGACCTTAAAAGATCCCAAACGGTTTTGCACTTTCAACCTCCAAACGGTTATGAAACCGCATGAATCCAAACGGTTTTGAGACCGTTTGGAATAAAACGGTCTTGATACTGTTTGGTCCAAACCTCCTCAAAACCGCATGGACCAAAGATGGTCTCAACTACACCAATCGGTTTAGGGTTCTCAATATTGATTCCTTCAATCATTGAATTCATGGAACCAATCATCAATTGGACCTATCCTCATACTTCAATTGAGTTAAATAGGTCAACCTTAAACTTATTTGACCCTCAATTGACCCTCAATTAGTCCTCAATTAGGGTTTGAAATAATTGAATTATGGTTTGGAATCGATGATCCTTCAACACTAATCAATGCAGATTAGTTACTTTGAAACCATTGAACCATCATCCAAAATGAGCATGACCTGACCCCAAACGGTCTTGAGATCGTTTGGATGACCTCCAAATGGTCTTGAGACCGTTGTCCCATCAAATCATCAAAATCCAAGTCAACAAATTAGGGTTTGGATAATTGGATTGATCACAAAATCAGCAATTGATTACACTTTAACTTAGTATCATTAGATCATCAATTGCTTAACCATACTCACCCCTAGACCTCCAAACGGTCTTGGGTGGCCTCCAAACGGTCTTGAGACCGTTTGTATGAGTTCAAAACGGTATTGAGACCATTTGTCTCATCCAACCCTTGGATTCTAGTGAAAAATCATTAGGGTTTGAGCTATTGAGTTGATCATCGAATCAGCACTTGATTGCATTTCAATTTGGTATCTTTAGACCTTCAATTACTCAACCATACTTGACCCCAGACCTCCAAACGGTCTTGGGTGACCTCCAAACGGTCTTGAGACCGTTTGGCTAATCCCCAAATGGTTTTGAAACCGTTTGGGCTCAATCACCCAAAACATCAACTCATTTCAATGCAAAACCAACACTTAGCCGATTAGGGTTAACACCATATCTTTTGTCCTTCAAACACTTCACCATATCAAACCATAGACCTCAAAACGGTCTTGGGTGACCCCCAAATGGTCTTGAGACCGTTTGGGTGATCCCCAAATGGTTTTGAAACCGTTTGGGCTAATCAACCCAAAATATCAAATTAACTCATTAGAATTTCAGCACTAATTTCAATTTTGGTTTGCCCAATTGATTAGCCTTCAACTCATGATTCCTTGGTAATTAACCCCTCAAATTTGGTGAGTCATTAACCAACATAATTAGGAACAGGAATCTCAAACTTTCAATGCTTGGTCAACTCACTCAAACGGTTTTGAAACCGTTTTCCCAAAAAGTTCAATTAATCAAGCTGAAAAATCAGCACTTAATCCAATTAGGTTTGCCTGATTGATTAGCCTTCAACTCACGATTCCTTGGGAGTTAACCCATAAAATTTGGTGAGTCGTTATCCAACATAATTAGGAACAGGAATCGCAAACAGTCAACGCTTGGTCAACTCACTCAAATGGTTTTGAAACCGTTTTCCCAAAAAGGTCAAGTTAATCAGGTTGAAAATCAGCACTTAATCCAATTAGGTTTGCCTAATTGATTAGCCTTCAACTCACGATTCCTTCGGCGTTAACCCATAAAATTTGGTGAGTCATTATCCAACATAATTAGGAACAGGAATCTCAAATGGTCAATGCTTGGTCAACTCATCAAACGGTTTTGAAACCGTTTTCCCAAAAAGGTCAAGTTAATCAGGTTGAAAATCAGCACTTAATTCAATTAGGTTTACCTAATGGATTAACCTTCAAATCACGATTCCTTTGGAGTTAATCCCTCAAATTTGGAGGGTTATCAACCAACATAATTATGAACAGAAATTTCAAACGGTAAACCCTTGGTTAACTCAACCAAATGGTCTTGGAGACCGTTTTCTCAAACTGACCTTGTGAAACCGTTTGCCCTTCAAACGGTTTTGCAAATCGTTTGCCCCAAACGGTTTTGCAAACCGTTTGGCCAAGGGAGAGGGGCAAGACCATTTGATAAAGTAGCATTGGTAATCACGCCCATCTTCTTCTACCTCCAGATCGAGGTCTGTTCTTCATGGTTTTAGTTGCAAGAAAGCAAGGAAGGATGGGGGAAAGAAGAACAAGCTACTTTTGCAAGAAAGAAAGATGCATAACAAAGGTTAAGGGTTTAGAGTTATAAAACCCGCCTTAGAACCAGGTATAGAGCTCCAAGATTCGAATCTTTAATGGTGGCTTGAGCTCCACAGGTCTTCCAAGGTTTCTTCTTCAAGAACTGGTTGGAAAGGACGGCTAGAAAGAAGAACTAAGTAAGAAAAACTAGCAAACCAACCTTAAATCATGATTTCCTCCATGAATCCGAGCTAGATAGTGGTTAAAGCTTACACAACTCTACTTGTCCGTTCTCCTCTTCTCCTGAGCTCCTTCCTTAGTTGGTCCAAGCAAGAGATAAGTGAAGAGGGGAAGGGAAACAATCCCTTGGCTGTAAAAGAAAGGTGTATATATACTTTGGGCATGTTTTCAAGATAAGGACAATCTTTTCTTCTATTTCTCATATGGGTCCTTCTCTCCTTATTGGCCACGCCCCTCCTTTCTATACTTAAGCAAAACTCATTTCTTAACCAAAGTCTAGTGAAAAGGAAGCCAAACATCCTAGTAAGTTGCACACATATAAAAGGGTCATTATGCTTACAACTTGGTTAATTAGTTACAAGGGTTATCCTTCTTATTTGATTATTCAAATGAAGCGCCCCCTTCATCATTTTTACTCAAAATGATGCCAAGAGTCATAAAATATACTCTAGAAGGTGTATCGTACAAGTTTCACCCCATATTTTGGGTAAATTGCACTTTACACCAAAACTAGGGTTTTAAGTACAAGGATTGCTCCACAAGCTGCATCTTGGTGACCAAGCTTGGAGAATACATCATACTTCATCATATTCATTCTTATGATGTCTCAACACCAAATGAACATCTTAACATGTGCAATTTGCACATAGGTCCATGTATTACAAAACAATATTACAACATTGTTCAAAAGGGACAGAAATGGAAATGTATGTTCCTCAGGAGCTTTAATTACATACTCAAAAGATAATCACAATTATCTAATTACATAATTAAGCAAAACACCTAGGGTTAGTTCATAACCCAGGTCAGGGATGTTATAGAACCTGTAGACGCATAGATAACCATATCTAAGTGCATGTGGGTGTGTTACCATGGAGGTAACTAGTATGGGGCCTGACCAAGGTAGGTAGGTCGCCATGACCCCTATGAAAGTATGAAAGTCAGCCCAGGAATGCAGAGAGATATGATGTAGACTTGGGTAAGGTTCTAAGTTGGACATGTACTATTTTAGAATCCTAAGTCTATCCTAGGGTCAGGTAGGGATAAGATCGATGGAAGTAGGAGTTGCCTAATTCCCTAGTTGCTCATGACCATAGGGTTGGGAGGTAACATCTATCATTTTCTAAGGGCCATGGGTTAGGAGATTGCTCACCTTCATGAACTCATGGGACCCAAAGGGCAGATGAATATGGCACTCTTTAGATGCATAAGGGAAGAGGGATGACCCCAAAAGTGTCAGCACCCTACAGATCTAGAGGAGATGACCAAGGATTGTGTGGTGACCCAAGTAGGTTTGAGACCAATTTTCCATGGAAGTAACTTTGATATCGAGATGATTGTGATGTTGAGACATAAGTTGCACATTTCAACTTAGATTTGAAGGTGTACTAGCAAGGTGGGATGTACCATCTCTACTCTTGGAACAGGAAGAACTTTGTATTTGGACTGTAGCCAAATGCTTATTTCTTCTTGTTATGGGAGTGAGAGATAGGACAGTATGCATGCAATACACCAAGGATAAAGATGATTTGAGTTGGAACGTTTCTATGAGGTATGAGGATAGAGATGATAACATACCCTTGTGGAGTGAATGATATGTGGATGGTTTACAAATAGTAAGAGAAATAAGGTAGTCATCTTATGAGGATGTTTTTATCATGAGCTATGAGTTATATAAGGTTGAGTTCGAAAACTAAGAGGATGAGCTCAGAGTTTCTTGATGAAGATAGACTTTGTAAAACCCCTCGCTAGGGTTTCATACATAACCAGCGGAAGCGCAGCCTAATCCCCAACATTATCCATAATGTGGGGTACTTGGAATTTCAGGGAGGGATTGTCACATACATGATCTCATATCAAGAAATAAACAACACTTGGCATTAATAGAAACATAGATTCATACATAAATTTCTTGGAAAGAAAACTACATCATAATTCTAAAGCTACACATAATCTAGATGACATATGAAAGATAGGATCTCCATAGATGGACGTCCCAACAGACAACAACTTATAAGGTCTTGAATCCTTGGAATCTTCTCAAGATGACTCCTTCCCTTTAGCTCCAACGTCTGCAGACATATCGTCCCCATCCATGCAAAGGAAAAACACACATGGTAAGTAAGTGGCATTGGCATGTTGTAAAGCATAAAAATAAACTATAAAGGTGACTTGACATAAACATGTACATACATTTAACATTAATCATTTCTTGACATCTTTTACATAAGGAACTTGACTAGAAGTATATGCTCCTCTCTTAATGCCCCATAAGGAGCCCATAATGCTGGGAAAACCCATAATTGCTCGGAAAGCCCATAATGCTCAGAAAGCCCATAACAAGGTTCATATAAATCTAAATCAATTTCCATTAACCATGATCTTTCTTAGACGTAATTATCTTCTTAATGACTTACATTTGATCTTAATGGGATTTCTCCCTCTTAAACATAGTTGGGATTTCTCCCCATGAAACATAACGGGATTTCTCCCTCTTAATCTTGTTTTCATGAATCTTAATCATAATTCATAACATTAATCAAGTTTCTATACTTAGACTTAGATTATAGCAATCAACGTCCAATAACCATATATACTTGAAGAAAACACGCATTGATCATGATTTTAATATAAGGTGCTTAACATAAATCATAAACATTCAATAAATCAATTATTATCTATGCCAAGGGCATGCCCAGCTTACCTTGAGCTAAAACACATAAGTCAAACCTTGTTTGACTAATTGGGTTCCCTTAATCACCTAAAAATAGCATGTTTATCATTCATTATACAACATCAAACCCTAATTTGTTCATATAAAATATTGAGATGTGAAAATAGAGAAATCAGGTGATAAAAACTAGAAAATCGGATTCCTTATTGAAAATCCTTTCCAAAACATATTTTTGGGTAATTTTCCGATAAATAGGCGATTTATTATGAATTTTCGAAGAATTAACCAATGAAAATTCAGGGAAAAGCCACGTATTTAAAACTCAACCCAACCAGTGGGTTGGGTTTGAGTTAGACCAAGCGGGTTTGGCCAAATCGGCAATGAGGCTTGCCTCTAAGGAGTTGCGATCAAAGAAGGGAGGGTACGTAAAAACCCTAAAATACCCTTCACGGTTTAAAGTGTCGAATTAAACTGATAGGGGTACCAAGGTCATTGACTGGCCTGGTTTGTTCCCTACCTGCTCCATCGCATCAGGTGCGAGCGAGCAACCTAGAGGTTGATCCTCCGATTAGATCTGGAGAACGTAGAAAATACTTGCGGCATTTTCTATCTCCACTTCACTCACAGCACCAAGGTGAGGCCATTAAGCCTAAGATCGAGCCCTGATGTGCACAGGAGCTCCAGACTGCTCTTTGCAGTCATGGCCATGGATGTTGGGCACAACCATAGATGCCAAATGACAGAAGCCGAGAAAAGACTCGAGGTCATCAAGAAAGGAAAGTTGTGATGTCTTGTGGAGTCAAACTAAGGTAGTGCAGGCAACCAGGCAATGGAAATGACCATCGTATCCTCGATATTCATCGGAGGAACATGAGTAATAGGGGAGAGGGTCGAAAAGTTGATCATGGATGAACAGGGTGGGAAAACACCAACCAAGGGTTGCAGAAGATCTGACAGAGTCGTGCAAAGCCATGAGAAGTGTTACCTTGGCCAGCGAGGCCCTAAGGGGCCATGGCGTCAAAGTATCTGTGAGCTTGCGGGGGTCCATAGGGTACAACATTTGGGGTCACGGAGAGCCAAAATGACAAAGGAAACATATGTACTAGGGTCCATGGATGCTTACCATGATCATAATTGATCTGAGGTGGACCAAGGAGGCCGGACAAACTCAAGGTCACTGGAGACGGAGGAGGAGTAGGTTGTGGAGTTCGGGGGTGTTGGAGACCCAATTGGCCGCAGAGGAGGACCAAGAAGAGTCTGTCGGTGCTAAAGAGGGCTTGAACCAGCGACGGGGAGGGTCGAGGTGGTGGTTGTGCTTCAATGGAAGAGAGGGTGTTCAAGCCCTAAATGGGCGTTTTATCTGTAGCGAGAGATAGAGGGCGAGTGAGGGCTCGCTGGGTTCGGCAGAGTTTCACAAATTCAAAATAGGAGAAATCTCTGGAAACGATCAAGGGATGATCGAGAAATAGATTGGGGAATGTCAATCTATGTAACTGTTGTTGTTTTACGGATTGACCGGGGGTAGATGACAACCCCAGTTTCATTGGATCCTGATCCAACAGTCACATATGTGTGTGCAAATAAAACAGACAGATCGGTCTGCGTAACAGTGTAAATCGAATAACTGTGACAATTAACACATTGATTGGTACTCAATAAACAATATAAAATGTATAATTAACATTTGCAGGGCCATTTGAAGTCCAAATGAGTTCAAATTTCACCCATAGGTTAATGAGGTGCATTAAAACACAATTGTTCAGTTAATTTCGTCTTTTAGCCCACCATTACTCCTAATTAGGCAAAATGCATTCAATACACTTAAGTGAATATATTAAAGCATATAGAGCTATTCTTTAAACACTAAATAGAGATAATTCGTGTAATCAGTCCAAATATCAACAATAAACATCTTGAGGAATATTAAGCAATCTTCTATGCATAAAAACCACTAATGATAATAAGAGAGAGGAAAGATGATATTAAAACATTCATTTCTATTTTCTAAACAAGAGTGCATAAATATGAAAGGAAATACTTTCTAAAATTAAACCATGGATAATAAAGTAAGTGAACATAATTTTTTTCACATGAAACGAAATTGTAAATCTAATATGAACAAATTTTATAAAGGTCCTCAACAATTATGTAAAGAATAAAATAGTTTGAAAATTTGCATAAAAATAGTGGGATGTTACAATTCTACCCACCTTAAATAAATTGCATCCTCAAAATTTCCTAGGGTTTCTACCCATCTTAAGGATTTCACATAAACTTGCAAATTTTACATATAAATTTTCATTATAAAAGGAGGCATACATAAACAAAGCATTATTATTCAACATAAATTACTTAACTACCCTTCTTAAGTCTCATACTTACTCCTTAACATTACACCTAACTCAATACACATAGGGAATCTATCTCTCACTTACCATGACTACATCTTAATAGTTTTCTAACCTTAGGTCATATATCCTTCATCACTTTATATGTGATGATCAAGCACATATTTAGAAATGTTGGATCTCTTTATGCTACATCTCACCAACTCATTTGCACATGTGTCCCATACCACACACATAATTAAGAAGGTAAGACACATAAAAAGTCACATTAAATGACATTTTCCTCAAATCTCAATTGGGTGGCCCTTACCATTGTGACAAGGAGAAACATGTCATCATCTAGGGTTTGGTTTCAACTACCTGAGCATGCTAACATGTACTTCTCTAATGAGGTGAGGGCTCTAGTCATCTTTAGGGTTCTCTAGACATACTAGAATACATAAGCATGTTCTCTACTTCTATTTCTTCATCCTAGGGCGACTTGCATGAATCCTTATTGTTGCCTTTGTGGCCATCTATTTCTTACTCTGATACCATTAATGCAACACCCTTCCCTAGGGTTTCATATGTAACCAGCAGAAGCGCATCCTAATCCCCAACATTATCCATAATGTGGGGTACTTGGCATTTTAGGAAGGGATTGTCACATACATGATCTCATATCAAGAAATAAACAACACTTGGCATTCATAGAAACATAGATTCATACATAAAGTTCTTGGAAAGAAAACTACATCATGATTCTAAAGCTACACATAATCTAGATGACATATGAAAGATAGGATCTCCATAGATGGATGTCCCACCAGGCAACAACTTATAAGGTCTTGAATCCTTGGAATCTTCTCAAGATGTCTCCTTCCCCTATAGCTCCAACGTCTGCGGACATCTCATCCCCAACTATGCAAAGGAAAAACACACATGGTAAGTAAATGTCATTGGCATGTTGTAAAGCATAAAAATAAACTATAAAGGTGACTTGACATAAACATGGACATACATTTAACATTAATCATTTCTTGACATCTTTTACATAAGGAACTTGACTAGAAGTATATGCTCCTCTCTTAATACCCCATAAGGAGCCCATAATGCTCGGAAAGCCCATAATTGCTCGAAAAGCCCATAATGCTCAGAAAGCCCATAACAAGGTGCATAGAAATCTAAATCAATTTCCATTAACAATGATCTTTATTAGACTTAATTATCTTCTTAATGACTTAGGTTTGATCTTAATGGGATTTCTCCCTCTTAAACATAGTTGGGATTTCTCCCCATGAAACATAATGGGATTTCTCCCTCTTAAGCATCGATGGGAATCTCTTCCCTCTTAATCTTTTTTTCATGAATCTTAATCATAATTCATAACATTAATCAAGTTTCTATACTTAGACTTAGATTATAGCAATAAACATCCAATAACCATATACTTGAAGAAAACATGCATTGATCATGATTTTAATATAAGGTGCTTAACATAAATCATAAACATTCAATAAATCAATTATTATCTATGCCAAGGGCATGGCCCGCTTACCTTGAGCTAAAACACCTAAGTCAAACCTTGTTTGACTGATTGGGTTCCCTTAATCACCTGAAAATGGCATGTTTATCATTCACTATACAACATCAAACCCTAATTTGTTCATATAAAAAATTGAGATGTGAAAACAGAGAAATTAGGTGATAAAAACTAGAAAATCAATTCCTTATTGAAAATCCTTTCCAAAACATATTTTTGAGTAATTTTCCGATAAACAAGAGATTTATTATGAATTTTCGAAGAATCAACCAATGAAAATTCAGGGAAAAGCCATGTATTTAAAACTCAACCCAACCTGTGGGCCGGGTTTGAGTTGGACCAACCGGGTTTGGCCAACTCAGAAACGAGGCTTGCCTCTAAGGAGTCACGATCAAAGAAGGGAGGGTATGTAAAAACCCTAAAATACCATTCACGGTTTAAAGCATCAAATTAAATCGACAGGGGTACCAAGGTCATTAACTGGCCTGGTTTGTTCCATGTCTGCTCCATCACATCAGGTGTGAGCGAGCAACCTGGAGGTTGATCCTCCGATCAGAACCTGAGAAGGAAGAAAATACTTGCGGCATTTGGTATCTCCACTGCACTCATGGCACCAAGGCAAGGCCATTAAGCCTAAGATCGAACCTTGATGTGCACAGGAGCTCTGAACTGCTCTTTGCAGTCATGGCCATGGACGTTGGGCACGACCATAGCTGCCAAATGATAGAAGGTGAGAAAAGACTCGACGTCATAAAGAAAAGAAAGTCATGATGTCTTGTGGAGTCAACCTGAGGTAGAGCAGGAAACCAGGCAACGGAAAGGACCACTGTATCCCCGATATTCGTCGGAGGAACATGAGTAATAGGGGAGAGGGTTGAAAAGCTGATCGTGGATGAACAGGGCGGGAAAACACCAACCAAGGGTCACAGAAGATCTGGAGGAGTCGTGCGAATCCATGGGCAGTGTTACCTTGGCCAGTGAGGCCCTGAGGCACCATGGTGTCAAAGCGCCTGTGAGGACCTTGCGGGGGTCCAGAGGGTATAGCGTTTGGGGTCACAGAGAGCCAAAACGACAAAGGAAACAAATGTACTAGGGTCCAGGGATGCTTACCGCAATCTCGATCGATCTGAGGTGGTTCGAGGAGGTCGGGGGAACTCAAGGTCGCCGGAGATGGAGGAGGAGTAGGTCGGGGAGTTCGGGGGTGTTGGAGACCCAATTGGCCACAGAGGAGGACCAAGAAGAGTCTCTCAGTGCTAAAGAGGGCTTGAACCAATGATTGGGAGGGCTGAGGTGGCGGCTGAGCTTCAATGGCGGAGAGGGTGTTCAATCCCTAAATGGGCATTTTATCTGTAGCGAGAGATAGAGGGTGAGCGAGGGCTCACTGGGTTCGACGGAGTTTCACGAATTCAAAATAGGAGAAATCTCTGGAAATGATCAAGGGATGATCAAGAAACGGATTGGGGAATGCCAGTCTGTGTAACTGCTATTGTGTTGTGGATTGACCGGGGGTAGATGACAACCCCGGTGCCGTTGGATCCTAATCCAACGGTCACATACGTGTATGCAAATAAAATGGATGGGTCAGTCTGTGTAACAGTGTAAATTGAATAATTGTGACAATTAACACATTGATTGGTACTCAATAAACAATATAAAATGTATAATTAACATTTGGAGGGCCATTTAAAGTCCGAATGAGTTCAAATTTCACCCATAGTTTAATGAGGTGCATTAAAACACAATTGTTTAGTTAATTGCGTCTTTTATCCCACCATTACTCCTAATTAGGCAAAATGCATTCAATACACTTAAGTGAATATATTAAAGCATATAAAGCTATTCTTTAAACACTAAATGGAGATAATTCGTGTAATCAGTCCAAATATCAACAATAAACATCTTGAGGCATATTAAGCAAGCTTCTATGCATAAAAACCACTAATCATAATAAGAGAGAGGGAAGATGATATTAAAACATTCATTTCTATTTTCTAAACAAGAGTGCATAAATATGCAAGGAAATACTTTCTAAAATTAAACCATGGACAATAAAGTAAGTGAACATAATTTTATTCACATGAAACGAAATTGTAAAGCTAATATGGGCAAATTGCATAAAGGTCCTCAACAATTATGTAAAGAATAAAATAGTTTGAAAATTTGCATAAAAATAGTGGGATGTTACAGACTTGGAGTCCGAGATGAGATTATAAGGGGAATATATGGAGGTGTATGTCTTTAGCATTACCTTACACAGAAGGATGTGAGGTGGTAATGGAAGCTCTCGTTGAGGTGTAGCTGCCTAGTTTAGCTGGAGGCTAGAAGAGGTTGTTAGGTCAACCCTAAGTTTGTGAGATATGTTTAGCTAATACTAACGAAGTTTGTTGAACAAGTTAGTAGTTGTTTGGTTAGTCAGCCTAGGCCTTGATGTAATAAAAGGATGGTTGTAGAACCTCAAATGCACTTCTCTGGAAAAGAAGGTGATGAAACCCCGACTAGAGTGGTTTAGGGTTTTCGAGGAACCAACCTTAAGGAATCATGACATACATGAGATCATGATTTTAAGTTCATCATACACCATGGTACTACTAAGATAGTAAGTTGCATTAGTACATTGGATGCTTAAGATGAAGTTGCATGTGGTTTGTCGCCATGCAAGCCAGGAGGTGAAGGACGAATACCAGTAACCCAAAGAGTTGATGTAGAGGATAAAGAGTCCCGGAGAGGGAATGGGAGTTCATCACTATGGATGTTGTGATGATTCTCCCCTAGACCATGGAAGGTCAAGATGCAATAAGGGTTATGGTAGATTTCCTTACCTAGATGACATGAGAAAGAAAGAATATTGTCAAGGGACGGATCTGGCTGAACTACATATGAGAAAGGTGGTTCGACTACACCATGATGTGAGTTCAAAAGTTCTTGAGTATAACCTAAAGATTCACTTCCATGTGGTGGAAGTAGGTACATGAAGAACTCGATGTTAGTACAGTTTATCACCCCTAACTAATGGTTAGTATAATCCAGACTAGAGGGTCTGGTAAGAGCATGTGTGCTTGTTTAGGGTGATACATGGAGACAATTCTTGTCTTTTGTAAGATGTGATGATTACCACTGTAGCCAGTATTGGGATCTAAAGAAGTTTTGTAAGGGAGGTTGTATCGGTCACCACTTCATTAAGATGATGTCAGTGAAGGGACCCCGCGAAGGTCAAGAAAGAACCACAGTGTGTGCAGATGAAGTCACTTTAATCGTGCAATGGCTGAGAGAGAGCCCAGGGGCGACATGAGTCGTGAGCTGATGCAAAGCAGAATGACATGCAGTTCGTTGTGGGAGAGTATGTGATGTGAAAATCCGACCCCTCTAAGTTATAACTAAGAGAGCTGAGTCCCGGATGAATGGTTCATTTGAGATGGATTAGTGGAGATGGTTGAGTTTAGCCTTACCCCTGAGGATAACATGATGAATAATATGTTCCATGAGTCTGATCTAGAGCACTATGTGAGGTACCTAAGCCATGTGCTGAGCCCTTAACCTATTCAGCTTTATGAGAGGCTGAAATGTCCTGAGTCACCTATGAGGGTATGATATACCAAGGTGAGAGAGAACTCAGATGAAAGAATATGAGATGATGAAGGGTCTTGGGAAGCACCATGGAAAGGGTGAGACCACATGGGAGCCATGATGGACATAAGAAAGGCTTATCTGGTTTGTTTGTGTTCCTGGTGGAATTTTTAGGGCAAAATTCATATAAGATGGGAAGGATGTTACAACCCCAATTTTTGGGTTCTTTTGGTGAGAAATGTAATTTCTAATATTAAAGATATTTGAACAAATAATTATATAATTTGTTTTGAATAAAAGGATTTCATTTACAATAGCCTTGTTGGTTGTTTTATGGGCTTTATTGGCTATTGCGCCCAATAGCAAGAAAAACACAAAAGAAACTCCATTATTAATAAGAAATGGAGAAAATAAAGATGTAGAAACCTCTAGAAGGCAAAAGAATATAATCCAAAAGTGGATTTCGTGCCTATTGGGTTCCTTGAGTTCCAAGGAGTCCAAAGTTGCAAAGATAATGCAACAAGAAAAGAAAAGATCAGTTAAATATTTCTTTATTAAGAAATAAATTGAAAACAATGATAAAATGTGGGAAATAAGTGGAAAGAGGTATAATTGAGTTATCCTTGGTGGATTTTCGTATCCATAAGGTTCCTAATGTTAAAAGGAATTCCAATAAGTAAAATAAAAAGAGAGATAAGGAGAAATCCTCAAAAAGAGATATTTTAATCAAGAAATAAAAAGGATAATGAGAAATAATGTATATAAATGCATCTAGAAGGATAATAATTATCTTTAAAAAGGATTTCTAAATATTAGAGTTTCTTGGGGTCCAAGGAGCCCCAATGGAGAAAAAGGAAAGATAAAATACAAATAATACAAAATAAGAGGGTAATGTGATGCATAATTAATGGATTTGGTGGCATTGTTAAAAAGGAGGTATTTTCTAATAAAGGAAAATATAAATTCGTGCCAATGGATTAAAAGCCAAGTACAAAGAGAATAAAAAAGGTAGTTTTTGAATTCCTAAATATCCAAAGAATAAAGAATATCAAAGAGTTTTTTAGAGAGAGAAGATTGCTTCTTCATGAAGGAATATGGTTTACTAGTAGGAAAGAGGCTTAGATCTCATGGATAGGCATCCTAGGGCACTGCTATCCTCCCATATATAAGGGTTGGAGCCTTAGGCCGAGCCTAAGATAATCCCATACATCTCTCTCTATTATCCTTCTTCTTTTTCATCCAAACCCTAGTCATGGAGGGTAGAGAAACCCTGGGGGCAATGAGGGGATGTGGAGTCATCATGCTGGAGGTTCGGTGTTCAATCGACGACCCGAGGATGATTGGCTATCGTCCCCTAGCACTCGACCATCACGCAACACCTGTAGTAAGGTTGCATCATGGTTGCGAGTTGCAGGCCCAGTGCTCTCGCCCCCAGCCATATTGGCCATGGATTGGGGTTTGGGAGGGTGTGGCGGAGGGCAACGGAGGTAGGGCGCCAGTTGTCGGTGCCCCTCAGACCTTGGGAAGGTGGGAGGAGACCCCCTGGGGTCGGTTACACCAACCACAACACTAGATCGTGCTAGGAAGAAGATGATGGGCCATTTGGACGCTTTTACCCCTACGCGGGCTGAAGGGCCAATGACTTACATGAGGGTAAAAAGGACATTTGGTTATGTCTCCAAAATGAGTTACGTTACATGAAGGAGATGACGTGGCGCTTGATGATTGGTCCAAGTAAGTTTATTTTGTAAAAATTGTATCTCTTTATTGGTAGCTCGGATGAATGCATATAAAATATAAAAGTTGCTCAGAAAATGAGAGAAATCCAATTAAAAATAGTTTCAAAAGCTAACTCCTCTTGCAATTCGAAAAGTAGTGGAAGTTATCAACTTTAATGCTTTAATGATTAAGAAACCCTAACTTGAGTGTATTAATTTTTTCAGAAGGGGTTTATGGATGATTAAAAGTTGATATTAACCTATTAATTATAAACAGACACATTAAGATCTAAAAGGATGGACTTTACACGTAATTGGTTTAATTTAGAGTTCCATGTGCATAAATATGCTTTAATGGGCCTTGAAACCCTAATGTTGTAATTTGTGACTCTTAGTGGATTTAATTATTCAAATTCATGAATAAGCTGAGATATGATAGTTCTAAGATATTTCAAGTATAAAAATTCCTAATTGTGGATCAATACCCTTAATATGGTAATTATGGTGGAATTAATAATAAATAGAGTTCATGAAAGATAAGTTGTTAATTTGAAAGGAACCAAAGATGATAATTGGGCCTAATGATCATGTCATAAATTAAAAAGGATAAAAATGGTAGTTTTAATATAAAAGAGGAATAATGGACTTAATTGATGTTTAATTGTTCCTTTAATCCAAAATTAAGGTTATATGTTGCTAGAAGGTAACCTTAATATCTTTCGTGAAGAATAGATGAGATAATTAGGGTTTTTGAGTAATTGCATAAAATTAGGGTTTAAAATAGTATAAATGAAGTGAAACTCTAATTGCAATGGAAACCCTAAAAGTGGACTAGAAACCCTAAGAAGTGAGCTAGGTTTAATAGACCTTGATGGCATGATCAATGATAGAAAAAAAAATTGGATGCATATTTCATGACCATCTTGTGTGCTTTCTTGTTTACGGGATTTCTTGCTTAGTTGGATTATTTCTGCACTCAAGTCAGCCTAACAGGTATGTGGTTAATTATGGTTAATTGCATTAGTTTCCCGAAGAGTTTCTCAGATGATTCATCACATTGAATGCAACTTATCATTTTGGATGTTCATACTTTCAAATCATAAAGTCACTATGATTATCACAATAATAATAGAAGTGTGTATTCTTGCACCTACATGCCACCCTGATGGATGATGCCAAAGGTCAAGCCCAGGAGGGAAGACCAATGGGCCCCATGAGTGGTGTCCCCATACACCAAGCTCGGGATTGAGAAGGTGGTCTTTATAGAATGACTAATGGGCACTGTGAGAGGTGACCCCAGGCACCAAGGTCGGGATTGAGAAGGTGGCCTTAAGTCATTGGCAAAAGAGAAACTCAAAAGGGGGTATGCCAGGGTTAGGGTAAAAGCGGTGGAGAATGTCACACTGAAAGTGTAATTTGGCTTGTTAATTAACTTGATTGTGATATTTAGATTGTTAGTCATATTTGCAAAATTTTGGTTGTCCCCACATACCGGCATATTCATTTATGTTGACCGACGTTTTGTTTGTCGGTGTTTTAGGTACAAGATTGTAAAGGACAAATAGTAAAGTGGCATATGTGGAATTAAATAAGAATTAAAGTACAAAGGAGGATTAATTAGAATAGACTCCAGATGTGGATAGAAGTAGATATCCAAGTTTTTGAAAAAGGTATGCAAAGTTTTATTTTATACCAGATTTCAGTTTAGTTTGGTAGAATTCATAATTATTACTGATTAATTGTTGAACCTTTGATCATGTTAATTGGGATAACAGCTCTGCCCTTTTGGTCTCTCTTAATTGGGGGTTACTGAGAGGATGGGTCGTTACACTCTCTTTTAAGGTTTGGTCATTGTAATGGACTTTAATAACCATCCCTCACCCGAGCTTGATTTATGTTGGCCTTCTTATCCCGGCTTGGCCTGTTAGTGATCTTCCTATCCTGGCTTGATTACCAGTCATTCCCATAATGAATTCTTTCTCCGACGTGCCCATTCATCTCAATAGAGGTTGGATTTTAAGGCTCAAGAAAATTATATATATATATATATATATATATATATATATATATATATACATATGTATATATATATATACGTATGTATATATATATATATATACATATGTATATATATATATATGCGTATGTATATATATATATACATATGTATATATATAATGTTAATGGACTTTAATAACCATCCCTCACCCGAGCTTGCTTTATGTTGGCCTTCTTATCCCGGCTTGGCCTGTTAGTGATCTTCCTATCCTGGCTTGATTACCAGTCATTCCCATAATGAATTCTTTCTCCGACGTGCCCATTCATCTCAATAGAGGTTGGATTTTAAGGCTCAAGAAAATTATATATATATATATATATATATATATATATATATACATATGTATATATATACGTATGTATATATATATATATATATATATATACATATGTATATATATATACGTATGTATATATATATACATATGTATATATATATACGTATGTATATATATATATATATATATATATATATATATATATATATATATACGTATGTATATATATAATGATACTTATAGGTTCGTTATAGATTGTAGGAAGTAAATAAACAACCAAGAAGTCAAATTGCAATTCATTTAGGAAACTTCAGAAAACTTTAGGTTTTCATAAGGTGAGTATTCATAGGTGTAACAACAGACCTTTGCTTTTATGCAAAAACCATGCAACATGTACTTTAAGCATATATTCAAACATCCAAGTATTCAACATAATCAAATAACATCATATGCATATATGTATACTCTAAGGTGTCACCAATCATATTCAAAACATTCAAATTAAACATGTATCATGAACTAGACTTTCGAGTTGCCTCGGGCTTGAATAAGGAATAAGGGTACAAACCCAAATTCAATGACATTATGATTTAGGATTATAATGTGTATTAAATATTAGGTGGAACCCTAATTACCATATTTATCATATACTTGCATCATGAATACCTAGATTCGATTGAGTGCATTAAAACATAGAAAGTTATGATTTTTTATTTTAAAACTTTAATGTGACATCTATATTAGTATCGGTCTAGAAACCCTAGTATCCATCATCCTTATCTTCATCATTTTTTATTCTTGTTAATACGATCATATTATATCTCAAAGTAAATGTCTTTAATATACTCAACAATGTAATTATTAGATCTAGGCCTTCCATGTATATAATCATCACTTAATCATGTATTATCCCTACTTTTGGAATTAAGATCAGATCCATATCATGAAACTATTTTATTTGGATTCTACTCATTCTCCCATCAATTTGGTATATAATTTTATCATATATGGTAATCTTAACAATTTCCATGAATAAAACAAAATAAGAATATATACCTCACACATGGGGCGACGTGGTGGCCTCTTCCACAAAGACTCTGAAGGAAAGGGATGAGGAGAGAAGTAATACAAATACTTTTGAACTTCTATGTCATTGTGGTAAGAACCATGTTACAAGATACAATGAGACCATCATGGATGAGGAAGATCTTTGCCATGATGAACGGAGAGAGATTTGCTACCACATTGTCGTGGAAGGATTGAAATCAAGGAAGGAGGGAATTGGGATAGTCCATATTCTCTTCATACCACGTCTTATATAGTACAAGGGTTGGATATTTATGGGTCTAGTTTTCATAAAGTTTCCTTATGTAATTGGCAAGGCATCATGCTAGCAGAGTAACAACTATATTCCTCCCTTCTATCCCTATAATAACAATTTCATACTTTTTACTATATAGACCCAAAATTTGTGTAAAGAAAACCACCTCTCATATCATTATTTCATAAAAACTCCATTTACACTATTACCTTCCATCGGGAAAAGAAAAACTCCTTCACTATTCCCTTATTTAACCAAAACTTGCTTTCAAAGGCAAATTTTTATAATTACCAACTAAATTATCTTTGCCACAAAAATATCTTAGAACTTCCTGAATTTTCTTTCCTAATCATATATTTGGATTATCTATCTTGTTAAATTATCTTCGATTATTTTTCATGAGCATGAAAATACTTATTTCCCTATTTGGTATCTTAGGAACCCCTTTGTAAACCTTGATTGTGGAAATTAAGTAATTCATATCTTTTTCTTATCTTTACACCAATTCGTCCCAAAATTATATATTTCCTTTATTATCCCAAAAGCTTGTACTAAGCCTAGTTTTATGACAAGGGGATGTTTCTAGATACTCTTTTCTCTTTCTTCAAATAAGAAAAACAACATTTAATTATTACAAGCAAATCCTTCCTTTACAACTTTTATAGGCTAGTAGGTGCTCCTTTTGCTATGAAACTTAAAAGGAAAACTCAATAATATCCTTCTAAAATTGTACCTATTTTTTGGGATTTATTGGAATGATCTTTACAAGAGAAACTTGTCCTTTATGTATTTCCTTAAAAAATTACCCACGTCATATAAAAATTTCTTTTTATTTTAAATTCTATAATTATATTAGTTTCAACATTATTATAATCATTCCAAAAATCATATTGACATATTCTTACGTCATGTCTCAAAACTTGTGTTTCCATTCATGGTTAAATAACTACTCCAATAATTATCCAATTACAAAATATCTGAAAATATTTTGAAAGCTTGTCTATTATTCCATAATTTCATGATCTAACAAACGATAAAGACATTATCTTTTATTTATGTATGATTTTTTTCATTTCTTAAATTTGTGTTACAAGGACCTATTTGCAAAGCAAATAGTCTCATGAGCCGCACTTATACCATGGGTTAAACTCGTGTCATAAAGATAACATTAATACTACATCAATTAGGGAATGTACTTATCAAATCAAGTCTAATATTCAAAGAATTCAAATTTACTAAATTTGAGGATCTAATAGAAATCCCACTTGTCTTCTACTTGAAGCGCTCCATTGCATATGCACATCAATGGTGAAAAAATTAGACCCAGTGCCGCTGTTTTTCTAAACGGTAGGCGAGCGTCCAGCCTCATATGAAGTCCCCTTTCGTTCAAGTCAAAGTGCAAGTACTTGTGATTCCTCCTTGGAATTGATATTGGGAAGTATGGAAAATGGGAATGTGAATAGAAAAGCCTGGAATCAGGTGGTTTATCTAGAGAAACAGAAGATAATGTGAGACCGATAGTTAAATGGGAGATAATGAGCGGGTCATACTTTGCTGGCTTATTTGTCGAAAGGTTAGAGGACGGAGAGACGAAAAGATAAGCGCGTATTTGAGTTTATTCATGGAAATGTGGGAGAGAAATCCAAAGCAAGCTGTCAATTCTTTTAGGGAGTGGGTGAGTGGACTTACATTTCGCGCGGGCCTGTCACGTAATGCACTTAATTTTGGCGTGGGGTATCACGTTAACTGCTTTGTTTTGTTATTTTCAATAAACCAAATTCTGTTCGACATTTCTGAATAGAATGCCACAAAACAATGCCGGTGTAAACCATGAGGCTGTTCCGGCCAATCTTAACTATAGTACTATACATAGGGATGAGAATCGGACTGGACCTGCTCGATCCAATCCACGTCCCAACCAACAAAATTTGACCAAGACCCTACGAATGTGATTTATATAGGTAAATCTCAATTCCAAAAACTTAGATGCCCATATATATATATATATATATATATATATATATATATATATATATATATATATATATATATATATATATATATATATATATATAGGGCCCATCTTTATTGCCCGCACGGGTAGCTACCCGCCCACCCTTCCGATCACTTTTTTTCAAAAAAAATTTCGAAATTGTAGAGGACTATTTTGTATAGCTCTCCAAAAAATTTGAGCCAAAAATAATATCATTTGTCCCTCCAAAATCAAAAAACCCGTCCTTATATATATTTGTTGTATATTTTGTACAGAGTTACTTTTTTTGCCAGCAGAGTTACTTTTTTGACACCATAGTTACTTTTTTTACAGCAGAGTTACTTTCTTAGCTAGGAGAGTTACTTTTTTTGCTGCAGGGTAGCAAAAATTCATACTATCCGCGCGGGCAATGAATGAACACCCATATATATATATATATATATATATATATATATATATATATATATATATATATATATATATATATATATATATATATATATATATATATATATATATATATATATATATATAGGGTATATCTTCGCTACCCGTGCATCAGTTTTGTAATGGGAAGGTATGCATTTGTAATGAGACAATCCAAATTTGTAATGAGACGACCGAAATTGTAATACAAAGACTCGTTTTGTATTACAACGCTGTTACAGTAATAAATATATATTTATTACTGTAACAGCGTTGTAATACAAAACGAGTTTTTTTATTATAATTTCGGTCGTCTCATTACAAATTTGGTTGTCTCATTACATATATGTGTCATCCCATTACAAAATTGATACACGGGTAGCGAATCTTAGTTACCCGCACGGGTAGCGAAGATATACCCATATATATATATATATATATATATATATATATATATATATATATTGGCAAAACCAGGAGTTGATGGTTGGGGGAGTTGAAAAAATTTAAATGCTCAATATATGATGCATTCCTATTTTAGGGCTTCATCTTGTGTTATTTTGCATTTCAATCACATCTATACCTGTTGGATTACATGTTATTTTCCCTAATATGCTTATTATGTCATAAAACGCTTATGGATGTTCTTTGTATCATTTTTAGGTACTTAGACCATGCTTTGGATGGATGAGAGAGAAATGAGGAGTTTTAGGGTTCCTCCACTCATGGGGGGTCCAAAGAAGGCCCCAAAGCTCCCTCAACCTACCCCCAATGGCCAAGAATCGTCATCAAGCAAAGAAATCCATGGATGATGAAAGATGAAGTTCAATTACCTGCTGCAGACCCCAACACAGTCGTGGGCATACCCCCACGGTCGTGTCTTTTTTTGGTGAAGAATCAATAGAATCAACAGGGATGTACCCAACTCGCCACGGCCGTGGCCCATTGCAGACACCACGGCTGTGGCCATCAACACAGTAGAGGAGAAGACGGTCGTGGGAATTTCACGCAAAGACCCCCAGATTCAACAAGGATGTGCCCAACTCGCCACGGTCGTGGCCATCCGCCATGACCGTGGCCTCTGAAGATCGACTCGCCCGTGTTGCTGCCCCACAATCAAGTCATTCTCCTTCAAAATGGATGTGTTACTCAACACGGCTGTGGTGCTACTCACCCAACACGACCGTGGCACTCCGCCACGGCTGTGGCCATCTCTTATACTTGCATTTTCACCACCCTTCCACACCATGCCCGTGTCCACTCTCCACGACCATTCTCATCTCCACCCACCATGGCCGTGCTGCCCAGCCATAGTTGTGTTGCCACCCAAAACCTACCACTTTCTGCACTTATTTTCCCACAATACCCCTACTTACCCTAGTGCTTCCACCACCACTTATATATATATGGGTGGCGGCCACAACACTAGGTTTTCTCCTCCTAGCCACCATTACTCCTCTCCACCCACTCATTGAGTATTTAGTGCATTTCCCTTACATTTATACTCTCCACCCACCATTTCCATCTCCATTTCACCTTGGAAACCTAGTTTTCTAGATTTTCCTCCATAATCCCCCATATCTTCATGCCCGTCTACACTTTTAGAGGAGAGAAGACGTCCCTGAGAAGTTAGGAGGTGAAGAAGGAGGCTTCTTCCACAAGCTTCATGGAGTTTCTTTCCCTTCTTCCCCATTCTTTTGTCATTTCATTGATTATGTGTAGCTAAGCCCCTAGAGGTGGGTTGTTTGGAGATAAAATGTGACTTTGATATCATGTTGGGAGAATTTTGGCTTGTAATGAACTTATTTTTATCTATGATGATTGCTCCATGCTTTTGTCTCTTATCCCATTGTCATGCTTGTGATTTATGCTTTTTGTTATGAATTGCTTACTTGATAGTGCTTGATGATATCGTGTTTCTAGGAGAATTGGGATGCATGTGGCAATCTTAGGTATGACTCCTAGGTCCCAATAGGGGATCCCTAGCTAGTCTCCTTTGTTCCTACATGTCTTCTCCCTCTCCTACTACTTGGTATGAGACCTAAGTTACTAGTATAAGTGGGATTGATATGATTTCCTAGGGTTTTCTAAAGGCTAGAATGGCTAGTGGCATGAGGTCAAATGCCCTCATCTCTACTCCCATCTCTACCCTTGGCCCTCATTGGCTCAATATCACTTATCATAGAAATCTAGATTTCGCTAATCCTATTAGAATTATACATAACCATAGTCTTCCACTAGTAGTATAGGGTACATTCTAATAGTATTTGCCTTATTGTTTGGTTTGGTAATCTAGATCAAAGATGAGAACCATGCTTGTCCAATAACCTCCCCTTAACTAATATTAAAGTTACATCCCCAAACGGCCCACCTACCTTAATTAGCTTGTTTAAAACTTAACTTGTTGTGCTTTCTTGCTTATGCTAGTATAGTCTATTTGTTCTTACTTAACCTAGTCAATTGCTCAGTTTTGATAGTTAGGGTTAATTTAGATCTTTTCTTGCTTTAGTGGTTAACTTAGTTTCTAAATTTCTTCTTACTCTTCTAGTGTAGTGTAACTTACCTTTTCCCTTGCATAGTTAGTTGGTTAACCTATATTGTTGAACTTGCTTGTTTAAGATAACTTAAGTTTAATTCTGCTTTTCTTGCTTGTTCACTTAGATTAATCACAAAACAAACTCCTTTTAAACCCTTCAACCCTAGACTCCACATTAGGAACGTAGCCAACACTAACATAGCTCTAGTGCCCCCCTCTATCCCTGAGGATCGACCCCCACACTTGTCCTTCACCTATGCTACAATAGTACTCTGTGCGCTTGTGGGTGACCTATTTGGTACTGTGATCGACTTGGTTAGGGTTAATATAAATTTCAAAATTTCCACACTTGTTTCCTCCCTTAGGGTTGCATCTAGGAACCCCTTGTTAGCTAGTGTGTACGCCTCTGGCTCAAAGAATCAATATATATTGGGGAACTCATGACCTTAGGTACAACAACAAGCATGTTAACCACTACACCAAGTAAAAAAATTAGTTTTGTTGTGTCAAATAGAATATATATAGCAACTGCATTGTGCATGTGTTTAAAAAAATGAGTAATGTGTTCACAAGGATTGGAACCTAAGACCTCTTGAATATAGTTGTAGCCACAAACCATTTCACCAAGTCTATGTTTACAACTAGTATTTGATATAGATAATATATATTATCAATATAACATGACAAACACATGTATATGTATATATACTACATTTTATAATTTTTGGGGCAGGCCGTGGCCTCGGCCTGCCCCCTCGATCCACTCATATATATATATATATATATATATATATATATATATATATATATATATATATATATATATATATCATTTAAGTATATTTCGACGTTCCCCCTAAAAAATATTAGGGGGTCAAGATTACATGTAGGCCCAATGCCATACACCTAGATCAACAATACAACTCACACATCTAGTTAATATGTAGTCTACGTCTAATGCATTTACAAATTTTTACAGCAATGTTTGTGGCATTCATGGACTTCCCTTGATGTCTTCTAGCATTCCTCTCTTCCCAAATATGGTAGCATAGACCAGCAAACATGGGATTTTTCTTCACATCAGCTCCGCATCTAGCAAGCATCCATCTTGGGTCAGCAATAAGTTGAATCTATAATCTGAAATCTCTGCATAAATACTCCCAGATCTCCTTTGTGAACTTACACTCCCCCACCAGGTGGTTGTGGGTTTCTTCCTTTTCCCCGCATAGCAAGCATACCGCAGGTATATCATAATTCTAGTTCTTTATTCTATCAAGAGTGGCAAGGATATTCTGTAGAAATTTATAAACACATATGCTCCATTTTGGCACATGCCTATCACTCCATATTTGTTCACCCATTGGGTCCTTTGAGCCTCTTGTCTGAGACACCTCCCATATGCTTATCTTCTTATCTTTGAGTTGCCATCTTCCAGAATCATTAGCAACAAATAAGTGTTTAATTTGTGGACATATTTCCCTCATGACATTGATGGACCTTGAGTATCCTTCTCTTATCTTTGGAATAAAATTCATCCCTCTAGGATATATGTCTCTCATCCACTTTCCCCATATAGATGTGCCTTCTTGGTATGCAACAAGCCTTCTCATGGATCCCCTTCTAGTGATGTCTCTAGGGGTCTTCAAATTCAGCCCTCCTTCATCTGTAGGAAAAACCAGCCTGGAATACTTCATAGGATGATGTTCACTCCTCCATAGAAAGTTAGCTATCTTCATTTCAATTCTATCCAGAACAGATATGGGAATTTCACCTTGTTGTACCTATAAAATGAGAAGTCCCTCTATGACAGCTTTTATCAAAGTTATGCACCCCGCCATGGATGTATTTTATGTGGGACATCTGTTAATCATCTCCTCCACTTTATCAATACATTCAGTAAAATCTTTGACATGAAGATTACCACTTGTAACAGGAAATCCCAAGTATTTGGTTGGGAATTCACCCCTCTCCACCCCCATAGCCTGAGTGAGTATGTCCTTCATCTGATAGCAATTCTTAGACAAGAAAATATGTGTTTTATTTGCATTAACACATAGCCCTGTTTGCTCCCCGAACTTCCCTAGAAGGCTTTTAAGATTTTCCAAATAATGCTACTTGGCTTCTACAAAAACCAGAATGTCATCCGCAAAAATAAGATGTGTCATTACCTTTGTGTTGTGGACTGTATAAGGCTTTATTTCCCTCTGTTCATCAACTTATTGCATCTTTATTGAGAAATACTCCATGACGATCACAAATAGAAGAGGGGACAAAGGGTCACCTTGGTGTAGCCCATTACCACCCCTAGAGAGACCTGTAGATGTGCCATTAACTAGGATGGAATAGCTATTTGTCCCAACACATTGTTTCATCCAACTAATCCATTTTTCATTGAAACTCATATGTTGCATGATCCACCATAATTTCTCCCACCTCACACTGACATAGGCTTTGGAAACATCAAGTTTAAGGCAGACCTTCCTACTACCTCTCATGATATTATAGTCCAAAAGAAATTCTCCAGTCAGAAGGGCACAGTCACTAATGCTTCTACCTGTAACAAAGGCTCCTTGATTTGCAGAAATTAGATAAGGGAGGACCGTTTTCAGTCGTGCAACTAGGAGTTTTGTAATGATCTTATATTGTACCAAGTAGCAAGCTATAGGTTGAAAATCAACTAGGGAGTATGTGACCTTCTTTTTAGGAAAAAGAACAAGGAAAGAATGATTAACCTATCTCATCATGTTTCCGCCTTCCATGAACCAATTCACATAAGCAAGCAGATCATTTTTGATAATTCCCCAAGTCTTCTTGTAGAAGAAAGCATTAAAACCATCAGACCCAGGTGACTTGTTACTATCAATACTCCATAGAGCTTCTTTCACCTCCTATTCGTTGACTCTTCTTATAAGAATTTTATTATGGGTACTTGTGAGTTTGTACTTCCAATCAATTACCTCCTCTTCATCAATATCATTAGGGAAGTTTTTGTTGTACAAAGACGTGTAGAAGTTTATAGCTTGTTCTTCAATATCCTCCTTCTTGTTAACCACCTCCCCATCAGCATTAATAAGTTTAGAAATAATATTACATGCCTCCCTTCTTCTCACAACAGTATGGTAGAGCTTTGTATTCCGGTCTCCATCCTCCATCCATTTTTACTTGCTTCTTTGCCAGTATAATTTCTCCTCTGCCTTTTTTAGATCTTCAAGAATCAACTTTAGCTCCCTATCTTTCTCTATCAGGTGAGGATTCAGTGGATTAGCCAACAATCTTTCCCTGACGTCTTTGCACTTTCTTTTTGTCTCTTTCAGCATATTTGGGATATTAACCTCCTCCTTTGCCCACTTTTTGAGAGCCATCTTGGTGTTCATTAGCTTCTTGGCAAAACGATACATAGGGTTACCAGTCACCTGAGTGTTCTAGCCTTGCTTAATGACATCATCAAACCCTTTCCAATCAACCTAGTAGTTAAGAAATCAGAAAGGTTTCCTTTTCTACTTTTTCTCCATAATCTGAACCGAGATAGGTGCATGGTAACTAATATCAGATCCTCCTTCCTTCACCTGAACATTAGGAAAGATTTTCAGCCACTCATCAGTCACCAAAGCTCTGTCAAGCTTGCTTACTATTCTGTGCTCTGGGTCCTTTTCATTGTTCCAAGTGAATAAGTCACTGCCCACCATAGGTAACTCATATAAACTTGTCTTGTCAATAGCCTGATTAAAAGCATCCACCTCAGCTATGGTAGCAAGTCTTTTCCCCCTTTTTCCCCTCGTAGCTGGACTGTATTGAAATCACCAATGACCAACCAGGGAACCAACACTTGTCTGGAAAGAGTGACCAGAGCCCTCCATAAATCAAGCCTTGATCTGCCATCATTATGACCATAGACATCCGTCATCCATATATGCAGTCCACCATTATTTCTGCATTCAACTGTGACATGTTGATCTCACATTTGTATCACTGACACCTGCCAAGCATTGGGCTTCCACGCCACACAAACTCGGGAAACATCTTGATGTTTTGAGTCTTTATTTTCATTTCCATCAAGGCAACTAACGAGTGGCCACTAGCAGCAATCCACTCACGAACCTCCTTCTTCTTATTCCTGTCACACCCTCCCTTAATATTCCAGAGAAGCTTGGACATTTCAAGGGTTTTTTGTAGACTTCTGTTTGTCCTTCTTTTTTGCTCCTTTATCCTTCACAATCTCTCCTTCTTCTTTTTCCAAGTCTGATAGTGCCCCAAAGCTATTCGTGGTGTCAAGAATTGTCCCCACACTATATATATATATATATATATATATATATATATATATATATATATATATATATATATATATATGTATATATATCTACATATATATGGGGATTTATTCATTACCCGTGCGGGTAGCCTGATTTTTCGCTACCCGCACATCCAAAAGTGTAACTATATGGTACACAAAAGTAACTCTAAGATCAAAAGAGTAACTATATTGATAAAAAAGTAACAATATGACTAAAAAAGTAACTGCACAGAAATTATACAGTCAGTAAATATATGGACATATTTTTTATTTTGGTGGGGCAAATGATATTATTTTTGGATGAAATTTTTTGGGGAGCTACATAAAATGTTGTTCTACAATTTCAATTTTTTTTAAAAAAAAGTGACAGAAAGGGTTATATGTATATATATGTATATTTATATATATATGTATATGTATTTATATGTATATATATGTGTGTGTGTGTGTGTCTATATATATATATATATATATATATATATATACACACACATATATATAGGTATATATATGTATATATATGTGTGTATATATATATAGATATATATATATATAAACCCATGCTTGTATGTAATATTAATCTTTTACAAGTTACATTTGACTACGAATATTCAGAATTGCATTTGATTTGAAACATATGTTGTCTTCGAAACTAATAAGACTACAAGAGGAACACACTTAAGTAAAGTTAAACTAGATACACATGTTTGTATGCGGGGGTTGATGCTACTTGATTTAGTTAACGTTTGTATGTGTATGCCGGGATTGATGATACTTGATGTAGTTGTGTACAGATGGGTCACAATTGATGGGACTCTTACTTTCTGGTTTTTATGGGGTTTTGCTATACCCACCAGAATTGGGACCAAAAATGGAACCAGTATATGTGAGCCACAAATTCAAAGATCAAACAAATAAAATAACATAAGTTATTTTTCATGTCTCTTGTTTTATGTACAAAAAGACAAAATTGATTTCATTTCTGGTTTACAAGTTGTGTTCACCTAGCAATTTCCTTTTTTACGAGGGATAGACTAAAGCTGATAGGTTTTTTGTTGACTTGAGAGTTAAACATTGCCCATATTTTTATAATGACAAAAATATTCCATTCTTATGTATCTAATATGTTTGTTTAAGATTGATTTTAGGCTTTAGGTACATGAAAATGATCAAATTATGCAAGCCCTAGCTTGTTCAAGTTCAAGTCAAATGCAATGCAAGTGTTCAATTTGGGAAATCACTCCAGATGACCTTAGATAATTTTTGTAATCACTTGTATTGATGATATGACTTGTAATTAAGATGAAAAAAAATTAAGAGACACTTAATTCCAAGGTTTAATCACTCTAAAGTCAATTTAAAAATTTTGTCATAGGTTGTTCATCGGTGGAGTTGGAAACTTGACCGAACCTATGATGGATTTTCTGAAGATGACCCATCGGTGAAGTTCCACACTCACAGAACTCGACCGACTGACTCACTGAGGAAAACTAATTTTAGCTCATCGGTCGAGTTTTCCAAAAAAACCTGATGGATAGTTTGAAAATTGGCTTTGTTATTTAGTGGATCGGTTGAGTTACTTTTATTGAAACTCGACCAAATGTACTGGGCGGAAAATGCAGAAAAAGTGATTATAACCATTGGTGAGCTGTTTTGGGTGAAAATAGATATGTTGCATCTTGGAAAATAGCTATATTTTGACCCTATGTGATCCCACACTTAAGGGAACACCCTCAGCTATAAATAGAACCCCTTAGAGCTCATTTCAAGCTTGCTCATTCATACTATTCTAAGTCCTTGCTATAGTTGAGTGTGTTGCAACTCCTTGATCCCCTTTCTCTCTCAAGTTTACACTTCATTTTGTGATTATGAGTGAGATAGGCCTATTGTAAGAGAGCTACTTCTTTGTGCTTGTAAAGCACTCATCTACTCCATCTTCCCTACCCCTTTACTCCATGAAGCAAAGGTGAAGTAAGCTATTCTGAGTGAAGGTGGAGTTGTTTCTATTCCTCTTCAAGGTTGAAGAAGAGGTTATGCTCTTCACCAGATGAAGGAGAAAGCAAAGGCTGAAGATCTAAGAAGAGTGGAAAAGTCCTTGAAGGTGGAAGACTTGTGCTAGAGTGGGTAAGACCTTGGAAGAAGGCTGAAGACTCTTGCAAAGTGGGTAAGCCCTTAGTAAGGTGGAAAACTCTTTGTGCTTGGATGGGTAAGTCTTTTGGTGGACTTTTATTGTAACTCTAATTGGTGAATATATAGAGAAAAGTACTTATAAAGTCTTAATGGCTGACCTCTCTAGGTAGTATACTTACTCTCTCCTAGTTTGGAGAGTGGAATCACTCTACATGACCTTATCAAGTGCTTGCTATCAATTCCTCTCATCCTTGCTATGCTTATCAGTTAGGACTTCAGATTGCACTAAAGCTATTGGTTTTAATTTGATATAATTTGAAGGTCCAATCTATCTTGTGAGAATTTTTGTAGCTCTATTCACCCCCCTTTAGAGCCCTAGATCCAACAAGTGGTATCAGAGCAAATGATCTTCTCCAATAATCTCACACGAGATGAGAATATGGGCGAAAACCTACTTGGTTCTCTCAACCTAGAGGGAGGCTTCTTCATGCGTCCTCCAGTCTTTGATGGCACCAACTTCCTCTATTGGAAGAGGCATATGCAATTCTACATTCAAGGCATGCACTTTGATATGTGGAAGGTGATGGTCACACCTTACAAGGAGCCAACCGGAGCTGTTGCAACATGTAGTGAAGCTTCTCTCAAAGAAGCCCAACTCAATGCCAAAGCCATAAGCATCCTCTATACAGCCCTTACCCCAACGGAGTTCAACCGGATCTCATCTTGAGACACCGCCTATGAGATTTAGGACAAATTGTGCATCACCTATGAAGGCACAAAGCAAGTCAAGGAGGCTAAGATCTAAATGTTGAACAACCTTCTAGAGAACTTCAAGATGGGTAAAAAAGAAGGGATTGTGGAGATGTACTCAAGACTCAATGTCATCATCAATGGGTTGGCTGCATTGAGCAATACTTTGGAAAGAGGTGCAATAAACTCCAAGATCTTGAGGACTCTACCAAAGAGATGGGAGTCAAAGGTCACCTCCATTGAAGAAGTGAGGAGCCATGATGACATCCCAACCTAAGAGCTCATCGGTAACCTCTAAGACCATGAGTCAAGGCTTAACAAATAAGAAGAAGAAGCCAAGCAAGAAGAGAAGGAAGCCAAGAAGATCAAAGATAGTGTTTGCAAAGAACAAGTGGAGGCGGTCATCCTTCAACAACAACTTGCTTGTTGGACTTCTCATTCCTCCTCTAGTGAAGATTATGGCCCAAGTCAGTATGAAGCCAACTACATCAAGGGCAAACACTTCAAGGGAAAGCAAGCATCCTCCTCCTCTACTCCTAGATGCTATAAGTGTGGACAAAAGGGACACTACAAGAGTGAATTTCCCAAGTCAAGAAAGTCACACCACAAGGGAAGCTCAAAGAAGGAAGAAGAGTACACGAAGGAGAGCAACTACAAGTGGAAGGACAAGAAGGAGAAGAGACACAAGAATGCAACTCATGCAGCTTGAGAATTCATCTTCAAGCAACTCAAGCTCCAAAGAAGATGGAGAGTGCCACCTTGCACTCATGGCCTCTACTAGTGAAGAAATTGGTTAGGTAAGTGTGGTAAGTTTGCATGAGTTATCTAAGGAATCTATTATTGACATGCTTATCTCTACCCGTTCATCTTTTGCTAAATGTAAATCTAAAAGAAATCGGTTAGCAAAAATCATTTATATGCTAAACTTAAAATCCTAGAGTTAAATGAAAAAACTAATCTTGAGAGTATTGATAATTTGCAAGGGAAATACATTTATCTTGAGCTCCAATACAATGGAGTTGAAGTTTAGAATTGTATCTACCTTAAGAACATTGAAAGTCTTAAGAAAGAAAACCAAAACTACCTTAAAGAGCTTGAAATGATTAAAACTGAAAATATTGAATTTAAGATCATGATTGATGCTCATAGATATGAAAGAGATGTCTATATTAAAGAAATACAAATGCTTAAATATAAAAATGTTAGGTTTCTTGGTCAAGAAAATGATTTATCTTCTAGACCTATATTTCCTAGTGCTAATATTGCTTCCATTTCTCTTGAGAAGGATTCATATTTAACTAAAGCCTTATGTCTTGAGGCTGATCTTGTTCATGCTAGAGATGACATAGCTAGATTATCTTCTACCATTATTTCTCTAAATGATAATAACCATAGATTAAGAGCATCCCTACAGAAATTCCTCAAAGGGAAGAACTCTCTAAATGAAATCCTTGACCATTCTACCAAATAAAGTGGTACTAGTGGTTTGAAATTTGTAGGGGGAGCACCAAAGGGAAAGAGCAAAGCCAAAGGTAAGAAAAAGATAAAGGAGACCTCTTTCTTTATAGGAGATTCGTCCAACGCTAATAATCCTCTGGTTTTTTCTTATTGCAATTGTGATGATCATTACTCTACTTATTTTCCTTACAAGTCTAAGGGGACCAACCCAAAAATGAAATGGGTCCCCAAGATAACTCCATATCCCAAAGTTTGAGTTGGGAACTGACATTCTTTTTTCTTGCAAGAAAAAGGAAGATAGATTGTTGATAGTGGCTGCACTAAGCATATGACAGGTGACATAAACCATTTCAATAACTTCACTAAAACTAAAGGAGGTTTGGTCACATTTGGGGACAAAAAGAAAGGTAAAGTCAAAGGTGAGGGTGATGTAGGTGAATCCTTGTGCATCAAGAATGTTCTCTTTGTAGATGGCCTACATCCAATTTAATTAGTGTTAGTCAATTATGTGACAATGGTTACCTTGTGCTATTTACTTCCTTTAAATGCTTGATTCTAGATTCCCTCACATACCAAGTTATATATAAGGGAACTAGAAGTGGTAATCTTTATGTTATTATTCTTAACTCTATTAAGCTTGTTGTTGGTAGATGCCTAGTAGTCAACTCGAATCATATTTCTCTTTAGCATCATCGGCTTGGTCATGTAAACATGCATCAGTTGAAGAAGTTGAGTAAAAAGGACTTGGTCAAGGGGCTTCCCAAATTGGATTTTGGTAAGTATGAGGAATGCCAACCTTGTACTCAAAGAAAGCAAGCCAACTCCTCCTTCAAATCCAAAAGAGTCCTTAGTACCAAGAGAGATCTTGAGCTTCTTCACATTGATCTGTTTGAACCAATGAGAACTCAATCACTTTGCGGTTTAAAGTATTACTTTGTTATTGTAGATGATTTCTCTAGATATACTTGAACCTTCTTTCTCATTTCTAAGAGTGACACGCTTGATGTTTTCTCGAGCTTTTATAAATAAGTTGAGAATGAAGCTTCTTTCCACATTATTTCCATCCATAGTGATCATGGGGGAGAATTTGAAAATGAGCTTTTTGAATATTTTTGTCAAGAATTTGGTTATGCACACAACTTCTTTTCACCTCGAACACCTCACCAATGTGGGTTGTAGAGAGGAAGAATAGGTCTTTACAGGATATGGCTAGGACCATGCTTCTAGAGTATGATAATTGAAAGAAGTTTTGATCCAAAGCTGTTAGTACCTCATGTTTTGTGCAAAACTGGGTTTTTACTCATCCTTCTTTGAAGAAAACCCCATATAATCTATGGCATGGTAGGAAGCCTTCTATCGAGTATTTTTATATTTTTGGATGTCCTTGTTTTGTCTTGAATACGAAAGATTCTCTTGACAAGTTTGATCTGAAATCTTACAAGGCTTTATTTCTTGTCTATAGCACTACTAGCAAGGCTTATAGAATTTTCAATGTTGATCTTATTAAAGTAGAATAATATATAAATGTTAAGTTTATTGAGACTAACCCCTTTATTCTCAAAGATATTGTTTCAAATGATGACATTGTAGGTGAAGAATTACTATTCTAAAAGAGCTCAACATCACACAAAAGGGAAAAGAGGTGGTCACTCTAGAAGAAGAGAAAGATGAAGAGAAGAAGGATCCAACCCCCTAGTTTACAAAGAATCATCCAAAAGAACTGATGTTAGGTGATCCATTTGAAAGAGTGAAGACGCGGGCTGCATTCAACAAAGAACAAGACAACAACGCCTTCATCTCACAACTCGAGCCAAAGAACATCAAAGAAGCTCTTGGGGATGATGAGTGGATCCTAGCTATGCAAGAAGAGTTGAAGAAATTTGCAAAGAACAAAGTTTGGACCCTAGTGCCAAGATCAAGTGATAGAAAGATCATTGACACCAAATGATTCTACCACAACAAGTTTGATGAAAGCGGCAAAGTGGTAAGGAACAAATAAAGGTTAGTGGATTAATGCTACAATCAACAGGAAGGTATATATTTTGATGAAACATATGCACTTATAGCTAGACTTGAGTGCATTCGTATATTTCTTGCCTTTTCTAGTTATAAAAACATTCTTCTGTATCAAATGGATGTTAAAAGTACATTTTTGAATGGTACAATTGAAGAGGAAGTGTATGTTGCACAACCCCCAAGCTTTGAACATGATAGTTTACCTAACCATATTTATTTGTTGTAAAAATCTCTCTATGGACTCAAACAAGCACCTAGATCTTGGTATGAGAAATTAAAGAAATTTTTGTTAGATCATGGGTATATCATGGGCAAAGTGGATTCTACCATATATCTAAGGCACACTTCTAACAATTTTCTTATCATACAAATATATGTTTGGCGGAACTAACCTTGATCTTTGTAAAGAATTCAGTGATCTTATGCAGAGTGAATTTCATATGAGTATGATGGGTGATCACATAGTCTTCCTTGACTTTCAAATCAAGCAAACAAAAGATGAGAACTTCATCAACCAAGACAAGTATACAAGTGAACTACTCAAATGCTTTGGGATGGAGAATACTAAGTCGATGGACACACCCATGTCAAAACACCGCCAAACTTGACAAAGATGAAGAAGGTGAGAAGGTAGATGAGAATCTCTATAGAGATATGATAGAAAGTTTACTTTAGTTAACTGCCTCTAGACCTGATATAATTTTTAGTGTTGACTTGTGTGCTCGATTTCAATCAAATTCTAAGAAATCACATGTTAAAGTTGTTAAGAGGATTTTAAGGTACTTAGAAAAAATCCAAAATTTTAGACTATGGTATCCCAAGTCAAGGGACTTTACTCTTACTGGTTATAGTGATGTTGATTATGCAAGGTGCTTGATTGATAGAAAGTGTACAAGTGGAACTTGTTTCTTCTTAGGACCATGCTTGGTGTCTTGGTTCTCCAAGAAACAGAGCATAGTGACATTATCAACCACCGAGGTCGAATACATTGCATCTGGGAGTTGTTGTACTTAGGTCCTATGGATGAAGAAAATGCTCTAAGGCTTCAACATTCATTTTGATGCTTCTTCTATCTATTGTGATAATACTAGTGCAATTAACTTGTCATATAATCATATCTTGCATATTAGATATAAACATATAGAGGTTCATCATCATTTTCTCCGTGATCACATTGCCAAGAAGGATATCTATATCACACATGTGAACACAGAAAATCAGTTAGCGGACATTTTTACTAAACCTCTTGCTAGAGAGTAATTTAATTTTATTAGATCAATAATGCTTATAACTGCTTTGAATGAATCTGATATTCCCTCTAGCTAGTTGTCATCTATCCTATATGCTTTGTCTCTATTTTGATCATCTTTGCTTGCTAATATGCTAAAAATCCATTTTTCATGTTCATTTTGCCTTTTTTCTCTTATTTTTGGGTATTTTTCTCAAACGAATGTTTTACCGCAAAATAGTACCCAATGATGCATGATATGTGCATAAGTATGTTCAAAATAGATAATGGACTTGAAAAACAAATTTAATTAGCACTCTAATGGCTAGAAACTAGTTTTTTTATGTTTAGGTCAGGTTGACCATCGGTCGAGTTGCCAACCCAATCGATTGGAGGCCGAAAGATTTTTTTAAAAATCCTATCGGTCGAGTTTCCGATTTCACAGAACTCGACCGATGGCCGGGCTAGAACAAATTTAAGATGGGTTCGACCGACTATTTACCCTCTCAACTAGAGAAAAGTCAACTGATCCGACCTCCATTTCCCCTAAGCTCTCAACCATAGCCCTAACCTTTCTCAACCTAGCCCTAGCTCGACCTAGCTTGACCTCCCTTGACCTTCCCCCTTGCTAACCTAGGCCTGTGGACTAGTTTGGGTGGTGAGTCTTTAGCTTTTTCTCTCTCTCCTTCCTCTCCTTTTCATCTCTATGGCATCTAAGGGCCACCCCAGCTAATGTACCTCCATCTTCGTCCAACTCCTGCTTGATTCCATTTGATGACACTCTCTTTGTCTCAAATTAGGCTGTAAATAGGCATAAGGAGCTCCTTCCTCGAAACCCTTTCCCTTTTCATGCCCTATTTGAGCCTAGACCTAGAAGAAAAGAGGTCATAGATCAAGTAGCAGAGTTGCTTTATGATCACCATCTCTCTGCCTTGGGTATTGAACGCGTGTGATACAACAATTCGATCACTAGCACAAAAGCGGTTCATGAATTCTACACTAACTTGCGTTGGAATTACCACACCCTCGTACCCCCGCCTAATACTCAAGTAGTCCTCACATCCATGATAGCAAGGGAAGAAATTTCAAGTTTTTGAGGATACCCTGAATATCTTCTTTTCGGGTACTGAAGTAACTGACACCTTGCGTAAGGACTACCCAGAATATTTTGACTTAGTTGATCCTAAGTCCTTCTACAAGCAATATAATATTACTCTCCTTGATATTCATAAGTTCTGAAAGAAGCCTCAATTCCCATATAGAAAGAAGTGCCCCCTTCCCTCCTCTGCCTTAGACCTCAAGAGACGCATCATCACCCTAGTTGTTAACGGCAATATCCATCCAAAGAAGAATCAAATTGAGATTGCAGAAAACACTATGGTGATCATGTATTGTCTTTTGAAGAACATTGGAGTCAAGTGGTAAAGATATATTCTCTACCATATGACCTGCTTTGACTCAGATAAGAACACCCGTGGCACCCACTCTCCCTACCATGCCTTGATTTGTGGTCTGTTCCAGCTTGTCACTGGCAAACCTCTTTTCTACGACTTTCATTACAAACCTGCCAGGAAAGGAGTTTGTATCAGTGAGACTAATCTTTAGAAGTTTGTGCATATCCTCTCCTCCACCACACATGGTGCCTCTACCTGAGTACCTCCACCATATTAGTCTTCCCGACTTGCCTATGCCTCATTCCATACATCAAATGAAACCCTTATGGGCTACATGATGTATCAACAGACATACAACCTCCAAGTTTTGGAGCACCTGCATCATCACCTATGTTCAATCATGTTCGACATAAACATATCATGTGCACACCTCTACCCAGCCTACCATCCCTACCCAGGAGGTGACTATGCATTGCATATGATCACTTTTACCCTTCCCCTTCACCTACACTTTTTGCTTCTACACCCTCTGTTGCTAGTGGATCTACCCCTGGTGTGCTACCTCTTCATGTTGGCCCCTTGGCTACTCTTCTTGCTAGCATCGGTAGTTCTACTCCTTCCTTCCCACAGGTTAATGGGCTCCATGCTCTTGGTATGTCTTGGGATGAACAGAATGCCCATTGGTCTGGTCGTGGTTTCGGTCCCTCTGTTGATGAAGAGATGCCAGACCAGGATGACAAGGAGGATGATGAGGAGGATGGTGATGCTTCTGCTGATGATGATGGCTCTGATGGCTTCGTTGGTGACTTTGTTGATAAACGCGATGTTGTTGCACCTTCAGACGGAGATGACGACTACGAGCCTGATGTTGATGTTGTAGATGATGTTGATATAAATAGCTTATATGTTTAGTTGTTCTAATTTTTAGTCTAGATGATGATCATATATATCTTTCTAGTCTATTTTGTATTAGAAACATCTGAGCACATGTTCTGAGTTGTACTATTTTATCATCTTAGCTTTCATCGTTTTGGCTTGTAGTTGTTTTATGAGAACTTGTTTTCTGAGTTGTAATCTTATTTTTGTGCACACTTACTCTTTGAATTACTATATCTCATGACTCGGTGCCATGTTTTACCATATTTTTATTATGACTTTGTTTGTTTGTTCTTCTCATCTTTGTTTGATGTATGTTTTGAGATTGCATGTTCTGCATGTATGCTTGGTTGTCCTTGGAGAAGACTTGTTTCTATGCTCTTCTACCCACCTTCTTTTTTGATAATGTCAAAATGGGGAGAGAATTCAATGTTTTGAAGCTCAACCATATTGCTTTTATTACTTATGTCTTCCTTTTCTTGCTCATTATATGATTTATCATGTGACTTGCTAAAACACCATATAGTATATGTATGTCATGTTGCTTTGTGTAAATAGACTAACTATGCATGTTAAAGTAAATTGATTGAGGGGGGGGGATTCACATTGTTCAAATCTCCAATCGCCTTACAATTCATAAGGCAAAGGTATAACTTCGATATCTTTTTCAATATGGTTGAGGAATGTCTTATCATTGTCAAAAAGGGAGAGAATGTTGACTTGAGAGTTATACATTGCCCATATTTTGATAATGACTTAACCATTCCATTCTTATGTATCTAATATGTTTGTTCAAGATTGATTTCAGGCTTTAGGTACATGAAAAGGATCAAATTACACATACCTTAGCTTGTTCAAGTTCAAGTCAAATGCAATACAAGTGTGCAATTTGGGAAATCACTCCAAATGACCTTAGATGATTTTTGTAATCACTTGTATTGATGATATGACTTGTAACTAAGATGAAAAACAAATTAGCGACACTTAATTCTAAGGTGTAATCACTCTAAAATCAATTTAGAAAATTTGTCACAGGCTATTCATCGATTGAGTTGGATCCTATGATGGATTTTCTGAAGATGACCCATCGGTCGAGTTGCACACTCACACAATTCGACTGATCGACTCACTAAGTAAAACTAATTTTAGCTTATCGGTCGAGTTTCCCAAAACAAACTCGACTGATAGTTTGAAAATTGACTTTGTCATTTAGTGGATTAGTCGAGTTACCTTTATTGAAACTCGACCGAATGTACTGTACGAAAAATGAAAAAAAAAAAAGTATAACCGTTGGTGAGTTGTTTCGGGCAAAAATAGATCTGTTGCATATTGGAAAATGGCTATATTTCGACCCTAAGTGACCCCACACTCAAGAGAACACCCCCAGCTATAAATAGGACCCCTTGGCGTTCATTCCAAGCTTGCTCATTCATGTTATTCTAAGTCCTTGCTATAGTTGAGTGTGTTGCAACTCCTTGAGCCCCTTTCTCTCTCCAGTTTACACTTTATTTCGTGATTATGAGTGAGATATGCCTGTTGTAAGAGAGCTACTTCCGTGTGCTTGTAAAACTCTCATCTACTTCATCTTGCCTACCCCTTTCCTCCATGAAGCAAAGGTGAAACTAGCTACTCCAAGTGAAGGTGGAGCTGTTGTTGTTCCTCTTCAAGGTTGAAGAAGATGTGATGATCTTCTCCAGGTGAAGGAGAAGGCAAAGGATGAAGATCCAAGAAGAGTGAAAAAGTTTTTGAAGGCAGAAGACCTATGTTAGAGTGGGTAAGACCTTGGAAGAAGGCTGAAGACACTTGCAATGTGGGTAAGCCCTTGGTAAGGTGGAATATTGTTTGTGTTTGGATGGATAAGTCATTTGGTGGTCTTGTGTTATAACTCTAATTGGTGAGTATATAGGGAAAAACACTTGCAAAGTCCTAGAGGGTGACCTCTCTAGGTATTGGACTGACTCTCTTCTAGTTTGGAGAGTGGAACAATTCTACATGACCTTGTCAAGTGCTTGCTATCAATTCCTCTCATTTTTGTTATGCTTGTTTATGACTTCAAATTACACTTAAGTTATTAGTTTTAATTTGATATAATTTGAAGGTCTAATTTATCTCGTGAGAATTTTTATAATTTTATTCACCCGATCTAGAGCCCCTGATCCAACACTTTTGAGGTGATGTTTTTGGATAGCAGACATGTGTAAAGGAAGTAATTGAATTTACCAACATAAGGACGATGAGATAAGGTTGAAATTACCTCCCGACTTATTCTAAAAAAAAATATGTTAGCTTGCAATCTAAGTTCCATTAGTTGACAGCAAAGCGGTACACCACATAGCTAGCAATTCAAATTCACGTCGAAATAAGGTTGTTGGAAACGGTCATAAAAAGTCAGTGTAATCCGTTTATAAGATTTAAAGAAACAGTAAAAAAAAATGAGTGATATTTTTTAAAGAAATTGTCAATTCACACTTGATGCCTTAACTATATCCAGAACGAAACTATAACAACTTTCTAGTTATAACACTTGGTCATAGATAAAGACAGCCTTGCTTACTGTATTGTTTTGCCTATAGGATCCACTAAAACATCATCATGCATACACCATGGAAAAAGGTGACATCTTTCGAAAAAAACATCGTTGATAATAATAACAATATTATCTTTCCATAGCACACCAACAATCTTCTTATGTATAAACAATTGCAAATCCAGACATTGCAGAGAAATAACCAAGATGTATGGTATGATAACTGATCCAACAAGGAATGTATTTGTATAAATATTAAATAAGTTAACAGAGCAAATACCTCATCTCAGGCATTGCTTTTTAATTAACAACAGTTGTTCTAGTTCGTTCATAAATACACCTCCCTTTTGTCCACATACAAGCTGCCCACAACCTCACAAAATACAGCTTTGCACCGTTTGATAATTTAATTTATAAATGTGGGGGAAGAGAAAGAACCATCATGGAGAGGAAGAGTAATAAAAGGGAAGAGATGAGGCCAATGATGCAGGGGAGAATAGAGGATCGATGCGATTTCATCGAAGAGATCACAAGGACGGTTGGCATATAAGGACAGACGTGCTGGAGAACTCGATGTCATCTGATCATTTGCATTTTCAAACAAAACTCACCATCCCCGGCGGTGGTGGTCATCGACGACGTCGACGCTGGACGTGTAGGACAGAAGGCGGCGGAAAAGCGCGCAGAGAGCAGAGCAAGACACCTCCTTGAGCCTCCTCACCCCACCACCACCACCGCTGCTACCCGTCTTCTTCTTCTTCTTCCTCCTCCCCCGCCTCCTCTTCTTCCCGTCCCACCCACCACCCCCACCCTCCCCATCAACCCTCCCGCACCGCACAGCCCCAACAACGCCATCCCGCGCCTTGCGAGCCCATTTCCCGGCTTTCTCCGGTACCGTCTCCTTCCTCGTAAACGTATAACTCCTCAAAAACATCTGGCGGCACGAGAGGCTGTCCACCACCCTTGGTGGCTGGAGACCGCCATGATGGTACTGCCCCGGTCTACCGTAGTACTGCCGCACGTGCGGCGGCGGCCGGTACGGCCCGTACCGGTGACAGCTGCTGGCGCCGTCGCTGGACGATCCGCCGCCGCTAGCGACGGAGCGCACGAACTCCGCGTCCGACTCCGGCCACTTGTACAGGTTCGCGTACGTCGCGCGCACCGGGCGCCGGAAACCGGTTGCTGTGGCTGCTGGGTCTATGCACCCCGCCGCGGCCGCCGTGGACATGCAACTTGACGCCATCACCCACAGAACTGGATTGGCTGGCTGCTTGTGTGTTTATATTCGGCCTGCCGCCCCTGGTCTTAGCAGTGTCTTGGCTCGGCGCTTCCTTTTATGCAGCAGGCAGACAGGCAGGCTGCCAGCAGAGCCGTGTCGACTGGTCCTGCTTTTTCTCGGTCGTCACTATTCTTTATACAACGGTGGTGAGTGGGAAAGGTGAGGGCGGGAGAGGTGTAAGGATGATGGTGGTGCTCATAAGTGGGTAAGTCTTCGGGAACAAGGAATGTGGAATGAAGAGGGGTGGTGGAGAAAAAGAGGAAGGAAGGAAGAAGAATGTGATGGGTCCCTCTCGTCATCCTTATCATCCTCCTGGCTTTTAATCTTTTTCTTTTTTCTCCTCAGATTCACTTTTCTAAAATCGTGAAACGTCCCTGTCTCAGCCTTTGGACTTCCAATTGTTTTCGGAATGTGAAGCTTGGTCAAAATCCCTCGGAATGGACTAATTGGAGCGTAGAGATCGTTTAATCTAGATGTGAATCCAACTTAACTCATAGACTAAATCATCAATCGTCAAGCATATGCATATTTAAATTCATTAGAAATTCACCATTACGAATGAAAAGATAGTCAACACATTCTCTAAACTAACACTACGTAACAATCATTAGTGTTGTAAGATCTTTATTAATTTAGCGGCATGTGTTATTTTTATACTAGTTGTATGTAAGACACAAGATATTGTCCTACCATAGTAGAAATTTTATTTAGCGGCATGTGTTATTTTTATACTAGTTGTATGTAAGACACACACTGTGTCAGTGTAAACTATATACCTAAATGTTTGTTTGTATTTTCTAATTACACACATGGATATAAGACAGGTGTTGTGCATCATTTGGTAATGGATAATAAAGGGTCATTTCTGAACTAACAACCCAGTTAATAACGATTTTGAAGGAGAAAACAAACAACTATCCTACTCACCTAACTTCAGAAAACGTGTGACATGGTCCTAAAATCCCGTGGCGTCTCCCTATATTTTTTTTCCTTTAGATATACCAGGGAACCCCGCCCCATTACGTTAGACACTGTGAATAGAAAATAAAATGGATTGATGCAAACAGAGAGAGATTACCCAATATGGTAAACAAAGAGTTGAGAGAGAAGTAGAAAGAGAGAGAGAGGGGGATTGCCCAATAGGAGTTGATCCGTATCATTAGGAGGGAGGGACGCAATTTGATTAGGAGGAAATGAATCGGTGTAACTTCTTTATTCTTGACGAGACGCTTATTTCACCCATTATAAGTTTTTTAATAAATGTCAATTATGTATGTTGGTTTATAAAAAATAAAAAGAGAAAGATGGAATTATGACGATATCTAAGTTATGATACTTTATATCATTATTTAATTCATAAAATATTTCCTCAAACGTATTTACATATTCCAATGTGACCATCATTAACCTAATTGATGAACGAAACGAACAAAAAAAAATTTGTTTGATGCCCTTTAACAAGTCAACGACTTCCTCTTTCTCTCCCTTTATTTAATAATTTGACCACAATTGCTTTCCGAATAAGTAGCTCCGTGAATCCAGCAAAATGGATCGATAAGGACTTTATAGATCGTTAAATCTAGATGTCTATCTTACTTGACTCATAGACTAAAAAAATTATGTAGAAGTTGTATACAATAACTAAGGGTAGCAACATAGACACTACAAAATAACAATGTTATGTCATAGTACATCATAAAAATTGTCTCACGTGAATAAATATTCTAACTTTATTTTAAAAGTAGTAAACACAAATATAATAATTTTCAATTTAAATTTCAAATACCATCCTATTTTTAAAACCAACTCGTGATGTCACCCCCGACCTTTATGCATTGTTTATTTTTTCAAATAACATTATCCTATTTGAAGCGCCTCATCAAGCTTCTATCCCCTTTAAGTTGTCCTCTTTATTTTCAAACTTAAATCTATCATTCTTTTTTTTATTTATAATTAAGAAAAAGTAAGATAATATATAAAAACTAAATATAATGATATTGTTGATCTAGAGGTTATACATTATCCATATTTTAATAATGACTTAACCATTCCATTCATACGTATCAAATATGTGTATTCAAGATTGATTTCAGGTGTTTGGTATATGAAAAGGATCAAATTACACAAGTCCTAGCTTGTCAAAGTTCAAGTCAAAAGCAATGCAAGTATGCTAATTAGGAAATCCATGTAAATGACCTTAGAATATTTTTGTAATCACTTATATTGATGATATGACTTGTAACTAAGATGAAAAAAATATGTGGGACACTTTATACCAAGTTTTAATCACTTTTTAATCACTTTAGAAAATTGATCACAGGCTATTGATCGGTCGAGTTCCAATCTCGACCGATGACTTGATCAATTTTTTGAAGAGTGCATCGGACGAGTTGTGCATTAACAGAACTCGACCGATCGAATTACTGAAGAAATGCGATTTTCATTGGTCGGTCGAGTTTCTCAGGACAAACTCGACCGATGGTTTGAATATCGGGTTTGTCTTTAGACGATCAGTCGAGTTATCTTTATTGAATCTCGACCGAATGCACTGTACAGAAAATGCAGAAAAAGTGATTCTAACTGTTGGTGACTTGTTTGGACGAAAATAGATTCGTTGCCTTGGGCAAAAATAGCTATAATTTGGCCCTAAGTGTTCCTAGTATCAAAGGGGCACCCCCTGCTATAAATAGGACCTCTTGAAGTTCATTCCAAGGTTGCTCTTCCATTAATTGCATAGCTTTGTCCTAGCCTAGTTGAGAGTGATGCAAGCTTTTGAACCCCTTTCTCTCTCTACTTTCAATTCAAATCCGTTAATATGAGTGAGTTAGGATCCATTGTAAGAGAGCTATCCCTTGTATCCATGTAAAGCTCTCCACCTCCATCTTCCCACCCCCTTTCCTCTTTGAAGAAAAGGCTGGAAGATCTTCTCCAAGTGAAGGAGAAGGAGTTGTTGTTCTTCAACGTTGAAAAATGCATGGTGATCAAGATCTCTGAGTGAAGGAGATAGGAAAGGCAGACGTTCAAGAAGGATAGGTAATTCCTAGAAGGCAAAAGACTTGAAGATGGAGCGGGTAAGTCCTTGTTGAAGGCTGAAGACTCCTTTGCTCAAATGGGTAAGTTCCTTCAGTAGGTTGATGATCCTTGCTTGAGGTATTAAGTCCTTGGATGGATGTGGTTTTGTCTTGTAATCTTATGAATGAATATAAGAGCACCAAGATTACAAAGTGCTAGAGACTAACCACCTCTAGGTAGTGAACTAACTCACTTCTAGTTTAAAGTGTGGAACCACTTTAAACCACTTTGTCCAAGTGTATGCTATCTTTGTCTCTCATCGTTGCTATGCTTGTTAGTTAGGACTTCAAATTGGTTGTCTGCTTAAGATTTTGCACTCAATATAATTTGAAGGTCTAAACCATTTTGTGAGATTTGTGAAGCTCTATTTTAAGATTCTGCACTCAATATAATTTGAAGGTCTAATCCATTTTGTGATATTTGTGAAGCTCTATTCACCCCCCCTAGAGCCCTTGATCCAATAGATATATTTTCAAAGAGAGAGGGGAAGTAAAATGATTGGTACAAGAGGGTTATAACATTTGAATTAGTTATGGAGCCTCACATCAGAATGCAAGTTGTTAGATTAGAATAAATGAAAGGTGAAAGATGGGATTATGATGATACCTAAGTTACACCACTTTCAATCATTATTTGATTTGTAAAATATTTCCTCTAATATATTTACATATTCAAATTTGACCACCATTAACCCAATTGATTGAAGAACGAAAACATACATCTGCCTGATTACCTTTAACATGTCAATGACTTCCTCTTTCTCTCCCTTTATTTATTAATTTGACTACAATTGTTTTTCGAATGCGCAACTCCGTTAATTTAGAAAAATGGATTGATCATGACTTTAGAGATCGTTAAATCTAGATGTCTATCCAACATAACTCATAGAATAAAAAGGATTATGTAGAATTTGTATACAACAATAAAAAATAACAACATAGATTATAAAAACAATAATATTGTTCTTAACACACAACAAAAATTGCCAACCTTTTTGTCATGTGAATAAGCATTTTGACTCTATTTTCAAAAATAGTAAAAGTAATTTTTTTCAACTACACGTATAATTTTCAATTCAAACTTCAGATACCATCCCCTCTTCTAAACAACTCACAATGTTTCCTATACTTTTATGCATTATTTCATTTTTCAAATAAAATTATCTTATTCAAAACGTCTCATCAAGTTTCTCTCCTCTTCAACATGTCCTCTTCATTTTTAGACTTAAAAGCTATCTTTCTTTCCTCTATGTATTTATTTATAAATTATAAAATGTAAGATAATATCATCATCATCATCAACTAAGCCTCAATCCCAACTTTGTTGGGGTTGGCTACATGGATCATTCTTTTACATTCAGCTCTATCATGGGTCAATTCTTGTTGAGATGTAGAGATTTAAAATCTCTCTTTATAAGCTCTTCCAATGTTAATTTAGGCCGTCCTTTTCTTCTATTAATTGTGCTTGCCTCAATAGTATTGCTTCGTATAGGCACATTAGTCGGTCTGCGTTGTACATGTCCATACCATCTGAGTCGGCCCTCGAGCAACTTGTCCCCAATGCTCGCCACCCCCACTTTATTCCTGATATAGTGATTTCTCAAGCGATCTTTTCTTGTCTTCCCACACATCCATCTCAACATACACATTTCAACCACATTCATCTTGTTGAGTTCTTGTTTCTTCACTGCCCAACATTCACTCCCATAGAACTTGGCTGGCCATATAGCAGTTTTATAAAACGTGCTTTTTAGTCTGAGAGGGATCTTATGATCACATAAAAATCCAATTGCACTCCTCCATCTCAACCATCCTATAGTGATCCTATGACAAATGTCATTTTAGACATCGCCATCTGTTTGAATGATAGAGCCCAAGTAACAAAATTCATCACATTTTGGTATATCTACTCCGTCCAACTTGGTTCCACCATTCACACTATGAGATTGACTAAAATTGCAATGCATATACTCAGTTTTTCTCCTACTAATCACCAATCCATTTGATTCCAATGCCTTTCTTCAAAGTTCAACTTTATCATTCAAATCATCTTTAGTTTTGTCAATCAATACAATATCATCAGCAAATAGCGTACACCAAGGAACATCAAACTGAACATTCTTTGTCAATTCATCCATAACAAGAATGAACAGATATGGGCTGAGTGTGGATCCTTGGTGTATCCCAACTGTGATGGGAAAAGTTGGTGTCTCACCTCCAGGAGTCTTCACACTTGCAGTAGAGATACCATACATGTCTTTAATCAAGTCAATGTATTAGATTGACACACCCTTTTTCCTCAAAACCATCCACATAACTTCTCTAGGTACTCGATCATAAGCCTTTTCCAAATCGATAAAAACCATGTGAAGATCTCTTTTTATTTCCTTATGATTCTTCATAAGCCTCCTTATCAGAAAAATAGCATCTATTATTGATATACCAGGCATAAAACCAAATTAGTTGTTTGATATCTGCATTATAGATCTTAGACTTTGCTCAATAATTCTCTCCTAAAGCTTCATTGTGTGACTCATCAACTTGATACCTCTGTAGTTTGTGTAGCTCTAAACATCACCTTTTTTCTTGTAGATGGGGACTATAGTACTATTTATCCATTCCTTCGACATCTTCTTTGTCTTCATGATCTTGTTAAATAAATTTGTTAACCACAAAACTCCTTCATCCGCCATACTCTTCCATACATCAATGGGAATACCATCTGGTCTACATGCCTTTCTCATTTTCATATTTTTCAAGGAATTCTTGACCTCAAAATGTGAAACTTGTCATGGGTAAATGATATCTCTTGTATCCCTATAACACAAGTCTCTAACATTATTTACAGTATCTCAATTGAAAATCTTATGGAAGTAATTTCTCCATTAGTTCTTGATATCATCATCCTTTATCAACACTCTACCATCTTCATTCTTGATGCATTTTACTTGACTCAAGTCCCTTCCTTTCGTTTCTCTCATACGAGCCATTTTATATATATATTTTTCCCCTTCTCTAGTGTCTAGCTTCTTATAAATATCATCAAAGTATCTAGACCTTACCTCCTAAATAACCTTTTTCACTTCTTTCTTTGCTTGCTTGTATCTCTAGAACTGTAATATTCCTAACCTAGGTTATGCACTAACCTGGGAAGTTTTTGTTTAAGCAAGTTAATTAGATACTTGATTTTATCTTGTGGAAAGTAATTAAGGCTCAAGAGGAACTTATGTTTCAATTTTGGTCCTGTTTGAATAATGTTCAAGCAATGTTTGCTTATTTTGGACTAAAGTGCAAATTATCGAAGTTGAGGTGTTAAATTGCAAATTTTACATGATAAAATGTTCCTCAAAGTGTTTGAGAATTATGAGAATGAAAATTATGCAGATGTATGGCTTGTGGAAGCTGTGCACCAAGAAAGAGCTTATTAAGAAATGTTTGTGCATTAAAACCTATTTTTGGTGTATTGTGTAATTTACCCAAAAACTAGGGTTCAATATGCAAAATACCACTTCTAGAGAGTCCTTAATGTTTCTTGGCATCATGTAGAGTAAAGAAAATGAGAGGGGCGTCTCATTTGTATCTCTTTGAAGGAGAGAGAATCTTGATATTAAAATAATCAAGATTTAAGCATAATTGAAATTCTAATTCAATTTAATGCAAAAATAAATATATTAATGGAAGTGACCTTCAACCAAAAATGTGTTGGTTGAAATACTTATATATGGACGTCCTTGTACCTTGAAAAGGCAATGAAATATATAAAGTAAGTGAATAACTCACTCACATTATTAAAAGGAAAAGAATTATCCACAAACTTTAGGATATTATTATTATAAGGGTTAAGGTGCTTAATTTGTTTTTCATTAATTCATGGATAATTGAGAGGAATAAGAGGAACGGGAGATAGCCTCGTATGGAAGGAAGAGGATAGGGAAAGTGGCAAGGAAATGGAGTAGTTATCTCCTACTTTCTCTCTCTTAAAATGAATTTTTAATAAAAATGCATTTAAGCTCATTTATCCATAGCTTGAAAGTGGAATTTCGAATCCACTTTCACTCTTTGCTTGAAAAACGACCAAGGGAGCTTAGGAGCAATAGGAGGACTACCCCCAACCTGTAGGTAAGCTCCATGACCTTCTTTCACCTTGATTTTATGGTGGAAATCACAAATCAATGCTTGATTTCTTCTTTTCTTCACTCAATCTTCAACCCTAGCCATTCGTCTCACTCAAAGACTTGAGGACGAGCTTGGGATAGTTGAAGGAGTTGCTTTCACCATTTAAAACGTGGAGCTTGAAGCTTTGAAGCTTCTTTGGAGGCGGGTTTTATAACTTGAACCCTTATTCATTGTTATTGAATTCAATTCCTCAATCCATTTTGTTCAAATTACTCTTCTTGAAATTTCTTTGATTGATTGATGAAGCTATCATGAAATGGCATAGATTTCGAGGGGTTGAAGCTTGAGGATGATGACATCATCCTAAGCACACACCTCAAAATAAAATTTGGTGCAAACGGTTTCAACAATATGGTCCAATCGGTTTCACCAAAGTGTGCAAACCGTTTGGAGGTTTGGGTTCCAAACCATTTGGAGTGGTTGACCGAATGGAGGGGGTTGATCGTTTGAGGGGGGTTTGATGATGTGTTTAATAATTATCTAATAGATTTAATTGATTGGTTTCTAAAGGTTCCATGATTAGATAATCTACCAATTGCAAACCCTAATCGGGTGAAGTGGTGAAAACCCTAATTGAATCCATTCGATTTCAAGACAAATTGGACCAAACGGTGTTGAGACCATTTGAGTCCAAACGGTCTTGAAACCATTTGGGATCAAATGGTCTCAGGATCGTGTGGAGGTCAAAAGCTAAGGTGGATTGTTTGGAGATTCAAGAGTCAATGATTGATGTACTTAACTAGTTCAATTGTTGAAGATTTCAATGGTGCAAATCATGATCGATTGGTTGATGGAAACCTTTAGGTGACCCTTTTGGTTTTGAGGCTGACTTGGACTAAATGGTCTTCAGACCATTTGAGTCCAAACGGTCTTGAAACCTTTTGGGGTCAAACAGTGTCAGGACCGTTTGGAATCAAATGGTTTCAAAACCATTTGGTGTTGAAATGCCAAAACCGAATGGAGGTCAAAAGTGATCAAATTGTTTGGATATTTAAAGTGATGATTGATCCATTGATACAATGGTTGATAATAATGATTATCAATGATAGGTACAAAGGTTGAAACCCTAACATACCTAGATGATCAGTACGTTTATAATGGTTAACCCTAAAAGCTTATGAAAGCAATGTCTCAATACACTATGTCAACCATAGTTGTATATATTTGATTGAAGTGTTGATGTAACCTAATAAAGTTGAGAGGATGATATAAAGGAATTAATACATGAGTGTTAATCATGATCAATATGTGATTAGGGTATGATCCTTAGTAAAGAGATCATGAAACCCTAATCGAGTGGGTTAATAAGCCATAATCCTAAAATTAGGACAATCCTGAGTGAAACCCTAATCTAGGGTAAAGATGTAATTAAGGGTGATGATATAGGAAACCCTAATTATGGGTAACTGAATGGAAACCCTAATTAGGATGAATAGCAAACCCTAATTATGGGTAATTGAATGGAAACCCTAATTAGGATGAATAACAAACCCTAATTGTGGATAATTGAATTTAAACCCTAATTGAGGGTGATGCCATGTGAAACCCTAATTGAGGGTGATGCCATGTGAAACCTAATTGAGGGTGATGCCATGTGAAACCCTAATTGAGGGTGATGCCATGTGAAACCCTAATTGAGGGTGATGCCATGTGAAACCCTATGCAATGGTATGATGAGGAGCCCTAATACAGGGTGAAGGTATGTGAAACTCTAATTTTGAGTTATAATACATGAATCCCTAATCTTGGGCAATATGATGATAAACCATAACCCTAATTACTGGGTAATGGTATGAAAGAACCCTAATGATAAAATAATGGGTAATGCCTTATAAAGGTGAAATATCTCAAATGGTTCATCATAGACAACCTTATAGTAAGCAATGCCTTAACCTGAAATGAGTCCATATCATTGAAGATAGTTGGACCATTCTTGTGTGTGACCTATGAACTTCATGGTAAAAGTGATAGGTTAGTGGATGAAAGTATTAAGATGGGAAATACCTTAATCCAAGATAAGTTGATAACTCAAGTAAGTTGGAAGTGATAAGGAAAGTGATACATCAAGATATGATAGATATCACTTTTAGCATTCCAGGGTTGATATACCTTGATGCACCTCAAATCCAATATACTTGGACAAGAAACACATGAAGTGTGTTATGTAAATTTCTACAATGAAATGTAATGAGTTTGATATACTTTGATAAGTATAGGCTAATATACCTTGAGAATGGGGTTAAGCCAAACTAATGAGTATGATGTAATCATATCATGATAAGGATGAGAAATGAACTCATACCTTGTATTGATAATCATTTAATTATAAATGTTAAGAGTAATAAACATGATTGAATACTTGAGATGTTAATGGATGCTCCTAAAGGTTTGGAGAAATATATTAAGGTTGATTTGATACATATGAAATCCTAATTAATGTGAGATGTGAAACCCTAACCCTAAATTGGGTAATGGGACATGAGAAACCCTACTGTGACGTGAATAGTAAGCCCTAATTATATTGAGGGAATAGTGGTGTTACTATTGTATTACATGAGGTAATATGTTATTGTTGCCTAGTGAGAGGTGACAAGATGTGTAATGGCCTTGTGAGCCATATGAGTAGATGTTGCCTAGTGATAGGTGACAAGATGTTTAATGGCCTTGTGAGCCAATGGTTAGATGTTGCCTAGTGAGAGGTGACAAGATGCTTTATGGGCCTTATGAGCCATGAGAACAGTTGTGGCACAATGAGAGGTACCAAAATGATTATAAACATTTATTGTAAGAAATGATAATGCTTTAATAAACTTAATAAAAGGAAACATTGTATTCAATAAAGAATGTGAAAAGCTATGAAGGCTAACCTCAGGGTTCAGAGCCTAGAGAAGGATGTGATGATCGATGATGAGTTAAAGGAATTCATATCCCATGATCGGTGTAATTAGGATTGGTTAAAGTCCAATGTCTGGCTGTGTAATCAGGATTGGTTAAAGTCCAATGCCTGGCTGTGTAATCAGGATTGGTTAAAGTCCAATGTCTGGTTGTGTAATCAGGATTGGTTAAAGTCCAATGCTTGGCTGTGTAATCAGGATTGGTTAAAGTCCAATGCCTGGCTGTGTAATCAGGATTGGTTAAAGTCCAATGCCTAGCTGTGTAATCAGGATTGGTTAAAGTCCAATGCCTGGCTGTGAAATCAGGATTGGTAATGTCCAATGCCTGGTGGTGTAATCAGGGTTGGAAGAGTCCAATACCTGGAAGAGGCTCAATGCTTGTAATGATAACACATGATTTGTAATAACCCAATGCATATAATGATGACACATGATTGGTAATAACCCAATGCCTGTAATGATGACACATTATTGGTAATAACCCAATGCATGTAATGATGTCACATGATTGGTAATAACCCAATGCCTGTATTAATGATATATGAGTACATGGTAGATATAATCCCCTATCTATTTAGTAGATTGGCTAAGGCCAATAGATTGAAACAAGAATGTCTCCTAGGTGACATATCAAGATAATGAGTGTCACAAGAGAAGTTTGACATGATAGTATAATATGATGGTGAAAAATGGCGCCGTTGCCGGGGACAATGGTATAAGAATCGTCTTTTTTTGAATTTCGTGTCGATTTAGGTTTCTCTAGGGTTTTCATTTTCTTTTCAAAAACCTAAAAAGTGAAGGGCTTAATCTCGCATATCTTCTTGGATTTGAAGTGGTTGGTCAAGTCTGATACACTCTTTCCTTGATTTCAGGTACCAACTCTCTTCAGAATGAAGCAGTCGACACCACCAACCGTTATATGTTAAATATGTGGTGACTATTCTCATGCATCGATTTACTGCTTCAATGCCCCTCCTCTCTATGTGATGGCTCTGTGTCAAGTAATCGTGAATTGTATAGTTGGGAAACTCAAAGCAGCCTCTTCATACAACTATGGATATAACACAAGTTATAATCTGTATCACCCTGGAGGCTACTACAAAAAACCTAACTATGGAGGATTTCAAGATGTAGACTGCAATGAAGGAGGGAACCTAACAAAAAACCTGGAAAACAATGCAAATCAATAATATGATGAGGAGAGCTGCTATCAATATCAACCCCACGGGCGCAGTGAAGAGCCTATTCATGAAGATCAACGCACATCGATAGAAGAACTACATGCTTTATAGACATCGGTGGCTCAACAACTAGCTGATCAGACAGCCGCGATTAAGAAGTTGACAGCCGATCTTGATCAACTTATGCAACTTGTCAACGCTCCTGAGCAACATGTAGAACAACCACCTATTTCAACTAAGCACATCCCTAGTCCACATGTTGCAATCAATTACGATGATGATTATGAAATCATGTGGGATATGCCTTCCAATGATCTTCAAGAATCAGTACAAGGTGAGGAATCATCTTCAGAGTTAATAATTGAACCCAAGGATGATTTCTTCATAACATTACAAGAGAAAGAATCATCTTTCGAGCCAAGACCTGACTCGGAAAGTGATTCCTGCACTATGCCCTTAGGTGAAAGAGGGAATAACCAATATGAGGATTTTCTACAGTTAGGAGGTCAATGGGGGATACACTTCAATACTTACCCACCTTCTGACTTCATAGACTCAAACCCAACCATTGAAGAACAATTGGCAATAATCAATTCCCTCAATGACAAAATCTTTTCAACTTCATCTGTCTCATTAATAAAATCCGTAAAAGAAGGATTAATGTCGCAAGGACTCTACACTCCTTCACAATCAGACTTAGATGGGTATATAACCGATTCAGACAAGGATATGTCTTTTATGCAAGGGAATCAAATGTCTTCACTTCCAGAACAAAATCTGAATTGCCCTTATGAAGAAATTTCTATTCATTTAGCTGATTTAGGGACAAACTTTGAGGATAGAATTGATCAAGATCTTAATTCAGAAATAGACTATACCACTCTCACTGATGAAGTAGAATCAATGGAGAATGATGGGTCTCAAGATGACAATCCTATGACTGGTCCTTTTCATGAGATGATATTACCTGAGTTACCACCACCACAAGAAGTCCAGTCGGAGCCAGTCCTCAAACAAGGGTATGATCTTTCTATTGAATCTCCTTCTAGTCACTTGAATGAGTTGACAGTGCACTATGAAGAGAAATATGAGCCATCTCTTGACTTTGGAATGGATTACGATATTACCGCAAACTCTTGTAATGACAAAAAGGACCCTTGGGAAGACATCAAGTCACAAACCTATCCCTCTATAGTCACTCATCCCTATGAAGAAGCCCCTCCTGATATTCAAGAAACTAAGATATGTCCATTACCTGAGCTAGGTTCCATTCCTCCCATAGAAACTCTTCCCGAGCACTCAATAGAACCGGAGGAGTGTTATGAAGAAGAACTGGAACAACAACATGATCCAGAAATGGTACACATTAATCCCAATATCGAAGAAATAGGTTCATCAGGGGATTTTAGCCCTCAAAATGATATGTCATGGACAAATCCCTCCCATGAAGATACATCATTGGAACCTCTATCTCAGGACCCCATGATTTCCTTACCCGAGCAAGAGTTCGTTTTACCAGTAAAATCCTCTTCTACTTACTTGGCTGAACTAAGGATGTTCTACGAGGAAAATCCTGAACAAAACCTTGAAAAGAAGAACGACGCTCTTACCAATTTCAACATTGATAAAGATGATGATACTTCTCAAAATAACTCCTCTGATGAAGAAACGTCATCCTGGCTACCATATCCCACACAAGAAAAGCTAGGTGATGAAATGAAGCCAGAACTGGATCCACCACCTGATCCTGGACAGGAGAAAGTTCAAGTGGCCGACCCTCAATCAACTGCCCTAGACTTTGAAGAAAGCAATTTTACTTTGAACTTCGAGGGTGAGCCACAATTGGAGGGCACAAGTGGGCATAACCTTGATTTCTCGCATAATCCTCCAGTTTCGACTGCTTATATTTCACCTCCCTCGCTGATGGGGGAAGGTCTCTGGATTCTTCTAGATGGACAACGAGGTGAAAGAAATGTGCATCCAAGTCATCCAGAAGACTCGTTCGAGTCGCCACAACCACCCAGTCAATAGGTTGTTCGGGCCACTTCCTCGGTCTCAGCACCAGCTATTGCGAGACATCTTTGCCGCACCTTCTTCCAACTACAAGGACCTCCTGGTTAACATTGTGCAACCCTTCCTCTCCACCTCGAACCTAATATTTGTTCAGAAAAGAGCGAATTCATGTGTTCAAGGTGGAGGGCGGGTGGTATGACTTTCACTCCACCCTCTATCTTTATTGCTTCCTGTTTTCCCTTTCTAGTTTCTTTTTCATAATTTTTCTTCCTTTCTGTAGTCTTCCAAAAATAAAGCCTTTATCTAGTCGGCTTTTTTTTTTGAATATGTGATCATCACCTCTTTTCGTTGCAAATTTCCAAGAAAAGAATGCTTAAAACTAGCCAATGCGTGTTTTTCATCTTGAATAGTCTATGAATCCTAATGTCATACCCTCAAACAGGAAAAGATGATACACTTCAATAAGACTGAGATAGATCAAATACATCACGCCTTTATCTGATTAATGAATCTGTTGTATGGATTTCTCATTTGATGTTTCATCATGTCTCTTTTTGAGCAGAGTGTGATGGAGAAAAGAGACCCGTCGCATGGAATCACTAAGCAAACTGCATTATGATCCAAACTCTCTTCTACACTTCTTCCTTCATTTTCATACCCCTCTGTTCACTAACCATGCCACAGTTTTAAGTTCGGTGTGGCACGCCACACTCCTTTCTAGTGAAAACTAGAACATAGACGAACTTTAAGTTCGGTGTGGTAAACCACACCTCTACAAAACTCTAAGTTCGGTGTGGTACACCACACCTCTTTTTCCACTACCGCTTCTTCCATACCCCTCAATATATAACAACAGCGTACCACCTTCTCATTTCACTTCAAAGAGTATACAATGATGATTGTGCACATACCGAGGTTGGTGAAAAATCTACCCCGATTCCAAAAAGAGGCCTGGCAGCCCAAATATGCAAAAAAAACCAAAAATACCCTTTCTCCTAAGCTAGGTGAGAATGAATAAAAGCCAGAGTGTGAATAAAAACATGAGAGTTGTGCCCTGATTATGGATAACCGATAAAGGTCTTGCCCGACCGGTACATTAGCTGCCCTCACGAAGGCAGATGCGTCGTGACCGGTAGTGAGAGATCCTAAGGATCCAAAAATAACCCCTTACCTCCTCCCGATGAGGTAAAACAGCCAAAAGCCTTAAGCCAACCTATACACACTTCTGAATTACCTTTAGAAAAAAGAAAAAAAATCGGGTGTAAGGCTAAGTCAACTAGAGTTGTGCATAAATCATTCAAAGTATCTCGATGAGTCAACTAATAATAAGAGTCTTGATTCAATCAGAGGAGGGACTATTATCTCTTGATCATACCCCCATTCTCTCCTTTTTCAACACCAGTGACAGATCATATGCATATTGGTGATTCTGTGGGTCTGTTCAAAATCTCATAAAACTCTTTAACATGACCGATACAACAACAAGTGAGAAGGAAGTACTTCAGCAAAGTGAACTCAGAAATGAGAATATCATAAGATGTATTCTGTGATCTAAGAAAGCTTTGATGTTGTATCGATCTAAGCCATGAACAAAATTATGATATGACAATAGGATGAGGCAATCACGAGATGAACGATTTTATTGGCGACTGTTTTAAGTTTTCCGTTCCTCGGGACGAGTAACGCTTAAGTTCGGTGTGGTGATGAATCCTCCAGATCCATCCTCAGTCACCAATCCAAAGGAATTCTGATGTTTTTTCCCTTTTTTGTTTCGCCTCATTTTCCTTTTCTTTTTTTGAAATTCTGACACTTGCACGAAGGTGAGGTAATTACGAGACCAACTGCATGCGTTTCGGAGACTGTCTTGGGCTTTTTCGTTCCTTGGGACGAGCAACACTTAAGTTCGGTGTGGTGATGAATCCTCTAGATTCATCATTACAGTCGCCAATTCGAGGATTTTTGTGCCTCATATCGACTGGATTACCCTCGCTTTAGCCTACTTTAAGTATCCTTTCAGTCTCGTGTAAATAGTGCATTACTAGCTCAAATTACCCTAGTTTCCAGCTTATTTGATCTCATTTTCCCTACTCACATTCTCTCTCCTCTGTAGATCATCCTCAACCATCACCAACGGTCAAGACCCCTACAACATTGACTCTAGCGGTCTCAAGACCGTTTGAGCCCATGTGGTCTCAAGACCGTTTGAGTCCATTCGGTCTCAAAACCGTTTGAGCCCATGCGGTCTCAAGACCGTTTGAGTCCATACGGTCTCAAGACCGTTTGAGCCCATGCGGTCTCAAGCCCGTTTGAGCCCATGCGGTCCCAAGACCGTTTGAGCCCATGCGGTCCCAAGACCGTTTGAACCCATGCGGTCTCAAGACCATTTGAGCCCATGCGGTCTCAAGACCATTTAAACCCATGCGGTCTCGAAACCGTTTGAGTCCATACGGTCTCAAGACCGTTTGAAGAGACTCGGTCTGCTAGACCGTTTGAACAGTACCAGTATTCAAGACCGAATGGAGGTTGGGCGTGCCGACCGTTTACTGAACAAAACCGAACGGGCAACAATGTCAAGACCATTTGAAGGTCGCGTAGACCGTTTTCTCATTTCCGCGTAGACCGAATGGTCACGTATGCAGCGGACCATTTGCTTTAACAACGTAGACCGTTTGCATAAAATCGGTGCGAGACTGTTTGCGATTGATTAAGTGCAGCAACAAACCGTTTGATGTAGATCACATGCATGCATGCATACCGGCTGATCCCGAAGTCACGAAAACCATTTGGGTACTAATTAAAGACCTCTTGCTAAGCAACGAGAAAGCAAACCGCACAGAGTAATCACGTGCATGGGATCAAATACTTGCCTGAAGACCGTATGGCTGTGCCTTTTAAATCAAAACTGAATGGCCTTTTGTCCATGATCGTTTGCCAATACTAACATGCAAGACCGTATGAAGCCATTTTCACGTAAAGGTATGCAACAACAAATAAAATGATCATTGCTAGATCATGCAAACCGAATGAACGAAAGAGTAGCAAACCGCATGGAATTGCTGCATGTTACCAAACCGAATGGGCATTGACGTGAAACCAAATGGAATGGCGGAGGAAACCAAGGAAAGCAAAGCAAATGACGGAAAAAGCAAAGCACGTGAAGACCAAAGGCTGTTGTTCGATTTTGCTACAAAACCGTTTGCTTGAATGGAGACCAAACCGAATGAGTACACGTGAATGAGAGATGCATGAAGACCACATGCACGTGAATGAGGCCAGCAACTATCGCAAAAACACCAAGACCGGTTGCTGATTTGCCATGCAAACCACATGGGCAATTGCGGAGCAAACCGCATAAGCAACCAAACCGCATGGGCAATTGCATATGAAACCGCATGAGCAACCGTGACCGCAGGACCGCAAGCACTGAAACCGAATGGCAAGGAAAGGAAAAACCGTATGAGCATTATTAGAGCAAACCGTATGAATCAGAAACCGTATGGACAAAAGGGCACGCACATGGCGTGACTCCTTGGCCCAAGATATTTTAGCAAGCCTATAAATAGAAGGGTAGAGGCATGGTCTTGGAGATCCATCTCACGATGACCCAAGGCTGTCAGACTAAGACCAGTGCCGGGACGCCGCCAGACTGCCCGAGCACAATTTCTGACCAAATTTCACCCACAGCCCCAGGATCCCGGCTGAGCATAGATCTGGAAAGCTGCCAGACTGGGGACAGATCTAGAAGGCTACTCCATCACCATCTCACCTCTACCATCGTTCTACCATTGTTCTACCTCATTCTACCCGTGCAATCCCGAAGGTAGACACGACGATCGAGGCGGAGAGACATGCATCATCGACCATAACGGAGCAGTCCCAGAGACTGTAACAATCTACACCGGGCTGTCACAGATCTACTCTTCTACTCCGACGATGCTTTCTTTCTCTCTCTTCTCTTTCTTTGTTGCTCCCTCTATGAGGAGTGAGTAGTTCCATTCACTGGGGTGTGGGGACTAGCCCCGCTGCCCGTGTTTTGTAACTTGTACTAAAATGATGTTATCATTCCGATTCAATACTAAATCGTTTCATACATGCTTGAATGTTGGCCGCATTCTTGTATGCATCTATTGTCTTTCATTGTGGTTTGTCTACGACCTCTCTTGAGACTCGAATACTGATTTAGTTTTGGTTTCTGGTGTGTGTATCCACCGCGCATCCATTTCGGTATCTAGGGACGCTTTCTAAGGAGTGGAGTAAACTCACCTCCATCGTTGTACTTTTGTACTATGAAATGGAATCAGTTGACGTACAAAAGTGCAACCTTGACAGGTCGAGGAACACACTCTGAGGAGAGAGTGGTGCAAAGTACTTGACCATTCATTCGGGAATGGCTGACGTTGCAACACTCTCACGTTTCTCGTAGCTATATCCTCAAAAGAGGGATAGTCTATAAGGATACTAATCAATTTGGTAATTATCGTTCACTTGTTAGTTTTCCGATGCACGTTTCATGAGGTTGAGTAAGATTTTCTCTTCGGAGACTACATATCTTCATTGACACGTAGATATGTACCGGATGAGAGTTACTCAACCCGTGAAGGATGTGTGCATTACTCTTGTCTTATAAGACATCGGTATTGTACAATATCCATGTATGTTGCTTACAAGTCTTGCTATGTTTGGTACAAGTACAATTCATGTGTAGTGGTGGAGAATACCCACATCACCCTAGTGACCCATCATCATTTGCTAATCTTAGATTTTAATCATTAAACTAGTTTTTATTCTTGCCTTTACTTTTGCATGTTTAGGTTAAACAACTCAAATCAAACTTTTGGTCTTAGACGATTGACTTAGATTGATACGAAACGAGAAAAAGGCACTCAGATTCTTAACGTTGTCCTTTGGGTTCGATCCTAAATCTGTGCTATGATAAGGCTTCCATACTCTTGTGGGGTTGAAGCATTTATCTAGCACCAGTTGTAGGTAAACCTAGAGAGAACATCAACTCCCTAGGGTTTTTGGTGCATATTAGGACTTCCATTGGAAGAGTAATCTTTTGGTGTAAGTTCTAGCTCCATCAGATGGATAAATGATATACATGTTCTTCCTATTCCTTATTAAGAGAATAGCTGATCTATTGTTCTATCATAAATAGTTGTAATGCTTTAAAAGATGAGAATGCTTTAAAATGCTTATCCTCTGCCCAGTTTTATATCATTAAACTGCAATAATAATATTTTGGCAGAGAGTTATATCTCTTGTTGGGACAATTACAATTGTCTTAGCCCCGTGGGATCCAACATTTTTAGGTGGACAAGAACGGAGGAGACTGAGAATATCTTGCAGAGGAAGAACATATGTAGCAGCAGTGACAGCTCAGGTTGAGTGTACTGTCTGTCGTGTCTTGTAGATAGAAGTCCTATGTGTCGTCTCTGTACTCTCAGGTCCTCGGAATTAGTAACAAGTGTTTTTAATAAATCAACCTGAGAATTTGGCTTGATGCCTCTAGGTTCTTATGATGTCAATATTTAGTTGTTAACAAAGCAGATGATTCTTATAATCCTAAAGAAGGAATGGTACAGAATATGTACTCATGAACCAGGATGTAAATGAAATACATTGGTTCTTGATAAAAGAGTTTTCCTATGTATGGATCTCTTTGCAAAAGATTTAAATTTTTAGTGTTTTTTAGTAATCCAATGTTAATGATCATTTCCGCATGTTTTATTGTACACTTGTTGCCTTAACGACAACAGGTTGTCACAAGAACATCGCATCATCTCAAGATTTGGGGAAGCTCCTATACATCTCCCTTTTCAGTTTAATAGCCTTCTGTACTTCATCATTCCACCACCAAGTCTCTTTTTGTGGAGGCCCACAACCTTTAGACTCCCCCAAAACCTCTCCAGCAATTTTTGTTATGCAGGAGTTCATGTCATGCCACAGTGTTGACATTAGACTCTAAGTTTCAAGTTCCCTCCTTGATGAGTTTATCATGAAAGGTCAATTTCTTTTCTCCTTTAAGATTCCACCACCTGATCCTGCTATCTTGATTTTTGTTATGCTTGCATTTATTGATCTTCATGTTAATATCCAAAACCACCAACCTATGTTGGCTCGTGAGTTCTTCGCCAGGAATCACTTTACAGTCCTTGCATACTTTACGATCCTCCTGCCTTGTAAGGAGGTAATCAATTTGGCTACAATTGTGCCCACTCTTGAAAGTAATCTTATGAGATTCTCTTTTCTTGAAATGGGTGTTTGCCAAAATCATATCATATGCAACTGGAAAATCTAATATCCTCTATCCTTCTCCGTTTCTACTACCATATCCAAAACCACCATGAACTCTCTCATATCCATCATTGCTACTCCCCACATGGCCATTTAAATCACTCCCAATAAAATTTAAGATAATATATAGAACTAAATATAATGATATGAATTCAAAATGATTGGAATAAGAGGGCGGTAAATAATTGAATTGGTTATGCAAGCTCACATTAGAAAGAAAACTGATTGGATCAGCAGACTATCATAAAGAGAAAGACACAAACTAGTCTACTTTCTTACTTTCTAGTTGCATTACTATGCCCATGCATGACAAGAAATGACACACTTTCCATACAAAAGAGAGATAATTCAAAAAAAAGCGTGAAACAAATACTAAATATCTAGATTATCATAAAATTGGGTAAGTTAAATCCGATCTTATATAACCACAAAAGTGGGAACATATTACATCCGAGTCTACATATTGTGCCACATATATCACATATCATTGTTTAGTGGCCAACCTGCCAAAACCTGCTATATATGATAACTTATTCACATGTATAAGCCATATCTGTACAAATTTGGCATACAACCAAATACTTGTATTAATGTACAATATCTATAAAACACCCCCAAGGACTTGAGAGTACATGGATGATACATAGGACTTTACTACAAAATACTAGAAGCACATCCAACCTCAAACAACTAGTGCTCCTCTTACTGCTCAGCCTCAACCGCATGATCTCTACCTCTTCATGAATGACTACCTAAAAGATGTTGAAACCCATGAGGTGATATCAATGTCCCAGCGAGGGATATAACTCTCTGCCAACAACTATCACTAACACACATAGATTAAAGCATCAAGATAAAATTATTTTGCAGACGCTCCCAAAAGAGACTGGTAAACTAATGACCTCTGTTAGACACAATGGTAGCTGGGATACCATGCAAATGTACAATCTCATCCATATAAACTGTGCCAAATTCTCAACTGTATATGTTGTCTTCATAGGATGGAAATGCAAAAACTTTGTCAACCAATCAACAATCAGTCAAATGGAATCATGACCTTTGGCTACCCGAGGGAGTCCAACCACAAAGTCCATAATGATATGATCCCATTTCCACTATGATATAGGAAATAGTTACAAACTCCGTTATGATATGATCCCATTTCCACTGTGATATAGGCAATAGATACAAAGTCCATGTAGGTTTTCGATGCTCTGCCTTAACCTACTGATACATTGTCTACTTAGCCACAAACTCATCTATGTCTGTCTTCAAGCCAGACCACCAATTCACATCTTTCAAATTGTTGTACATCTTGGTGCTACCTTGATGCATAGTATACATCGAAGAGTGAGCCTCTTCTTGAACCAACTTTATTGGATCATCTACACCAGGTACCGCTACTCTACTATGATAACATACTGTCCCATCCTCTATCTTGTGGAAACCATCACGCTTCTTGCTACCAAATTCTTCTTGTATTTGCTAAATCATAGTATCATCATGTTGTGCATCTCTAATTTACTACCTTAACATAGGCCTCATCTGTAACTGGGCCAACAATCATGCTAACAAGGGATACCTCCAACTTCACATTCATCTGACGCAAGGAGATAAACATGTCTCTCTTATGGCACACCAAAGAACAAAACTATGTCTTACCCATAGATGATGACGAAGAAGACTTCCTACTCAAAGCATTTTCCACCATGTTTGCCTTTTCTAGATGGTAGTCTATGATGCAATCATATTCCTAGATCAGTTGCATCCAGCATCTTTGCCGTATATTCAACTCCTACTTCGAGAAGATATATTGTAGATTTTTGTGGTCAGTGAAGATCTGACACTTCTCACCATAAAGGTAGTGTCTCCATATCTTCAAAGCATGGAACACCACTGCAAGCTCCAGATTATGCATCAAGTATCTCTCCTCATGTTCCTTAAGTTTTCATGAAGCAAAAGAAATCACGTTCTTCGCATCAACACACAACCCAAACCATTCTTCAATGTATCACAGAAGACGATGTATCCTTTCCCTTGCTCAGGAAACACTAACACTGGTGCACTAGTTAGCTTCTCCTTCAAAAGATAGAAAGAACGCTAACACTTGTCATCCCAAACAAATGTCACATATTTCTTCGTCAACTTTGTTAGGGGTAACGCCACTACGTTAAAGTTTTTCATAAACATCCTGTAATAGCCTGCTAACCAAAGGAAACTATGAACTTTGGTCAGTGCCTTCGACTGATCCCACTCTTACACAGATCCCACTCTAACACAGACTAAACCTTCTTGGTATCTACACATGCACCTTCAGCAGATATGACATGTCACAGAAAAGAAACCTCCTTCAACTAAAACTCACACTTTCTGAACTTAGCATACAACTTGTGTTGTCTCAATAAGGTCAACACCTGCCGCAGATGTTGTTCATGTTTTTGGCAATTTTTGGAGTAGATCAGGATGTCGTTTATGAACACTACCACAAACTAGTCAAGATATGGCCTAAAAACCCTATTCATCAGGTCCATGAATGTTGTCAGTACATTCGTCATCTCAAAAAACATAACCACAAACTCATACTGACCATACTAGTCCTAAAAGCTAACTTGGGTATGTCATACGCCTTGATCTACAACTGATGATATCCTAACATAAGATCTATACTTGAGAACACTGTGGCACCTCACAGCTGGTCAAAAAGATCATCTATACACAAAAAAGGATACTTATTCCTAATCATCACCTTGTTCAACTGTCAGTAATAGATGGACAATCTCATGGATTCATATTTCTTCTTCACAAACAACATTGGTGCACCCCAGGGGGACATGCTTAGTCTGATAAAGCCTTTCTCAAGAAACTCTTGCAACTAATTCTGAAACTCTTGCATCTCAGCTGATGCCATCCTGTACGGTGTTTATGCTATCGAATGTGTATTGAGTACTAGATTGATCTCAAAATCAATCTCTCAGGATGGGGGAACACCTAGAAAATCATCAGCAAACACATCTTCAAACTCACAGACAATTGGGACATCCTAGATACTAGGATTCCTCACCTTGGTATCCACCACATGCACCAAGAATGCCTCACAACCTTATCTCATAAACCTCTCTTCCATAATAGCTGACACCAAACACGTCGGAAGAATATTATTCTCCCTAGAAGACCCACAAAACATCATAGTCGACAAATGTCACCACCTTGGAACTATAGTCCAAGACCACTCGATACTTCTCCAAAGTGTCCACTTCAAGGATCACATCAAATTCATGCATGTCAAATGGTATGAGATCCACTTGAATGTTGCACACTGAAAAAATAAGAACGCAAAAAGGACACACCTCCCACAACTCAGTGGAACAAACCAAAGGGGTTTCTAAGTGAATACTATCATGTTTATGACTAACATGCAAAGAACAACTAGCTATCACTTCTCTAGTGATAAAAGAGTACGTCACACATAGGTCAACCAAAAAAGATATAAATCATGAAGAAGACAAATCAGAATGAAAAAAGTCCATCTAAATTGTCGTGACCCTCAGGTTGACTACTCCTTCTGGCTAATTCATAGAATAGAATCGAGTCATTTTCTATTGTAGCCCCCACCCTCTACTAGCTTGCCTAGATGAACTAGCCTGTGACGCTTGACCACATCCTTGACCTCCACCACTACATAACTGTCACTACTGCGACCCTTGTTGACTCTGTCTCTACTATTGTGTCACCTCTTCATCCTTCACATGGTAGAACCACTTTTTATGCCCAACCTACCCACACTTATAGCAGGTCTTGCTCTTGTACCATGGCCTAGATGGCTCTGTCACTGATATCGATGCAGCACTGTGAGCTCCTGCCAACGGAAAAGTACAACCTCTACCCTTTCTTGGCAACCAATGTGACTGAATTATTAAACTTTTTTGTGACTGAGGAGACAAGAACATGGGCTTCTTGAAGCCTCCAGAACTGTTCCAGTCTCTTCTTGGCATTTGCCTCATGCTTCTCCACAAATGAATACTCTACTCTCTTGATCAACTCCTAGAAATGTGGCAAACCACTCTCTATTTTCTAAAGCTGACACTGACGTCGTCAACTCAAAGCTCATAACCTTCTCAAAGCACCTGATCCTCTCCTTTTTTTTAGCATCTATATGCGTGTAAAACCTTTGAAGCTCCATGAACTTCACTTCATACTCATTGGTCATCATAGATCCCTATCAGATCTTCTTGAACTGCATAATCTTCTCATCCAGATAAGTCTCTGGGAAGTATTGGTGCATAAACTCCCATCAAAAATCTTCCCAACTGATCACAACACCATGTCTTTCTCCTCCTCGATGGCCCACCAATTTTCCAACACTCCCTTTCAACAGGCACATTGTGTGCTTCACCTTATCCTCTTCAGGGATATTTAGGATCTTGAAGGTCTTTTCCGTCTCGGTCAACCACATGTCAGCATTTGTTGTACCGACATACTCCAATTCCCACACACGCCTCAACCTCTTGAAGGTCTTCCCAGAACCTTGAGATTCCACATTGGTGGCAGCTTCCCTAGCTTGGGGAACATGCATTCTATCTGCCATATTCATCATCGTGGCAATAAACTATCCAAACATGGAGTGAAAAGTGGGATTGGCCACAGTTGCTAGGTCGAACTGTGGCACTTCAGGCACTCCAACATCTCTTGCCTATCTCCTGGAACTACCACCAAGTGCAACAACACTACTCTCTACATTTTGTTCGTGTTCACCAAACATATTTTTTTACCTCTCTTGTTCTTATGCATAATTAGAAGTTACTATTAAATATTTCAGATGACACAAGAATAGACACAAACCCTAGTCCCATTTTCCTATAGATTCAACAAACATAAAGCTCTGATACCACCAAATTTGACACACTTGCCACACAAAAGCGAGATAAGTCAAAATAAAGCACGAAACAAATACTAAACATCCAAATTACTATAAAACTAGATAAATTGAAACCGATATTATATAACCACAAATGCAAAACCATATTTCATCTGAGTCTACAAATTGTGCCACCTGTATCACATATCATTGTTTAGTGGCCAACCTACCACAACCTGTTACATATGATAATATGTTCACATATACAAGCCATATCTGTACAGACATGGCATACTGCTAAAAACTCATACCGATGTACAACATCTACAAAACACCCCAAGGACCTAAGAGTATAGGGACGACACATAGGACTCTACTACAAAACACCCCCCAAGTATCTGAGAGTATAGGGACGACACATAGGACTCTACTACAAAATAGTAGGAGCATATCCAACCTTAAACAACTACTGCTCCTCTTACTGCTCAGCCTCAACTGCACGATCTCTACCTCATCATGCATGACTACCTAAAAGATGTGGAAAGTCACGTGGTGAGACCAACATCACAGTGTGAGATTTAAATCTCCGCCAAAAACTATTATTAACACAGATAGATTAAAGTAGGAAGATAATATTATTATCAAAATGAGAAGATTTAGATAAATGATATTAGCAAAGTAGTAACACAAATTAGGCAATTTAAGAATCTACAATTGATTAGTAGAACATATTATACCTTCAAAATGAATATGAAGAACATGTATAACCTTTATCAACTAAACAATATAAGAAATAAGGAAAAGGGGTCATCTATTGTGAATTGTATTTGACCCTAAGCAATTATACTACATAGATTTGTTATATCTTTTATTTTTCGTGATGATTTGAGCCATACCACCCAAATCCAATTGATGATTTGAGCCCTACCACCCAAATCCACTTGATCACTGCAAATTCAAAATTAGTTCCATACAAGATCTATGGAAAAGCCAGACTCCATGATCTTCTCCTACACGACTCAGTCAGTTTGAGTCTGCACCATAGTGACATATCAATCAAACTGCAAAATAACAACTTATATTCAAAGCTATAGTCTTGTAGACAACAACTTATAGTCAAAGCTATAGTATTGAAGACAACAACTTATAGTCAAAGCTATAGTCTTGTAAACACCTAACCTGCCTTAGTTCAAGTCACGATGCTAGAAACCAGAGTATATAACCCAATCACTAAAGTAAAACCACAACTGTCCTCTATCACATCATATAACATTCTCATCATCACCGAGACCCGACCGTATTTGTTCTCAAAACACTCGGGATCAAGATTTCAAGGAAACAAATTCACTTGCACCTCGCATACTCAACAATATGTGCTTCAGGTTTCCCTTGGGAAGACCTGTTTCACCATCCAGAAAAGTTCTGACTCTGGAATGGATCTATGACACATGACACTACATAATTAGGGTTTTGATGGATGAAGAATAAGATAAGAGAAATCATATAAACCATTTGGAAAGTTTGGCCTTACTAGGATTTGAGTTTCAGTGATGCTAAATATAATTTGTTATTACCAAGAAAAGAAGAAGAATGAGATACTTGTACTTTCAAGGTTTTAAAAGGATTTAGAGTAGGTACATCGATCTTTCTCACCATCAGTAGAAAATAACATTACTATCATCACTAATCAATGGAGGAAAAGCTCTTCCAGCCTCTCGTCTTCATTGCCTCTGAGAAAATGAAGATTCAAAAAGAGAGCAAGTGAGGTATATATAGGTTAAGAGGAGAGAGAAAGTAAGTTAGTGGTTTCATAGATCTACACTAGACAGTATATTTCCATTGATACCCATAAACTGCCTTTCCATCAGTTGAAAGGACTACATATATCATTGGTTGACAAACCAAACTTGTCATTAGTTCATGAAACCAACATGTCATCGTTGACGATTGACCAAAATTCTAGTGGTCAACATCCAAAAGTTCTTCATCAACTCTACAAGTAGGATCCTCATTGGTATGCACCCTAGGAATTCCATTAGAATATGGAGATAAATTCTTCATTGGTTTTCGCACATTGAGCTTTAGTTGATGTGTTAATGTTCCTCATCAATTGACAACTCTAAAGTCTCATCAACTGCCAATCCCACACTCACATTAATTGTTGAGCCTAGGGTTCTTATCAGTTTACACAACATGTTTGTCGTTGGTTTTAGCTATCTTTTATGTCATTTGATTAAGAAATGTCATGCACAGTTTGAAGTTGAACAATTTACAATGATTTTTTCCCATCGGTGAGCGTCAATGTTGATTCCATTAGTTGTTCCTATGGAGCAATCAAGTCACACCAGACCAAGACAAAATAAGAGAGGTGGTAAGCACGAAAAATTATACGGACATATTGCCAAAATATCTCTCCAAACAAGGATAATTAGCATGAAGAACCTTTAGAGATAATTATCATCCATCTAATTACGTATTTACATAATGATGTGATTGAAAATTCTAAGAACATATTAGTTTAGAGTCTTTACATTGAATGTCTTTAGTCCTTCCTTAGTCTACTTAGAACAATGGGTTATCAGATTTTTATCAACTATGGACCATCCAGTTGATGATCCACCTATGAAACATATAGTAGTTTGATCCTTGTGATATATCCACTTGTATCAAAGTCTCTAAGGGGATATCAATCACATTTACCATCACCATAAGGACTCCATACTTTCAACCCTATTAACCTCTACCCCATTTGTGATCATAATATTGAAATGGTGTTTCATGAAGTTATAAACAAGGATAATGTGGGCATAAAAATCACCTACTTCAATGAAGATGTCAATCACATTTTGTATGGATCTTTTCCACTTTGGTTTTACTTGACGGAGCCAAAGGTCCTAATGATATATTTGAATAGCTTTCATCTATCTAGAGAGTTCCACCACACCTTTTTGTAGCTCATGTTTGTCCATTTTGTGATTCCTTTTTCCTCCACCAAGTAAGAGTGTCTAGCGATTATATGTACTATAGAATACCAAATCAACATATTTTCTTTGCTCCGAGGGTGTGGATCAATGACTATAGCCTTCACCCTTGTAGAACCTTATACAAATGACACATGATTAAATATGTATGCCACACTGCACCGATATATCTAAATAACCTAAGGAAGTCAACTACCATATATCACAACCACACAGAGCATGGTGAGGTTGTACAACTTAGACATTCCAACCATTATCGTCGTTGGACCTAGAACCACCATCAAGGAGCCAAAAAGAATAAGATCTATGTGGAATCTATGACAGAAGCATGTCTACCCTACAAAATTGAAATCACAAATGCATAGAGATCCAATGAGGGGTAATGCTTTTTACGGATCCCATCCACTAGGGTGCATACCCAATAAAGGTAGCAAGGAGGTAGGGGTAGAATTGTATGGGAGGATGTGTGTGAAAGTTTTCATATAGTATAGGAAATGCTAGTGTAAGATCCCCATATTTGGTAAACATTTATGCTATGATTATGAATCTAATCAAAATTTATTGTGATTCACTAAGAGAAAATCGAATGATTATTAGAACAATGAAATTAATGGTATGATCTTGATTTAGTATAAGATGAGTTTATAATTTTGTCCTAAAGTAGGTCTTCAATTTAGTTGAATAATGTAATGTTAAACATATATGTTTTACTAGGCTTCAATTGAGACAGTAAGGTGAAAGAAATATAAAATTCATAATTAAGGATATAATTAATCCTAAGGACCCTTTGGAAGGCCAATATATGGGCCATGGTCCCTAGAACCTAATGAAGCCCAATTGGGCCAGTTTGAATTTGCCCAGTGATACAAAATTAGGAAATGAGTATTTCATGTTCATGATATGTACTCATGACAATTTTCATTGATAGATAGTCACAATTCTAGATTATGGAAGAATTTTAGATGATTTTAATCTATCCCATGATCTGGATAATTATGTGAAGAATTATCTACATAATACTTAGAGACCAATTTCTGGATAATATATATATGGCTTAAAAAATTATTGTCTTTGTAAACAAAGATTATAGTAAAGGAAAGATGACCCTAAATTTTGGGATCTAAAAGATCTAAAAAGTGGATTTTCTATTTACTTAATGTTTTTAGGGTTTATAAAATAAAGTGCTTTATATGTGATGAATAGGGTCTAACCACATCTGGACTGTCAACCCAGTGGATCCACTAGTGGAGAGATTGTCTCATCCACCCAGACACTGCCTTCCCTGGATAGTAGGAGCCCATCTAGCCATGACCTCAAGTGACCCACTCTCTAGACCATAGCATGCCCTAAAAACCAAACCATTAGATCTGGAAGCCTAAACTTTATCGACATAAATCCCTTGGATGTATCATCATGACTGCTGATAGTCCTAAGACATGGTTATTCAGTTGTTAGGTTTTTCCTTTCTCAACACTTCCTCCTATGGTGGGAATCCTATACAAAGTACTAAGAGCGTCCAACCTGAAGAAAAATAGAGAACTGAGGTAACCTAGGCCCTACATAGGGCCAAATCACCATGGAGAACCATTGGAAGTTAGTTGTTCAGTTTATTGGCTTTATCTATAGAGAATTATTTAGAAGATCTTGTTGTTCGATAGCAAATCATGTAATGGAACTCACATGATTTCAATGTATGCATTGCCTGCTACAATTCATCACGATCATGTATGCTATCCAACAATTAATCATGATCATGCCTTATTCTTCGACATTTGACAACGAAACACCTCTTTGGACCTCTGTTCAAGTATGTTGTGGTGGTGCGGGATAGACTAGGCTACCACTTGAGCCTCTTGAGTCTTGGAGGAAGGAGTCAAAGTGTGGAATGGACCTCACGTGATTTCAACGTATTGATAAATGTATATTTATGCTTTTTATTTACATCTTTTAGATATCGTTTTAGGATTGTTTTATTATTTATCTTCCTAGTTTTGTAATTAATTGTATTAGTCTAGATTTTTTTATTTATTTAGAGTTTTAATAATATTTGGTTATCTTTTTTGTAGCAAAATAGCTCAATGACTAAATTCCCTTTGAAGATATTTTGCACAAATTCCCGTAGTATCTGATTTAAGTATATATCTTGTACTAAAATTAGCATAACTTGCACATCCCAAGGAAGAGTTTAATGGGAAAGTATGTATTGGAAAGAGAATTTATTCATATATAAGAAAAAATTATTTTTGAATCGCTTCCAAACTTATGACTCGCCCAAAAATATGCTCAAAATCTCTGTTGTTGGAATCTGCTACAAAAAGAATGCAAATGATCAAATGAATTAAAGCAACCAATTGTTTCCTCTATTGACTAGATCCAGAATGTTTTCATCCCCCTGACCAAGAATCTTCTAGAGAATATTTTATGTAGGGTTTCCACCCCTACTTCTCCTATAAAAGGAGGAGGGACTCCAGAAAGAAAAGGGGCCCCAAGTTTTATTTGTACACAATTAATATCAGAATTCTGTCATTTCATTTTAGTGTAATCTTTCTTTTAAGAGAAATAAACATTAGTCCCTTCATAAAGTTCATTCTTTTATTTTAGTTCTAGATCTCCTTTCTCTGGTTCTTCTTTATCTGTGTTTCTCTTAGAGAGAGTGAAAAAGCAAATGAGTCATTTAATCATCACCACCTTAGACTCTATAGAGATCCAGAATTGCGGTCTATGACTCTTTTGATTTCTTTTCTCATTTCTCCCACCCTCACCATGAGTAGCAAGTAGTTTCCTTATCAAGACAAGGGGAATATCCCCTTAGCCATGTGATTATAGGATCTAGTTTTACACAACTTTTTAAGACATATGGTTTTCAATTTAGAAATCCCCGATGTAAACAACATAATTAATCATTTTAATCGCATGTAAATCCCGGTAGATGCGACTGTGGAAATATAAATTTAAAACACCTAAACTGAATCTATGGGAATGTAGATGAAACTATGGAAATTTTCTCTTTAGGATGAAGAATAAGGACATGTGAACACCAAGACCGATGTGTTCACGTAGAGTTCCTCTTTTGTGTTTTATTTACGAATAAGCACATACCTACTTTCTTTTTTTCATGTATTGTTTGATTTTATTTTCATAAGGGATAAGATAGTAAAACCTCTAAGCCTTGATGCCTTCATCTTTGATTTCAAACCACTTTTGAACATTTCTTTCAAATTCTCCCTTTAATTTTCAGCATTTTACTTTTGTTTAGACATTCTTTTATGCTAACCACTTCTTCTTTTACTTTCTCTTGTTTAGAATAATCTTTTATTTTCCTTGTATTTGTTTAATCTTCTATTCTTCTTGCAATTTCATTTCTCACATTAGATAAATGAACCCCCCCTCAAATCAGACTTTACTTTATGAAGTTCTTTCAAAAATACCAAAAAGAAATAAGTTCAAAAATAAATTGGGTTTAGAAGAAACAAATCTTAGAAATGTTGTCATGTGGGGTGAACTCTTCTATACTAGCCTTAATTGAAAAGTAAAAAAGTATTAAACTCTAGGATACATTTTCTAGTGAATTAGTGTGCAAATGACACATATCAATTTTGGTGTTGTTAACGGGGACAACGAATCATTCTTTCAAACCCCAAAATTTTTTGAAATACTTTTTTTATGCCTTCCAAGTAACATTCTAGAAGTGTTATCTCCTCTTTCTTCTAAGTTTCCATTCCAAAAGTATGTTTTTTCTGCACTTAAATATATCTATATAATTGTACATGCACCGTCCATCAAACGCTCTAACATCGTCAGTTTTTGATCCCGAGTCAGAAAGGACCTTCCACCGCTTAAATTGACAAAATCGATGTAGGATGTATGAAGAGGATGTTGCCCGTAGGATTGAATAGGCACTTGCCGCTCAAAGAGAGTTGATGATGGCTAAAACGTGGTGACATGCTAAAACCGTGCATAAAAACACAATTGTACGCACCAAGTAATATAGGCCTATGTGAGGCCCGAGTCAAACTCAGGGAGATGTAGTCTCAGTGACTACTACTAACTATGGTGTGATCAGCTAAGCCAACTAAAAAGGTTGTGTTTGAGTTTAAACAAAGCAAAAGAAAATTAAGCAAAAATAAAAGGTGATTGATTTTAATGAGATGGATTCCTCAGGATTACCAATTTCACCACGAGGTCTTGTTATATCTTATTTCTACCAAATTGATATAAATTTTGCTCCTACCTTGCACAGAAAGCTTGTAGTCAGAATTACTCACTTCCATGGTGCAATCCACTACCTATATCTATGTCAATTCCACATCTTTAGCAATTTATATCTTAGTCTAGGTACATTATCGAAGACTATGGGTTTCTTTCCACTAACTGTATGTTACCTTTCCCAAGGAACGCATAGGGAGGTGTATAACTTGTGATTTTCCAACCTTTAATCCTCCTTCCAAAGCAATTATCAGTCTATTACTCTATCGATGGTGATCAAATATATGTAAATTGTTTAAAACAGAACTATATATCCAGGAATAAAGAGAAATCTATATTAATTCATGTAAAAAGTCGATACAATGATTCCCCGGGCTATTCCCATGTCCTAAGGAAAGGAGGGGTTTAGCCCCCCATGGTTTTTAAGTACAAATACATGGAGAGAGAGGAGAAAACATGGGAAACATCAAAGAAATTAGTGTAACCCCTGGAGAGAAGATGATCCAGATGATCCTCCTCAAGAAACACACATTATGCAGTCTTCCGGTAGCAAAATCATCCGTCGGAGGTGCTTGGATCTTCCAGTTGACATCCTTTGACTCCGTGCTCGTCTCTCTCTTCTCTGGTCTTCATGCGGTGCCACGTGAGATTCCCCCCAGGTCTGGCCATCCTTCATTAGGTCATAGGCCAACTTACAATAGCACATAATGTGGACTGTCAGATCTGGACGATCTAACTTAGTTGTTGATTTTTGACAGAGTCAGTGGCATCGACAACCTCGGGTTGTAGCCTTTGACCTATTGAGTCAATACCACCAACACATGATAGTCGGTGGCACCGAGATGATGAGCATATTTGGCCTGCCTCTCTGAACCAATCTCTATGGCACCAACTATAAAGGTCGATGGCACCAAGTCTTCTATTCTCTTATTGCCCGACCATTGCTGCTATCTCGGTGGCACCGACTTTGCATTGTACATGAAGTACCTAAAAGATGCATAAAATGTGTATAAGGCTGGGGAATACATAAAATCATGTAAATATGATAAAATAAGCATAATTTGATGCAAACAGAGTATACAGGCGAACAATAATGATTTATACAAATATGATCAATTAATTGACTAATAAATGCAAAAAACAAGTATAAATAGGACTGTAAAAGTGACTTAAAACCTGTGCATCAAACTCCCCTAAGCTTAAACCTTTCTCATCCTCGAGCAACAAAACCTTTAGATCTGATTGAGATGAGTCAACTTAAGGACATAAGTGCATAAGGTACATTTAAAATGTCTCCACCTTCCGTCATCATACCTACCCTTACTGACCACTGAACACTAACTGCCGTCTAGGTAACCAGAAACCTCTATAAAAGATGTTCGTCCCCCAATCAATGAAACACTATCAATTAAAGCAATTAATATGATAGACTCATCTGGTATATACTTGGTGCATCATGTGATCTTCTATCTACATTGCTCTTTTCTCTACCTACCATCTACATGGAAGCAGTTCTCCTGATAGATAATGAATGAGGAGAAAATCATATGAGTGGCCTACCAATAAGAGCAATGGGTGGTCAGGATGGGTGGCTGTGCAAGAATCATGAGCACATAAAACCATTCATGCAATCAAAAATTGTGATGAACCTATGATGATGAGGATTTATAGAATGCACCTAATGCCTAATCATTGAGGTGGAATGATGCATGCAACTATCATTTCATCTCAAAATAAGACGAAATATCTACAAACTACATCATGTACTAATTCTTCCTTATGATCAGGTAGGATTATGCCCTTTCTCCCTCACTTTTTGACACTAAAATCAATCTCTCTTTTTTTCAATTTTTTTTCAAGCCCCCTTTCAGTATGATAGAATTACTTTAGGCTTCCACTTGCACTACACATTTGATTTATGTCAATGCTAAGGGTATACCTTCTTATATTAGAGAAAAAGAAACTAGACACGATATTTACAAGATGATATGTAATGCATATGAAAACTACCTGAATAAGATGTTATGCAACTACCTGACATGCACCAGAATTTTGTTGTGCATGTATGTTTTTTTTTTCTGTATTTGTTTTCACTAATACAAGCAAAAACAAACAACTATTATGCAAGATCTACTTATGCAGTGCAAATGCAATCAAGAGAAAGAATGACAACATGTACTCAATCTTCTTATGGTGGAATGTGATGTGGATGTATGCGGTAGATGAGATCACATGACTAAGAGATAGAACCTTCTGAGAAAATCATATGTCCCTCTCTAATGACGTGTGTACAGGGTAATCAAGGGATTTCTCTCTTAAATTTTAATTTAAGGTCACGTTAGTGTTTGGTCAGTTTAGGCTCAACAACCTTGTCAATCACTTTTCTTGGACAATTAAGATGGTCATTTATGTTCTCATGTCCTGGAGCTGAATTACCCAAGCACATCCTCAGTTATGCAACTCAATTACTCATAAGATAAGTTTACAAAAATTTTGAAATTTTCTCATTTTTCTCATGTGCACCCCTAGAGATGGATAAACTCAAATAAAACCATGTATTTACTTATCCACACATTGCACTAGATAGATTGTGGATCCTACATAACAGAAAAACTAAAAAGGAAACTAATTTTACCAAAATAAAAACAAAATGTTGAATGAAAGAACAACTAAGATAGAAGTTATTCCAGCACCCCCCTAAGCTTGAATATGACTATGAACTGATAGTCAAAATTCCAACTTAAGAGGTGGAATAGAGATACCCGACTAGTATGGTGGTGTGGTGGTTAGCTAGGGTCCTGGGGAGGAAACATCCCATGGAAAGTCAGATAAGAAGAAGGCATATCTGGTGGCATCAGATAGCCTCCAAAGTATCCTTGACTCTAGTAGTGGTCAAAGAATGGCTACTGGTAGTTCTCCATACTCTATAGGCATTGATGCGTGTTCTCTTGGTTGGCCAAGAGAAGATGTTCGTTCTCATAGATCGCCTGCTGGTTGGTGTTCAACCGACCCTGCACATCTTGAATTTTGTCTAGAGATGCAATTTGATGCTACTGATGTGTTTGGATATCCTGCAACACAGAATACATGCCTTCCATAGAATAAGCTTCCTCTCCTTCATGAGAGGGTGGTAGGGAAGAAGACGTAGAGGCTTCATAGTGTCGTGGACGCTTCCGCAGAGAAAATCAATGCATCATGGGAATGGTGGGATCCACCTCCTCCACATCATTGTCTGACTTCTCTTCCTCATCATTATTTCCTTCTTGTTCTTCATATTCATCATCAATGTATGGCCATCTATAATGGTCAACTTGCCTAATATTGAATACATGATCAGGTAATTGACACTCGTAGAAGATGCCACCGACCGAACATATTTCATAGATGGTTTTGTGTTGGACAATGATAAGACCAACCTACTTGAAGTGGAGGCGATCTATGTGAAGCTTGGAGTATAGAGGCTCAAGAGTAGAGTGATCCAGACCTAAGTGGAGAGCAATACGGGTGATAAGTCCCCCAAAAAGGATAGGTGTGGTCCTCCTTACATTGTGCTTCACTACCATCACATGGGTGAGGAATAAGGCCCCAACGATGACTGACCTCCCCTCTAAAAGCTTATAGAGAAAGTATCATTCTAGTTTCTAGACCTTCTCTTTCCCTTGATAGACTTGGCAAAGAGAGTGTTGGTGAGCATGCGATGTAGCACCCAAAAGAAGGGATGCTCAAGGTCCACCAATGAGCTGTGGTGCCAATTCAACTTATAGCCTTCTGGCATGGTCACGAGATCCTTCCATATTGCATTGAAATCAACATTCTCAAACTGTTAGCATGGCACATGAGGCCATCCATAAATCTCATTGAAGGCTTGAAGCGTAATGGAGTAGTTGGTGTTGTAAAGGCGGAAGTCCATCTTTCCTTCTCTCCACTCACCTCGCGTCGGGTGTGCTGGGTTAGGGGCCACACATATTTCCAGAATTGCCAGGAACTTGATCAGGATCTCCTTGTATGTGGGCCACCCCCCGAAGATAGGGTTGACAAACCCTCCATCGAAATCTTTCCCTTCGAGGACAATTGACATGTTGTCATTGAAGCCCATGTCCTCCATTAGCCTTCAGTCTCCATATTTTGTTGGAGTGAACGGCCTCTAAGCGAGCTCCTCGTACACCTTCCGCACCTTTGTCGAAGGGTGACTGATCCTGGGTTGTGGCATCAAGATGGGGTCTTCTCTTCTCCTTGCCATGATGTTGATGAGATTAAAGAAAGAGGTTGATAAGAGAAGAGTGTTGGTATGTATGCCCTGAGAGCCAATCATGGGATGATTGATGGGATACATTAAGATTGATTTGATAAACATCAAAGGCAAGCTTCCAATTCTTTCTGGTTCAGTCATATGAGATAGTGATAGAACATATTGAATGTCTAGAGAATGACAATACTCAATGACGTATGCCTTCAGGTTAAGGACCTGAATGATGAGATCATACGAATGCTAAGAGTTTGTACATTCTTGTTATGTCCCTAGTCGGATGTCATTGTGGAAGGTAGATAGACAGCAATGACACACAAGACTAGATTGTGGTGTTGGTTGATGACAGAATCTCATTAGTCATGATATAGAGATATCAAACCAAACACATAGGTACTTGTTAGAGAACAAGTGTACCGGACAGACCCACCGTGAGTTTGACACATGGAACCATGACATGGTAGTCACAATCAATACTCACAGTGATGGTGGTGAGTGTGATTCTTTGACCTGAAATCACTACACTCAACACATGTCGTTGGGCACACTTTGACATCATCAAACACAGTCTTGAAACATGGGTTGTTATAAAGGTGATGATTGGGTGGCTTTGAAACATGGGGCTTTTGAGGGGTGAGTGATAGATATGGGATTTGTCCCTCCTAAGGGAGTTTGATATCCAAAGCCACTTGATGAGTAGGATTGAAATAGGCATGCGCACGCATGTGTGAATCAATATGTGATATTGATGTCATACATATCTCTTCCAATCTACTCTGAGCTTAAGAAAGTGATTGAATGTTGACAGGATGACTGTTCCATGCCTCGAGTTCATTCGGGATATCATTGACAAAGGAATTATACATTCACTGTAACACCATTCACGGATTGTAGGATTGAAAGTTGTTCTCCAACTTTCTACTTTCACTTGGGTAGCACTGATGTGTGACTAGGCACCGCTCTTTGCTTGTGAAGTCATAAGTGTTATGGACTTTCACTGCCAACGTGAAATGGACCTGCAGGGTCACACACATAGGATTTAACCTGGAAGAGGAGTTTTGTCCACAAGCAATGTTTAGATTGATTACTAAAGGAATTTAGTAGTTCAATTAAACACCCAATTAATTGATATCTCAACATCATTATGTTCAAGGTGTTGGACGCATTGATTGGAGTATCGGATTGATTGAAATCGCTATTGACTGATTCTGCACAATCTGCACTCCCAATCGATCGGCTCATGTGATGAACCGGTCGGCTGAGCTTGGTGAACCGGTTGGCTCAAGTGTTGAGTCGATCGGCTCATGGTCAGGGTGAAACGATTGCTTCAAGTGTTGAAACGATCGATTCAACTGGTGCAACCGAGCAAGTTGGGAAAGTAGGATTGGTGAGAATTTTCCTTGCGTTTCACTTGCCCAATTTGATTGGAACAAGGATTGGTATTCGATACCAATTAGAAATAAAAGAAGGAAAGTCAATCGAGAACCGACTAGGACCACCAACCGATCGGTTCATTTGTGAACCGACCGGTTGAGGTATCCCAACCGACCGGTTCACTTGTGAACCGACTGGTTCAGCTCCTCAACTGACCGTTTCAGTTGTGAAATAATCGGTTTAGGTTGTGAGTTGGTTGCTTTTGTGGAAAATCTCGAACCCTTCTACTCCTACTTTTAGTCCCGTATTGCCCAGGATGGAGAACCCTATCCCATGAACCTCCTATATATATAGGGGTATTGGGGGCTTCTCAAAGTACAACTCAGTGCAACCAGTTGCTCTGCAAAGTTTTCGTTATCTCTGGTTTTGGTAACTGAGAGAGAGCCCGAGCAAGTGCTACCCACAAAGGGAGGTGCAGCAAGGGAAGGACAACTGCAGTTGCAACTGGAGGCAGGAGAGTGTGTTGGCGATAAGTACGTCAACAGAAGGGTGCGACTCGTTCCACTTCCTTGTGGGACAAGGAGTGTGGAGTTCCAGGTGGTCCGTGTGGACTACTTGAGAGGCGGGAGGTTTTTGCTGCTCAGGAGGACAACTGTCAATCCCGACAGTCCAGTGAGACTAGGAGTATTCAGTCCCAGTGCGACCAGGAGCTGGACAGACACCGTCCAAGACCGGAGGTGAAGACCGTGCAAGGCGCGAGGTATTGTCGCCGAGCAAGCCTCGGGACAAGGTATGATTCCATAAACTATCCTTTCCTATTGTATAGACGTTGACGCGTTTCCTTGTTCCGGGTTTGGGGAGAAAAATTTTGTTTCCGCTGCCTTCTCTGCCTCCCCTATAACCCAACAAAGAGCTTGGTGCAACTTCTATATGCTTGGTGTAGTTTCCTGAACTTGGGGAGGATTGGTGCTTGAAGGTGTGAAGAAACAACTTCCACCACCTCCCCTTTTATAGAGTTGGTGCGGCCCTATTGTGGCAAAGTCGGTGGCACCGACTGTGGGGCTTATCCGTGGCTTCAGTGCATCGATGACCGTCACTACAACACCTTGAAAAGCCGGATCGTCGACGAGTCAGGGGAACCGACCCAGTAGTTGATGGTACTGACTTTGCACTGGATCAGTGCTATCGATCATTGATTCTGGATGTATCTGGATCATTGATGAAGGCACCCACAGATCATTGTTTTCATCTATCGGTGGCAGTGACAGTTTCATTGGTGGTACCGACTCCCTTTCTTTTTGGTGAACTGATGCACCCACCGAACTTGGAGTGCGAATTGTGTTGGTGAAAGTCGGTGGAACCGACGGCTTATCAGTTAGCCACTCGAATATTTCTGCACTTTCTTCAGAGATCTCAGTGCCACCGACTGTGGTGTCGGTGGTACCAACTTTTTTCAATCGAAATGGTCATCTTGCTGACATGATCTCAGTAGCACCGACTTGGAAGTAGGTGGCACCGACCCTGCACAGTCCTGCACACTTAACACATGGGTCAAGGTATCATTTTCACAAAAAAATATGAAAAACTAAATATAACTAAACTAAAATATTGAACAAAATGAAATAAACATCCTAATGGTTGGGTTGCCTCCCAACAAGTGCCCTTATTTAACGTCCTAAGGTAGACAAGTCCAATTTTGAGATCAATTAGGAGTAATGAGTTTCATCTCATGCTCCTTTCTATTGAAATCTTCTCCAAAGTAGTGCTTCAGTCTTTGGCCATTAACCAAGAAGGATTTCTCTCCTTCTTTGATTCAAACCGCCCCATGTGGAAACACTTCCTTTATAATAAACGGTCCACTCCACCTAGATCTCAATTTCCCAGGGTGTAATTTCATCCTTGAATTAAAAAGCAACACATTCTCTCCCGAATAAAAGTCTCTCCTTGCTATATGATGATCATGTATTTGCTTAGTGCTCTCTTTGTACAATCATGAATTCTCATTGACATTCATCCTAATTTCATCAAGCTCATTCAACTCGAGCATCTTTATCTTACCTACATCATCAAGGTCAAAGTTAAGCCTCCTCAATGCCCAATGAGCTTTATGTTCTAACTCCACAGGGAGATGACACACCCGTCCATAGACTAGCCTAAAGAATGTAGCTCCTATTGGTGTTTTATAGGCAGTCCTATAGGCCCATAGCGCATCAACCAACAATTCACTCCAATTTTTTCTACTAGACGACATCGTCTTCTCAAGAATCTTTTTAATCTCTTGATTTGAAATCTCCACTGGCCCTTGAGTTTGTGGGTGGTAGGGTGTACCCACACGATGTGTCACTCCATATTTTCTTAAGAGTGTCCCAACCTTCCGATTGGTGAAATGAGTTCCCCCATCGCTTATAATTATCCTTGGCACTCCAAACTTGCAGACAATGTGATCCTTAACAAATTTGCATACGAAATGGCATCATTGGCGCGGGTTGGAATTTCTTCCACCCATTTTAACACATAATCTACAACCAGTAAGATATAAAGGTTAGAGTTAGAGAACACAAATGGTCCCATGAAATCAATACCCCATAAATCAAATACCTCTACTTCTTAAAACACATTCAATGGCATCTCCTGCCTCTTTGATATGTTACCTGACCGCTGACATGTGTCACACCTACGCATAAAATCATATGCATCTTTGAATAGGGTCAGCCAGTATAAACCTCTCTCCAAAACTTTTGTGGCTGTCTTAGAATTGGAATGGTGTCCACCTGTAGGTAGTGTGTGGCAGTGTTGTAACACACACTCATAATCACATTCGGGTATGCACCTCCTCAATATTCCATCCCTGCAATGTCTCAACAAAATAGGGTCATCCCAAATATAATAGCACAAGGAATGAAAGAGCCTCTTCTTTTCTTGGTACCCCCAATCATTGGGTAATTCCTTGAAAGCTAAATAATTCACAATGTTTGCAAACTAAGGGTCCCTTTGCTTAAGAGTGAACATCTGTTCATCAGGGAAAGTCTCTAGAATGGGTATATTTACATCCTTTTCATCTACCCTCTCCAGTATAGATAGGTGGTCATCCACTACATTCTCAATCCCTACTTTATCTTTGACCTCAATATCAAACTCTAGTAGTAAAAGGATCCATCTAATCAATATTGGTTTTGCATCCTTCTCTTGTAGCAAGTATTTAATTTCCGCATGATCGGTTCACACCACCATCTTAGCTCCCACAAGATATTGCCTAAATTTCTCAAAAGCAAAGACACCAACCAATAACTCATTTTTAGTGATGGTGTAACTTAGTTGTGTGTCATTAAGTGTTTTAGATGCATAATATATAACCGTAGGAACTTTGTCTAAGCATTGCCCCAACACCGCCACCACAGCATAATCTGATGCATCACACATCAGTTCAAATGGTTGGCTCCAATCTGGAGCTTGCACAACTGGTGTGGATATGAGTTTCTCTTTCAAGATTTCAAAAGCTCTTAAACATTTCTCATCAAAATTAAATTCAATGTTCTTTTCCAAGAGCTCAGACAATGGCTTAGCGATTTTTGAAAAATCCTTTATAAATCGGTGATCAAACCCGACATGGCCTAGAAAAATCCTAACTACCTTCACTGACACTGGTTGAGGAAGTTTTGAAATCACCTCTATCTTAACCGGATCCACCTCCAATCCTTTAATGGACACCTTGTGTGAAAGCACTATGCCCTCGCTAACCATCATGTGTCATTTTTCCCAATTAAGCACTAAGTGTGTGTCTTCACACCTTTGCAAAACCTTATCCAAAAATTTTAAACAATCATTAAAAGATGCCCCATAGACTGAAAAATCATCCATAAAAACCTCGAGCCATCATTCCACCATATTTGAAAAAATCACTAATAGGCACCGCTGAAAATTGGCGGGTGCATTGCACAACCCGAATGTCATGATGCAGTATGTAAAAGTACCATAAGGGAAGGTGAAGGTAGACTTCTCCTGATCTTTAGGCTAAATTCAAATCTGATTATAGCTCGAGTAACCATCACGAAATCAAAAGCGGGAGCGACCGGTGAGCTGCTCCAAAATTTGGTCAATGAATGGTAATGGAAAATGATCTTTAAGCGTGGCGGTGTTCAATCTACGATAATCAATGCAAACTCACCATCTTGTCACTAATCTAGTGGTTATTTGTTCATTAGATGAATCAGTATTGACAGTGATTCCTTCTTTCTTTGGTACTACATGTGTCGGACTAACCCACATGGAATTAGAAATGGCATAAATTATACATGTGGACAGTAGCTTGATTACCTCCTTCTTGACTACCTCCATCATGATTGGGATTAAGTGACGCTGCGGTTGACTGACCATCTTTGCTCCTTCTTCTAGATGAATCTTGTGTTGGAAAAATGTAGGAGAGATCCTCTTGATGTCAGCCACAGTCCACCAGAACGCACCTCGGTGGCTCTTTAGCACAATTTTCAATTGTTCTTCTTCCGATTCACCAAATGATGCAGATATGATAACCATCAACTTCTACTCTTCATTTAGAAACACATACTTCAGATGAGGTGGCAGTGGCTTGAGCTCCAACTCAGGTGGGTTCAAGAGTGAAGAAACCATTGGTGGTGGCAGTGGTCCCAAATCCTCAAAGTGTCTTATGTAGTAACACGATAAAGACTTCAATAGCCTTGTACATTCTTCTAGTGACTTGCTACGCCCACAATCATCTATAAGGTTCATTAGACATGCCTCTAGCGGGAGCTGTGGATGTATCTGTACTAGAGAATCTTCTTGATCCTCATCCATAGTGGACAGACCCAATTCCTCCTATTCATCATCCGGATACCCTACTTCCTTGGCAAGTGAGACCACCTTAGTGTTCTCCATGTTGTCCACATCTAGTGTACCCTTGTCCACCTTTGTCATTACAAGCTCCATGTCCAAAAATGGTTTTCCCAAAAACAAAGAGATATTGCTATCCATGTGCTTCATCATGTTGCATTACTCCTGATCATTGGGTGACGTTGAATAATCAGACATATTGATCTCAAACTTGTCATCCTTAATTCCCATAGTCAAATGGCCTCTACCCATCTCCAAGATCATATCAATTGTTGCTTGGAAGGGTCTTCCTAATAAAATCTCATTGCCATGGTCATCTTGCATCTCCATCACCATGAAGTCTGTAGGGAAAACAAATCGGTCCACCTTAACAAGTACATCCTCGCATATACCATATGGTTTCACCACTGAGTTGTCTACCAATTGGATTATCATGCTACTCTTCCTAGACATTTTGAGACCTATCTTCCTGAAAATAGATAAGGGAATCAAGTCGATACTTGCCCCTGAATCACAGAGTGCATCCCCAAACTTTGTCTTCCCGATGTAACATCTGATGTTGAAGCAACCAGGATCCTATCTCTTTGGTGGCAGTGTACCTAAAATGAAGGCACTGACTTGCTCTCTCAGTACAACTACCTCAACATCTGGAATATTCCTCTTCTTATTAATAATATCCTTCTAAAATTTCCCATACGATGGTATTTGTTCAATTGCATCAATCAATGGTATGTTCACGGAAAGCTTCCTAAAGCTATCTAGAAATTTCTTCAATTGATGATCCATCTTTATTGCCTTCAAGTTGTTAGGATATGAAACTGGTACCATCTGTGTCCTCTGATGTGGTGGCATATATGAAGCCCTCTTTTCCACTTCAACTTCTTGATTCTCCTTGACGCAAATTTACCGTGCGCAGAAATGCAAGTGAACGCGTCGAAGTAGTACATGCCTTTGTGAGGCCCAAGTCGAACTCAAGGATACGTGAAATCGTCGGGGACTCCTACTAACTGCTCGCGATCAACTAAGCCGATTAAAAAGTTGAGATTTGTTATTAAAATTAAAAGAAAAATAAAAACAAATCAAAACAAGCAATCGATTAAATGTTTGGTTTAATCAATTCGAAAGGAGATCTTTAGGGTTGCAGTTTCACCACGGGTTTTTATTGTAGTTAATTCTATATAGCTACTCAATTTTATCTCTCTATCCGGGTATTGGCCTGAAATCAGAATTGCCCACTATCATGGTACAATTCACTACATATGTCTAGGTCGGTTCCACCGTCGTAGTAACCTATACCCTAAACTAGGTGCATTAGAAACGACCTCTCGATATCCACCATTAATATTACACCACCTTGTTCAAGGGATTTGTCAATTAATGTAAATTCCATCTCTTTTCAACCGTTAATTCTTCTTTCAAAGCAATTAAGGGCATTAGGTTATTATTATGGTGATCAAGCATAACAATATATTGGAGAAAATGAAATTATACCACGGATTTAAGAGATAAGATATGAATTACTATTATAGAATCATCATACAATGAATTCCCGGGCTACTCCCGGTCCTAAAGACAAAGGGGATTAGCCCCGCATGTTCATCTCAGAGTACAATGTAGTAGGGAAAAGGGGAAACATGAGAAAAATGAGATTGAGTGGTGAAACCCCTGAACAGAGAAGGTCTAATCGATCCTTGGTGTGGAATCCACATTCTCCCGCCTTTCTGTGGTGGAATTCGTCTTCTTCAGTGTCCGGATTGGCTGGGGCGTGCTCTCGTGCTCTGTTCTTCTCTCCTTGCTCTCCGGGATGCATGCAGCAACTAATGACGTGATATCCCAGTCAAGGGCATCGTCAGTAGGTATATCTCCCAAATTAGGTCGCCAATTAACCACGGTCGTCCGATTAAGATCATTCTGAATCAAACTGATATCTGACGGTGTCGATACCATCGACGCGGGTCGATGGCATCGACCTAGCGTGGTAGCGGCAATCCTTCTTTTCTTTCGTCTAAGCGCCTGTTGTCATCTCGATACCATCGACACGGGTCGATGGTATCGACGAACCTGTAGAGACGGTTTTGTCATTTTGTGTCGCTGTAGCTCCTCCCGTCGATAGTATCGACCATCGTGTCGATAGTATCGACTCGCTCCTCGCCAACAACATGATGGTATCTCGATACCATCGACATCCCTGTCGATAATATCGATCTTGTTCTGGTCCTTGCGGCTGGCAGCCTGTGGTCCGGTCGATGGTATCGATGGTAGCAGATACTTGTTTTTCTTGAAATTAACACACGGAACCACATAAATCCACAGAAGATATATTCTTTTGATAATTAATACTCAAAATGCTTAAATAGAGGAAATTTGACATAAAGAGGTAGCATAGACCAAAATGAATGAATTATGCAACATTAACCATAAAAATGACTAATAAATGCATAAAACACCTATCAAACAAGTCTATAAATGTGAATCAAAATCATCGCATCAAACTCCCCTAAGCTTAAACATTGCTCGCCCTCGAGTAACTAATCCTTAGAATAGAATTGCCAGAGTCAACTAAATAACAAAGCATCACAACAGACATCCCATATGACTCCCACCAGACATTCGCATACCGGCCCTCGCTAACCACAAAATGATAATTACCCTAAAGGCGACAATAATCATCCATAAAAGATATTAACCTCAAACTGATGAACACTATCACATAAGGCAGTTAACATAATAAAATTCGCCGGTCCAGACTTAGTGCATCTTGTGATCTCCTATACTACGTTGCTCGCCCTAACTACCATTTATATGGAAGCAGTTCTCCTGATATTCATTAGTGAGGAGAAATTCACAGTGGCCTACCAATCTGAGCAATGGGTGGATGAAATAGGTGGCTAATGGAGGAAGTGGAAGTATTATACGATTTCAACATGCATAAAACAAAAATGCCCTAAATGATGCAAATGCACATGAAAAATGCCCTAATGCCTAAGATTAGGTGGAATGATGCATGCACTAACCATCTGTCTCAAAATGAGATGGATATCTAATTAAGCTACCTCATGTACTCACTTATCTTGAAATACAGGTGCGATTATGTTCCTTTCTCCTTCTTATTTTTGTTGCTTCAAAATAACTTTCTTTTTTTCAGATTTTTTTTTCTTTTCAAACCCTTATATCCATAATTGGCAATGAGTACTTATTGGGCTTATTTTTTTCTACATACTCAAACATTTGACTTATTTGGAAGGTATGGAACAATGTGATTCACCATTAAAGAATAAATGAGGTACATGACATACTTTATGCATAAAAGTTATGGATGCAACTACATGACATGCACCTAAGGGTAATGTGCATGTATACCTATTCTAATCTTTTTATTTTTCATTTTCCATGCAAAACAGATGAAGATGGTTGCAATGCAAGTCCTATCTACATGCCATGTAATCACAAAGAGTTAAAATCATACTTTACTTCCAATTCTTGGTGGATTGTGAAAACAATGAGGTGGACAGATCACAAGACTAATTGACTAAACCTTAGAAAAATATTATGTGTCCCTCCTTACTGACCTGTGTAGTAGTTAAAAGGTTTTTTTCTCTCTTACTTCAAATTAAAGTCTCATTATCATTTGGTCAGTTTAGGCTCAAACAACCATTTCCGTCCACTTTCATGAATCATTAGGAATATACAGTCGTGATTTTCTATTTTAAAGTTGACAAAACCAATCATTTTCTAAGTTAAGTGATCAAGGTGAAACAACACTCAAGATTGTGAACACCCAAAAATTTTTAGTTTCCCTCAATTCCCATGTACATGCAATTGAGATGACTCAACATTAAAGACATCCACGATTACACTAGATAGAATGTGGATCCTAAAACAAACTAAAATTGCAAGAAACAAATGACAAGAAACTAAAAACAGAGAAAATAAAGATAGAACTGTTCCAACTACCCCCCTAAGCTTGAATTCGACTATGGCCTCATATTAAAAAACAAACTCAAAGGTTGGAACAGTGATACCAGTTTACTCTTGTGGTGGAGGCGGGTACTGCAGAGCCGTAGGGTACCAAGAAGGAAACTCCCCCTGGAAGCTTGGATCAAACTGGGCCCTAGGTGGAGGTTGTGGATAGCCTCCAAAGTAATTTTGGCTCCAATAGTGGTCGTAGAAGGGCTCCTGTTGCATCTCCATCCGATACAACCGATCATGAATTTGTTGTTGGTTTTCGAGGAGAAGACGCTTGTTCTCGAACATCGCCCTTTGGTTGTCCAGTAACCGGTTCGTAGTGTCTTGAATACCGGTATACATTGCCATGTGCTGCTGTTGCGTTTGCTGGATGTCTTGCAACATAGCGTACATGCCCTGCATAGAATAGACATCCTCGCTTGGCTGCGAGGGCGGTGGTGGCGGCGGAGTAGGCTATGATGATGAAGATGCACCTAGATGCATCCGAGGACACTTCCGTGGTGCCACTCGTGCTTGAAGAGGTGTAAATGCCTCCTCTTCCTCCTCAGCCTCGTCGTCATTTCCGTTGTCGCCATCGTCGTTGCCGCCTTCTTCATCGGAGTCGGTGATGGCTATGATTGGCCATCGGAAGTGTTGCACCCCTTCGATGTTAAAGACTGGATCAGGCAGCGAGCACTCCTGGGAAGTATGGTTGACGTGGCAGTGCGCATACGCCAAACCATCTCGAAGAAGTAGGAGATTGGAGCGGTGCAGATGTTGCAAGTTCACCTTGCTCCTATTGTTGAGCGGGGTCAAAGCTGAGAAATTCAGCCCGAGGTAGTGCACCAGCTTTTTGATAAGCCCGCCGAAGAGAATCAACACTTTCCTCGTACTCCTCTTCACCGCCAACACTCTCTGCAGAAAGAAGGCACCCCAATTGCATTTTTGACGCTTCAAGAGCTTATACAAAAAGAATAAATCCGTCTCCTGAAACTTGCTGCGGGCCAAATCACCCCGAGCAAACAACATAGAACCGAGCATCTGGTGCAGAATCCAGACGAAAGGGTGCTCGAAGTCAGCTACCGCAGCATTATAGTAGCTAACGGACTTCCCCGGCGGCACCGTAACCAGCTCCGCGAAGATGGCATTGTAGTCGATGCGGTTGTCTGGGCACCGGTAGTCGGATTGCGAGTGGTTCCAGTTGAAAATCCTATTGAACTGCTTAAGTGTAAGGGTATAGTCGTTGTTATACAGCCGGAACGACACCCAGACTTTGATCCACTCGCGGTCGGTGGCTATTACGTCGTTGGGCACGACGCAGACGTCCAGTGACGCCATCAACTCAGCCACCAATTCCTTGTACGTGGGCCACTCGCCGAAGAATGGCTGGCCATCTGCATGAAATTCCAGCTCGTCAGGTCTTCGGCTCGTGTGGCGCGCCTGTCCCTTCAAGACATAGGCAAGGTTCGCTTCGAACCCGAGGTTGTGGATGGTATCCTGATCAACATATCGGGTCGGCTCTATCTTCCTCTTCAAGATCTCCTCGTAGATCTTCTTCACCTCTGCGGATGGATGAATCAGCCGCAGGCGTGCAACGGACGCGTTCGAAGGTGGCACGAACTCCGGGATGTCCATCGGATTCGCGCGTGAAGACGATGCACCAGCTGTGTGCACCATGATTGCGAGAGAAGGAGGAATCGAAAGGGAGCTCAGTGAAGATCGGAGAAGCGAATCTCCGCTCGATGAAGAACTAGCTCGGTGTTGCTTGTCGTCAGGCTTGGATAGCTCTGGAACACGCTCGGCACAAGTGGAGGAAAGTTGCACTGAAGGTGTAATGTCATCTGACGCAACTACTCCTCATATATAGCCGTGGCCGGCGCTACTGTCCGCCCGTCGATACCATCGACGTGAGTCGATGGTATCAACTCGGGTAGCACGATCCGTACCTCCGCGAGTATCAACGGTTGTCGATGGTAGGATCCGCGGGGCCCGGATTGCTGACGCGTCGATACTATCGACGCGGGTAGATAGTATCGACCCATCCCCCGGATTGAACTCCGTGTTGCTGCGATCACAGTTGATCTTCCCTAGCGGATCGTTGACATGGCGTGTCGATACTATCGACACTTGTCGATAGTATCGACTCTCTGATTAGGGCAAATCCTCACGAGGCCTGGCCGCCGCCTTCTTTTCATGAAAGTGTCGATTCCATCGACAGAGCCGTCGATGGTATCGACTTCACTGAGCCGATTTCTTCTGAAAATCTCCAGAGATCTCGATGGTATCGACGTGCATCTCGATACCATCGACCTTGACTTTACGATCTGCCTGTAGGTATGTCGATACCATCGACGAGGCCGTCGATAGTATCGACGCAGTGCGATTTCTGCAGTCGTCGACCTGTACCACGGTCGATACCATCGACACAAGGGTCGATGGTATCGACTCTGCCTCAGATGTGCACATGTACCAAACAATCACAATATCTTTTTTTTACACTAAAAACTAAGTTAAAACAAATCAAAGTACAAATGTAAAGGGACTAAACTAAAGTACCAATGGTTGGGTTGCCTCCCAACAAGCGCCCTTATTTAACGTCTTAGGCTAGACGACTCGAAGCACATCATATTTTAGTTTTGAAGAGTGTGCTCAGAGGATCTTGAGGTAGTTTGAATTCAAATCGATCTTATCCAATCCCCAAGGACAGTGTACCTCTCCCTACGGCAGTAACAACATCCGCCGTTGCTTGAAACAGTCTTCCTAATAACATTTCACAACCTTGAAGCTGGGGCATGTCCATAACAACGAAATCCACTGGGAATATGAACCTATCCACTTTGACAAGAACATCCTCGCACACTCCATATGGCCTCACTATGGAACCATCCGCCAATTCAATCGTTGCCGCCGATTTCTTGATCTCTTTCAACCCAAGCTTTTGAAATGTCACCAGAGGCATAAGATTGATGCTGGCGCCCGAATCACACTGTGCTTTAGGAAAATGTCGATCACCAATCGAGCATGGAATGTAGAAGCCTCCTGGGTCTTTTCTTTTCTGTGGTAAACTCCCGTGGATAATGGAGCTCACCATCGCATTCACCCGGCAAATATCAGTGTCTTTAATCTGCCTCTTCTTATTGATGATCTCTTTAATAAATCTTCCATAGGCGGGAATCTTCTCTATCACCTACACTAATGGAATATTGACATGGAGTTTCCTGAACATTTCCAAGAACTTCCTATAATGACGGTGCTCTTTCTTTGGCCTTGGATTTCCTGGAGAAGACACACCTGCTTCATCAAGACGCTTCTGCGGTGGAACATATGGGCTCTTTGGGGCAAACTCCCCTAAGCTTGTTTCATTGGCTCCCTCTGGTGTGGACTTTTGTAAATTATTTTCAACCGGTGTCGCATGTAGTGGCTCCTCTCCCTTCGTGGATGTAGTTTTGCCTAGATGCATGACCTTCACATTTTCTTCTTCTTGCACTGGTGCAGTCGCGACTAAGATAGCCGTTTGGCGAGCTTTTCTGACTGGACAACATCCACCCGGTAGTCCATAATGACTGCACGGATATGGTATTGCCGGTGTAGCCTCCGTATCAAACATCAGTTTACCCTTGTTCTGAGCCTCTACCACTGGGAGTTCTACCTCATTAATCACGGACATATATTTTACTTGATGATGTGCTTGCCCACCATCCGCATTCCCAACCTGTCTCTGCTAATTGGCATGCTTTATGGATGCCACTTCATTCGAAATTTGGGTGACAATCGTCTCCAAAGCCCTCATTTGTGCTCCATGACTTTGCAGCGTTTGCCCAAATTTGGTTAAGATGTCACCCTGAGACTGCAGTTGTTTACTGAACATACTCATCATTTCTTGATTCTGCTGCACCATTTGACTAAGCAACTCGGTGCTTTTATCTTCAGCTCTAGGTTGTGGCTTCGCATCAGGATATTGCAGGAAATTGTTTGGATCCTTCCAGGAGAACTTCTTGTCCCTCCTCCAAGCATAATCATTGTTTCTATAGCCCTGTTGTTGCATGAATTTGACTTGGGCTTCCTCATCAGATGATGCATCTTCCTTGGCAAGCAATTTTTTGGCTAGCAGATCTAGCTTGTCATTCAGCTCCTTGATAGCTCTAGACTCACCTATAGCATTAACTTGTTCCGGTGCATCCCTATTGCCCCAAGATTGCTTTTTTGCCATATTCTTCAGTATCTCCCAACACCTAGTCCCCGTGTTGTTCAAGAAAAATCCTGAACCTACTGAATCAAGGTTACTTCTATCATGCTCAGAGAGAGCAAAATAGAAGATTTTAACTTGCTTCTCCTTATCTAGACGATGGTGTGGGCATCTCCTTAACATAATATAAAAATGTTCCGACGTCTCCGAATAGGTCTCACCTGCCTTCTGAGTGAAATTTTGGATCTTTCTGATCATGTCATTGGTCTTCTCAGGCGGAAATAACCTCTCGAAGAAGACCTCCACCATGTGGTCCCAAGACTCCACATATTCATCGTCCAAATTATGTAGCCATTCGCGCGCAATTCCCGCCAGAGAACTCGGGAAAAGTTTCAAGTAGAGCACATCTTGTGGAAATCTGTCGATTTTTACCATATCACAATTCTCCACAAACTGACTTATGTGCACAATGGGTTCTTCAGTTTTGAGCTCATGGAAGGCATTAGAATTCACCAAATTTATTAAAGCTGGATCTATCTTATATGTCGGAATATTCAGCGCTTGCTTCTTTATCGGCCCCTTGGAAGCAGACGAAGAAGAAGCCTTGATCTTCTCCCATATTGTATGTGGCTCGTCCATCTCTTCTTGTTCGGGTTCAGAAAGTATATCCTCCAGCTCTTCTTGGTTATACTCACCCTCGTCTTCTGGTTCTGGCAACGGAACCTCTGGTGCGTGCCTCGCGTAGTCAGTACTACGCGTCTGCATCATGCACAATACCTGAAAATAGGAAAATTAAATTTAGTACAGTGCTTGACATTTACAAATATTTAGGAAATAGATTATAAATTTTTGGAATGATAAAAAAAATAAAAAAAATGTGGCCTAGAGTGGCCGCTCACAGCACTCGAAGTGCCAACAAATTGTCGTATCGCCAACAACGGCGCCAAAAACTTGACGCAAATTTACCGTGCGCAGAAACGCAAGTGAACACGTCGAAGTAGTATAGGCCTTTGTGAGGCCCAAGTCAAACTCAGGGATACGTGAAATCGTCGGGGAATCCTACTAACTGCTCGCGATCAGCTAAGCTGATTAAAAAGTTGAGAGTTGTTGTTAAAATTAAAAGAAAAATAAAAACAAAACAAAACAAGCAATCGATTAAATGTTTGGTTTAATCAATTCGAAAGGAGATCTTTAGGGTTGCGGTTTCACCGCAGGTTTTTATTGTATTTAATTCTATATAGCTACTCAATTTTATCTCTCTATCCGGGTAGTGGCCTGAAATCAGAATTGCCCACTGTCGTGGTACAATTCACTACCTATGTCTAGGTCGGTTCCACCATCGTAGTAACCTATACCCTAAACTAGGTGCATTAGAAACAACCTCTCGGTATCCACCATTAAACTTACACCACCTTGTTCAAGGGATTTGTCAATTAATGTAAATTCTATCTCTTTTCAACCGTTAATTCTTCTTTCAAAGCAATTAAGGGCATTAGGTTATTATTATGGTGATCAAGCATAACAATATATTGGAGAAAATGAAATTTTACCACGAATTTAAGAGATAAGATATGAATTACTATTATAGAATCGTCATACAATGAATTCCCGGGCTACTCCCGGTCTTAAAGACAAAGGGGATTAGCCCCGCGTGTTCATCTCAGAGTACAATGTAGTAGAGAAAAGGGGAAACATGAGAAAAATGAGATTGAGTGCTGAAACCCCTGAAAGAAGAAGGTCCAATCGATCCTTGGTGTGGAATCCGTGTTCTCCCACCTTTCGGTGGTGGAATTCATTTTCTTCAGCATCCGGATCGGCTGGGGTGTGCTCTCGTGCTTCATTCTTCTCTCCTTGCTCTCCGGGATGCGTGCAGCAACTAATGATGTGATATCCCAGTCAAAGGGCATCGTCATTAGGTATATCTCCCAAATTAGGTCGCCAATTAACCACGGCCGTCCGATTAAGATCATTTTGAATCAAACTGATATCTGACGGTGTTGATACCATCAACGCGGGTCAATGGTATCGACCTAGCGTGGTAGCGGCAATCCTTCTTTTCTTTCGTCTGAGCGCCTGATGTCATCTCAATACCATCGATGTGGGTCGATGGTATCGACGAACCTGTAGCGACGGTTTTGTCGTTTTGTGTCGCTGCAGCTCCTCCCGTTGATAGTGTCGACCGTCGTGTCGATAGTATCGACTCGCTCCTCGCCAGAAACCTGATGGTATCTTGATACCATCGACATCCCTGTCGATAGTATCGATCTTGTTATGGTCCTTGCGGCTGGCAGCCTGTGGTCCGGTCGATGGTATCGACGGCAGCAAATACTTGTTTTTCCTGAAATTAACACACGGAACCACATAAATCCACAGAAGATATATTCTTTCGATAATTAATACTCAAAATTCGTAAATAGAGGAAATTTGACATAAAGAGGTAGCATAGACCAAAATGAATGAATTATGCAACATTAACCATAAAAATGACTAATAAATGCATAAAACACCTATCAAACAAGTCTATAAATGCGACTCAAAATCATCGCATCACTCCTCTTCCCCTATGTTTCCTGCCTCCATTTATACTTGTTTCGGCTCTGCCACTGAGTCACCACTGTCAATAGGCTTGGTCCCCTTAGTTTCTATGGCCTTTGGAGTCAATGTCTTCTTCCCACTTCACAGTAGTATTGCTTTGACCTGTTGGTTTCCTGTTGGAGTGTCAGTGTTTCTTGGAAATTCCTATTGGGTAGGCTTCTTCAAGGCCGCCACATCTGCTTCTAGCTACAATAAAGTTGTCTCAAAACTCCTCATTTGGGCCCCTTGATTCTGGAGATCACGTTTGAAGTTGTTTATCAATTATTCATTCTACTTCACTATCATGATAAGAATTTCATTTGTGTTCTCCTCTACTATAGGTCGCTGCTACTGATTGTTCCTGTGCTGGTTCTGTTGATCATGATCTTGTTGGAAATTGTTTGGATCTTTCCAAGAAAACTTGGGATCCTTTCTCTGTGAGTAATCATTGTTCTTGTATCCTTGCTACCACATGTACTTCACTTGTTCTTCCTCATCTGATAAATTGTTATCCTTCACTAGCAGCTTCTTTGCTATCAAGTCTAGCTTCTCATTCAAGGAGGTGATAGCTTTAGACTCCCCTATGCTTTTGATCAGCTCTAGATGATCTCTCTCATTACCCCATGTCTGATTTGTTGCCATATTTTTCAAAATCTCCTGACACTTAGAGGGTTATTTGTTGAGAAAGAACCCTGTGCATGCACTATGTAAGGTGACACGATCGCTTTTGTGGAGCCCAAAGTAGAGCATATTGACTTGGTTCTCCAGATCTATCCCATGGTGTGGGACCTTCCTGAGCATGTTCTAAAAATGCTCCCAAGCTTCGAAATGGGATGCACTTGTCTGTTGCTTGAATGTTCCTTACCAGTTCATTTGTCTTTTCCAGAGGAAAGTACCTTTCAAAGAATGTCTCGTTCATTTGATCCTATGTCTCAATCAATTCCTTCGGTAGGTTGTGCAACCATTCTTTTGCCTTATCCACCAGTGATGATGGAAACATTTTCAGATAAATAACTGTCTGTGGAAACCTATCCACTTTCACCATGTCACAACACTCCACAAAGTTGTTGATCTGTGCCACCGGGTCTTCATGAGTGGGCCCATAAAAAGCATGTGACTTGGTGAGTGCAATCAGTCCTGGATCAAACTTGTATTTTGCTACATTCACATTCTATTTCTTGATAGGTCATGTCTGTACAGCTCAGGAAGATGCCTTAATCATCTCCCATATTGTCTTCTCATCCCCTGGATTATCATCCCCCACTACTTGTTGAACGGTTGTCAAGGGTATGTTCTCTGATGTAGTTGTTTGAACTGGAATCTCAATAGTGACTAGGACCTCTGGTTTAGATTCTCCGTAGTTCATGGCTCGTGTTGTCACCATGCACTAGTACTTGAAAATTAGAAAATAGTTAATCACGGTACTCAATAGAGAAAATTTATTCTATGTGTATGCCATAAATTTTCAATGATTAAAATAAATTTGCAAGAAATAAAAGGTAGCCTAGAGTGGCGGCCCGCAACACTCATAGTGCTGAAACTTCATCATCTCCCCGGCAACGGTTCCAAAAACTTGACACGCTAGAACCCTACATAAAAATGCACACGCGCCGAGTAATACATGCCTATGTGAGGCCCGAGTCAAACTCAGAGAGATGTAGTCTCAGTGACTACTACTAACTATGGTGTGATCAGCTAAACAGATTAAAAAGGTTGAGTTTGAGTTTAAACAAAGCAAAAGAAAATTAAGAAAAAATAAAGGGTGATTGATTCCAATGAGATGGATTCCTCAGGATTACCGATTTCACCATTGGGTCTCGTTATATCTTATTTCTACCAAATTAATATAAATTTTGCTCCTACCCTGCACAGAAAGCTTGTAGTCAGAATTACCCGCTTCCATGATGCAATCCACTACCAAGATCTAAGACAATTCCACATCTTAGCAATTTATATCTTAGTCTAGGTGGATTATCAAAGACTCTGGGTTTGTTTCCACTAACCATATGTTACCTTTCCCAAGGAACGCGTAGGAAGGTGTATAACTTGTGATTTTCCAACCTTTAATCCTCCTTCCAGAGCGATTATCAACTATTACTCTACCGATGGTGATCAAACATACATCGATCGTTTAAAACACAACTATATATCTAGGAATAAAGAAAAATATATATTAATTCATGTAAAAAGTCGATACAATGATTTCCCGGGCTACTCCAGGGTCCTAAGGAAAGGAGGGGTTTAGCCCCGCATAGTTTTAATGTGCAAATACATGGAGAGAGGAGAAAAATGTGGGAAACATCAAAGAAATTCATGTAACCCCTAGAGAGAAGATGTTCTGGATGATCCTCCTCGAGAAATGCACGTTCTATAGTCTTTCTACAGAAAAATCATCCGTCAGAGGTGCTCATATCTCCCGATTGACGTCCTTCGGCTCCGTGCTCTTCTTTCTCTCTTCTCTGGTCTTTGTGCGGTGCCACGTGAGATTCCCTCCAGGTCTGGCCATCCTTCACTAGGTCATAGGCCAACTTACGGTACCACATAATGTAAACCATCAGGTTTGGATGATCTAACTTGATTGTTGATTTCCGATAGAGTCGGTGGCACTGACAGCCTTGGGTTGCAGCCTTTGCCCTATTGGGTCGGTACCACTGACACATGATAGTCGGTGGCAGTGAGCTGATGTGCATATTTGGTCTACGTCTCTGAACCAATCTCAGTGGCACTGACTGTAAAGGTTGGTAGCACCGAGTCTTCTATTCTCTTATTACCAGGCAACTGCTTCTATCTCAGTGGCAGTGACTGTCATGGTCGGTGGCACCGAATTTACATTGTACATGAAGTACCTAAAAGATGCATACAAATGTGTATAAGGCTGGGGAATACATAAAATCATGTAAATATGATAAAATAAGCATAATTTGATGAAAACAAAGTATAAAGGCCAACAATAATGATTTATATAAATATGATCAATTAATTAGTTAATCACAAAACAAGTATAAAACAGGCCTGTAAAAGTGACTCAAAACATGTGCATCACACAGTCCAAGAAGTCAACTTGTGCGTAGCCTATATTACTAAGTAAGAGACTATAGAAGTCTTTCAGAGGGAGGCTGGGAGACAAAAACAACAAAAAGATTTTTCCACTCCTAAAACTGGATATGCACAACACCCAGTTGTGCCACCAATGATCACCACCCCTCAATTCGAGATCTGCACTCAGTGAATCACCATGCTTTAGGCCAATTTCACAGATCTTAGTTCCTTGACCAAGACCCCAGGCATTTTCGAAGACGTCATTAGACTTAGACTTTTCAAATACTCTCTTTCAGGGGCAGGAAATAGTTGGCATAATGCCATGGAGAGTGAAAACCGCGTCACCACTTGGGAAGCACTTCAAACAAAATTTTTGGATAAATACTTCCCACCTTCCCTTATGAGACTAGTGGGAAAATCTTGTTATTTTCTATGGTCCTAGAGAAACCTTAGGAGAAACTTTGGAGAGATTTAGGGAACCCCTCTGTCGTTGCCCCCATCATGACATATCACAATCTCAACTCATTGAGATATTTTATCGTGTTGTTGATGATGACACCAAGAAATTTCTTGATTCCTCATCTGGAGGAAATTCCATGTTCCAAAACCTAAGAAGTGCATGGGAGGTAGTTAAAAGAGCTTCTGAAACCCAAGCTAGATGAGGAACTGGTAGGGTCTTAAATGTGGCTAAGGTTGAGGTAAACCTTGACATTCATACTATTTCCAACTCTTAAATTGATCTCTTTGAAACAGGACAACTTGGAATCCTCGTTTATTGCTTATTAAAGAAAACCTCAACAAGGGAGGGTTGTAGAATCTTTATGTGGGATATGCCAAGGGTATGATCATGCCACCCTCCAATGTCAATATATCTACAACACCCCTGTGAAGTCTAATGTTGGTCAACAAGTGGAAGACCTCAACTCTATCCATAGTATCTCAAGCCAAGCTTACTACAATCCAAACCAAGCTAGAAACCATCCCAAATTTCAATATGGAAACCCCTAAGGAGTTGAAAACTGATCTCAACTTCCCCCTCCATAATGACCTCCACAACCCCGGGCCAACTATCGTCCACTACCATGTTTTTCGTACAATAAGAACCAAAGGAATTTTGGGAACCAATGAAATTTTAGGGGAAATTTCCAAAATTTTGGTCATTACCAGGGACAAAAATATAAAAACCTTCATCAACTTCCACCTCAACCACAACAGAATGTCCCCACTCCTTCAACTGATGCTAAGGTAGCTGCCTATCGAAGAATGTCCCCACTCCTTCAAAGCCCTTTTAAACCGTAAGCACACTATCAAAGAATCCAAAATAGTAAAATTGTCTAGAACTACATCAGACATCATCCAAAGTAAAATGCCATAGAAATGCAAAGAACGAGGATCTTTCAGGATCACTTGTTCTATCAGTGACTCTACTATCCATTCGAGCCTAGCTGATCTTGGAGCTAGTGCATCCATCATCCCTTTGACCATGTGTAGAAGGCTTCTCAATAATGCTAGACCCACTCTAATGCATTTTCAACTAGCAGGCACTTCCATTACCAAGCCTCTTGGTATTATTGATGATGTGTCAGTCAATGTTGAAATTTTTTATATCCCTTGTGACTTTGTGGTACTTGATATAAAAGAAGACACTCTCTACCCCCTCAGGTTTGGGCGCTCATTCCTCACCACTACCAGGGCCCTCATTGATGTTAAGACATGACTTCTCACACTACAAGTGGGAATAGAGTTCATAAATTTTCAAGCCTCTGGGGGTAGCATGAAGTACACCCAGGAGAAAGAAGTCTATTTCCTCAAATGTATGGACCAATTCAATAAGATGCAATAATGTTTTCTTAATTCTGAACCACCACCTATGATTGAAACCTAAATTTCTCAGGTGGACAATCAAGTTTCTATTCAAATTGTCCTCGTCATCCCTATCAAGATGGAAATTTCCCCTCCCACTATTTCTATTGTGGGTAGAACCAACATCACCACTCAAGAAATTCCCCTCCCACAACCCCCTCTCCCATCTATGACCATACCCATTTCACCCCTCCCTCTACCTTTGAGGCACCACTCTATGACAATTGCCAAATGCCTTATGACCCACCACTACATATCACTACCCAAGCAGTGCAGCCAAATGTCATGGATGGATACTCTGACTATCATCCCTTCACCCCAACCCCATTGACATTAGTGGACAACATATGACCTGACAACTATAATTCAGTCAAAACAATTATCCTTATAATAGTTATTATTCTACAAATGAGATTCAATGTGACTACTCTCTACTACATGTCAAACCATGTGGACCTAGCTGTCTTGATTTCAAATTTTGTCCTTGGTATAACGATGTACACAAAGTCATCCAGGATATATTTCAAGACACACATGAAAAGATGGTGGAGTGGTTCAAAGGAAATAAATCAAGTCACTACCACAACCATGCCTCCTCCTCCACTCCTCCACCGCCTTACTATCGACCACCACCATGATCTTCATTCCTCCATATCAGGTTTGGGTTTAGCTCGGGATGAGAAAAAATCTCTATCCGGGGTGGATGTGGGTGCTACGATGCTATCTTTCCTTATTTTCTTTATTTTTCCTTTTCATTGTTCTGTATGTATATGCTTTAGTTTATGGCCTTTATTTAGTTGACCATTCTTTTTTCATTTCCATAGTTATAAAAAGGCCATTATCTAGTAGGCCCATTGAGTAGACATATATCATTGTACCCCAAATTGAATTTAGTTAAGTTTTTGCAAAATCTATTACAAATTGCCATGTGTAAAACCAATGTGTCACATAGGACCCCTAATAGCATCACTCCTTGGAATAGTCAGCAAGTCATATGGAATCAATCAGAACCAAGCATAATTTTTCCCTATTCTCAAATAATGGATTATCTTGTTATAAAACTTGTATGATGTGAATTATAGGAATATTCTAACTAGATCAATGACACTCTCTAAAAAAAGAACAAAAAAATGTTGAAAGTTATAAGCATAAGAATATCTCTTCATTCCCTCTATTTTTCTTCTAGAAAATTGAAGCAAAGAATCACCACTGGAAAAAAGTCAAGTCCGAGGTGGCATGCTTTCCAAAATAAAAATTACATACCCCAAAAAGGGGCATACCATCAAAAGATGCCAAAAGTGCACATGAAAAAATTGTGACTAATGTAGGCACAACTCCACAAATTCAAATCTTGAGTCGAATAGAGGAGGGATAAAAAAATTCACTTTCTTCATTGTTTTTACACTCCCCCTTCATCCTGTTCTTGTGCAACAACTTACAAAAAATTTTGAGAGTGTCAAAGAGAAAGTAACATGAAGCCTACTTTTCTACAAAATCTCATTTTTGAAGCAAGATGTGATAATTATTTTGATAGGGAATATAGAACTTTATGTTATGTGGTTCTAGGAGATTGGGTCACTTGGCCAAAAATTGGAGGTAATGATTATAGTCATGTTACAAAGGTGAGGAATGACATATTGGGAGTATAAATTGGACTTTATTTGTGATTTTATTTACTTGAGGACAAGCAAAGATTCAAGTCTGGGGTATTTTGATAAATGTATATTTATCTTTTTTAGTTACATATTTTAGATATCTTTTTAAGATTGTTTTATTATTTATCTTCTTAGTTTTGTAATTAATTGTATTATTTTAGATTTTTCTATATATTTGGAGTTTTAATTATATTTGGTTTTTTTGTAGGAAAATAGCTCAATAACTAATTTCCCTTTGAAAATATTTTGTACCAATTCCCACAGTCTCTGGTTTAAATATATACCTTATACCAAAATTGGCATACTCTCACATCTCAAGGCAGAATTTAATGGGCAAGTATGCATTGGAAAGAAAATTTAATATCTATAGGAAAAACACATTTTTGAACCTCTTCCTTACTTATGACTAGCACAAAAATATGCTCGAAATCTCTATTGTGGGAATCTACTACAAAAAAATGTGAATGATCAACATAATTAAAGGCAATCAATTATTTCTTTTATTGACCAGATCTAGAAAGTTTTCAGCCACTGGCTAGGAGTCTTCTAGAGAATCTTTTATGTAGGGTTTCCACCCCTTCTTCACCTATAAAACGAGAAGGGACTCCACAAATAAAAGGGGTCCCACGTTTTCTTTGTACGCAATCAATATTGAAATTCTTTCATTTCATTTTAGTGTAATCTTTCCTTCAAGAGCAATACAGATTAGTTCCTTCATAAAGTTAGTTCTTTTATTTCAGTTTTTGATCTCCTTTCTCTGGTTCTTATTTTTCTACATTTCAATTGGAGCGGGAGAAAAAGCAAATGAGTCATTTAATCGTCACATCCTTGGACTCTACAGAGATCCGGAATTGCAATATTTGACTCTTTTTCTTTCTTTCCTCTTTTATCCCATCCTCGCCATGAGTGGTGAGTAATTCATTATCGAGTAAACGGGGATAACCCCTTAGCCATTTTATTATAGGATCGAGTTTTACATGACTTTTTAAGATGGATGGTTTTCGGTTTAGAAATCTCCGATAGAAACGATGTAATTAATCATTTTTATTGTTGTTTAATCCTTGTGGATGCTACCGTGGAAATTGAGATTTAGAACACCTAAACTGAATTCATGGGGATTTGGATGTGACTATGGAAAATTTCCCTTTAGGATTAAGAACAAGGACACGTAAACACCAGGACCAATGGGTTCATGTAGAGTTCCTCTTTTGTGTTTTATTTATGAATAATCACATACTTGCTTCTTTCTTATTGTCGTGCATCATTTGATTTTATTTTCACAAGGGTTAAGGTGGTAAAACCCCTATGCATTGATGCCTTCCTCTTTGATTTCAAACCTCTTTTGAATGTTTCTTTCAAATTTTCCCTATAATTTTCAGCATTTTAATTTTGTTTAGATATTCTTTTATGCTAACCACTTCTTCTTTTACTTTCTCTTGTTTAGAATAAACTTTTATTTTCCATGCATTAGTGTAATATTTTATTCTTCTTGCAATTTCCTTTCTCACATTAGATAAGTCACCTCCTCAAATATGACTTTACTTTATGCAATTCTTTTAAAAATATGAAAAATAAATAAGTTCAAAAATAAATCAGGTTTCGATGAAACAGATCTTGAAGATGTTGTCATGTGGGATCGACCCTTCTATACTCGCCTCATTTGAAAAGTAGAAAAGGATTAAACTCTAGGATAATTTTCTAGTGAATTGGAGTGCAAACGACGCGTATCATGTATGCATTGCCTATTACAATTCATCACGATCATGTATGTTATCCAACAATTAATCATGATCATGCCTTGTCTTCTTCGACCTTTGACAACCATAGACCTCTTTAGACCTTTGTCCAAGTCTATTGGGGCAGTGCAGGATAGACTAAGCTACCACCCGAGCCTCATGAGTTTTGGAGGGTCAATCAGTTAGTTGACCCTACCATGGCAGAAGAATGGTTCCCCATGAGGAAGACAATGCTTAGGACAAAGTCACCCCTACCCTCGAGCATATGAAAAGCACTAGCTCAGAACACCAAGGTCATAAGTGGGGTCAATTGATATGATCCAGACATGTTTCAAAATCTAAATAGAAATGTAATCCTTGTACTAACATGTGGATTTCATATTGGTTAGAATAAGATCTACTTAGAATATTTTAATTAACAAATGGTAGCTAAGAATATGATCAAATTATATATTAGTTTTATCAAAAAAATGTAGATAAAAAATAAATTATATTCACATCCTGATTAGTCTTCTAGTTCAAAAAGTACATGTTGATGCTTATGAATACGATGAAGTAATGTGGAAAATCCTAGACTTTCTTAGTTAATGGTAACCTTGATTAAGAATGATTATAATATGAATTTCTCTATTATGATCAATCTTATTATAAGTCTCTGATATTATACTTTCCATATGAAGAAATTATCTAGATGTCAATGAATACAATATTAACTATATTGAAATATTTTATATTAAGATATAATATGATGATGAATTGGTCATGGTCCATCTCATATTATTAAGAATGCTAATGATTAAATAATATATCTGTTGTAATAAATAGTATCACCTTAATATGTCTAGTTATGTTTCTTTATGGAAGGTGTGCTTAATTTGTGAAGATTATATCAAACTCTAGATTTCTTGAAGACGATGTTGATATCATGTTTATTATCTAATCTAATGTTAACAAGTTATAATTTGGATTATATTAAATGCTTAATTACATTTCCTAACCCTTATAAGACATTATATGATGAAATTAGGGTTTGAAACATTTATTGTTAACCTAAACCCGATATAACCCTAAACCATGCTGTAAGACCTAGATTAGGTTTGATTAGCATGTTTTGAATGTATGGTGAAACTTTAGGGTTTACATACATGTGAATTGAATGTTGGTTGATTGAGTGTACCTTGTCTTACTTGAGTACATTTGATGATTGGAGTGCTTAAAATATTTGTAGATTATATTGCATGGCTCTTCAATAAGGTATGTGGTTACGATTATGAATACTCACATGTATCAACTCCCAAAGATTTTCGATGGTTTCTTGATAATTCATGAATAAACAATTAATGTTTGATTAATTATATTCAATTAATAATGCCACTATAAGTATCACATAAAAATAGAATACTCCAAACCAAGGATTACACCCACAAGGTGTAATTTACATAAGTCTGATGATGGACAATGCTTACATATGAGAAGGAAAGCATGGGACAAAATATGAAATGAAAATACTAGTTCATGTGTTCCAATAAATGATTGTTGAAATGTTGGTTGTTATGATTCCAAAGGTTGCACAACCCAAAGAAAATGCTGAATTTTGCCCTATCAGTCTTAGTAATGTCATATATAAAATTGCATCCAAGGTGGTAGCAAATAGATTGAAACCCCTTATGTACAACCTGTTGGCTAAATGGACATCATTGAAATCCCTTTGTTTTGATTATGACAAACATTTCATTCTTGTCGATCTAACGTGCTACTTGAGTGTTACAGGAATAAGGTGGATGACAAATATTTGGAAGATCTATATGTTAATTTGCTTTAATTTCATGAATGTAATCAATTGTAAAACTTGTACAAATTATAATGTACAAGTACTTAGACATCATGTAAATCAAGCGTTAGATCTTCCTCAGCCAATCACAACACTTAGATAGGTCATCCCCTTCAATAGTGTCACAAATGCACACTCATAAATACACTTAGTATTCAGTTTAAAACATTGAAACAGGGGCAATCTCGGTCGACAATATTCTTGACTGAGACACTCTTGGTCGACAAACTCCTCGACCGAGAAAGACCCAAGTAGCCGTTAGACACAGTAGACAAGGTAGTTGGCAGTTGGAGATGAACGTTGTATACACTTGCTCCAGACAGTCTTTCGGTCGACAAGTCCTCGAACAAGAAGGACTCTCGGTCGACAAATCTTTGACCAAGATGTGTTCTGTCTGCAACTTTTAGAATAAATTAACTAGCTGTTGCTAAAGCAACTAAAGTGTACCTAACGGCTAGTTAAGCACTTGGAACCCCCTAGAAAGTTTCTAGAACATCCTTAAGCACTTGTAGGTCATCCTTATAAATGGGACATGCCTTAGGAAACCTAAACTTACTTACATACACTTGTGCAATACTTGAGTTTACACTTGCAATTGGCAATCTGTTTTGAGCAATTGAGCAACACTAGCATTGGCCATTCATTCCTTGCTCCTAATTCGTGTCCTATAGGCTAGCATCTCCTATCCACCAAACCTACACTTCAATATTCATTGGTTAGGAGATCTATACGCTTGATATAGGCAAATCAAGCCTTGTGCTTCAAAGTGGTAATTGTAATTTCCATTTCCTTTCTTGTTCACTCTTATTACTTGTACTCTTCTTGCTACTCCTAGGGTTGGAGGCTGCAGATAGGAGAGGGTTTTAATTTTCTTGGTGAAGAAGGAGGCTTTGGACTACTTCTAGAAGGCTGTTGCGACGGGAGGCTACTTCAAGAGGAAGGCTACTTCAAGGGGGAGCTTGAAGTTACTTCAAGAAGGCTGCTTCAAAGTTGGTGCAACTACTTCAAGGTGAAGGCTGTCCAAAGAGTGTAGAAAGTATTGTAATTTTATGTAAATTCCTTGAGAAGTAATAAAATTTAATACTTTTAAAGTCCAGGTTGGGTAAGCAACCGGGTAGTGGATTGACTGCCTTAGTATTTTCTAAGGTTGGAACCACTCTAAACACATTGTCTCCTTCTGATTATTTCAATTGTGGTTGTTTGAATTAAATTATATTAAAAATTTCATAAAACCCTATTCACCCCCCTCTAGTGGTTTTCACAACCTAGTTTCTTCTAATCAAAGTGCCTTTGTCTCAGTAACAATGATAATGGATAATACCTTAGTGGCCTACTAATGTTTCCACAAAATGTGTTTGGGCCCAACGAGTAAGAGGGGACACATGGATTTGAAGATAGATATGTCAAAGGCGTATGATAGGGTGGAGTGGAGGTTCCTAGACTTTGTGATGGGAAAGATGGGGTTTGAAAATAAATGCAAGAGGAAGATATGGGAGTGTGTATCATCTATTCAACATTCCTTTGCCATCAAAGGAGATCAGACCATGAGAATTCAACCTTCACGGGGCTTGCGACAAGGTGACCTTCTAACGCCTTATCTTTCTATTTTATGCACTGAAGATTTCTCCACTTCTCTTATTTTGGCATCTAAAGAAAATAATTTTCATGGCATAAAAGTGAGCAGATCTTCTCCTTGCATATCTCATCTCTTCTTTTCATATGACAATATCCTTTTTGCTAGAGCAAACTATCAAGAATGTTTGAAGATAGCTATCTTGCTTAGCTAGTATGAGAAAGAATCGATTCAAAGAATTAATGTATGCTTATTGGAAATTTCTTAGGGATGCCTTTTCAAATCTTTTGAATCTCAAAGATATTCTACGGGTTAATGAGGTGGACAAACATGTAAAATATTTGGGTCTACCTACTACTATAGGTATATCCAAAAAGTAGGTGTTTGGTTCAATCAAGGAGAGGATCTAGAAAACGCTACAAGGATGGAAGGAAAAACTTCTATCTAAACTAAGAAAAGAAGTATTAATTAGAGTGATAGACCAAGAAATACAAGCCTACGTGATGAACATCTTCCAAATTTTAGTAGATATACTATAAGAAATCCAAATTTGCATTGCCAAGTTTTGGTGGGGGTGAAATGGACAGAAAGAAAGCTACTTGGCAATCATGGACACAGTTGTGCAAACCAAAAAAGAGTGGAGCAATGGGCTTTCAGGACATGCAATCCTTCAATCAAGCTGTGCTAGCTAAGTAGTTATGGAGGGTTCTTACAAAAATGGACTCCTTAGCACGCAATGTTCTCAAATACAGAAATTTTCCTAAATGTGATATTCTCTAGTGAGCTAGGGGATACAATCCAAGCTTCACCTAGAGGAGTCTATGGGGAGCAATACCTTTTCTACTAAAAGGACTTGGAGGATTACTTTGTAGAGGATGTCAAACTGCCTTTACAGGTCACAAACTTGGTGGATAGTACTACCAATGGTTGAAACATGCAAAAGGTTCATGATATGTTTCCTCTGGACGAGTCCAAGGATATCCTTCCACACCCATTAGTAAAAGACAGTCGGAAGATCTATTGTTTTGGCGGCTAGAGAAAAATGAGGTCTTCTATACAGGAATGGCATATTGGCTTAGTTACCTAGTTAAAACCAAATACTTACTCAGTCATGATAGAACAAGGGTGGCATTATGGAAAATTATCTAGGAGTCGGCATGGCCGCCTAAGGTTGCTCATTTCTTATGGAGGTTCTGTATGGGTAATTTTTCTATGGAAGGAGGGCTATGGGACAAACATTGCCATGACTTGGGTACCTGCTAGATGTGTAATAACAAAAAGGAAACTATCATGCACATGGCTTTCAGTTGTATTGAAACCACTAAGATGTGGACAACTTTTGAGAGACCAGACTTATAGAAGAGGTACGTGACTTGGATCTATGCGGGGCCTAAGTAAAAATCCATGATGCTCTATAGAAGGAACATTTAGTACTAGTAGTGGCATCGTTGTGGCTCTGAGAGCCATAGGAATGAATTTGTCTTCAACTTGACGAAGAAGGAATTGGTTCATATTGTCCAATTCTTCATGTCACTTATCAATGACTACTGGTAGGCAAAGAAGATGCACCCGAGAGAAATGGAAGCCGACTATGGCCAACAGGGATGGGAGTGTATGCACCCACCAATGGAGACAACAAAGTTGAACACAGACCTGGAAGTGGGGACAGAGGGGAAGATTGACATGACTAGATCATTTCGAGACCACCCCAGCACACTGGTGGTGGTGGTGGGAGAGTAGCATGAGATGGTTGTAACACTGGAGATAGAAGAGGTCGTGGTGTTGTGACTGCCATTGGAACAAGCAGGACTGTGAGGACTGCAACACATGCATGTCGACTTAGACTTGTTGATTTTGATCAGAGCCTTATAGAATGGAGGGGCCACAAGGGACCATCTTGGTCTCAATTTGGAGGACATCTTGTCCTTTAGTAGCTATGTTAATGTTATTTCCTTCTCGGATGTAGTTAGGCCTTTGAATAATGTGGCTCACTGTCTGGCCAAGAAAGTTGTTATAGGCAATCTTACCAGTAGTCGTGACATGATCCTATTAAATAGGATCTTGAATGAACTTACTTGTTATATGACTGATACTTAATGCAAGGTGATGTGGACTTCCTACTCTGCATCCCACTTTCAAGAAAAAATGATTGTTGAATATGTATGTACATGTGATGTTTTTTTTGAATCCATGTAATAGTATCGAAATTTTTTGAGTGCCTTTTGTTTGTCAACATTTTAGGTAGTTTATACACATCATACAGGGACATGCAGATGAAGATTAAATCTTTTGAATATATTAATGTTAATGCATGAAGGATTAGTTAGATAGTATATCATTTCTTCTCATGTATATTAGTTTCCTCTATGAAATCCATGTCACTCCTCATAGGAGCTCATTGTACAATTTGTAAATAATAAGTGTTCAAATTAACAAAGATTATTAACTATTGTTTGTTATTTTTTAAATCTGATCCTTGAAAATTTATGTATCGATCCTTATATCCTAGGTCTCTCTTGATTGGGGGAAGCTCAAAATTTGGGGTTGTTACATTTGGTATTAGAGCCTAGATTTTTCAAATAATATTAATAGTTGATAATTTCAATTAATCCCTAGAAAAGGAAAATTATTAGGGCATACCATTAAGGTAATGGTGTCAAAAAAGGATCAGAGATTGAGGGGCTGAAAATATTTTCCTCTGCACCATTAAGTTGGTACGCAAGGACTTCCTTAGTGGATGTGATGCTTGCGTGCCAAAACCTAGGGTTTGCCTAAGATATTGTTTCCTCTAAGTTTTCTCATTTCTGATTTTTTCCTCTCCTTATCTCCATGAGTAATAAACCCCAAAATGCACTTCCCTCTAAGCCTCAAGATAGGGTTTTGTGGAGAAGTAGGATTAAGGCATCATCCACCAAATTATGTGCATTTGATGTTGAAATAAGGATATAGTTAGGAAAAATGTTTTATTGGTATTTCGTTCCAAGGGTAAACCCTAGATGTAACTAGGGTTGATTTAGGAAAACCCTAAGTGGGTCGAGCAATATCTAAAACCATAAGGTTCAAGGGGTAGCCCCAAATTGTAACCCTAAACCCAAATCCTGAGTAATGGGAGTAGTGTGGGTCAATGTTTTAACAATCAGACTGGTGGTTGGACCGATGTTGACTTGGACTAGATTGAACCAGATCCAACCTGAGTGATTGAACCAATTGGAGAGGAAGTGACATTGGGATGACATCAAAAATAGTTTGAACAAGAAAAACTAAAATAGTCACTAGAGTAAAAGACAATTATTAGTCAAACTGGTGAAACCAAATGAATCAGATAATATATATATATATATATATATTCACATATACATATACATATACATATACATATACATATACATATACATATACATATACATATACATATACATATACATATACATATACATGTATATATATGTATATATATAGATATGTATACTTACACATATATATTAATACATATATACATATATATAGATACATATATATGCATATATCTGTACATATGTATATTACATATGCATATAGATATATACACATATATATGCATAGATATGTGTGTGTGTGTATATATATATACATCTAAATACATATATATACATACATATATTTATATATACATATATAGCTGACAAGGAGTGGCTCAAGTGGTTAAGCACGATATCCCCTAACAAAGGACCCGAGTTCCCAGCTGCTTCGTCAGTTTATAACCCTCCTGGACATTCGACCTTGATCATGGCCATGGGAGAGGGGGAGAGAATGCCTCTCTTAATCCCATATATATACAAATATACATCATATACATATAAATATATACATACATACACGCATATGCATATATATGTACATATACATATAGGACAATGGTCTAATGAGTGGTATTTGAATAACTTCACATAAGGATCCGTTTTTCATAGTCCAACTATATAGATTAAAACAATTAATATTTACTTTCCTATAAAATTTTGTCACCATCTGCTTTGTATTTCATTCAAAATAATAATATACTTTTCATCGCTTTGTAAGAAATTCTGGATAACCGTTGGATACAAAAGTTTTATATTGTACATATGATTATGTAAAAAGTGAATGTTTGCATTGATATTTTGTTAGAAGGTAATTGAGTTTATGATGTTTCCATCTATATGGTTGGATTTCAAAAATATCTATAAACTTGCTCTATTCAAATGCCTCTAAAGGCTCTCACCATAGGATGCTTCTCACTAAATCGTTACTCTATATATGTATATATATACATATATATCCTCTGATTCCCCCTCCAAACAAGTAGATAAAGCATAATTTCTCATCTACGTAATTGGAATTTGGTATCAATTATGTTTGTCATGAGTTCATTTTGTTTTATACTTTTTATTTTATTTTCTTCTATTTGAATCATTCATTCGGTCTGGTCAACTGGTTGGACTGTGTTTCTGACTAATTGAACTGGAAAAGAGCAAATAACCAATTTTTTAGATTTTAGGACCGGTCATCCACCGATTTACTGGTCTGACCACTCCAGTCTGCTTTTGAAAACATTGGTGAGGGTGAAATATTAAACCTACCCTTACAAAACTTGATTTAGGAAAATAGAACAAGAAAATACAAATGGTTTGGGTAATCTAGACACAGTACCACAAATTGAATACCCTAGTTTTTCCATTCCTGCAAGTACGTGGAGTAATACATACATGATGCATATAAAGGGTTCCTAATACATACACATATATGTATATATATGTTTATGTATATATATATGGTTATATAAATATGAATATAGAACCCTCAACCCACTCTTAGTGGGGTGTTCTGACCTGGGGTGGGCCAATCCAAGAATGGAAAAAATGACCTATGGGGAGGCATAACCCTAAACCCATGTGGTTAGGTTCTGGCTAGAAAGTCAAACCTCCTCATGTGAGTCAAGAAGGCACCTTAGATTAGGACCTTTCCTAGAAGTGTAAATTGGAAAATCTCATCTTATGAATTAGGGAATTATAAGATGCCCTCTAAGGGCCTATTTCTAAAGGGATGGAATATGATAGGATGGTATGGGCACAAGGCATTGAATCCTCTACCCTACCTAATCAAAATAAGTTGTCAAATGGGGAATATAGTTCCAATATATGTGAATATGAAAACCTTGGTTAGAAAAATCCAAGGGTAAACATGTAATAACAAGTAATTTACATTGAAGGAAATTGTGCATCTAAGGTATGTAATCTCTAAAGCCACCAAGTCTAGAAAAGAGAATTTCAATTATATCAATAGATGCATTAATATATAAGAGTGAAAACTTTGGTTTGAGGAATGTCAAGTAAAATGTGTAACATGAAAAGTTAACACATTGAAATAAAATATTGTCAAGGACATCCTAGTCTTAGACTCTCCTGGGGAAGCATGAGTCTTAGGATAGAAAAACATAATGATATTGGAGATCCTTGTCCTAAACCAAGGTGTAAGTAATAACATATCAATAAATCCTATGTAAGGTAGTGCCCCAAGTCAACCCTATTGTCAATTAGGGATGATTAAAGGTACTTAAGACCAATGAGGTCAGGAGGTGATCATCCTAAGTGCATAAGGCCTGCAAGGTCATGAGAAATCCATCGTGAGTAGTTAAGAACCATTGGTTCAGGAGAATGGCCACCTCTAGGAGTACATAAGGCCCAAGGGGTCAATGTGAAAGGCACTCCACAATCATATAAGGCCCATGGGATCAAGAGGAAATTACTCCAAAGATACCTATATTCTTGGAGACCTTAAGGGAATGGATAATTCTAATGGTACATGATATGTGAATATAAGGTATACATGAATTTATGTAATAATTGTTGAAATAAAATATTAACAAAAGTTGTGCACAAACTAAAGAGTTATGAGAAAAGTGTTGGGTTTTGTGGAAAAAACATGCGTGGCGGAAGAAACAAAATCCACGCAGCCCGAAACAGGATCTCGTCGACAACAGCATATTCAGAAGGAGTGTTTGCGGGATATACCTTATCGTGGACCAAGTCCGGCGATTTCCAACTGTACAAAGGTGTGCAACGATGCTGACCTACAAGGATGGAACTTCTCTCCCTTTCACTATCGTAGGATGATCCGGCAGCGCTCCTTTTGTGCGATGATGTACGTTGCTCGTAACGTGCACATATGGTCGTTGATGTCCTCCGAACGTAGGCGTCTCAGCATCTACATCTATACTTCATCCACGCGGATGGACTGGAACTCAATGTCACGCTTCTTAAGCCGACAGGAAGGAGTCGTGTCTGTGTGGTGGCGTGCTAGCAGCACGTTGCTCTCCTTTCTCTCCTAAGGATGGTAACGGCTAGGGTTTACGTACGTGAGTGTAAACTGAAAAGCCTCTCTCGATATCTTATACAGACATCGGCCTTAAACCTCCTTTAAATAGGATACGAAGGGAAGTAGGGTTTCCTAAATCCATCGGTAAATAGAAATGCTGCATTAATTAAAATGCTCGTGGATTAATTAGAATATTCTAGAATTCATTAATTAACCAAATAATCACATTAATTGATTAATTAATATCTGACTCCATGCAATCACTTGTGATGGCTCTATGGCCATATATACCAACAGACTCCCACTTGTACTTAGAGCTAGTCACTCCAATATTATTCTAATCGATTACATAAACATTTTAGTTATCAATGTGATTCAGAGCAATTCCAATCAAATCCACAATTATACTCCTATTCCAACACATCCTATGCGTGTGACCCGGTAGGCTCCAAATTATGTTGGAAGTGATATCCATAATCATATTATGATTTCACAAGAAATGATTCATATCTAGCAAGACTTCATTGCCACCCAAGTAAGTGGAGAAGTTGGAGAACAACTTAACCTATCATTCATGACTAGTGTTACAATGATTGTATAGTTCCTTTGTCGCTGATATCTGGATTGAACTCGAGTCATGGAATGTTATCCTCTTCAATGTTCAATCCATGTTCCTTGAACTAGAGCAGACTGTCTGAGATATATGTAAGCTCAATATCACATATTGACTCACATCAGCATGGCCATGCATTTCTCAGTCTCACTTATCAAGTGGCCAGAATATCAAACTCCCGTAGGAAGGAGAAATTCCATCTACATCACTCACAGTCATCCCCATGTGTCAAAGTGCACCTAAGAACCATCTTTATGGAAATCCTTATTCAGGACCACAGTGGATGATGTCAAAGTACACTGAGCGACATGTGATAAGTGTAGTGACTTCAGGTCTAAGAACCATAATCACCACCATCACTATGAGATGTGACTCTAACTACTAATCATGGTATCCATGTGTCACTCTCAAGATGGGTCTATCCGATACACTGTTCTCTAACAAGTATCTATGTATTTGGTTTGATATCTCCATATCATGGATAATGAGATTCTTCCATCAACCAACATACATTCTAATCTTATGTGTTATTGATGTCTATGGATATTTCCACAATAACAACCGATTAGGGATAAAATAAGAATACATACTCTTAGCATACATATGATCTCACTATTCAGGTCATCAACCCAAAGACATATGTCATTGAGTATATTATTCTATAGACATCTATAAGTTTTATGGTCATCTCACAATATAAAACACAAACATATAGATTGGAAACTTGCCTTTATTGATATGATCAATGTAGTATTACAAATCATTTACATGGTATCACATTACAATCATCTAATGATAGTCTCTATGGGCATACATACCAACATATTCCCACTTGCACTTATACCCAATCACTCTTGAATCTCAATCCAAGTGATCGAACATGTTCGTCATGTGTCTGCTGTGAAAGTGCTTTTGTGAGCGGGTCAGCCTCATTGCTTTCTGTAGGTACTCTACAAATCATCACATCTCCTTATTGTATGATCTCTCATATGAGATGGAACTGCCATAGAATATATTTGGAACGTTGGTGCGATCTTGGTTCTTTAGCCTGGGCAATTACTCTGTTGTTGTCGTGAAACAACTCAACTGCATCACCAGTGCTTGGAACCACTCCAAGTTCAGAAATGAACTTCTTGATCTACACAACTTCCTTTGTAGCATTAGATGCGGCAATATATTCGACCTCTGTTGTAGAATCTGCAAACGTCTCTTTCTTGGAACTCTTCCATCTCACATCTCCATTGTTCAGGCAAAACACAAATCCGGATTGTGATCTGTAGTCATCTTTGTCAGTTTGGAAGCTAGCATCGATGTAACCCTTTACCACGAGCTCTTCCTCACCACCATATACCAAGAATTGATCCTTAGTCCTTCTCAAGTACTTTAGGATGTTCTTTACAGCTATCTAGTGACATTCACCTGGATCTGATTGGTACTGGCTCGTCATGCTCAATGGATACGACACATCAGGACGAGTATATAACATCACGTACATGATAGATCCAATTGCTGATGCATATGTAATCTTACTCATGCGTGCCCGTTCATCACATGAACTAGGACATTGGGATTTAGAGATCATAACCCCATGGGACATGGGCAAGTTACCTCTCTTAGAACCCTCCATGCTAAACCTCTTTAGCACCTTGTCAATGTATGTGCTCTGGCTTAGGGCTAGAAGCCTTCTAGATCTATCTCTATAGATCTTGATCCCTAGTATATAGGAGGCTTCGCCTAAATCCTTCATAGAGAAGGTCTTCCCTAGCCAACCTTTTACTGTCTGAAAAGTAGGGATGTCATTTCCCATCAATAGTATGTCATCAACATACAATATGAGAAATATGATTGTGCTCCCACTAACCCTTTTGTAAATACAAGGTTCATCTTCATTTTGACTAAAGCAAAACTTTTTTACTACTTCATCAAAATGTAGATTCCAGCTCCGAGATGCTTGCTTCAATCAATAGATTGACCTTTGTAGCTTACAGACTTTATTGGCTTCCTTTGGATCGATGAAACCCTCAGGTTGTGTCATGTACACATCCTCGAATAAATTCTGATAAATGCATATTTATCCCTTTTATTTTTATATTTTTTATATTTGTTTAGGATTATTTTATTATTTATTCTCTTAGTTTCATAATTAATTGTGTTATTTTAGATTTTTCTCTTTAATTGTAGATTTAATTCTATTTTCTTGAGTTTTGTAGGAAAATTACACAATTTGCAGCAGTCCTGAAATTCATATATACCCTCCACCAAAAGTGACATAACTCTTGCATTCGAACTCCAAATTGAGTGCACAAGTATTCATTGGAAAGATAATGTAATTTCCTAAAATAAAATCCTATTATTGGGACCGCTTTTGTACTTTTAACGGGAGATAAATACGTTCGAAATTTCTGCTGCGAGAATCTGCATTAAAGGGAGTTACATGGTCAAGATAATTAAAGACAACAAACTTTCGATTTGACCAGATCTAGAAAATTCAAAAAATGGTCTCCCTCTCTTTCTCCCCCTCTTTTGCAGGCAGCCTACCCCCTCTCCCTCCTATAAAAGGAGAGACTCTTCACTTGTAAAAGCATTCCATTCTTCATTCCATTTCATCTAATTTTTAGTTGTAGACCACATCTTGTATAATGTTGGATCTCATTTTAGTTTGAATTTCTTCTGGTCTTTTTTATGTCTGAGTAAATCTCTCTGGGGCATGGGAGAATCCCCTTAGCCCAGTTCAATTCAATATAATCAATTATATTCCTCCATCGAACAAATGTCTTCTCTCTATTTATGCGTGGTTATTTGGATGATCTGATATATTCTTATGGAGTGATATGACCGTGGATCTCTGTAAAAACGAAATAATAGTCCTTTAATTACGATTATCATCTTTTCATCTTTTTAATCTTATTCTTGTTATAATCCTTGGTGACGTGACCACTTGAGCCTTGGGTTTGAACGCCAGTTTGAATTCACATGCTTTTTGATATGACCGTGGATAATGGCATGTTGGACGGTTGGGCAATGATCCGTGAACGCCGGGACCAACAGGTTCATGGGATGTCCAACCCTTGTGAGTTTGTTCGTAAGGACATGTAACCACAAGGTCCTAATTTGATCCTTGGAGTTTAAAATTTGATTAGTTGAATAGGAACATGGTTTTGGTGGTGATCTTCCGGACCCCAGATCTTTATTTCTTGATTAGTTAAATTTTATTTCAGCACTTTTATTTTTGTTCTTAGTATTAACAACTTTGTCAAATTGGGATTTAATTCTTGTACTTGCAATCGGATTTGGATTTCAACTTTTCTTTTCCTCCGTCCCTTGGATCGATACCTATCTATACGAAGTTGATTTGTTGTTCACAACAAGTTGACAACCGGGTTAGAAGGTTAAACTCTAGGACTTTTCCTAGCGATTGTTGCGTGCACAATGCCACACATCAATTTGGCACCGTTGCCGGAGACGACACAATTATTTTTTAGATCTGGTTGTCTGTATATCTTGTAAAATCCTTGTTCATATTCTCTAACTTTCATAACTTTAGTCTGTATTATAATTTCTTTTAGATTTTTATAATTTCTTTTTGCCTTCCGAGCATAATTCTGGAAGTGTATCTCCTCTTTCTACTGAGTTTCCATTCCAGCAGTACTACTTTCTAGTTACTTTTTTTGTAATTTTTGTTATTTTATAATTTCTTAGATTTATAATTTTTAGTTCTGTTTGTAATTTTGACTAATTTTTTATCTCGCAATCTTTCTTCTCTCATTCGTTGATTGACATATCTTTCAGGAACTTTTCTTTTCAAATAGAGTGGACATCCCAATATCCCCCACAATGTTATTATTGTGGTTTTTACCACCATGCATCTCTTTCCTGTCTGACTCTACCCCATGATTATAATAGCACCCCTTTTAATTGCGAGCCCTTTCATCCTGGTGGGTACAATGTGAATCCACATTTTTTTGAGAACCATTATGGGGAAACTTGCTATCCATATTCTAATGGGGGATATGATCAACAAAATTTTGTGGGGTATAACCAACAAAACCTTGGGGGTTATGAGCATGTTTATGAAACCCAATGTAATCTTCAACAAGAAGAGAGACTTAGGGCCCTAGAGAAGATAGAATTAGAAGGAGAAACAAAACTAAAAGCCAGCCAAGCCTTCTTAACTGCCCTGCTAGAAGCCCAAACCCAAAATATAGATTGTTCAAATATGTTTCCTCATGATTTGGTGACACCTTATAATATTGAATCTTCCTACCAAGATGGACGCAATGGAAATTACAATCCACCATCTTCTGGAGATTATTATGAGGAGCAATGCCACCCAAAACAATATGAGGAGTACTATGGCCAAGGAAACTATGGGGAGTGTGGCGAGGATGACCAAAATTTTGGGGGTGTATAAATCCTATGGTGAAATGCAAATTAATCTTGAACTGGAAGAGAGACTTAAGGCCCTAGAAAAGATGGCAGTAGAAGGACAAGCAAAACTTGAATCCAATCAAGCCATGTTAGCCACCTTACTAGAGAATCAATCACAAACTCCCCCTATAGAGCTTGAGCAACCCAAGATGGTTCGTCGTGATGATGACGACGATGATGATCCTTATTATGTGTCATATATGTCAGATCCTGAAGAAATAACACAAACCATGGAGCCATATTTTGTGTGTGATGAGGACGTTGGTATCCCTATCTTTCCTTTAGAGACTCTTTTACTTAAATATGAAATGTCAACAAAGGAGAGGCATTATGAAGATCCAACAACTCCTCCCATCCTCAACATAAATCTAAATGATACCATAGACCAATCCCTTCTTTTGAGTCTATTTTGGATAATGAGAATCTAACCCCCTTTATGATTCTTCCCGAGCCATCACAGCCAATTTCCATCCCACACATGGCTGATCTAGAAGGGGAGATACCACCATTGGAAGAAGCCCACACAACCCCTTCTGTTGTTTGCAAGGAAGACATCATCATCCCTCCTAAATGTTTGGGGAACCCTTGTACAAAAAAAATTAGAGACATATGTTATATCAACAATGAAACTTACCAAACCCAATGTTGATGGCATTAATTTTAAGGATAAAAAAATACTTTCGTAAATGATTTTAAATTTTTTGTATTAGCATCAATTCTCCCATATGCTGGTCATCATGATGGTGGAAAACCTGAACCAGATCCTCCATCCGACTCAGTTCATCATGCTCTACTGGCATTACTAGTCGGGTACCCGTCAACCTCCCCTTATCCACATCCATCTACAACACTTCCCTTGCTATCGAAGGAAGATCTATGGATATTATTGGAGGGAATGCGAGGTGAAAGAAAATATGAGCACCCCACTGAGCTTCTACAATTACCCTATCATAGGGTACATTATGAAGATCCACAGATAAAGGTCCCAATCCTCATACACATCCCCTTCAGCTGGACATTTTTTGAGCTACCTGGGCCACCTGGAAATCCTCGCTCTTCTCTTCCCTCCATCTCGGGTTTTGATTTTGCTCGGGACAAGTAACAATCTAAGTCCGGGATGGAGGTGGGTGGTATATTTCTATTCCACCCCCTTATCCTTTTTATTCTTGCATTATTTCTACTTTTTTCTGTTTTGCATATAGTTACTTTGTTCATGGCCATTATCTAGTCCGCCATGTTTTTATTTCTTTTGTTACAAAATGACCTTTATCTAGTCGGCCAATATGAATAAATGTTTATCATTGTACCCCTTTGAATTTAGTAAATCTTTTGCAAAAATTGTTACAAATTGCCATGTCTGAAACCACCATGTCACCTAGGATCCCAAAATAGCATCACTCCTTGGAAAAGTTGGCAAGTCGTATGGAATCAAACAAAACCAAACACAAATTTTCTCTATTTTTAAACTGTTGATTAACTTGATGTAAATCTTGTATAATGTGATTGACATGAATGTTCTTTATGATGTAATGACACTTTCAAAAAAAAAAGAGAAAACAAATGTATGAAGTTATAAGCACAAGGACACCTTTTGTTTCCCCCTTATTTTCTTTCTAAAAAAAGAGAAGCAAGGAATCACCACCAGACAAAAATCAATTCTGGGGTGGCATGCTTCCCATATAAAAATTCCATACCCCACAAAGGGGCGTACCATCAAAAGATGCCAAAAGTGTACATTAAAAAAATTGTAACCACTGTAGCCACAACTCCACAAATTTAAATCCCAAGTTGAATAGAGGAGGGATCAAAAAAATTCATCACTTTCTTTTTTGCTTACACACCACCTAATTTCATCTTGTTCTTGTGCAACAACTCAAAAAAAAAACATTTATAAAAATGAGAGTGTCAAAACAAAATTAAGATGAAGCATGTTTTTCTACAAAATCTTGGTTTTGAACCAAGATATGATATTTATTTTTAATAGGGAATATAGAATTTTGTGTTTCGTGGTTTTAGGAGTTTGGGTTGCTTGGCCAAATTTGGAGGTAAGGAATAAAGTGATGTACAAGGGTGAGGATAGACATGTTGTTAGTATAAATTGGAATAATTTGTGATTTTATTTGTTTGAGGACAAACAAAGATTCAAGTCTGGGGTATTTTGATAAATGTATATTTATCTCTTTTATTTTTATATTTTTTATATTTTTTTAGAATTATTTTGTTATTTATTCTCTTAATTTCATAATTAATTGTGTTATTTTAGATTTTTTTCTTTAATTGGAGTTTTAATTCTATTTTCTTGGTTTTTGTAGGAAAATTACACAATTTCCAGCAATCCTGGAATTCATATATACCCTCCACCAAAAGTGACATAACTCTTGCATTCAAACTCCAAATTGAGTGCACAAGTATTCATTGGAAAGGGAATTTAATTTCCTAAAATAAAATCCTATTATTTGGACCACTTTTATACTTTTAAAGGGAGAGAAATACGTTCTAAATCTCTGCTGCGAGAATCTGCATTAAAGGGAGTTACATGGTCAAGATAATTAAAGACAACAAACTTTCGATTTGACCAGATCCAAAAAATTCAAAAATTGGTCTCCCTCTCTTTTTCCCCCTCTTTTGAGGGCAGCCTACCCCCTGTCCCTCCTATAAAAGGAGAGATTCTTCACTTGTAAAAGCATTCTGTTCTTCATTCCATTTCTTAGTTGTAGACCACATCTTGTATAATGTTGGATCTCATTTTAATTTGCATTTCTTCTGGTCTTTTTTATGTCTGAGTAAGTCTCTATGGGGCATGGGAGTAGCCCCTTAGCCCAATTCTATTCAATATAATCAATTATATTCCTCCATCGAACAAATGTCTTCTCTCTGTTTATGTGTGGTTATTTGGATGATCTGATATATTCTTATGGAGTGATATGACAGTGGATCTTTGTAAGAGCGAAACAATAGTCCTTTAATTACGATTATCATCTTTTCATCTTTTTAACTTATTGTTGTTATAATCCTTGGTGACGCGACAACCTGAGCCTTGAGTTTGAACGCCAGTTTGAATTCACATGTTTTTTGATATGACCGTAGATAATGGCATGTTGGACGGTTGGGCAATGATCCGTGAACGCCGAGACCAACGAGTTCACGGGAAGTTCAACCCTTGTGAGTTTGTCCGTAAGGACATGTAACCACAAGGTCCTAATTTGATCCTTGGAGTTTAGAATTTGATTAGTTGAATAGGAACGTGGTTTTGGTGGTGATCTTCTGGACCCCAGATCTTTATTTCTTGATTAGTTAAATTTTATTTTAGCACTTTTATTTTTGTTCTTAGTATTAACAACTCTCTCAAATTGGGATTTAATTCTTGTACTTGCAATTGGATTTGGATTTTGACTTTTCTTTTCCACCGTCCCTTGGATCGATACCTATCTATACTAAGTTGACTTGTTGTTCACAACAAGTTGACAACCGGGTTACAAGGTTAAACTCTAGGACTTTTCCTAGTGATTGTTGTGTGCACAACGGAACACATCAAATTCCCATTAAGGAATGTTGTTTTAACATCCATCTACCAAATCTCGTAGTCATGATAAGCTGCAATGACAAGCATGATCCTGATGGATTTAACCATGGCAACTGGTGAGAAGGTCACGTCATAATCAACACCTTAAATTTGATGGAATCCTTTCGCAACCAATCTACCTTTATAGGTTTGTACATTTCCATCCATGTTAGTCTTCTTATTGAAGACCCACTTGCACCCTATGGGTTTTACCCCTTGGGGTGGATCCACAAAGGTCCATACCTTGTTCGTGTACATGGATTCCATCTCAGATCTCATGGCTTCGAGCCATTTCTCATATTTTGGTCCCTTAGTAGCTTCTAGATAGGAAGTTGGCTCATCTGCTATGCCCAATTCAACACTGTCTTGAGTCACGAGAAATCCAAATCTCTCAGGCTCAAGTCATGTCCTACTAGACCTACGAGGTTCATGTGTTACATTTGGAACTTGAAATTCCACAACAACTTGTGAGTCTTCATGTTCCTTATGTACCTCCTCAGGTTCTCTTCTTTCTTGTTAGTCTCAAACTTCTTCGAGCTCTAGATTCCTCCCACTAATTCCTTTGGAAATAAATTCCTTTTCAAGAAATACAACAGTCCTAGAAACAAACACTTTGTTGTCAGTTGGTGTGTAGAAATAGCATTTTTCCGATTTGGATCCAAGCTTTTCAGGAATTGTTTCCTAACATAAGCTTCACATCCCCAAATCTTTAACATAGACAAATTGAGACGATTCCCATTCCATATCTCATATGGTGTCTTTTGAACCGATTTGGAAGGTACACGGTTAAGTGCAAACGCTGCAGTTTTAAGAGCATATCCCCGGAACGATATTAGAAGTTCGACTGAACTCATCATTGATTGTACCATGTCTAATAATGTACAATTCCTTCTTTTTGACACACCATTATGTTGTGGTGTACAAGGTGGAGTCCATTGTGATACAATACCACAGTCTCTCAGAAGGTCCTCAAACTCTTGGCTTAAGTATTCACCACCTCGATCTGAACTGAGTGTTTTAATACTCTTACCAAGTTGCTTCTCTACTTCATTCATGAAAGTCTTAAACATTTCAAGGGTTTCTAACTTGTGTTTCATAAGATATACATAGCCATACCTACTGAGGTCATTAGTGAAGGTAATGAAGTATTGATAGCCTCCTCTAGAATTTGATCTAAAAGGTTCACATACATCAGTATGTATGAGCCCTAGCAGATCACTAGCTCTCTCACTGTGTCCAGTGACTGGAGTCTTGGTCATCTTCCCTAATAAAATGCCTCACATGTCTCCAATGATTGAAAATCAAAAGAGTCTAGATAACCATCCTTATGGAGTCTAGATATGCGCTTCTCGTTCATGTGCCCAAGACGACAATGCCATAAGAATGTTTTGTTTGAGTTGTCAAGTTTGAACCTTTTGGTATTTACGTTGTATATGCTAGTCTCAAGTTCTAACAAGTAGATACCATAAGACATAGGGGTATTTCCATAAAATATCTCATCTTTAGAAATAGAAATAATTCCATTCTTAATGTGAAATTCAAATCCACTCTTTTCCATACAAGATACATAAATAATATTTCTATTAATGACATGTACATAATCACAATTATCTAATTCTATTACAAGGCATGTAGGAAAAGATAAACTAATAACTCCAACTGCGGTGGCAGCAAATCTTTCTTCATTAGTGACCCGCAACTCGACTTGGCCCTTTCGTAAAGGATTACTTCTTATCAGATCCTACATATTAGAACATATGTGAGATACACATCCGGTATCCAGTATCCATGATGAAGAAGTATTTAAGTTTATCTCAATAATGTATATACCTGAAGTGGAGATCTCTATCCCCTGCTTCTTCTTCCTCAGTTCCTCCAGGTAGAGAGGACAATTTCTTTTCCAATGTCCTGCCTAGTGACAATGGTGACAACTTCCTTCTTTGGAGATCCCACCTTTAGCTTTGAGCACGGATGACTTTGGCTTCTGCCCAGATTTAGAACCTTTCTTAGCCTTGCCTTTGTCTTTTGACTTTCCCTTTGCCTTGTTGATCATCATCACAGACTTGGGCTTGTCTTTCTTCATCTGTGCTTCAACTGTCCTCAACATGCCCAACACTACTGACAATGACTTGTCAAAATTGTTCATGTTGTAGTTCATAACAAAATGATTATATGATTCAGGCAATGATTGTAGAATCACATCAGTCACCAACTCTTGACCTAGGGGAAATCCCAGCTTGGATAGGCTTTCCACGTATCCAATTAAAGTGAGTATATGGGTGCCAACTAAGTCTCCCTCTTTCATCTTGCTCCTGAACAAAGCCTTTGAGACATCATATCTCTCCTGTCTTGCTTGATGTTAATACATGTTCTTGAGATGTGTTACCATCTCCATGACATTCATGTTCTCATGTTGCTCTTGCAACTCATAGTTCATTGAGCATAACATCAGGCACTTGACATCCACGACATCATCAAGGTGCTTCTTGTAATCATCCTTTTCAGCCTTGGGTGCATTTACGGCGGGTTCCGCTGGCTCGGGTGTTTCAAGGACATAGAGCTTATGCTCATGTGTGAGAACAATTCTCAGCATCCTAAACCAGTTTTGAAAGTTAGTTTCGGTAAGTTTGTCCTTCTCAAGGACCGATCGCAATGAGAAAGTGTGAGTGTTGTTTGCCATTTGATTGCTAAAAAAGAAAAATTTGCATTTAGTCCAAAACATTTTGACTTGTATAGATTTGATAAACGAGATTAATTAGGCCTTTAATTAAATACACTCCCACTATTTTATTCAAATTGATATCCCTCACTATCAACTCGGAAGATTGCAACGTACAACCTTCTAGTGAGCCAAGATCCAAATTAATTTGATCAATGCCTAGCCAACGCCGGCGTCAAAGACCAAATACTAAGGTAGGCAACTTTTGCCAATTGCATCATATGCAACTCTTGGATAGATGATCATGCACAACTCCTTGCCATGATGCATCTGTGTGCCTCTAGGTACTTGATCCTATCAAGGTTCCCTAGTTAAGTCCAACCCATAAGCCAACACCATGAGTGTGCACCCTGCGGAGGCAGACCCACACACCCACCATCATACTTCCACGAGATAGACAGTGTACCACGCGGAGGTGTGCCCATACATAATCAATCAAGATTTTCATGTGTGTTGCTTTATGGAAGGCAACTAAAACTTCATATTATTAATTGAGGGGTTTTATTAATACATATACATATCCAAACACCACATACTTATAGTACGTATCATATACTACTATATCCACAACCACAAATGATAGACATGCAATCACAAACACAAATACATAAGTTATGGCCTTACTATTTTAATCCTTTGGAGAAACAAAGGATTATGGTCCACCTATGTTCTTATGCATCTCATGCAACACCTGTAAATCAACCTGTAAGCATGTAATGATCAACTTTACAATGAATAACTTCATGGATGCTTCGTGAGGTTGGAACTTCAAGTTTCTTCTTGGAATTGGATCTTCTGGTTGCTTCTCCATGGACACTCCTTGGAGTTGGATCTTCAAGTAACTTCTTAGAATTAGATATTCATAGTGCTTCTCCATGCACACTCCTTGGAGTTGGATCTTCAAGTGGCCTCCTTACATCAAGTTTACAAAGACTAAAACTAATCCTATCTCTATTACATCATATGAGTACAAATGTAAAGGGAAAGAATTAATTACACTTTGAAATAAGAGATGAGGCTCGGCATGCAAGCTGAATACTTTATACAAAGGATCCATATGCAACCATTATACATCCATAGCATTCACAAATAAGCATATCCACAAGATCGACATCCACATTCATTCACAACATTCACAAAAGGGGATACTAGGCCATAACCGTGTATGCATTCACCACATAAAACATATTTTAAGGGTGACATGTATGCTATCATAGGTATATCTACATATACGCATATACATATTAAAAGTACAATACTTTTAATGTGGGGCATTCCCCATTAAAGAAATTTTTTGACTCCCACACAGACTATGTGGGGTACACAGGGGCAGCGCCCCTGTACACAGGGTCTACAGAATTTTACTTCCGTGCACTTAGGAAAATCAATATTTTCCATAGTCGACCCCATCCAAAATGTCAAAAATAGAAGCCTGCGGCATATGTAGAATTAGGTTTAGATTTTCACATTAGCAGGTTTAATTCGCATCGTATGCAACATAAAAATAGTATACAACAATTCGATCATATCGAAACGAATGCAAATACACCGTAGATCGACACTGCTATGATACCACTATTGGGTCTTGTGGAGAAAACATGCGCGGCAGAAGTAACAAAATCCATGCAACCCGAAACAGGATCTCGTCGACAACAACGTATTCAGAAGGAGTGTTTGCGGGATATACCTTATCACGGAGCAAGTTCAGCAATGTCCCACTGCACAAAGGTGTGCAGCGACGCTGACCTATAGGGACAGAACTTCTCTCCCATTCGTTGTCGTAAGATGATCTGGCGATGCTCCTTTCGTGCGATGATGTAGTTACTTGTAACGCACATGGATGGTCATTGATGTCCTCCGAACGCAGGCGTCTCAGCGTCTGCGTCTCTACTTCATCCACACAGATGGACTGGAACTCCACGTCGCGCTTCCTAAGCCGGCGAGAAGGAGACATGTCTGTGCGGCGGTGTGCTAGCGGTGCGTTTCTCTACTTTCTCTCCTAAGGATGGTGACGGCTAGGGTTTACGTACCAAATAATCGCATTATTTGATTAATTAATATCTGACTCCATGCAATCGCTTGGGATGGCTCTATGGGCATATATACCAACAAAAAGCACTATCCCTTGAATTTATGAAAGATAAGAAAATCTTTTGGAGTAAAATGTATTCATGGTAAGTAGTCATTGTTGAGAGTAACTCACACAAAATCTCAAAAATAAAAGATAATTTGTGGGTACACTATCTATGCGCGTATATTAGGATGAACTTTGTATTTGGACTATAGTCAAATCTTATTTCACCTTATTATGAGTGTGAGGGTTTGGCTAGCCACACGTTAGACGTGGAATTGTCATGCAAAGATAATTACCCTAATTAATAAGGGCATGAACTAGGGTATTTAGGTGTTAACTCACCTTTTACATGAAATAGATGAAGAATAGGTTTGGAACCGAGGTGAAAATTTAATCACCAAGTGCAAATAGAATGTAATAAATGAGGATGTGCAGATACCCTCAGATTGAATTTGGGTTCCAACCTTAGTAATATGAGAAAGTTTTATATCAATTAAAGTTGCTAAATATAATTTAGCTAAAACCTATCCAAGAAAGTTTCTAGCCTAAATGCTTGAAGATGAAGAGATTTATCGTTCACCTTAACATGATTAAATTTGAATTTTGGGGATAAAATTTCATTTTAATGATGGGTGAATGTAAGATCCCCATATTTGGCAATTTTTTATTCTATAATTATGAATATAATAATAATGTACTTTGATTCAATCAAGGACAATTAAAGTAATATTCAATGAAGAAATCAATGGTATGACCTTGTTTTCATTAAGAAGACGGGTTTATGCTATACAACTAAAGTAAGTCTTCCGTTTAGCTGATTAACGTAATGCAGATATATTATTAGGTGGCTTCAATTGAGATATTAAGATGAGAAGAATGTAAAATTCACAATTAAGGATATAATTTATCCTAACGTCCCTTTGGAAGGAAAATATATGGTCCATGGGCCCTGGAACCCAATGGAAGCTAAATTGGGCCAATTAGAGTTTGCATATAGGTCCCTGGGATCCAAAATTGCGAAAGATATATTTCATGATCATGATATGTACTCAATATAAAATTAATTGATATATGATTAGATTATTGGACTATGGAAGAAATTCCAAAAAAAGTCTAAGCTAACCCATGATCTAGACAATATTTGAAGTATTATCTAAATATATAATATCTTAAGACCACATTTTGGATAATATATATGATCTAATGAAGTATCCTCTTTTTTAAAGAGGGATAATGATAAAGGGAAGATAATCCCAAATTTTAGGATCTAAAGGAGATAAAACGTGGCTTTTGTAATTACTTAATGTTTTTCAGGTTTTATAAAAATAAAAGGTTCTATATGTGATGAACAAGGTATTCTCATAGTTGAACTGTCAGACTCAATGGATTAGCAAGTGGAGAAATTATCTCCTCCATGCATACATTGCCTTCCATGAAGAGAAGGAGTCCACCCAACCATGAACTCTCGTTACTCCCTCTTTGGACCATAGCATGCCTATAAAACACAACCATTAGATCTTAGAGTTTTAGATGTATCTATGTGAATCATGTGGTTGTTCTCTTCATGGCTCCGATAATCCTAAGACATGTTAATTCACTTGTTAGTGATTTACTTTCTAAACACTGCCTCCTATCTTAAGAATCCTATATAAAGTACTAAGAACCTCTGGCCTAAAGGAAAACATGGAACCAAGGTAACCTAGCCCCTACAAAAGATCTAATCACCATGGGTACCCCATGAAGTTGAAACTTTAATTAATACACCTTATTAATAAATAGTTCTTTGGATGATCTCCTCATTGGATCCCAAAGTATGAAATGGAGCACATGGGTACCCACACAACTAAGATACCTAGGTAACCATCCTACTCCTCCTACCTCCTTGGATATTTACTACTACAAATTATCACGATCACTCCTTATCTTGTTCGACGTCCATCCAATGAAGACCTCCCTAGACCTTAATCCAGGTCTACTCAGGTAGTGTGTGATAGATGACCTGTCACCCTAGCCACCTACGTCTCGAAGGAAGGAGTCAACCAGTAGGTTGACCGTGCCATGGTGGGATCAATGTTCCCTGTGAGGAAGACAATGTTTAGGCCAAAGGACTCACTTTCCCTTGAGTGTGTGATGCATGGGTTCATAGCACTAAGGGCATTGAGGTCAATTTAGATGATCCCAACCAGACTCAACATCTAAATAGAAATATAATCCATGTGCTAATGTGTCAATATCATATTGGTCAAAATAAGATTTATTTAGAATAAATGTAGTAAATAGATGATAGCTCTGAATATGGTCAAATCATGTATCAATTTGGTTAGAAAAATGAGTAGATCATGGATAAAATATATTTAAATATTGATTGGTTTTCTAGTTCAAAAAGTCCTTTTGATGTGTATGAATATGATAAAATATTGTGGAAATCCTAGTTTTGTTTAGTTAATGATAGTTGACAAATGCATATTCATCCCATTTTTAGTTGCTTTTTCAGTCTAGTTTAGCATTCATATAGATTAGTTTTCATTAGAATATCTTTGTTATGATCTACTTAGGTTTTTATGTTTATTTGTAGGAATTTGATAATTTTCTTGACTCCCTTTGTAGGTTTTGATTATATCACTCTGCAACAAGTTTTCCTAGAGGGTCTCGCTTCCCTTTATAGGTTTTGTAACCTCAATGTTTGACACTTTGGTCGATACTTAATACTCGAAAGCTCCATCGATCCACTAGCTCGACATTGAGAAGGTTAACATAGAAATCAACGATGATCAAGTTTGACACCTATTTCGACCCTCCAGCTCGACAACATCATCAGACAACTACCGAATAATTCAGCCATGCGGTCGACATTCCTATCGACACACTTATCGACAACCACAACTTCAATCGACGGTCTTGTTGACCTTCAAGGTTGATAGTCCTGTCGACCTCCAAGAGGAACAACAAGAAGTTCAAAAGCCATTGACCGACTGACCCGTCGACCGATGGACCCATCGATCGACACTGATGGAAAGTGGTCGACACTGATAGGGAACACAAGAGGTCGACAACCCCAACCCTATAAATAGGCCCCCAACACAGCCATACATCTCATCTTAGAAATTCTGGAGACAGAAATGCTAAAATGTTGTGGCTGAGATCAGAGCAAGGACGAGACATTTCGACCAATCTAGTTCTATCAACCTATTTGGACGATGCCTATCGAACTCAAGCATTGATCGACAGATCTCCTTCATCCACAACTCTAGGTTGTCAATCTCTCTCTCTGGGCAATTGATCTCTTCCCCGAGCTATTGTTCCTCCACCTACTTTTTCTGCAAGTCAGGGTTAATACCTGAAGGAGAAAAAAGAAAGGAGTTCTTCCATCGCACACCACACCGATCCACTTCTGCCATCATCATGACCATGATGGTGTCCTTTTCCTCTTATAGTGATATTAATCCATGTCAAGGGATTAGTCTTTTCATTGGGGTGTGGAGACTAACCCCACTACCTGTTTCTTATAATTTGATTCATATTTAAACTCTTGTATGAACTCATATAATTCATAGCTAATCAATTATTACATTGTTTGTGGATCGATCACCCATATTACGATATTTATTAGAGTCTTTTACTGCGAGAACTTCAACATTTAAGATTTGAATACCGATTAGCTTTGGTTGACACCCTCATGAGAATTTCCAATGGAAAATCTCCGGAGTAGTGGATAGAGGCTCCATAAGTAACGAGACATCGAGCTTGTAGGGATATCTACTCATGCATGTTTCTGACGCTGAAAGGGAAGGCTTGCATAACTCCAATTATATCTTCATATAGGCTTGGATTTGAATGATTGCGGAGATTCAAGTAGTGGCAGTGAAACTCAGTTCCACCCTCGTGTTTCCATCCATTGATAACTAGAACCTTAATCTAGCTCTTTTTATTCTTGCAATCTTTGATTAATCAACTCAACTCAGCTTTTGTGATAAATACTAGTTCTTACTAGGTTTCTTGTATTAGATACTTCTTAAAAATGTTATCCCTTGGAATTCAATCCTTAACTATAATGCAATAACATTTGTCTGCTTGTGGGTGGCGTTATAGCACATTGGTTTTGGTAAACTCTAGGAATTATATTCCTAGTGAATTTGTAGCGAGATATTATTCCACGCCAAATTTTGGCACCATTTTTGGGGACAATGAAATTTTCAAATCTTTGTAACTCACTTGGATTTGTTAGTATTTTTCTTTTTCAATTGATATTATTGCATATCATCTTGAATCAAAATCATTTAACATATCATCTGAACTCAACATCTCTTATTTTTTAGGTGATAATTGTTATTCATGTTACGCTCTGCTAGCATCGACTCATTGACCACTATAACATACTGAATCCTAGAAATTTTGTCTTTTAGCCCTTTTTCCCATCTTTTCCTTTCATTACTATCCTTGTTAGCCTTTTTGTTTAATTTGTGGATATTTTGGTGGTTTCATGAACATTTATTCACCTTTTATACCAATAAAGGGTTTTATGCACAAATACCTCAGTAAATATTTTAAATAAGGGTCTAATATGCAAATTTATCACTCATGTGACATATTAATGAAATATATTCGTTCTAGATCATTCCTTTTCCTTATGGAGCAAGGAAGAGAAAAAGGAATGAATAATGTTGCTTTAAAAATATTAATGTGATATGGAATTAATTAATACGAGAAATATTAGATAATGAGATAAAACTCATAGAAGGAACAATAATTGGTTAAAAATAAGTTGAGACTCATTTTCCTTGGGTTTGGTTTGGCTTTTAGGTCAGGTTTCATAATTTTGGGGCAATAATAATTATATCTCTTTTATTTTGAAAAGAAAAGATGATTTTCCCTCGAAATATTGAATAAAATATTAAACAACGTCAAAAGTATAATAAACCTCAAATTCATATTCTACATATCAAAATGAGTCTATGTGTGAATTTGCATTGAATTTGGTCAATGTTAAATATTTTATTTTATTTAGGAGTGAGAAAATGATTTAAAGACAAAAAATATTAAATATATGTTGAAAAAAATAATTAATATCAAAATAGTGTTCCTCACGGTTATTATTGTGTATAAGAAAAGTTTTATGTTTTTGTAAAGTTTATAGATGCCTCTAATATATTAAAAGTACAAAATAAGTGATAAAATTTAAATGTATTAAATAAAATAATAAAGTCTTCAAAAAAATAAAATAATGTCGAAATTGTGTTCTACATGTTAAAATATACCTTTGGATAAATTTGACTTAATTTGAAAAATATTTGATGAGTAGGTGATTTTAGGAGAGAGAGAGTGTACAAAACCTTCAAATCATTAATTTAAATCATAAACAACACCAAAAAAGGAAATAATAGTGAATTCATATCCCACACATATGTCTTAAAAGTTAAGTTTTATGATTTTTGGAGAATCCTAGAGTCATTAATGCATGAGGAAAGAGAAATTTTATTTGCTAAAATAAAATAGTAAAAGTCTTTGAAAGGTAAATCTAATTTTATATTCAGATTCCTCACCCTTAAATAAGTTAACTTACCAAATCTGAGTTTATTTGGAGTTCGTTTGTACCCTCAAATAATTATAGAAAAGTTAGACATTAAATGTATCAAAAGAACAAAGTTGGAAGCTTGTATTAAATGTTTTCATTGCGAATCTGCGTCGGCCGTCCGATGGAGATCGGACGACTTTCGAGTTGTCTCCTACCTTGAGTAGGAGATACCTGTATGAATAGTAAGCATGGAGAAAAGGGTCCGGTATTTTGGTCGTAACTTCCTTGTTTCCCAACAAAACTTTGCGAAATAACTTACATTAGATTGCAAATTGAATTTTGCATCCATTGGTATGTTACTAGCATTGTCTCGTGAAGTATTTAGGAAACACCCAAAAATCTCTCCAAAGTACCATGTGGCCACTTCCCTCCTTGCTACTTCCCTCATTTTCACTTATAAATATCCATACCAAGAGCATCCCCATCGTCTTTGTAACTCAACGCACTAGACAATTTAATTTTTCGTCCTTGTTTGACCCTACTACGAGTCACTGAATACGCAGACCTTACGGCGCTTCTCTCATCCTCCTCTCTTCGTCTCCAGCCAAATAAAAGGTACCATTTTGTTCGGTTTCTCGTGCTCTTCAATTTTGAGTACTTGTGTGTCGATTTTGGTTGAGTGTAGCATTTTTGCCCAAAACCCACATAAGCAGCTCGCTAGCCATGTCGGGAAACCCTGTGGCGATTTACCACTTTGCCCTTCACTCCACCCTTCATTTCTTTTTTATAGCCAAGGGTACTATTGGCTTTTCACGTCTATTTTGTCACCTGGAGCGAGACTCGCTGGTCTCTGATCTGGTGTGGTGGCGGTCGAGGATTGGGCCACCTAGGCGGGACCCACCCCTCTCTTGCTCTCTCTTGCTCTCTGTGATGTGATTTGCCTACGTGGCACTCTGGGTTGGTTGATATTCATTAGTTCATAACATTTAAACCGTGCATCCAAAAATAAAACTAAAATATGTTCTGAACTCGGAAAAATCCTCTCTATCCAATAAAAATGTTTTCAAAACCTGGTTTTGAGTTTGTCAAAAACATGTTTTCATAAAATGAATTAATTAGTTAAAAATCACTGAAAGTACATCTAAATGTCCATACCATGTTTGGAAACAGTCTCGTCATCAGTCGATGGACTCCTTTCTCTTCTTCTGTAGATTACCAGACAAAGTTTTTGTTTGGGCTCGCATATTGGATTTGTCATTACACATGTGTAACAATGTTGTCTTCCATCGCATTGGCCAAATTCAGGGGAATCTGTTTCGGGTGGATGATTGCACCCTTAATTTCTCTCGAAGCAAATTCACCCATTTAGCAATTGAGTTGGATACCGCCTCACCCATTCAACTGGATGTCATAATTGAAGGAACTCCATACCGAGCAGAATATGAAGCCCTACCATTGATATGTCTCTCGTGTGGACTTCTAGGTCACCATCAAGGGGACTATAAGACAAACACAAGTCCTGATTCGGTACCAACTCCAAAACCTTAGATGGATTCTGGTTTACTCTGGATTCCAAATGAGGAGCGATGAAGTCTGTTATAGTAGTAACATCCATTCCTCCAGACAACAAAGGTCGTAACAAAAGCAATACCCGATACTTATTTTTCTAAGAAAAGACACTCCAGTACCCACTACTATAAATTCTAATCATTTTGGGCCTCTTGAAGACAATCTGGAGATGGAAGACACAAATAATGTTGCGGTAGATCATGTGGTATCAACACCCCCAACACATATGACATTACAAAGGGTTTGGAACCAAGAACGGAAATCACTATCCAAGACTACTGATGCTGACTTAGATGTCGCTAATGTATCATCTACCTCACTCTCATTTGTCCTACCATCTATACCTCATTCTAATGCGAGTGGATCCCTTATGGCTCACACATCAATATCCCCTGGTCCGGACGAGGTGATCATACATTCCACTATGGATCCTACTATGCAGCAAGAACAAGTTGGTCAACTAGTAGACTCTTCAATTCCAACTGATACAGCAAATACAATAACTACCATTGGTTGATATATTAGGGGCACCAGTGGAAATATGAAGGCTAACCCATATTTTACTCGTAGTATGGCCAAGCAACTTACTGCTTCTATAGATGTTATTTAGGACGAAATGGATACAGACCTTGCCTAAGTCATTACCGTTATGATTGATGTTCTATGGTGGAATGTAAGGGGTATTGGTAATGACCTTACCCAATCATATCTTAAGGAGTTAATCAAATTACACAAACCACATGTTGTTACTATTATTATACCTTGAATCTCTAGTACCCGGGAAGATGAAATTATTTCCCTTATAGGATATCAGAATTCTCATTGTATTGAAGCCAAGTGCTTTTTTGGTGGCATTTGGATCTTATGGCAGCCATAAGACATGAATGTCCATTTCATTAAAAGTCATTGTTAGTATCTTCATTGTTGGATTAGTAATTCTGCATTCTTCACTTTTGTCTATTCCCACCATGTACCACATATATGACATCAATTATGGCAACAAATAATTAGACTGAGTTGCTTTATCTCTCAACCGTGGATAGTTCTAGGAGATTTCAATGTCATGTTATCTCCATATGAAAAGATTGGCAGCAATTTCTTTCCTTTTTTAGAAAGTAATCTATTTCATGACTGTCTTATGCAATCAAATCTAACATATTTTGGGTTTTCTGGATTTCCTTACACATTTAACGCAGGAAATGTACATGAGTGCCTTGTTCATGTATTAATCAAATCTCATTTTTTATCTACAAGATAGTGCTTCCAAGTACATCATCTGGCCAGAATTCAATATGACCATAATCCATTGTTATTTTTTTTTCTACTACTCAGCCCAAATTCAGTTTGTTGTTCAAAACTAAATTGAGTTGGAATTCTATTGACTCATTCAGAGAATTACTACAACAACATTGGCCATCCTCTTTGGACTTCTTGTCAGCTATGTCCTATATTAGAAATTTCATTACAACTTGGGATACTATACACAGGCGACAATTACAAATTTCAAAACAGACTATTCTTGAGAAAAATTTTGATTTTCAATCCTCCATTATGACAAATTATTCTTCACATTTAGACCTTTATTGAAACTCTTTACTTACACAATATAATTATCTTATCTTCAAGGAAAAGACAGACTTAAAGAACAAATGCCATATTACATGGCTTGCTGAAGGAGATGCTAACACTACCTTTTTCCACAATTTCTTGAAGGCAAGGAAGATTAGAAATACTATCTTTGTGTTGCTTAATGATGATAATGCTGAAATTAGAAATCCTAATGCTTTGAACAACCACGTTCTAGCCTTCTTCAAATATCATTTTTAGTCTACTTATCAGCCATCTACTCTATAGTTGAATAGTATCCCGACTAATAATAACATTGTGTCACAGCATTGGGCTATTATTATTGCAGGGTCACTGAATGAGGCTAAAGTCCTTTTATCTCTTAAATCTATGGGTCGTAATAAGGCTACAAACCCAGATGGTGTAAATGTGGAATTCATGGTAAGCCATTAGAACACTATCAAAAACTCTATTATGCACATTGTTTGTGATAGCTTATCTGTCTATCCTCTATCTAATAGTTTGTGTGATACTCTCATGGTCCTAATACCAAAAGTCTCCCATCCGATGCATTGTAATCAGTTTAGACGAATCTCATTAAACAATGTCTGCCTGAAGTTGATATCTAAAATTATTGTCAATCGGCTCAAACCTTATATGGATGATTGGATTCTTCCTGAATAGTCCAGTTTTATACATGGATGATGAATATCAGACAACATCATTATTGTTCAAGAACTTGTACACAATATGAGAAGACATTCTTCAATACTTCCAATGGCTATCAAGATAGATTTAGCTAAAGCATATGACAAACTATCTTGGTCTTTTCTACTTGATACTATAACAAAGTTGGTTTACCCTTCCACCATTATTACTTATATTATGAATTATGTGTGGTGGGAAAATCAATGTTATTTTTAATCGTCAAATGCTCTCTGGATTTAAGGCTACATGAGTATTAAGGTAGGGTGACCCTCTGTGACCCTATCTTTTTGTGTTGTGCCTAAATAGGTTAAGTTTGTTAATCAGAGAAGCAGTTAGTAGATCTGAATAGATACCTCTCAAATTATCTATTTAAGGCCCTTCTATCTCACATATAGCTTTTGTAGATGATATAATTATTTTTTCAAGAGTGTCCTTGGCCAATATTTTTACCATCATGCAGTGTTTCTCTCATTTTGATGATGCCTCAGAAGAAACCATCTCTATAAATAAAAGTGTCTTCTTTTTCTGCTTATGTTCCCTTCCCCATCCAACATCATATATGTCATAAAGATGGTATGCAAAAAGTTGATGTTCTTGGTACTTATTTGGCGGTTCCAATTATTCATGGTTGGATATCTAAACTTATATATTCTCATATTACTGATAAAGTTAATAAATATTTAACAAGTTGGTCAACACATACCTTAAACTTAGCAGGATGAATTTGCTTTGCTAAATCTGTATTAATGATGATTCCAACTTATACTATGCATACTTCTATCATACCAATTTTAGTTTGTCAAAATATAGACATGGCTGTAAGGTGTTTTATTTGGTAACGGAAAGCACCCAAAAAACAACTCTCCTTAGTGTCTTGGGAAAATATTAGTGCTCCTAAATCTGTTGGGGGACTTGGCATTATTTCTATGCATTAGTGGAATCAAGCATTAATTATAAAGATGACTTGGGACATATTAACTGGTAGATCTTGTTTATGGGGCCCTGGTTTACTACATAAGTACAGATTCTTTTCTTCTAACTCTGGTCATAGAGTCACTTCATTTTGGTGCATTGTATGTAGATTGAAGCAATTAATGCTTCAGCACACATTAAGGATTGTAGGGAATGGCCAAAACACTTCAGTTTGGTTTGATAATTGGATTCCATCCTTTACAAACCAAAATTAGACTTTAACTAGATCGATTCCAGATGATCTGATTGATTTAAAAGTAGAATCAGTGATAACTTTATCAGGCGATTGGGATACATCATTTATCAATTATATTTTTCCCATAATGTGGCTCTTTGTATACTTTCTCTGCCTCCTCCTAGAAAAGATTATTGTAACGACAGCTGGTTGTGGAAACTAACAAAAAAAAGGTTATTTCTCTATTTCCTCGGCCTATGGTCTATTACTTTAAGGAAATCAAGGACTACAACGGGACCTTGGTCACAAGTATGGAAACTGAAACTTCTTATGAAACTATGGGCCTTTATTTGTCTTATGTGCCATCATAGTTTAATGACTAATCTACAACATGTCTATTGTCATTTTTCTATGGACTCTTCTTATTAGTTATGTGGTGCACTGTCTGAATGTATTTTGCATGCTCTAAGAGATTGTCCAAAAGTAGCTAAAATCTGGAACCTCTTAAATGTGTTGGACAATTTCCCACCGTTCTTTTCTTATTCTCTTCAACAATGGTTAAAATATATACTTAATTCTCCCACTATGATTATGTTTGTATCTTGCTGTTATCAAATCTGGTTGGCTAGCAATAATATTGTTTTCAGGGCAGAAGCATGTTCGGATGTAAAAATTATCATGTTTGGATATTGATTATCAAGTTACATTGTTGAAGCTCCTGACACCTAGATCTACAACAAACTGCACATCAAATTCAAACCATGCATCATCCTCAAATCAACACTCCATATATAACCCTCCTTCAGGATGGGTTACAATATATACATATGCTTCTATTTTACCAGATAAAACCTAAATTGCAGCTGTGGCTATCTCTTCATCTGGCCTATGGATATGTGTGTGGTCCAAACATATCTACACATCATTAGTTTTGGAAGTTGAACTTGCAGAAATTCACTTCGGACTCACTATGATGCTACAATCAAGATTCCATTATTTACAAGTATGAACTGACAGCTCATTGGCTATTCATATGATTATGCAAAATGAGGACAGATTTCCTACCTTTGTTCGGTGGACATAGGCCACAAAGTTTTTATGTTCACTATTTTGGGATTTCCAATTCAATAAATGTACAAGAGAACATAATTGACATGCTGATGGGATAGCTAAGGTTCAACAACAATCCTCTAAACACTTTAATGTATATTACAGTCCTATATAGGATGGTCTAATTATGTAATATGTCACATTATGGTTGTAGTCATATTATGATGTAACTGATACAAGATGCACAATTGTGCTATCTATGCAATGAAACACCAGTTTCCCAAAAAAAAAGTCCATATCTTCAAATCATGTAAAATTATATGTGATTTTGATAAGAAAATCCTAACTAAGATAGTAGTGATATTTTTAGAGTCTAATTCGAAAGTTTGTGGAAAAAGTTAGTAACTTTAGGGTTTTCACCCTTTAATGAATATACCTAGTTCTAATACATGGACATAATGATGATATTAGGACAAGTGGACCCTGATCTCATTTAAGGTTCTGAAAAGTGGTTTCTAGGACTCTGACGCTAAGGTATGTGCATTTACACATTAAGTGGGGAATATTTGTGCCTTAACCTATTTTTCTATAACAAGGCTTTATTAAACCCTATTTCATATACTCTTGAATCTTTTTCTATAGTTGCCTTATAAATCAGTTTTGGAACATTGATCTTGGGTCCGGGTACCCCACTTCCATGCTTATTAATTCATATGATTATTCTTGCCATGAATACTTTTTCTAGCATGTAGATTTATGTTCTATTTAATCCAAAGTAGAGTTACTTATGTACAACCACCCACAGAGGGCATGTAAATAATCACCCTGGGGAATGTCTTAATCTTCCCATAATATTGTAGGTGACTGGGAATTTTTTATTATCCCCTCATCTAAGGTTAGAGGTCTGGTAGGTTCCTTAACCTTACTTAGTTAGGTAGACATAATTATCTTAGATGCATACCCTTTTAATATAAGTGTTAATGGCAAGTTTCTTTGATTTATAGCCTTGTACTCTTATTATATTCCTCTTTTGATGAACCATAGCCCATTTTTATTGCTTTACTTTTCTTGTTATCCTAGACTAGTTTTGTGACACATACTTGTTTTTCCTTTTCCTTTTGTTGGGTGCCTTCCCAACCACCTAGGTGATGATCAAGGTGATGGGTAAGACATAAAGCTCTTAGCTTTTGGCTTGGACTTGGTTGATGGAGATGTTTCTTTGGAGACAATTGTAGTAGTTAGACTTCCCTCTACCTAGATCTTATTTGTGTATCTTGATGTAAACCCTAATGGGAGAATTTAATGTATCTTGTAAACCTTTTTATGAAATTGAATATAGTAAAAAATTTAACTTCCACTGCTATCCAATGGTCTTTTTGTATACCAAGGTTTAATAAATTTGGAAAATTCATGCCCAATCCATCATACCTTTGAGTGTGTTTGGAATGGATGTCAATTCTTCAAAGTTTTTATAAAGTGGTGATTTTGCCTCTTGACAACATGGAATCAGAGCCAATGGTAGTCAGATTTTGACTATTTCAATTTGTCTCCTTAGTTAACAACCCTTACCTCATATTGTTTCCCTTTAGTTGACCTTAGAATTGACCTATGGTGAAAAGTTGATTTAGGACCATAATAGTTTCATATTAAATACATCTTTAATCAAATTTTAGGTGAATTGCCTATTAGGTAGCTACTAGGGCACGAAGTTGAAAGTGATGATGTCTAGAAAGGGTCAGAACTTGGGGGCTGACAAAATTTTCCTCCGCGGCACTAGCTTGATTTATGAGGACTCCCAGATCAATATGATACCAGCTTGGTCTAAGCTGATATGGATTGTTCGAAATAGTTTGCTTTTAGGCAATAGTAACCTTAAATTTCTATGTTGTATATCTTTGGGAACCCTAAGTTTCAGGTAAATGATGATTTGCTTAAGGATGGATACCAAGATAGTTTCCTTAAGTTCCTTAAAACCTCATTCTAGGATGGTTTATCCCTAGAACCTAGATTTTGAAGTTTGGGGTTAAGTGAGCTATCAGAGTGTGTAGTGGAAGTGTGATGGATCTTGTACATGGTGTATTAGACTCATCCTTTAACCCTAGTGTAGTTTGGCTTGATAGGTCAAACTCTTTAAGGGGTAGAGTATAGTTAGTTTGATGATGTTGAGTGATTTGATTTCGAGGATGAAATCCTCTTTAGGGGGATGGAACCCTATGACATCTCGATATCTATCAATCTTTAGAAGCCCTAACATTGTGAATAGGAGGTTACTATGCTTGGATTCTTGGTCTTGACCAAACATGTAATAGTAGTAATTCTAACATTCTTGTTCATATATTAATGAACATATAATGATCATCTGAGGAATAATTTATATGTTCAAACCCTAATGAATATCCAATGCACATAATATGGGTCACTCACATATTAATACTAATATGGATACACATGATGCTAATAATGTCATGAACTGATAACCCATAATGATATGATGAGAAAGAAAAGTGTAACCTAATATTGGCATTAATGCATGATATAATAAAATATAATGATGAAGTTGATCCTAAACCCTATGTTGTAATCATATAACCTTAACATATACATCGTTAATGATGTTCATGTTAAATTAGTGGCATTAGGTGTCATAATCAGATAACCTACCTTGATGTACTTAAATGATATATATTCACCTAATCATAGATTAATTAATATGAAATACATATCACCTTGTTATCTAGTACACACCTAGTTAATCACCTAATCATGACTTGGTACGTGAATCAATTCATTAATATGTAATATGTCCAACCTAGTTCACTAAAATACAGATAATGACTTCAATATGGATAAGAAGTAACTTAATTCACATAAATGTGCATAATCAATAAAAAGAAGTGAATAAATATAAGAAAATGAATAATGATGACATTAATATGAATGGGAAAGGTAATGTAACAATGTTTAATATACATACTACTAATCAATGTGACATAATTTGGATTAATTGTAGACTTAATAATAAATTGAATCAAATGTCCTATCACATGCAAGATAATTTTTTTATAATTAATATAATTATAATATGAGTATAATGAAGTGTAAATACAAATTATTAATGATCAAATATATTGAGGTAATTGAGTAATCTCTATTTGTGCATAATAATGAAATATAATTCTTTTTGGCAACCAAGTGAATATGACATTAAAAGAATAATAATGGTAATGTGATATACTAGTAAATATAATGCTAATGAACCAAAAAGGGTTAATAATGTTAAATCTTATATAAGAAATCCTTATAATGGAACCAAGGTGATCCTCGAGAACCTGACCTATGTCGAAATGCTTGTGAAGTATATGTTGATGAGTCATTTGGTGGAAGTTATTGTTGGAGAAACAACCTAGAGTTTTGTGATGAGATATTGAACGTTCACCCTCTCTCCATGCTTGTGATTTCGGGGATGAAATCCTCTTTACGAGGTGGAGAGCTTTAACATATCGAATCCTAGAAATTTTGTCTTTTGGCCCTTTTCCCCATCTTTTCCTTTCATTACTATCCTTCTTGGCCTTTCTGTTTAATTTGTGGATATTATGGTGGTTTCATGAACATTTGTTCACCTTTTATACCAAAAAAGGGTTTTATGCACAAATTCCTCAATAAATATTTTAAATAAGGGTCTGATATGCAAATTTACCACTTATGTGACATACTAATAAAATACATTCATTCTAGGTCATTCCTTCTCCTTATGGAGCAAGGAAGAGAAAAAGTAATGAATAATGTTTTTTTTTCCGGAACTCCAAGCCTCAGCTTGGCAGCCTCAAATACAAACTTGAGAAGCAAACAACATAGGGAAAGTACTTTGTTCTTCTTGGAGGACCTTCGAAAGAAAAGGAGGATAAGAATCTAGGAGGGACGGGGTGTCAGGCTGCTTGAGGCAGTGCTTTGCTAGAAGGTCCGCCATGTTGTTAAGGTTGAGCCGCACATGGTATATAGCTTGAATTCTATTTTGTGTCCATTCTTCCTTGATAGCTCAGACTAGAAGTGTGTATTTAGGTGGTGGGCTCTGCTGGTTGCTTACTCAAAGATAGGCCAGCTTTGAGTCGGTAAGGATGATGCCCTTAAGACTGCTGTTAGAGTTGATGAATTGGGCACAATGGAGGATAGCGTGGAGTTCACCGGTTTGGGGGTCCGAACCTCGAATGAGTTTGTAGCTTCCTGACCGCCAAGCCCCCCTATTACTTCTGGCAATCATGCTAGTTGAAATGATTTTCCGGCCAGTGTCAATCGCTGTGTCTACATGAAAGATAGTACTATCTGAGTGTATGTGGATGGTGGGAACAGGCTGGAGCTGTCTTCGTGAAGGAGCAAACTCACCATTGAAGGCATGTGAGTATACAGTTGCATAGGTGACACAAGAGGTGGCCAGAACAGCGGAGGGTAGCCGTGTGTTCTAAAAAATAGCAGCGTTCTTGTCTTTCCAAATGAACCAACAAGCAGTAGCGAATAATGCATTCCAACCGTTTACGTTCGCCAGGGTTTTTAGGTTGTATCCCATCCACAGGATGGTGGAGTCGTGAGAGAAGAAGTTCGTAGTTTTGGTGTGTAAGATCTTCCTCCGTGTGGCTTTGGGTACATAGCAATCTCTTAGGGCATGGAGGACCGTTTTGTCCGCTGCCGAGCACCGGTTACAAGTCACTGAAGGGGTCAGATTCTTCTTCTTCCTAAGTTCATTGGTGAGGAGTTTGTTCCAATGGGTTAACCAGAGATGGTCTTGAACCCTGTGGGGGACCGGAATCGTCCAGATCAAAGAGAAGTGTGCGATTTCGGTTCTAGTAAGAGTGCCCGTCAAGAGTTTGTAGGTAGAATTGACCGAGAAGTTGCCATTAACGGAATGTGACCAGATGAATTTATCTGGTCTGTAATGGGGTCGAGGCGTAGGCATCTGGAGAATCTCTTGCTGAGTAGAGTCAGTGAACCAACATCGTAAGAAATCATCATCCCAGGTTCCATCGTCTTTGACAAGGCAAGCGACCTGAAGGTCTTGAATGTCCTCCGGAATGAGTTTGTTCTCGTGTAGCAGTGGTTTGAAACCATCTCCTACCCATGCGTCCTGCCATACATTCGTATCCCATCCAGAGATGACCCCCTTCCTCGAGTTCTCGAGGAGAGTAGGCAGGAGGGAACAGATTCCACGCCAGACATGGGAGTCTGAAGGTTTGTTCAAACTCTAGTTAGAGTATTTTGCCCGCATGAGGCCGACCCACGGAAGAGCTTCTTTCTGAAGATATGTCCATGATGTCTTCATTAACAACGCCTTGTTGAAGCTTCTGGCTTGGTGGATATCCATGCCTCCTTGGCATCTAGGTTTGATGACATGTTTCCATGCTACTAGGTTCGTTCTCCGTCCTTGGGAAGATCCGCTCCATAGGAAAGTCCTGATTGTTTGATCAATTCTGTCACAACTTGACAAAGGTAGAAGGGCAGCTTGCATAGAGTAGTAGGGCAGAGCGCTTAGGACATATTTGGAGAGGGTGATGCGGCCTGCCAAAGAAAGGAAGTGATTCTGCCATTGATTGATGCGAGCCTCATATTTGTGATAAGGTGCTGGAAGTGAGCCTTGGCTTTCCTTTTATGAATGATGGGCACCCCCAGATGTCGTCCCAGGTCTAAGGTTTCTGTGATATGCAGTCTGTGACATATACTTCTTCTGAGAGCCCGAGGTGTGTTGTGGGAGAAGAAGATAGATGATTTCTCCATGGAGAGGATTTGTCCTGACGCTCTACCAAAGGCACACAGGCATCGCAGAATCGTCCGTGCTTGTGAGATGGATGCTTCACCAAAGAGGATAATATCAACTGCAAAGCTCACATGTGAGAAGGATAGCTTCTGCCTGGTGAGAACAATCGGTTTCCAGCTCCCATTATTGATCTCAGATTGGATAAGTTGACTGAAGCGTTCAATACAGATCACAAAGATGTAAGGTGAAAGAGGATCCTCCTGCTTCACTCCGCGAGAAGGGGAGAAGGTGCCAATGTTTTCTCCATTCCATAAGATTGAGGTAGATCCAGACGAGACGATTTGCATTATGATGGAGATCAATTTCTCTGGTATGGGAGTTCGATGCAAGGAATCTGCTATAAAGGCCCAGCTCATAGTATCGAAGGCCTTGATGAGGTCGATTTTCAGTGCTAGCCTGTGCTTCTTGCACTGTTTTAACTCCATGGAGTGGATGATTTCTTGCACGAGTTTGATGTTATCACCTATGTGGCGACCGGGAACAAAGCTCGACTGATAAGGCGAGATCCACTCATTTAAATAAGGCTTGATTCTATTAGCGATGATCTTGGACAGGAGTTTCGAACACACATTGTTGAGGGAGATGGGTCGTAAATGCGAGCAAGACTTCAGGGAGGGAACCTTGGGGATGAGAACCAGTAGTGAGTTTTCCACCTCAGGATTGAGCTTGGTGCTGCGGAACGGGGCTTGGATGAGCTCTGTAATTTGATTCTTTAAGGTGCTCCAGTGCTCCTGGATGAAGGATGCATCCACTCCGTCGGGTCCAGGGGCCTTCAGGGGGGCGTCCAGCAGAGAGACTCCCAGATCTCGGCTTAGGAAGGAATCGCCTCCATGGCACACCTCTCAGGTGAGGCTAGGTCAGGGAAGACCCCAATAAAGTGCTGACTAGCAGATGTCCTGGTGGCCTGGTCCGATTCCTGGTAGACGTTAGTAAAAAAGGAAAGGATTAAGCTTATTATCTGACCTTCATCGTCTATCCACTCGTTCTCATCATTTTTCTGACGAACGATCTTGTTCCTTCGGCGCCTATCATTAACCAGGGACTGAAAATATTTGGTATTATGGTTACCCAGTCGAACCCAATTGCAAAGGGTCTTCTGTTGCCAAACCTTCTCTTCTCTTTGGAGGATCAGGTCTAGATTGGCTTGAAGATTGATGGTCGTAACAACAAGGGGAGGATCGAAATTTAGAGCGAGGTGCATCTGATTCCACCAAATCTTATTGCTGATCTTGTGGCTGTCTCTTGACACTTGCTTCTTCTTGGCTGCGCTCCAGGTAGCAGCCGATTTCAGAAAGGAAGAGGCGGCCTCCGTGAAGGATGTGGACGTATCCCAATTGTCAGCAAGGAAGTTTTGGAATCCCGACGTGCTACTCCATCCCGCCGATGTGCGCAGTTGCCTGTCGGAAGAGTTATGGGATGTCGGTGATAAGAGCATAAGCGGGGCATGATCAGAGTGTGATCCGAGTTCAGCCAGAGGTGGTTGCTCAAGGCCCTGTCAAGGCGCTCGTACAGTAGGCCTCGTCTGAATGTTGTGCAAGCTCCACAGGCTCCTAGATCAAAAAGTTGACAGTACTCCATGGCTTCAGCAAAATCTCTGCTGTTTGCACTGTCGAAGGAGTCACTGCCGAACTTCTCAGACGGGTGCATCACCACGTTGAAGTCGCCAAGGACGACCCTAGGTGAGTGGATATCTTGCCTTAAGCTTTGTAAGTGGTACCAAAGCAGCTTCCTGCTGCTTCTAGTTGTGCCCGCGTACACAAAAGTGTAGAGACGATGATCAACAGTGCAGTGTATGAATTGTTTGTGGGAGCAAACAATCCTTAGATCAACCGACAATTTCCACAACACCCAGATTCCACCGGAGAAGCCCACCGCTTCTACTCTATGGGATTGGGGAAACTAAGCTTGCGGATGATGCAAAGGCTCGAGGGCCACTACATCTTGTTTCAAGCAGGACCATTACAGAGATACAGTATTTTTGTGCCAGCGCTTTAATCGTGATTTGGGTGTCTTTATCGTAGACACCTTGCATGTTCCAACAGATTACGTTCATTGATTAGGAGTTTCCAGGGTGGAGGTGCCCATCTTCCGTGCTTCTTCTTCAAGGTCTTGAGTCAGGGAAGTCTTCCCCCTTTTCCTTGTGGAAGCCCTTCCTGGGTCGCTTGCGTTCACCACCTTCCGGTTGCATAAGTGGATGCCCGCCGAGGATTTGGCGGGGCTTCTGTACGAAACGTAGCTAGGGCCCCCCGAAGGAGCTTTGTCGAGAGAAAAGGTGAGGGGGTGGCTTCGTTCGTTCAGCCTAAGATGACGACGTCCCCTTGAGGGGATACGGTGGTGTGATCGGATTGCTTCTGCGTGGGTTGCTTCTACGGTGGCGGCTGAATATGGGGCTGCCTCTCAATTTTTGGGGGTTCGGATGGTAGCTGCTCCTTTCGATTCTTTGAAGATCTGTGAAGATGTTTCCTGGCACGCCAGTCAATTCCGCCCGTAACGCGCTCCGCTATTTCGTCTATGTCCACCACTTCTTGCAATTCTTCCGCGTCGCCCTCGATGTCCGAAAGATTTTGGAACCTGTTGCTTGTTCCCTGAATTCTCCCTTTGGCTTTCTCCTTCTGTTGCGGTCTTGGCTTACGCTTGATCGGTTGGGCGTGAATTGCATCAGAGAAGCCTTCCATCCTGGGCAGCGGCTCGTGGATGATAGAACCCACGGCCATGGCATCGTCGCGAGCCCGGTTCTCATCTTCGATCCGTTTTAGACAGTCCTTCTCTAAGTGTCCTGCCCATCCGCAGTGCATGTAGATAAAGGGGATGTTTTCATATTCTACTTTGTAATGGCGGTTGACAATGGAGACTACCGGAACCAACAGCTTCTCCATGTCCAGTTCAAAAGCGATCCGAGCAAAACGTCCACTGCGCGGGAGTTTGGTTTGGATATCCACTTTAATAGTTTTGCCCAGTCGGTTTCCCACTTCTATAAGAAGGGCTTCGTGATACAGGTAGATGGGGAGGTTTGGAATTCTCGCCCATGCGAAGATCCGTGGGGGCATTGCTAGCTCCGGGGAGAAAGTCGGTGACCACCTTTGGACTGTTAGATATGACCCAAAGATTGGCCATGGTCCGCCAGTTAGGGCTTGGATGTAGTCGTCTTCCGTCTGCAATTGAACAATGTAATAGTCATTTTCCACGTCAATTAGGTTAAACCCTCCAACCGGCTTCCAAATTTGTTTGATCCTGTCATGCAGAGTTAGGTATCCTATGTCACGGGAGAGGAGCTTGACGATGACGGTGTACTTCCAGGGCTGTAGAATATCTTCCAATGCTTCTTTACGGACATCAAAGGCCGACATTTCCTTATCTGTGCCAACAACGATATCTTGGGTCGTAAGGTTGGCTCCGCATGAGTCTGCATCGATCTTGATCCAGCCTGGGCGACTGAAATCTAACGCTGGGGAAGTCACCGACTTGTAGGAGGGCTTGTCCAAGTGTTGCATGGGAACTCCCTCTGAGGGTTGGGACGATCGGTTAAGGGGCGGGAATTGATCGGTAGCAGGCGGGCGATCCATTTCCATGGCTTGCTGTTGCGTGCCATGGTTCTGAAGTTGCGGATTGGTTCTTGCCGAGAAGTTAAGATGGATGCAAGTTTCTCCGAGATGGATGGAACTGCTTGATATTGGTCGAGGAGGATCTCCGTCTCCTTCCTCATGCGGGCTACCATGGCCGCCTAGGATTCCGCTGCCGGAAACCCTAGCAGAGCTTTCCGTCGTCTCTCAAAAAAAGAAAAATGTTTCTTAAAAAAAGAAAAATGTTTCTTAAAAAAGAAAAATGTTTCTTAGTAATGAATAATGTTGCTATAAACATAGTAATGTGATACAAAATTAATTAATATGAGAAATATTGGATAATGGGATAAACTTCATAACAGGAATACTAATTGGTTAAAAATAAGTTGAGATTCATTTTTCTTGGGTTTGGTTTGGCTTGTAGGTGAATTTTCATAATTTTGGGGCAATAATAATTATATCTCTTTTATTTTGAAAACAAAAGATGAGTTTCCCTCAAAATATTAAATAAAATATGAAAAAACTTTAAAAGTGTAATTAAACCTCAAATTCATAATCTACATATCAAAATGAGTCTATGTGTGAATTTGCACTTAATTTGGTTAAGGTTAAATATTTTATTTTATTCAAGAAAGATAAAATGATTGAAAGACCAAAAAAATTAAATATATATTGGAAAACATAACTAATGTCAAAATAGTGTTTCTCACATTTATTATTGCTTATAGGACAAGTTTTATATTTTTATAAAGTTTCTAGATGCCTCTAATAAATTAAAAGTATAAAATAAGTGATAAAATTTCACTGTATTAAATAAAATAATAGAGGTCTTAAAAAAATTAAATAATGCCAATTTCCTATTCTACATGTTAAAATATATCTTTGGATAAATTTTGACTTAATTTGAAAAAATTTGATGAGAAGGTGATTTTAGGAGAGAGAAAGTGTACAAAACCTTCAAATTATTAATTAAAATAATAAACAACACCAACAAATAGAAATAATGGAAAATTTGTATCCCACACACTTAATTAGTCGTAAAGGTGAAGTTTTATTATTTTTGCAAAATCCTAGAGTCATTAATACATGAGGAAAGAGAAAATAAGATTTTCTTAAATAAAATAGTAAACGTCTTCAAAAGGTAAATCTAATTTTATATTCCAATTCCTTAAACCAAAAGTAGTTAACCGACCAAATTTGAGTTTATTTGGAGTACGTTTGCACCCTCAAATAATTATAGAAAATTTTAGACATTAAATGTATCAAAAGAACAAAGTTGGAAGGTTGTATTAAATGTCTTCATTATGAATATGCGCCAACCGTCTGATAAGTCGAGTTGTCTCCAACCTAAGTAGGAGATACACGTATGAACAGTAAACGTGGACAAAAGGGTTCGATATTTTAGTCGTAACTTCCTCGTTTCTTAATGAAACTTTACGAAATAACTTGCATTAGATTGCAAATTGAATTCCGTATACATTGGTATGTTACTCATGTCATTTCGTAAAGTGTTTAGAAAACACCCAACTCTCTCTCTAAAACACCTTGCATCTCCATCGTCTTTGCAACTCAACGCACTAGACAATTTGATTTTTCATCCTTGTTTGACCCTGCTACGAGCCGCCGAAGGTGTAGACCTTGTGGAACTTCTCTCGTCCTCCTCTCTTTGTCTCTAGCCAAATAAAAGGTACCATCTTGTTCAGTTTCTTATGCTTTTCATTTTGATTACTTGTGCGTCGATTTTCTTTGAGTGTAGCAATTTTTCCCAAAACCCACGCAAGAAGCTCGCCAGGCATGTCAGGGCGGGGTGGGGAAGAAAACCCCATGGCAATTTACCATTTTGTCCTTCACACCACCCTTCATTTCTTTTTATCGCCAAGGGTACTATTCGCTTTTTGCATCTATTTTGTCACCTTGAGTGAGACTCGTTGGTATCTGATGTGGCATGGTTGCGACTGAGGATTGGGCCACCAAGGCGGTCCTCTCCCCTCTCTTGCTCTCTCTCACTCTCTGTGATGTGATTTGCCTACGTGGCACTCTAGGGTTGATCGATATTCATTAATTCATAACTTTTAAACTGTGCATCCAAAAATAAAACTAAAATATGTTCTAAACTCAGAAAAATCCCCTCTATCTAATAAAAATTCTTTCAAAACCTAGTTTTGAGTTTGTCAAAAAAGAATTTTTAGAAATGAATTAATAAGTTAAAAATCACTAAAAATACATCTAAAAGTCCATATCTTCAAATCATGTAAAATTATATGTTATTTTGATCAGAAAATCCTAACTAAGACAGTAGTGATAGTTTCAGAGTCTAATTCGAAGGTTTGTGGAAAACGTTAGTAACTTTAGGGTTTTCAGCCTTTAATGAATATAACTAGTTCTAATAAATGGAAATAATGATGATATTAGGACAAATGAACCTTGATCTCATTTAAGGTTCTGGAAAGTGGTTTCTAGGACTCTAAGTCAAGGTATGTGCATTTACTCCTTAAGTTGGGAATACTTGTGCCTTAACCTATTTTTCTATAACAAGGCTTTATTAAACCCCATTTCATATACTCTTGAATCTTTTGCTATACTTTCCTTATAAATTAGTTTTGGAACATTAATCTTGGGTCCTAGTACCCCACTGCCATGCTTATTGACTCATATGATTATTCTTGCCTTGACTACTTTTTATAGAATGTAGATTTATGTTTATTTAATCTAAAGTAGCGGTACTTATGTACAACCACCCATAGAGGAAATATAAATAATCGCGCTGGGGAATGTCTTATTCTCCCATCACTTAAGATTGGAGGTTCGGTAGGTGCCTGAACCCTACTTAGTTAGGTAGAAAATAATTATCTTACATGCAAATCCATTTAATATAATTGTTAATGACAAGTTTCTTTGATTTATAGCCTCATACTCTTGTTATCTTCATCTTTTGAAGAACCATAACCCATTTTTATTGTTTACTTTTCTTGTTATCCTAGACTAGTTTTATGACAGATACTTGTTTTTCCTTTCCCTTTTACTGGGTGCCTTCCCAACCACCCATGTGTTGATCAAGGTGATGGACAATACATAAAGATCTTAGGTTTTGGCTTGGACTTGGTAGATGGAGATGTTGCTTTGGAGACACAATTGTAGTTGTTAGACTTCCCTCTGTCTAGATCATGTTTATGTATCTTCATGTAAACCCTAATAGGAGAATTTAATGTATCTTGTAAACCTTTTTATGAAATTGAATATAGTCAAAAATTTAACTTATGCTGCTATCCAAAGGTCTTTTTCTATACCGATGTTTAATAAATTTGGAAAATTTATGCCCATTCCATCATACCTTTAAATGTGTTTGGAATGGATGTCAACTCTTCAAATTTTTAGTAAAGGGATGATGTCACCTCTTTACAACCCCCATTGACCCCAAGATCGAAAGGACTTACCACAAGTGCCTTCATGAACAAAGAGACAAGATAAACGACGAGGAGTTCAACTGTTGGATGCAAGTAGCCCTGATTGCACAAAGAGAGAGGCTCATGGTTGAAGCCAGAGTTGTCGTACAACCAGAGCAACAAGCAGCTATAGAAGCAGAGTGACAAAGAGAGCTATTTGAGTTCTCTATCCCTATGGCTGCAGATGTACGCAACCGTATTGTCCAACCTACTATCAAAGCTCAGAACTTCAAGATCAAGACCAACTTGGTGATGATAATGCATAATGACAACATCGGAGGATGCATCAATGAAGATCCCCACGAGAATCTGTAAAAGTTCAAAGATCTCTGTGGACTGAGTAAGAAAGCTAGCATCCTAGAAGAGGTGATGAAGCTTAGATTGTTCTACTACTCCCTCACTGTAAAAGCTGGGGTATGGTACAATTCCCTAGATGACCGCATCATCACAACTTGGGAGGAACTTCAAAGCCAATTCCTTGAGAAGTTCTTTCCACTGTCACTCACATATCAGCTCAGAGGGGATATCAATGGCTTCAAGCAAGTTCCGTCTGAGACTCTCTTTGAAGCTTGGAAGCAATTCAAGGAGTTACTGCAAAAATGCCCTCATCATGGCAAACCTCTTTCACAACTTGTCGAACATTTTTATAGGGGAGTTTATTATGAAATCAAGTGATTCATCTATGCCGCCTCTAGTGGATATTTCATGCCGCAAAGTTTTGACGATGCCTGGAAGGTAGTTAGTAGGGTAGCCAAGAACCAAGCCAATTGGGGTTCATCTCATAAGGGAGGCATCCTTAAAGTGGCAATGGTAAAAGATACATCTGAGTTGAAGGGAATTGTTGAATATCTAAAGATGCTCACCCTAAGGAGAAACAACCTTAAATACACCCTTTTAAATAGTGGGCAATGAGGCCAATCCTCTATCCAACCTAAGGCATTTACCAAGTCTGCAGTGCAGTAGGCCACACGAGTCTACAATGCAACCATCTCTACCAGGCCACTAGAACATAATCCAACCTTAGTTTGATAGTGCTCCTGTCATTGAAGAAGTTAATGCTATCAACTTCATTCTAGGACAGGGGTACTACAACTCCAACAGGTCAAGGAACCATCTAGGGTTCCAATATGGAAATCCAGATGGGGCAACCAATGCCCACGAGTTCCAATAGGGACCCAGTTAGAACCAAGTTCGGGGTCCTCCTGGTTTCCAACAACAACAAAACCACTGCCAGAACAATTATAATCCTAGTCAGTATCACAACAACTATAATCAATGGCAACAACAATGTAACTAGCAAGGGTAACTTCTCTTGGGTCAAGGTAGTCAGTAGAATACACATGTCCCCAATGAACAAACCCGCCTAGACACTATTGAGAAGATGCTGGAAAACCAACAAGCCTACAACAACTCAATGGAAGCCCAACCCACCCAAATTGTTGCCGCTATTCATCCTCTAGCCAGCTTATTTGTAGTTTAACGTGAAGGAAACCCCAAGAACCAAGAAGAACAACTAAAGGTCATCAGTACATGCTCTGGACGCGTGTTACCAGAACCTCCTACCCCAATTATAAAAAATAATAGGTTGATTCTTGAGACGAAGAAGATGAAGAAGTCACTCCAACAACTATACCAACAGCCACACCAACTGAACTAGTTGTTGAATCTCCAATAAATGCACCAACATCCATCCCAGTAGAACCAATGGTGGAAACTCCAGTGGCAAACAACATGCCCAATATTGAGAAGGCACCAGAATATGAACCAACATCTGCTTCCATGCACGTGGCACCCATTTACAAGACCTAATTCCCTTGCTAGATTCGTCTAGCTCATACACAACTAGACTCAAGATTCATGAAGTTCAAGGAAGCGATGAAGAAGCTACATGTCGACATACCTCTGTTTGACACTCTTGCAAAAATGTCATCTTGGACAAAGTTCTTAAAGGCCCTCCTCATGCGCAAGTACTTAACAAAGAATATTGAAAATATGAAGCTAGCACAGAAGACATCAGATATCATCCTAAGCAAGATGCCAAAGAAATTAAAAGATCCTATATCTTTTGGAAGGGTCTAGCTGATGTTGGGGTAAGCATTTCTATCATGCCTTATGGCTTGTGCAAATGACTAGGTTTAACAATTGACATCCTCCCTACTAGAATTTTGATTCAACTTGCTGACTCTATAATGACTACCCCCATTGATATTGTAGAAGATATCCATGTTCGAGTGGGTCCCAAGTCATATTGCCCATGTGACTTTGTCATCATGGAAATCAAGGAATACCAACATTATCCTCTTATCTTTGGGTGACCCTTCCTTGCTACCGCTCATGCACTCACTGATGTTGAAGTGGGAATCCTAACATTGAGCTTGGGACATATATTATTGACTTTAGAGTCTTTGAGAGTATCAAGTGTCCTTCATTTCAAGAGCAATGCTATTTAAGTGATTGTCTTGAATAAATGGTGCAAATATGACAGGAGGACCACATTTCTGAAGATCCTTTGGAGACCACACTCATCAATGTCAATGCTAATGAATTGGATGATGAACAAGTGGAGAAATTTCTCTTTCTCCTAAACTCTGCTATAGAAGATCTTGAGGTTGAGTTTGAATATCTGAAATCTTCCTCCATCTTTAAAGAATAAGAACCTAATACACCATAGATGAAGCCTCTACCCAAGGGGATCAAGTATGTTTTCCTAGATGAGAAGAAGGTTTGCCCAGTCATCATCAATGTAGATCTCATAGCAACCCAAGAAGATAAGATATTTAATGAACTAAAGAAAATATAGAAGGCACTAGGTTACAAGATGACTGATATGACAGGTGTGAGACAAGCCCTTTGTAGGCATAGAATCAACATGAATGAAAACTAAAAGGCATCCATCAATCCTCAACTCAATATAAATCCTATCCTAAAGGGGGTTATTCGCAAGGAGGTGACAAAGTTGTTACTTTATGGGATCATCTACCCCATCTACGATTCACCTTGGGTAAGTCATATGTAGGTGGTGCCCAAGAAAGGGGGTACTACAATTGTTCTAAATGAGAAGAATGAGCCTATTCCCATGTGCACAGTGATAGGGTAACACATGTGCATAGACTACCACAACCTCAACAAAGCAACCAGGAAGGACGACTTCCCATTTCCATTTCTCCATCAAGTCCTAGAAAGGCATGCACAGCATGAGTTCTTCTGCTACTTAGATGGATAACTCTTCTTTTATTAGATACCCATCCATCCCAAGGATTAAGAGAAGACAACATTCATGTATCCCTTTGGCATGTATGCCTTTCAGATTATGCAATGCACCAATGACTTTTCAGCGCTTGATGTCTGCCATCTTCTATGACTTTACTAAAAACATAATGGAGACCTTCATGGATGAATTTTCAGTCTATGGAGGTTCTTTTGAACAATTTCTAAACAACCTTTGCTTAGTCTTAGAGCATTGTGAAGAAGCACATCTGGTACTTAACTAGAAAAATGCCACTTCATGGTGAAGGAGGGCATTGCTCTAGGGCATAGAGTCAGCTCCAGAAGCATTGAAGTTGATAAAGTGAAGATTGAAGTTATAGCAAATCTACCTTCTCCAACCACTATCAAACATGTTAGAGCATTCTTAGGAAATGTTGGGTTCTACATGAGGTTTATCTGTGACTTCAGTAGGAGCACGAAGCCATTCACAAATCTTCTTCATAAGGATGTGGACTTCAACTTTGACTCTGATTGCATGAAGAGCTTCAACTCTTGAAGGAAGCTCTCATCTCAACTCCCATCCTTCATGCCCCAGATTGGTCTATTCCCTTTGAGACCATGTGTGATGCTAGTGATTATGTCGTAGGTGCGCTATTGGGGCAAAGTGTTGATAAAAAGCATCATGTCATCTATTATGCAAGAAAGACACTAGATGATGCACAACATAATTATGCTACGACAAAGAAAGACCTTCCTATTATTGTCTTCCCTTATGACAAATTTCACACTTACCTAATAGGCTCACAGTTGATACTCTACACTGATCATGCCTCTATAAGGTACTTAATGTCAAAGAAAGATAGGAAGACCAGGTTGATTAGATGGATCATATTGTTATAAGATTTTGATCTAGAGATCAAAGACAAGAAGAGGATAGATTATGTAGTTGTTGATCACCTTAGTAGATTGCATATTCAATATTCTGATGGAGTCCCTATCAATGACTCTTTACATGATGACCATTTGCTATAGATATCTACATTGATGCTATAATATGCAGATTTTATCAACTACTTAGCTGCATGAGTCCTTCATCCAAACCATACAGGAAATGAAAGAAGGAAATTCATGGCAGACGTTCATCACTACTATTGGGATGAGCCTTATCTCTTTCGTCTATGTTCTTATGGTCTCTATCGCCACTATATATCTGAATAAGAAGCTCCTCTTATTTTGAAGCAAGGCCACTCTGGCCCAACTAGAGGTCACATGAGCTCTAAGAAGATCGCTTTCAAAGTCCTTCACTGCATATTCTTCTATCTTCTATCTTTAAAAATGTTCACAACTTTGTTAAATCATGTGATCAATGTCAAAGGTCTGGCAATATTTCTAAGAGGGATGAAACAACCCTTAATTGTTGGCAATAAGTGCACATATTCAATGTATGGGGATACATACTCGTTGCAGTCGACTATGTTTCTAAGCGGGTCGAGGTCATCCCCGCCATTTCTTGTGATTCCAATCTAGTCATAAACTTGTTTAAAGACAACATCTTCCCTCGCTTTGAAGTCTTGCACACTATTATTTCTGGTGAAGGATTGCACGTCCTCGAGTGCAATTTTGAAACTCTCCTTCATAGATATGGTGTTACACACCGAGTCGCCACTTCTTATCATCCTCAAAAGAGTGGACAGGTGGAGGTTTCTAACCAAAAAATAAAATCCATTCTCGAGAAGACAATTGGAAAGACATGGTAGGATTGGGCACACAAGTTGAACAATAGTCTTTGGGCATAGAGAACTGCATAAAGACTACCCTCGACACTACACCTTTCTATCTCATCTATGGGAAGTCATGTTATCTACTAGTGGAGCTTGAACATAGCTCAGTGGGCCATCAAGCAACTCAACTTTGACTTTTGAGCAACAAAGGAGAATCATTTACTTCAACTATAAGAGCTTGAAGAGTTACACTTGACTGCATATGAAAATGCACACATCTATAAAGAACACACGAAGATGTGGAATGATGGCCACCTAAAAAGGAAGGACATGCAAGTTGGAGACCAAGTACTACTACACAACGCATGTCTTCGCCTCTTCCCAGGAAATCTCAAAACTTTATGGTTGGGTCCATTGATTATCAAGCACGCCTTCCCTCATGGAGCTGTGTTGATATGGAGTGAGAAAAATGGAGAATTCAAAGTCAATGACCACCGTATCAAACACTATTTCACAATGGATGACATGCATGCCAACCAACATACCCCCCTACTCCCTCCAACTTATCATGACTAAGTATTAGGTGTTGAGTCATTGACATTAACAAATGCGCTTCTCGGGAGGCAACCCGAGCATCATTTCTTTCATTTCCAGCTATTTTTACATCTTAGTTCATATTGCATTTAGTTAATATAGTATATCTCATTACAAGATCACTAGTTCTAACAATTTTGATTTTAGGTGAATGACTCTTGTTGAAGGGAGAGCAACCACAACATGTGCACCAACCAACAAAGTCTTTCCCCTCCATCTTAAATTTAATGTTTGCTCAAGGATGAGAAAATATTTAAGTTCAGGGTGGAGGGTGGGTGGTATGTATTCTACTTTATACCCACATCTATCTATTTACAACTCATGATCTTGTCATTGCATTCATCATGCGTCACTTTTAGGTTAAAAATTTTCATAATTTCTTTCCTAAAGAAAACAAAGACATTACCTAGTTGGCTTAGAATTATGCATTTTTCATAGATATTTCCCCTTATTCAAAGCAATGCCTCAAAAGGACCAATTTTTGAAACTAACCAATGGCTAGAAATTATCCTTTGTGGCATGTGAATCCAAAAATCATGTTTCCTTGGAAAAGATGGTAAGCTCTGAAGAAATTGAGAGGGATCTAAAACATCTTGCTCCCTATTGACTAATGAAACAATTGCATGGAATTGGCATTTGTACCATCTTAGAGTCATTATTTAAGCAGAGTGGGACAAGGAGAACAACGCAGTTCATTGAATTGTAAATCAAGTTGCATGACAATCTAAACTCTCTTGTACACTTCTTCTTCCATCTTCTTACCTTCCATTCCCCAAAACAAAAATACAAAAGCCACAAAAATGTGCCAAACTCTAAGTTCAGGGTGGCACACCTCATTTCTTTCATCTTACCGCTTCTTCCATACCCCTCACAAATTTAAAAGGGGGCACACCACCAAGAAAAGATGCTAAAAGTGCAAACCAAAAACATGCAGTAAATGAAACTACAAACAAAGAAATAAAAAGATCTCAAGTCGAATAGAGGAGAGATCGCTTCCCTCCATACCTCCATTAACTTCCTTTTTCTACCTATAAGAAAAATGAATGCCTCAAATATTTACCCTTCTCTTGATTACACCAGTGTCGGGTCAAGTGCATACTTGATTCTCTGCGAGTTTCCCTAAACTCTCATGAAACTCCTTGACATGCTTGATGTTGGGACAGTGGTGAGGAAGTGTCATTTGGGAAATAAAATGAGGACCAGAGATATGAAAACATGTGTTATGTGATCTCAGGAAGTTGGGGCAGCTTGACCATATCAAGTGGTAAGGAAAATAACATGATGGGAGGATGAGGCAATCACAAGGGTTGAGAGTATTAATTTGGTGAATGTTCAGATTTTTTGTTAGACATTTAAGTTTGGGGTATTTTGATGAATGCATATTCATCCCATTTTTTGTTGCATTTTCAGTCTAGTTTAGCATTCATACAGATTAGTTTTCATTAGAATAGCTTTGTTTTGATTTACTTAGGTTTTTATGTTTATTTGTAGGAATTTGATACTTTTCTTGACTCCCTTTGCATGTTTTGAATTTTTTCACTCTTCAGCAAGTTTGCCTAAGGGACAGCACCCTGGGAAAAATTATATTTTGAGCACTTTCAGAAGGTAGATTGATACACAAAAATTGTGTCCAAGATCAAAATCGACCTATCGATCGACAAGCCAATTGACATCAAAATCGACCAACAATCAAGAGGTTGACAATTTTGTCAACCTCCCTTCGTTGTGATGAACTCACTTCTTTGAAACTATTGATAAGTTGCTCTTGGATGGTGGATGTGCAGCTCCTAGCCTTCACCACGAACAACGAACAAGACAGCTTCTGCAGTGCTCCTGTGGTTGAGCTACAGACTGTAGGTTGACTTTTCTCTCAGAGTAGTAGACAAAGGACTCCTTTCTCTAGAGTATCCCACACAGACTAACTAGAACTCACGTGGCTCAGCAAGAATTAATAGGAAGGAGTTATCCTCCCTATTGGTGTACTAGTCACCAACCTTCTCTCCCACAACAACAACTTCTCAGTTATTCTCTCCCATTGGCTATCCCTCCTTTTCACGTAGGACTTGCCTGGGCTCTCTTGGTTACCTCAACCAAATAGGAAAATAGTTGTTAGAGGAACTGATTCTCAGTTTTCCATATTGTATTGTACTTTTGGAAGCCCCCAATATCCCTCTATTTATAGTAGAGGCTAGGGTCAAGATTCACAGTTGCTATCTGATACGGGATAAAGGTGCATGACTAGAAAGGACCAAAAGATCTTGAATTTTCATAACCTACAACAGACAAAACGATCATTTCGCACACCCAGATGGTCACCTGGTGCATGAGGCAGTTGTCTCGCACTACCATACGGCCGTTTGGAAGTTCCCAATCTGAAATGAATTTTGCCGTTTTGAATCAAATTAATATCTCATATTAATTTCCTTATTCCTCAAGTAAAGAACAATCAGAACTTTAGAAAAAAATCCCAAACATTTGTTCGATCCAACTAGGCCATCTCACCCAAGTGTGACACCCATCTCACTCACGCAGGAGGCCATCTGGTGAGTTGAGTCAAGCTGGTCGATTCAATCATATTGAACCGGTCAGTTCAAGGGCAGAACTAAGCCAAATCGGTCTTTGATCAACCTGACCCCCAAACGCCCATCTCAACTACTTGAGATGCCTGTCTGGATTCCCAAACAGCCATATCACTCAGTGTGTTGGTTGTTTGGCAAACATGGTCAGCCAATCAAGCAACCATTTGTGTAAATTGAATACCTAAACACTTTAGTAATCAATCCAATTGTCATTCAAGATCAAAATACTCTTTTAGATGAGTTCCTATGTGTGTGACCCTATAGGTCCCATTTCATGTTGGCAGTGAATATCCATAACTAGCTTATGACATCACAAGAAAAGAGTGGTGCCTCGTCGCACATCAATGCTACCTAAATGAAATTAAAATTTGGAGAACAACTTCGACCTACAAACTGTAGTGGTGATTGTATAATTCCTTTATCTCTGATATCCAGGATGAATTTGAGGCATGGTTCGTCATCCTCTCAACGTTTAATGCATGTTTCTTGAACCAAGAGCAGACTATCTGAGATAGTGTGACCTTAATCCTATATATTCATTCACATGTGCATGCACATGTGTTTCTCAGTCTCACTAATCAAGTGGACATGATATCATACTCCAGTAGGAGGGACAAATCCCATATCTATCACTCACATTCTATCTCCATGTGTCAAAGCCACCCAATCATCACTGTTATAACAACCCATGTTTCAGGATTACATTGGATGATGTCAAAGCATACCCAATGACATGTGACGAGTGCAGTGATTTTGGGTCTAAGAACCACAATCACCGCCTTCACTATGAGAGATGGATGTGACTACCATAACCATGTGTCACTCTCAAGGAGGGTCTATCTGATACAATGTTCTCTAATAGGTATATGTATGCTTGGCTTAATATTTCCATATCATGTCTAATGAGATTTAGTCATCAACCAACTCACACTCTGATCTTAAGTGTTATTGTTGTCTATCAAGCTTCCACAATAATAACTAATCATGGACATAATGAGAATATGTATATGTACCCTTAACATCCTTATGATCTCATCACAAGGATAGGAACTTGAAAACATACATCATTGAGTAATATAATACTCTAGACATTCACTTTGTATCCTCATTACTAAGTGGAACAAATGAATTGGAAGCTTGCCTTTATATATGTTATTACTAATCAAATCCTTTTAGGTAATTATGCCATGTCAATAATCATATGATTGGCTCTGCAGGCATACCTTACCAACAGACTCCCACTTGCGCTTAGATCCAATCTCCAACAGATGTCATCCTTAGTGATCTAATCATGTCCAACATGCTTTTGCTACGCTAGTGTTGATTTAGTGGGTTAGCAGCATTTTTCGTATGTCAGAATATTGCATGTTTCTTATCATTTCTCTCTAAGATGAAACCACCATAATATGGTATCTAATATTCCTTGCCTAACAATTAGCTCCATTGTTGTTAGAGTATTTCTACTGAGTCATCAATGGTTGGAACATATATAAGTTCATCCTATGAACCTCTAGATCCATATAGTATCACTCTGTGTTCACAATACAAGTATAATTGACTTATAATGTAGAATAGTATTAATGGATATTAGTTCGGAAACTTTCCAACTAATAACATCCTTTTCTCTTTTAAAACCAAAACATATTTTAATTTGTAATCAAGAAAAAAGTTCATGAATCCAATTTTAAGGAATATGGAAATTGGATTCCTTAAGACAAAAGGTCATGCATGCATAATAAAGTCACATGAACTTTGTAGTTTAAGTGACATATTTTAAAATCAAAACATATTTTAATTTCCAACTAATGTATTCGCTTAAGGAATCCAAATACCATTTTTTATGCAAAATACCAAAGTCCATTCTAAGTACAACAACAAGCATGACAATTAATAAATGAATTTTATCATGTTCAACATTTTGAACTTTATTTATTCAACCAATTTGTCCTTTTATGGTATCCATGTAGGTCTTGATCATAAGACCCTATTGTACCCTTTAGGTGTTACCCCTTTTGGTGGTGCTATCAAGGTCCTACCTTGTTAGCTTACATGGATTCCACATAGCTCAGAAAAAGGCTTCTGGTTGACTAGTTGGCTTATCATGTATGACCAAAACCATCTGAATAGATAGATTCACAATCCTCCAATCTCATATGTGTTCTAGTAGAATATTTTGTTCTGTATTATGATGAACATGAGATTCTACAACAACTTATGATTCTCATTGTACCCTTGTTGTTGACCTCAAACACTATGAGTTCTACTTTCACTCCCACTGAAACTTTAGGAACTCAGTTATCCTATCAATAAAGCAATTTTGTTATTGGATTGGGATTAATAGTAATGTTCAAAAATCATTGTTTATGGATAAACCTTATTCAAGAAATAACTATTTCAATGTAGGATTCAGTCCCTTAGACATATTGGAACATTCCTAAATCATATCATACATGATGTCTGACAAACCATTTATGTGGTACATTATTTAGTGATAAGTATATATTTTTGTGGATATAAGAAGATTAGATTAATTGACAATTATATAATGACTCATCATGGTATAATTCCTTCATTCTAACACATCATCATACTCAGGTGGATTTTACTGGTGATACATTATCATAGACTATTTTAGAAGGTTCTCAAGTTATAAAAGTATTTCAATATTTGATCATATCAAAGTAGCTTAATACTTTCATCAGTTTTTATAATCTCCTTGAAAATTTTCAAGAGATTAATTCTTTCATTTCATTTGGTACATATCATCATATTTCCAGTAAATGAAAATGAAGTATTAGTTAATTATCTATAACACTCATTCCATAAGATCTTCATTCATCATATGAATAAGGTCTAATGAAATCTTTATCCTCCCACTCCATTTAGCGAAGGACATCATTTCATATTGTGTGAGACTAAGACTTGCATGTTTCCTTAGGTTCAATAACCAAGCGAATCTAAACCCACATCAATATGTGTTCTAGGCATGCACCTCTCATATTCATACAAGATTACTAATGCTAATGATAGTCTTGAGTCATCAATTATAATCCTTTGGTATAAACATTATAAACATACATCTTTGGATCATTTCACAAAACTATTGCAAGATGTTTTAGGGAAAATGTCATGCAAGATCATATCATTGAAATAGAAGCACTAACAATTCTCTATTGATAATCATCCTTGTCTATACAAGATGCATAAAGAAAATGTTTTTATTCTAATGGAATATTGAAATAGCAGTTCTAATAACTCTGTTACATGCCCATCGGGCTAAGATAAAATTAAATGCAGACTCTGGCTTCCACAACATTTGCTCTGTGTTGTCCATCTTTATCCTTCAATGATGGTCTTTACTTCTTGTTAGATATGTATCTGGTATCATATACCAAATTTTAAGAAGTAATCAAATTTATCTTGTAGTGTTTATACCTGAAATGGATGCCTCAGTTCCATCCTTCTTCTTCATTAGTTCCTCTAACTAGAGTGGGAAATTTCTCTTCCAATGTCTAGCCTATTGATAATGGTGACAACCACCTCTTTATTTATTTACTCCACCTTTTTCCTTGAGATCTGAAGACTTGGGTTTCTAGTTAGCTTTACAACGTTTCTTAGCTTTGACTTTTTCTTTGGAATTCCCCTTTGTCTTGTTGATCATCATCACATACTTGGGTTTGTCTTTCTTCATCTGTGTCTTAGTTGTTCTGAACATGCCCAACAACTCTTTCAATGCCTTGTCAAAGTCGTTCACGGTGTACTTCATGATAAACTAACTATATGAATCTTGCAGGGACTGCAGAATCACGTCAATGACCAACTCTTGACCCAAGGGGAATCCCAGTTTACCTACGTTTTCCACATATCCAATGAGCTTAAGTACATGTTTTCTGATGTAATCTAATGTTAAAGGATATAATAAGGATTATATTTGATGCTTAATTAGGATTTTTAACCCTTGGTCATGATATGATGGAATTAGGGTCAAATACCCTTATTACTGACTTATATCTAATATAACACAACCTAGTCTAAGACCTAGATTAGGTCTGATTGGCATGTTATGAATGTATCATGACACATTAGGGATTAAGTACATATAGATTGAATGTTGGTTTATTTAATGTACCTTAGCTTTCTTTGAATATGTTTGATGATTGGAGTGCATAATGTATTTGAAGATTATATTGCATGGTTCTTCAATGCGGTATGTGGTTACGATTATGAATAATCACATGTATTGACTCTTGGAGATTATTGATGGTTTCTTGATGTTTGATGAATAAACTATTAGATGTTTATTTAATTGTATTAAGTTAGAGTTCCACAATGAATATCACATAAAGTATAGAATAACATGAACCCTAAATTACACCCATCAAGGGGTAATTCACATAAATGTAATGATAGATAATGATTACACCCAAGAATGCATATCAAGCATGGGATAGAATATGAAACAAAAATAAAGTTCATATGTTCCATTATAAGATTGCTATATATATATGTATATTTATATGTATATATATGTATATATGTATATATATACATAGATACATGTGATTTTTTGGATGAACCCACTTACCCAAATAGAAATATGTTGATTGTATTTTGTTATTCGGTGTTTTAGGTAGTTGATACACATGATACAAGAACATGAAGATAAAGATGAAAGCTTTTGTAGATATTAAAGCTATTCAAAGGAGTATTAGTTCAATAGTATCTCAGTTCTTCTCATGTGTGAGTATTTGTAGGAAATACATGTAAATCCATAGAGTAGCTCATTATACAATTTTGTACACAATATTTGTTCGAATTGATGGAGATTATTGACTATTATTTATTATTCGTAAATCTAATCCTGGGAAATTTTGGTATCAATCCATGAATTATAGGTCTATCCTAACTGCAGAATGGTCAGAATTGGGGGTCGTTACAGCTTACAAAGCCAAACTTCTCACTTCGTAACATGCTATAAATAGTACGCCATACTTTTAGCAAATGATTGGACACATGACATTCATTCCTTACCTTGAAAGGCACATCACTTGCTAAAACATTACAATTTTCTATGCCAACATAATTACCACTCACTCTCTATGAAGTTACCAGAGGCAGTATTGGTGTGTTTGGACCTCGATGTTTGAATCATGATTTGGCATTCTAGTAGTAACTCTCTATGTTTAATCTTTTCTTTTAACGATGAACAACGTTGATTAATACTATATCAAATTGAAGTCCATATTGGATATGAATGTAAAATCAACATACCTAACTTTGTTAATAACAATTAGTTATCACACATTAATGTCGGTTGTATGAATAAAAAACTTGGCATACTGAAGTAAGTTTTTCTTAGGGAAGTCAGGACATACTTTATTCAACCCTCCCTCCTCTTACAAGGAAGATGTTCAAACTACTTACATTGCCAATATGAAAAAGAAATTTGGTAGAACTTCTATCATTGCAGAAAGGGAAAGGGAGAGAGTGACCAACATGGTCGAGGGGAGTGTCTCTGCATATAAGACCTTCTGTAGAAGTTTTTGGATGATGTTTGTCTAGACAGTTTGTAAGGTTGTTCAATTCACAATCCACTTTCATGATATTCACATCTTTGATGTGCATTAGTTCTTTATTTAAAACACATAACCATGGTAGGAGATTGGGGTAGTTATTAGATCATCCCTTAATAGCCTCTACTACAATGTTTCTACATCATTCAATCATGACCTTTGTATGTTTCCACTCTTTCATCACCTTCATAGTTAGTCCAATAGCTCTGATCTCAGCTTCTTCTATAGTTTTGACCTAAATTATTCTAGACACTCTCCCTATCCATTCTCCACTCCAGCTAAGAATTGTTATAGAAATAGCAGCATGGTTGCCTATTATAGATGCATCCAACATCATAAGCACCCAACCCATATCCAGATTAACCCAATGAGGATATCGATCAATGCCTTGATCCTTGCACCTTCTGTGCTAATTCCACACCTCAATGATCTTGCTACACCGAGAGTTGAACTTGTTCGGTTGCCTTTCTGCACTTGTATTCAAATTGTCAAATACATATCCACTCCTATAATTCATAACAATCTAGAAACACACAATGAATTTTGCTTTGTGGTCTTCATTTCCCTACATATTCAAATGCATCTATTCTATGAGATGTTTTCCATGGTGAGTGTTAGAGTAATCAAGATAATTGAATTTTTTCCATAAGGCCCTTGCATATAGACAGTCTCTTAGCGCATGTAGGGTTCTCTCATCTTCATTTTTACACATGGGGCGGTAGTTCTTGTTAGTTAATCTCCTTTGTTTCCTTCTTTTATTTGTCATTATGGCTTCATGGGCAACGAGCCACATGAAAATTATTCCTTTTCTAGGGACCTTTAGTTTCTATATATTTAGTTGATTGTGATCCATCATAGTGAGTTCTTCCTCATTGTAAATAATCCCATACGCTGAACTAGTTGTATACCTTGCCCTATCATCATATTTCCAACTCCATGTATCTCCCATACAATTGTTATGAGGTACATGTAAGTTTTGGTTCTAATTAATGCAATCATTAGGTAGATTGATCTTCAAGAACTTTGTATCCTTGTTGCCATTCGGGTCAACCAAGCTCGATACCCTCATTTCCATGAGTTTTTCTTCGACAAGTTTCAAGATGATATAAATAAGCTTCCCGTGGTCAGGAACCCATTCATCTTACTAGAACAGAGTGTCCCCGGATTACTAATGATTTTTGAGCTATTTTCTAGGATAAAGTCGAACTGCTCCAAAATGGAGTAGTACGAAGACCATTTTGTCCATTTAAACTTTTGTATTATTTCTACAAGCCCTCTCTCCACATAGATGGTATTCCATTCTTCATATCTGAAATATTCTTCCACATAACTTCCTTGTTCTACGTTGACATTGACTTAATGCCTAGAACACCCTTCTCCAAGCTAGATGTGATTTTTCTCTAGGCTTCGATGGAGATCGGTTTGTGCTTGTGGCTGCTTTATCAGATAATGATCTTATCCATGTTTCTACAGACACTGATAGGAATTATCACCATTTGCATGGTATATGTTGGAATGTTGTTATACCCTAAATTTTGGTAAAATTGAATTATATAGATATAAGCCATGAGTATATTTCTCCAATGATATTATCAACAGATTGATAGTGTTATTAATGATAATATTTATATTACAAATATGTCCTTGGAGGACTAGATAAAGAATAAGAGTTTTTGTATACAAATAAATTTTAATGACTTTGTGAATTGTTGAAAAATAGAAATATGATATATTGGATAAGTTTCCAATAGAAAATAAGATGTGTAATATTTTGGATAATTAAAAGAGTTTATTTAGCCAGTTTGGCAAAACATGTTTTAGAGCATCAATTAATATTGTATTATCTAACTATTGGCATACTAGAAAATAGTAAGGAAGGGAAGAGAATTCTAGAAATTGGGAGAAAAAGGACATTTAATGAGGTATTGGTAATTAATTTAAAAAAAATGTTAAAAGAGCAAGTTTTTGCATATGCCACACGTCAAAATGAATCTCACAATATTATATCTATATTGGGAGAACATTAATGAGTTCATATATTTGATTTAAGGAATATATCAAAGAGAAAGAGAAATAAGCATCAAAATAGTCAATAAAGTGTCATGAATTTCATATTTTTTCCATTTGGCATGTCAACTAACAAATATGGATGATTGGTTCAGAAATGTACCAAAGAAAGAAAAGAGAGAGAAAGATAGGAAGTTATATCTCATGGAGATCATAGTTTGATCCTCTCCTTAATAGTTAAATTTTAGTTTGCTAAATAGGATAATGGAATAGAAAAAGGGATATAATGGCTCTTACCTTACGTGATACATTTCCAAAACAATCCATCCTTGAAGTGCTACTTATATGGACTACAAAATCCTCCTCTTTCATGGTAGAAAGCCCTCTCTTAATGGTAACATGTATCCAATTTCTCCCATAGAATAGCAATGTCTTCCCCTTTTGTACTAGTTTGGAGAGTATCGACGTGAGTTATGGTTGTCAACTTTATGATCTAGGAAGGGCAGAGCACCAACATGCACCAGGGATTCTAGGTGTCACTGAACGGTCTCTTTCCTCCATTATCCAAGGATGAATCATCCTCACCTTCGTGACCTAGGGCAAGCAAGAATCAAAGTATTAGTACATATCCCAAAAGTCGAAGGATAGTGGTTTGAGATGCAGCAATATAAGGCTGGATCGGCGTTCACCTTGCCCTCTTGCTTAATCATGGGATACCCAATCATGAGTGGTATTGGTGGTTGGATTTTAGAGGTTAGAGTCTGGTATGGTGATGGGAGGACGATGATGACCTGGAGAAGGGGTTGGCAGAGGATTACTTGAAACCAAGTCTCGCTTTCTGGATGTGGCGGACTAGAGAGAGAGAAAGAAAAGTGATTGTTCCCAGGCCTTAGAGCAAGGTCAGGGATGTAGAAGACGGAGCATGACATGTATCCACAAAGTGGCATGGACAGGAAGCGTTGAGACAGAGCATGATGTGTATACCACTAGCTGTGCATATATTGGATCTGGTCTAATGATCAAAAGACAAAGAAAAATAGATGCGAGTTTTTTTCCTATAGAAATCAACTATCCAGAAGCTTTGTTGAAGGATTTGAAGCATTCATTAATAATGGATATTTGCTCCAAGAAAGCTTTGGCAAAGATAACTATATCATTTGCAAAGCTAATATGGGACACAGTTGGGTCCTTGTTGGGAGATTTAGTATGTTTCCATTTGCCTTCCCCTACATACTGTTCAATCAGTTGTGAGAGTCGTTCCATGACCATGACAAAGAGGTACATAGAAAAGGGGTTGCCTTGCCTCAGTCCATTGGAGGTTTTGAAGCTAGGGAGGGATTCTCCATTCCATATGATGCTAGTAGACCCAAAAAATAGGGAATTCATGGTGTGTTTCTTGATATTATTTTGCCAATGTGCCTTCTTTAGAGTATCTTTGATGAACACCCAATATATCCAACTGTAATCTTAGGAGAGATCAACCTTTCTAGACATTTGATGCGTAGAATGTTTCTTATGCATGTTGTGATTGATATTTTGAACTAGAACAATGTTATCTGAGATTTTCTGACCATAGACCAAGCTAGTTTGGGAAGGCGATGTCCAATGAGGTATGCAATAATTTACTCACTCTTCTATACCTTGGAAATCAGTTTGAGACAAATATTATCGAGTGAGATAGGTCTGAGTTGGTTGTAGTTAATGGGCTTCTTAGTCTTGCGGATCATAACAATGTTGGATTACCAATAGTATCCAAGATAGAGCCTCCTTTAGCATGTGCTTTAATAGATTTTAGAACTGAACTTTTGACAATTTTTCAATTTTTCTTGATGAACAGGTTGTCGGTGCCATCAGGTCCTGCAGCCTTATAGGGATCTAGATTTTTTCAAAATCTTCCATGCTTCATGTTCAGTTGGGGGTAACGACAAGATTTATAACTCTCATGGATGACAGAGTCTTAAAGACACTAGCATCGCCTCTATTTCCAACTGAGAGGTTGTAGAAGTTGAGTTGAACAAATTTGTGAAATGTTCACAGACAATTTCCTTCAGCTCCCACCACTTACAATAATCCAATATCCATTGCTATTTTACAGGGTGTTAATGTTGTTAGATCTCCTCCTCTTCTAGATGAAAGCATGGTAAAATTTACCGTCATTATCCCCATGTTTTAACCAACTGAATTGACTTCGTTATTTTTAGTTTCTTCTTCCTACGGAATGTTTTCAAAGTCATGTTCCACCTTCAAGCAATCATGATCTTTATCCGCATGATAATTTTCTTGTAACTCCTTTTGGATGTTGCAGATGTGTGATATGAGTCCATTTTTGTCATTTCTTATATTTGCCATGGTCATGTTGTCCTGGTTATGTATTCAGTTATGGAACAAAAAGAACTGGCATGGTTTCAAATATTAATAAATTTATACACAGACGAGGCCATGTCGTTCTTCTAACAACTTTGAAATATGTGCAACCTTCACTCTCATCTGTATCCACCAAGGATCAAGGAGCCCCGAGCGTACGTGGTAAGTCTTGTCCCCTTTTTGACTGGAAAATTCACAAGAAATGTCTTATAGGGACTAGATTTGAGAGTATTTTTGTCCATTTTCTTGCTATAGAAAAAAAAATAGAAGAGGGATATTACTAACTTTCTTCGATTTTGTTCTATAGCAAGCAAAAGGACAAAAAACGTCTTAAATCTTGTCTCAAATCTAATCCAATTATCATAATCCAATTCACAAAGGCTAACAATATGATTTCTTATGCGCCGCTCGAGTTATTGTGTTGTGTCTTGCTAAATTCACCTTGATCTGCTATAGCTAGTCAAATTTTCCACTTGTTGTGATGGCCCCGCCTTCCAGTAACCCCCAATTAAGGGAGACCAGGAGGTCAGAGTCGTTATCCCAATTTTCCGATCAAAGGTTCGACAAATAAACATTAATAACTATCAAACTTTACCAGACTATACTGATAAGCTGTAACAAAACAAAATTTTTGCATACCTTTGAAAAACTTGGATTTATAAACTTCTATCCACACACGTATACTACTCTAACTAATCCTCCTTCCACTTTCAGTCATGTATTCACAATGTACCAATTTACTATTTGTCCTTTTGGGTTTGTACCTAAAATGCCGAAAAACAAAACGTCAGTCAGCATAAAGCTGGTATGTGGGGGAAACAATAATCATGAAATTATCCATAACAATTTATTGCAATCAATTACAGTTTATCAACCAACTTTACGTTTTAAATATAATTGCATGATCCATACATACCCTATCCTCTGCGATGTCCCTACAGTGGACATGGGTGCTACCTTCCTTATGGTAGATCCCCATTAAACCCCTCATGATCCTACCTAACTGATGATACAGTTTCTAGGGTTGAGTCACATGGCACTACCCGTAGATAGCCCACTCCTTAACTCATGGCGTGCTATAGTGTCTCATGGCACTACACATTGGTAGCCCAATTTCTAACTCATGATATCCTAGACTTTATTATAGGTTCCCTTTTTAGCATTTGTAAAGCCACATAGGAGGATCCAGATCTAAGCCAGTTATATATATATTTATAGTGATAATCATAGTCACTTTATAGTTGCATGAAATAAAAGTCATCCAAGCAGTTTATTTCAAACATCTGATAAAATCTCCCGGAATCGTCGTGAAACTAAGGCGGTTAATCATAAACGTAACCACGTACATGTGATTGCATATTTTGAGACAGAATCAATCAAATAGAGAAATCTCAACCAAGCAACCAATTATGCATAGAAATCCTAAAATAAACATACAAAATTTCTTTTATCAAGATTTAACCAAACTCATCTTATTTCTTAGGATTTCTATTCATTTTTAGGGTTTCCTTTGAAATTAGGGTTTTGCCTCCACTTTTAACATTATGAATCCTAATTTAGAAAAACTACATAAAAACCCTAAATTTCTCATCTTACTACTCCTAACAGACTTATTATCAACCTTTTTCCATAATTCATAATCGACAAAGTTTTTCTCTTCTTTTACCCTAAATTAGGGTTTCCATATGTATTATCCTTCATATAAATATTAAAACCCTAAATTAGCCAACTTTGCATTCAAAACGAATGAAAACACAACAGGTTAATACTCTTCAAATTAACCTATTGATCCACAAAGTTTCACCCTTTATATAAAATTAGGGTTTCTAATTACCCTTTTAATACCTTTTTCTACCAAATTAATGTACTTTTGTAAAAAAAGATAGAATCAGGTTATCAAACAATTTTTATCTTGTTCCTTGTATTTTTCTAAGCAACTTTCATATAAAAAGTTTTCTCATCAGAGATTCCTAGCTATTTCTATGAATTTCACAAAGTAAACATTTTTATGGATTATTCGAGTAGAGATAAGAATTTACCAAAAATTGTTGGACGTTCGATCGATGTGCCGCTGGTCCACTTTTAGATTTGATGCTCTGCGTCGATCGCCTCCACTACGTGAGCTAAGTAAGTGCGCTGGTCCTGGGATTGTTGGATCTTCGCGTGGGTTCACCGTGGATCTCAATCCAACAGTTTCTTCTCTTCGTGCTCCTCCCTTTCTTTACTAGAACAACACAGTGGAGCCGCAGCTGGACCTCATCAGAGAAAAAGCAATCGAGAGAGGGAGAGGGTTATGGGACTCGAGAAGTAGCCGCCTAGGTTTGTGAGGGTGTGAGGGAGCTTGTGAGGGTCCATTTATAGGATATGGCGGCTTCTTTAGGGTTCCTTCAACCCTGCCGCCGCCCTAAACCTCAGGCAATTTTCCCATTTTGTGTAGATGCATTGATAGCCAGCCAACCTAGGGTCAAGAACCTTTGTTTCTCTCTCACGAACCCAATGGTACACCTTCCATGAGTGCACGTGTGTTGATTTGATCAGAAATCAAAGGGGAAAATCCCCCCTGTACTCGGCCTAAGTCCATGTCCTGCTGGGACTTTGATGATGAGTGGTACCTGTTGGATCAAGATCTAATGGCCCACATACTTCACGCTGAAACAAAAGGAAACAATTTTTCCTATTATCAATATAAATCACATTTTGAGGATAATTTGAAAATACAATAACTCTCAATTCGTAATTCCTTTTTACCTCAAATTTAAAGGGAATCCTATTTATGATTTAATCTCCCATTATGCAAAATTTGGGATCATTATCAAAAGAAGACGAGACCTTTTCTTCAATTATAGATTATTACTTAAATATTTATATTTTCCACACACTTTCTCTTTCCTTTGTCATTATCTTGTTATTTTGGGTCCCTTAGACCTCAAGAAATCCTATAGGCATGTATTCCCATATTGGGAATATTTATTTTCCTTTATCCTATTATAAAAGGCTATTTCTCATATTTTCCTTTTTATTAATTAAACTCCTTTTCCTTTATATTTCTCTTTTCTTTTCAATTCGACTCAATGGCCAACAAAGCCCATTCTCAATCAATCAAGGCCATTTCACACGAAATCCATCACAAATCAAAGAAATATATTTCATTTATTCTTTAAAAGAGATTTACACTTTTTATTACATACTTAGGAAATTGAGGTTATAACATCCTCCCCTCCTTATAGGAACTTTTCCCTCAAAATTCAACAATCAAACAAACAAATTAGGATATTCCTTTTCCATATCCGTCTTTAGCTCCCATGTGGCTTCATCCTCTCCATGGTGCTTCCAAAGAACCTTTACCATCTCTATATCCTTATTTATGAGCTCTTTTACCTTGGTATCTAGAATCCGCAAAGGTAACTCAGGATAAGTTAGCTTCCCTTGAAGCTCAATGTCTTCAATGCTCAGCACATTGCTCGGATCTTGCACATATCACTTCAGATTGGACACATGAAACACATCATGCATCCTACTATATTGAGGGGGTAACGCCAAACGATATGTGGCTTCACCAATCCATTCTAACACTACAAACATACCCACATATCGGGGACTCAACTTTCCTATGTTCATGGCTATAGCTCAGAGTGGTCGTATTTTTAGAAAAACATGCTCTCCCACAGTGAAATGCACATCAGTCTGCTTCACATTGGCATACGACTTCTGTCGATCCTGGGCTCTTTTTAGCCTTTGCCTGATCAAAGCGACTTTATCAACATACACTTGGAGTTCATCTGACATCAACAAGGTCCTTTGACCAACATCATCCCAATGAAGTGGTGACCGACACAGTCTCCCATAAAGAGCTTCATATGGAGGCATCCTGATATTGGCTTGGTAGTTGTTGTTGTAGGCAAACTCAGATAATGATAAGTACTGCTCCCATGATCCACCCCAAATGAGCATATAAGCTCTCAGCAGATTCTCTAAGGTCTGGATTGTCCTTTCTGACTGACCATCTGTCTGGGGGTGATATGTGGTACTGAATCTCAACCTTGTACCTAGTTCCTCTTGAACTTGCTTCCACAGCTTGGAAGTAAACTTTGGGTCTCTATCGGAGATGATGAAACCGAGTATGCCATGCACACACTCTATCTCTCTGATATACAACTCAGCTAAGTCTGACACTTTGGCAGTGGTCTTTAGGGCAAGGAAGTGTGCTAAGTTGGTAAGATGATCTACCACAACCCATATAGAATCATGACCTTTCTTAATCCGAGGTAGACCCACCACAAAATCCGTGATGATCTGCTCCCATTTCCATTCTGGAATCTCTATAGACTGTAAAAGCCCACCGAGTCATTTGTGTTCTGCCTTCACCATTTGGCATGTAAGACAATTGGCCACATATGCCGCAATGTCTCTCTTCATTCCTGGCCACTAGAAAAACCTCTACATGTCCTTAAACATCTTGATTGTCCCCGAGTGCACCGTGTACTTAGAACCATGAGCCTCTTGTAGGATATGTTCCTTCAATGGTGATTGATTAGGAACCCATATACGATTCTTATATTTGATCCCTCCATCTATTCCCAATGAAAGACGGGTCTGTGGCTTCTTCATCAAGCCCTTCATCTTGTCAATTCCCCACTGGCCAACTCTACTGCTACAATCTCACTCAACAATTCAGACTGTATTTGGATATTGTCCAATCAAACTTGATCTTCTAACGGTTGTGGAGACCATTTTACCAGCTCTTCTAAACTCTTCCACTGACTGGAAAAAATAGTTGCACACCTGAGCTATTTCCAACTCAAAGCATCTGCCACGACATTCGCCTTTCCTGGATGATAAGCGATGGTGAAGTTGTAATCCTTCATGTACTCCATTCATCGTCGTTGTTTCTATGTCAGGAGGTATTTCAGGCTCTTATGGTCAGTGAGGATCTCAGAAGTAGCACCATACTGGTAATTCCACCAAAACTTCAATGCATGGATGATAGCAGCCAGTTCTAAGTCATGCGTCAGGTAATTCACCTAGTTGGGCTTAAGCTATCAAGAGGCATATGCAACCACATGCCGATTATGTTCTAACACATAGCCAAGTCCCATCTTTGATGCGTCAGTGAAAATCATGAAACCCTTATTGCCTGACGGTAAAGTCAAAACTGGGGCAGAGGTTAGCTTCTCCTTCAACTCCTGGAAATGAGCCTCACATACATTGTCCACACGAACTTCACATCCTTTCGAGTCAACATGGTCAAAGGCAAGACGGTCTTTGAGAAATCCTTGATGAAACGTCGATAGTACCCTGCCAACCCCAAGAAATTGTGTATTTCCAAGGGATTCTTTGGTGCAGGTCAGTCTCAAACTACTGACACTTTAGCCAGATCTACAGTGATCATTCCTCCTGAGATGGTGTGTCCAAGGAACATGACTCGGTCTATCCAAAACTCACATTTAGATACTTTCCCATAAAACTTCTGCTTTCACAAGATATCAAGGACTTTACCTTGGTGGTCTCGGTGTTGATCTAAGTCATCTGAATAAACTAGTATGTCATCTATGAACACTATCACAAACGAGTCCTGGAAGGGTTGAAACACACTATTCATAAGGTTCATGAAAACACTGGGTGCATTGGACAACCCAAAAGGAATAACCACAAACACATAGTGGCCATAATGTGTTCTAAAAGCTTTTTTCGGGATGTCCTCATTCTTGACTCTCAACTGGTGGTTACCCAATCTCAAGTCGATCTTAGAAAATACTCGAGCTGACTTCAACTGGTCAAACAAGTCATCTATCTAGGGTACATGATATTTGTTCTTAATGGTAGCCTGGTTGACCATCTGGTAGTCTATGCACAATCAGAGCAAACCATCCTTTTTCTTTACAAAAAGAACTGGTGCTCCCCATGGTGATGTGCTAGGGTGGATAAAACCCTTGTCTAGCAATTCCTGCAATTATTTCTTCAACTCGAGCAACTCCCCCAGGGCCATTCTATAAGGTGCTCGTGAAATAGGGCTTGTCCCGGGAGCTATCTCTATGGAACAATCCGCCTCTCACTCAGGAGGAATCCTGGGTAGATCATTCGGAAAAACATCTAAATAGCTCCTAACTACCTCTATTTCCTCTAAGGGTTGCACCCTCGATTCTGGCTCGGTAACTACTACCAGGAAAGCTCAACAACCTTTACTCATCATCTGTTCCGCTTTCAAGGCTGACACATATAGGCTGGTGTTGCTTCCTTCCTACCCCTAATGACAAAAGGTGGGTGACCCAGTTTCTTAATGATCACTTTCTTCTCCCTACAGTCAATAATTTCCCTATAAGTATAAATCCAATCCATACCAATGATTACATCAAAGTCATTCATATCAAGAAGAATAAAGTCTGTAGGAAACTCATGATCTCAATATTTCACAGGTATCACCAGACTTTTCAAAAGAGATGTAAAGATCTGACCACTCGGGGTTGTAACATCTAAGACATACCCTAAATCCTTGATATCCAAACAAAGCATAGTTGCTAGATTTCTTGAAATGAAAGTATTAGTAGATCATGAGTCAAACAAAACTTTTACATTGTTTCCCATGACTTCAAGCATGCCTACATTATTTTTCACCATACATTAGACCATTACATGCTTATCTTAAAACATAAAAGAAAAATCTAAGGGTTATTACCCTCGATCAACCGATTAGCATTTGCTTGAGCCTCCTCATTGTTAACAGCAAACACCCAAGGTTGTCTTCTCTCTCCTGCAGGTGGGGATGCAGCTATAGGTGGAGCTACCACAGGTGGGGTTGCTACTGGTGGGGCTACTACTAGTCCTGGTACTCTTAGATCTGGCAGAGAGCAAACAGATTGTAGGTGTCCTTGATGGCACCGAAAGCATGTCTTCTACTTGTAGCAGCACTCACTAGTGTGCCCCTTTCTGCAGGTGCGACGTTGTGGCCATTTGTTCTCTTGATGGGGTTTCCCTTTTCCTCCATGTCTTCCTTTAGCATGATGACACCCTAGACCTTTCTTGTGGTTGTTCTTCTAACCTTGAGTTCCTTCAGTGAAACCCAAATTCCCCTTGGGTGGAAAACGGGTAGGCATCACAGTCCTCTCCATGTCTAAAGCAATGTTGTATGTTTCAGCGAAGGTTTTAGATTTACTTTCCATCACATGGGGCTTGATGGTAGGGTGAAGACACTCTATGAAGTGATCCACCCTTCTTTCCTCATCCATCTTATACCCAAAATTCTCCAGGATTCGAAACTTGCGCTTAAAGTCTGCCATAGAGGAGTTTCCTTGAGTCATGTTGGTGAACTCCCTTTCCTTTTCCTTCTTAGTTGCGACAGGGATAAATCTGGCGGTGAAGATTGTCTTGAAGTCTGCCCAAGCCATTGGTTCCTCAATCAGATCTCAGCCTATGATGTGATTCTCCCACCATATCTTGGTTGCTCCTTCCAGGAGGTGAGAATCGAAGAGGACCTTCTTTCTTGGTTGTACCTCAAGCATGTGAAATCCATTCTCGACTGCAAGCAGCCAAGCTTCCGCCTTGTCGACCACCTCAGATTTATCCTCTCCCCATAACTTCTCAATGTTCAGCTTGATGAAGTCCAAGATGGTGGATCCCAGTCGAGGATGAACAAGAAGCGGCTCGCCATTCTCACCTCTTGCTAAGTCTTAGAGGGCCAAAGAACTAATGGCCTCTGTCAGCTTCTTCTGTTGTTCCATCCACAAAGCATCAGGGGTGTGGATCATAATGGTTGGTTCTGGACCACCAACTTGGTCCTCTTCCATCTGGCCTACCTCCTCGTACACATGTTGCTCCTCATATTCTTGGTCTTCTTCTAGATTAAGGTTGCTGAAGGGTATGAGGTCAGGATTAGGGACCTCATGAGTGGTTTCTTTAGGTCTCTTCCTCTTCTTTGAGGAATCTCCACCATTGTTCCTCTTCCTCTTCTCAGAAGACACTTTTCCCTTGCGTGAAGGTCCACCACCATTGGTGGCATCCAAGACAACCATTGTCTTCACGTGAGCCATCTGCATAAGCATACACATAGCACTTTTAGTCTATACCTTTAAACTAATTATACTTATGTGGATGACGTCTTATTATGCATCTTTTGTTAGTTTTATGGAGGATTTCCTCAAACCTTAACTTACTTACCCATACCACATGAGGGGGAGGAAGAGAGAGAAAAACCCTAACTCTCAAAATCCTTAATAGAATGTGTGATGAGAAGGGATGAATAAGATGAGAGAGTCCTAAAGGTATCTTATTTCGAGTCAGATCCTAGTACATCGGCTAGGCCAATCACACAATCTGGCAGTCCTCATATTCTGACTAGCGAGCGGAGGAAAATATTGCCCGCCCCCAGACATGATTCTTTTCTAGACACCTCTGTCTTTTAGAAAATCCTCAAATAACTCCCTTGGGTTCTATAGAGTTTGTAAAATTTAATAATTATTAACGATTAAGTGAGGAACCTTGGCTCTGATACCAATTGTAATGGCCCCTTCTTCTAGTAGCCCCCAATTAAGGGAGACTAGGAGGTCAGAGTCGTTATCCCAATTTCCGGATCAAAGGTTCGACAAATAAACATTAATAATTATCAAACTTTACCAGACTATACTGAAAAGCTGTAATAAAATAAAATTTTTGCATACCTTTGAAAAACTTGGATTTCTAAACTTCTATTCACACACGTATACTACTCTAACTAATCCTCCTTCCACTTTCAGTCATGTATTCACAATGTGCCAATTTACTATTTGTCCTTTTGGGTTTGTACCTAAAACACCGACAAACAAAACGTCGGTCAGCATAAAGCTGGTATATGGGGGAAACAATAATCATGCAATTATCCATAACAATTTATTACAATCAATTACAGTTTATCAACCAACTTTACATTTTAAATATAACTGTGCGATCCATACATACCCTATCTTCTGCGCTGTCCCTGTAGTGGACATGGATGATACCTTCCTTATGGTAGATCCCCATTGAACCCCTCATTATCCTACCTAACCGGTGAATCAATTTCTAGGGTTGAGTCACATGGCACTACCCATAGGTAGCCCACTCCTTAACTCATGGCATGTTATAGAGTCTCATGGGACTACACGTGGGTAGCCCAATTTCTAACTCATGATATCCTAGACCTTATTCTAGGTTACCCTTTTTAGCATTTGTAAAGCCACATAGGAGGATCCGGATCTAAGCCAGTTATATATATATATATATATATATATACATATATATATAGTGATAATCATAGTCACTTTATAGTTGCATGAAATAAAAGTCATCCAAGCAGTTTATTTCAAACATCCGATAAAATCTTCGGGAATCGTCGTGAAACTAAGGCAGTTAATCATAAACGTAACCACATACCTGTGATTGCATATTTTGAGATAGAATCAATCAAATAGAGAAATCTCAACCAGGAAACCAATTATGCACATAAATCCTGAAATAAATAGACAAATTTCCTTTTATCAAGATTTAACCAAACTCATCATATTTCTTAGGATTTCTATTAATTTTTAGGGTTTCCTTTGAAATTAGGGTTTTTCCACCACTTTTAACATTATGAATCCTAATTTAGCAAAACTACATTAAAACCCTTAATTTCGCATCTTACTAGTCCTAACAGACTTAGGATCATTATTTAGCAACCTTTTTCCATAATTTGAAATCAACAAAGTTTTTCTCTTCTTTTACCCTAAATTAGGGTTTCTATATGTATTATCCTTCATATAAATATTAAAATCCTAAATTAGCCAACTTTGCATTCAAAATGGATGAAAACTCTATCTTAATAATCAACAGGTTAATACTCTTCAAATTAACCTATTAACCCACAGAGATTCACCCTTTATATACAATTAGGGTTTCTAATTACCTTTTTAACACCTTTTTCTACCAAATTAATGTACTTTTGTAAAACGAGACAGAATCAGGTTATGAAACCATTTTTTTCTTCTTCCTTGTATTTTTCTAAGCAACAATCATATATAAAGTTTTCTCATCAGAGATTCCTAGCAATTTCTATGAATTTTGCAAAGAAAACCTTTTTTTGGATTATTCGAGTAGAGATGGGAATTTACCAAAAATCACTGGAGGTTCGATCGATGTGTCGTTGGTCCGCTTTTAGATCTGACACTCCACGTCGATCACCTCCACTACGCGAGCTAAGTAAGCATGTTAGTCCTGGGATCGTTGGATCTTTGCGTGGGTTCATTGTGGATCTCAATCCAATAGTTTCTACTCTTCGTCCTCCTCCCTTTCTTTTCTCGAACAACGTGGTGGTGTCGTGGCTGGACCTCATCGGAGCTGCCTAGGTTCGCGAGGGTGTGAGGGAGCATGTGAGGGTCTATTTATAGGATATGGGGGCTTCTTTAGGGTTCCTTCAACCCTGCCGCCACCCTAAACCTCTGACAATTTGGGCATTTCATGTAGATTCGTTGAAATCCAGCCAACCTAGGGTCGAGAACCTTCGTTTCTCTCTTCCAAACCGAATGGTACACCTTCCATGAGTGGACATCCACTGATTTTATTTGAAATCAAAGAGGAAAATCCCCCCTATACTCGACCTAAGTCCAACTCCCACTGGGAGTTTGACGATGAGTGGTGCCTGTTGGATCAAGATCCAACGGCCCACATCCTTCACGCTCAAACAAAAGGAAACAATTTTTCCTATTTTCAATATAAATCACATTTTGAGGATAATTTTAAAATACCATAACTCTTAATTCGTAATTCCTTTTTACCTCAAATTTTAAGGGAATCTTTTTTATGATTTAATCTCCCATTATGCCAAATTTGGGATCATTGTCAAAAGAAGATGAGTCCTTTTATTCAATTACAAGTTATTACCTAAATATTTATATTTTCCACACACTTTTTCTTTCTTTTGCCATTATCTTGTTATTTTGGGCCCCTTGGACCTCAAGAAAACCTAAAGGCATGTATTCCCATATTGGGGATTATTTATTTGCCTTTATCCTCTTATAAAAGTCCATTTCTCATATTTTCCTTCTTATTAATTAAAACCATTTTCCTTTTTATTTCTCTTTTCTTTTCAATTGGGCTCAATGGCCAACAAAGCCCATTATCAATCAATCAAGGCCATTTCACATGAAATCCATCACAAATCAAAGAAATATATTTCATTTATTCTTTAAAAGAGAATTCCACCTTTTATTACGTACTTAGGAAATTGAGGTTATAATATCCTCCCCTCCTTATAGGAATTTTTCCCTCAAAATTCAAAAATCAAACAAACAAATTAGGATATACCTTTTCCATGTCCATATTTAGCTCCCATGTGGCTTCATCCTCTCCATGGTGCTTCCAAAGAATCTTTACCATCTCTATATTCTAATTTCTAAGTTCTTTTACCTTGGTATCTAGAATCTGCAAAGGTAACTCAGGATAAGTTAGCTTCCCTTGAAGCTCAATGGGTTCAATGCTCAACACCTGGCTCAGATCAACACATCATGCATCATACTATATTGAGGGGGTAACGCCAAATGATATGTGGCTTCACCAATCCGTTCTAACACTTCAAATGGACCCACGTATCGGGGACTCAACTTTCTTCTGTTCTTAGCTATAGCTCGGAGTGGTCAGATTTTCAGAAAAACATGTTCTCCCATAGTGAAATGCACATCAGTCTGCCTCGCATCAGCATACAAATTTTGTTGATCCTAGGCTCTCTTTAGCCTTTTCCTGATTAAAGTGACCTTATCAGCATACACTTGGATTTCATCTGACCTCAACAAGGTCCTTTCACCAACATCATCCCAATGAAGTGGTGATTGATACGGTCTCCCATATAGAGCGTCATATGGAGGCATCCCGATATTGGCTTGGTAGTTGTTGTTGTAGGCAAACTCAGCTAATGGTGAGTACTTCTCCCAAGATCCACCCTAATCGAGCACACAAGCTCTCAGTAGATCCTCAAAGGTCTGGATTGTCCTTTCTGACTGACCATTTGTCTGGGGGTGATATGTGGTACTGAATCTCAACCTTGTACCTAGTTCATCTTGAAGTTTCTTCCACAGCTTGGAAGTAAACTTTGGGTCTCTTTCGGAGATGATGGAACCGAGTACGCCATGCAAAAACACACTATCTCTCTGATATACAACTCAGCTAAGTCTAACTGGCAGTGGTCTTCTGGGCAAGGAAGTGTGCTGACTTGGTAAGGCAATCTACCACAACCCATATAGCATCATGAACTTTCTTAGTCTGAGGTAGACCCACCACAAAATACATTGTGATCTGCTCCCATTTCAATTCTAGAATCTCTATAGACTGTAAAAGACCACCGGGTTGTTGGTGTTCTGCCTTCACCATTTGGCATGTAAGACAACTGGCCACATATGCCGCAATGTCTCTCTTCATTCCTAGCCACCAGAAAAACCTCTACATGTCCTTAAACATCTTGGTTGTTCCCGGGTGCACTGTGTACTTAGAACCATGAGCCTCTTATAGGATACGTTCCTTCAATGGTGAGTCATTAGGAACCCATGTACGATTCTCATATCTGATCCCTCTATCTATTCCCGATGAAAGATGGGTTTGTGGCTTCTTCATCAAGCCCTTCATCTTGTCAAGTTCCCCACTGGACAACTATGTTTCTATAATATCACTCAACAATTTAGACTGTATCTGGATATTGGCCAATCGAACTCGATCCTCTTACGGTTGTGGAGACCATTCTACTAGCTCTTCTAAACTCTTCCACTGACTGGACAAAATAGCTGCACACCTGAGTTGTTTCTGACTCAAAGCATCTGCCATGACATTAGCCTTTCTTGGATAATAAGCAATGCTGAAGTCGTAATCCTTCATGTACTCCATCCATCGTTGTTGTCATAGGTTTGTCTTTCTGAATCAGGAGGTACTTCAGGCTCTTATGGCCAGTGAGAATCTCAAAAGTAGCACCATACATGTAATGCCGCCAAATCTTTAATGCATGGATGATAGCAACCAGTTCTAAGTCATGCGTCAGGTAATTCACCTCGTTGGGTTTGAGTTGTTGGGAGGAATATGCAACCACATGCCGATTTTGTTCCAACACACAGCCAAGTCCCATCTTCGATGCATCGGTGAAAATCATGAAACCCTCATTGCCTGATGGTAGAGTCAAAACTAGTACAGAGGTCATCTTCTCCTTCAACTCCTGGAAACGAGTCTCACATACATCAGTCCACATTAACTTCACATCCTTCTGAGTCAACATGGTCAAAGGCAAGGCGGTCTTTGAGAAATCCTTGATGAAACGTCGATAGTACCCTGCCAACCCCAAGAAACTACATATTTTCGAGGGATTCTTTGGTGCAGGCCAGTCTCGAACTGCCGACACTTTAGCTGGATCTACAATATGTTTCCTCTTGAGATGATGTGTCTGAGGAACATGACTCGATCTATCCAAAACCGACATTTAGAGAATTTCCCATAAAACTTCTGCTTTCTCAAGATATCAAGGAATTTACCTAGGTGGTCTCAGTGTTGATCTAAGTCGTCTGAATAAACTAGTATGTCATCTATGAACACTATGACAAACGAGTCCAGGAAGGGTTGGAACACACTATTCATAAGGTTCATGAAAACAATGGGTGCATTGGACAATCCAAAAGGCATAACCACAAACTCATAGTGGCCATAATGTGTTCTAAAAACTGTTTTGAGGATGTCCTCATTCTTGACTCTCAACTGGTGGTAACTCGATCTCAGGTTGATCTTGGAAAAGACTCGAGATGACTTCAACTGGTCAAACAAGTCATCCATATGGGGCAAAGGATATTTATTCTTAATAGTAGCCTGGTTGATCATCTGGTAGTCTATGCACATTCAGAGTGAACCATCTTTTTTCTTTACAAAAAGAATCAGTGCTTTTTTGCCTATTTGGAAATTAGGGTTTTCTAAATGATCTGCCTATTTGCTCTGATATCAAATGCAATGACCCCGCCTCCTGGTAACCCCCAATTAAGGGAGACCCAAAGGTCACAAACATCCTTATGTTTAGGGTTTACATCCACATGAGCATGTTTAACCCTAGCAAGCCACTAAGGCACAAGAAGAACACCTGCTAAATCATGCTAGGTCACACTTGTTCTCATCCTCAACATTGGATCAAGATCATACCTTCCCATGTCATCAACTTAGTTGTGAGGGGTTCATCAAACATACCTTAAACTCAAGGGGTTTCCCCTTCCTCTAGACACAAGGAGTACTATGCTCGAATCTATAAAAAATCAAATCTCATCATGAGCATCAGGTACACCACTTCCCCTCTTAGGCCTAGGAACCCTAGGTTCACTTTTTGGGTGTCCAACTGAATGCTCAACCCCTTAATCACGAACCAAACATGTACAAGGTATGACATGCACTTCCTGTCATCCTTCTACTCGAGCAACACTTCAGAGTGGAGTCCTCCTCAAGGACAACCAACAAGGTATAAGACCTCACAACCTGTTACTAAGCCTCTTCAGGGTCTGAGGAACTCTTCTTCCTATCTTAGAAGGTAAACACCTATACCGTAGGCACATTAGTACCAGAAGACTCATCCTCTCTCTAAATTTTGGTTCCTCTAATGGCAACAAAGATATCATCAACCTCCAGGGATCAAGCATGAGGCAACCACTATCATCCACTTAGGTCTCATCATCCTCAACTCCCCACTTTTCCTCATACCTTGGAGTCTAGGCTTCCAACCTTCTTGCATGGGTCCTGCTCTCTCTCTCTCTCTCCAGAGCTACCCTGCATACAACCTTACTACTCGAGGCCCAATCTCCATGAAGGTGGTTCAAGATTACAAGCATACCCCTACTTGGTGAAGCCTATGTTCAAGCTTATGTTTGCTCAAGGTTATCCCTAGCCCTTTATGGTTATCTCATCAGCTTTCCAACATACTCCCTTGGCCGGGGTTATAGCCTACTCTCAGCACGACTGACGTACTATGGGTGCCTATTATGCCATGCTCATATAAGCTCATGTGGTTTCCATAGGTTCTTCTCTAACCTCATCAAAGAAGGAGCTATCCTTCACTCTAACATGCACGACCCTTCCCAGGGTTGGGTCGCCAAAGGTACTAGGTCATCCAACCTCTCATGGCTCATATGGAATCCAAAGGCATGTCCATCCAAACACCCAGCCTACCATGACATCTAACTCATCATGTCATCTCTCTCTCTCTAACCACCACTTAGGGTTAGGGTTAGCATCATCCTCTGAGGATGTGCCAGGTCTCTACTTTTAATGGAGGTCTCTACCTCTAACACTAACTCTCTTTACTTATCCTCCTGACAAGAAGGTCTAGCCTCAGGTCTCTCCTAAGGGCATGACAACTTATGTCATATGACCTAAGCATGTATCTATTCTTTTATGCTTAATCTATTAAGCTTATATCCATGACATCTTATTTACATGATTTTCATTAATTTGGTGGAGGATTCCTTAAACCTTATCCATACCTCATGAGGGTGAGGAAAAGAGAGAAAACCCTACTCCTTATAATCCTTAACAACATTTGAGTTGTGAAGGGATGAATAAGATGAGAGAGTCCTAAAGGTATCTTATTTCGAGTCAAATCCCGAGACATTGGCCAGGCAGTCACAGTAATCTGAGATTCCTCGCATTCTGACTAGTGGTGCGGAGGAAAATCTTGCCAGCCCCTGGACGTGATCCTTTTCTAGACACCTGTCTTTCATAAATTCCTCTAATAACTCCTTTGGGTTCTATAGATTTTGTAAAATTTAATAATTATTAAAGCTTAAATGAGGAACCTAGGCTCCGATACCAAATGTAATGACCCTTCCTCCCAGTAACCCCCAATTAAGGGATACCAAGAGGTCAAAGCTGTTATCACAATTTCCGGATCAAAGGTTCGACAAATAATCAATAATAATAATCAAATTCTACAAACTAAGTTGAAAGGCTGTAAAAAAAATTAAACTTCGCATACCTTTTTCAAAACTTGGACATCTACTTCTATCCACATCCAGAGTCTATTCTAACTAATCCTATTTTGCACTTTAATTATTATTTAATTCCACATATGCCACTTTATTGTGTGTTCTTTTCACTTGTACCTAAAATGCCTACAAACAAAACGTCGGTCAGCATAAAGCCGATATGTGGGGGAAACAATAATCGTGCAATTAACCATAACAACATATTGCAGTCAATTATAGTTTAACAAACAACATTACGTTTTAAATATAACTTTGTGATCCATACATACCCTATCCTCTTCACTATCCCTGTAGTGGACCTGGATGCTACCTTCCTTATGGTAGATCCCCATTAAACCCCTCATGATCCTACCTAACAGGTGAATCAATTTCTAGGGTTGAGTCACATGGCACTACCCGTAGGTAGCCCACTCCTTAACTCATGGTGTGCTAAAGAGTCTCACGGCACTACACGTTGTAGCCCTTAATTGTAACGACCCCACCTCCCGATAACCCCCAATTCAGGGAGACCAAGAGGTCATAGCCGTTATCCCAAATTCTACCAACTAAACTGAAAGGTTGAAATAAAATTAAACTTTGCATACCTTTTTCAAAGACTTGGTTATCTATTTCTGTCCACATCTGGAGTCTATTCTAACTAATCCTCCTTTGTGCTTTAATTCTTATTCAATACCACATATGCCACTTTACTGTTTGTTCTTTTCACTTGTACCTAAAATACCGACAAACAAAATGCCGGTCAGTACAAAGCTGGTATGTAGGGTAAACAATAATCGTGCAATTAACCATAATAACATATTGCAGTCAATTACAGTTTAACAAACAACCTTACATCTTAAATATAACTGTGTGATCCATGCATACCCTATCCTCTGTGTGGTCCCTACAGTGGAGCTGGATGCTACCTTCCTTATGGTAGATCCCCATTAAATCCCTCATGATCCTACCTAACCGATGAATTAGTTTCTAGGGTTGAGTCATATGGAACTACTCGTAGGTAGCCCACTCCTTAACTCATGGCGTGCAATAGAGTTTCATGGCACTACACGTGGGTAGCCCAATTTCTAACTCATGATAGCCTAGACCTTACTCTAGGTTACCTTTTTTAGCATTTGCAAAGCCACAGAGGAGGACCCAGATCTAAGCTAGTTATATATATATACATATATATATACATATATAGTGATAATCATAGTCACTTTATAGTTTCATGAAATAAAAGTCATCCAAGCAGTTTTTAGGCAACCGATAAAAACATTCGGGAATCACCATGAAACTAAAGCGATTATCCATAAGCGTAACCACATACCTGTGATTGTAGATTTTGAGACAGAATCAATCAAATAGAGAAATCTCAACCAAGCAACCAATTATGCACACAAAATTTGAAATAAATGTACAAATATAATGACCCGACCTCCCGATAACCCCCAATTAAGGGAGACCAAGAGGTTAGAGTCATTATCCCAATTAACAGGATCAAAGGTTCGATAAATAATCAATAATAGTTATCAAATTCTACCAACTAAACTGAAAGGTTGTAATAAAATTAAACTTTGCATACCTTTTTCAATGACTTGGTTATCTATTTCTATCCACATCTGGAGTCTATTCGAACTAATCCTCCTTTGTACTTTAATTCTTGTTTAATACCACATATGCCACTTTACTATTTGTTCTTTTCACTTATATCTAAAACACCGAAAAACAAAACGTCAGTCAGCATAAAGCTGGTATGTGGGGGAAACAATAATCGTGCAATTAACCATAACAACATATTGCAGTCAATTATAGTTTAACAAACAACCTTATATTTTAAATATAACTGCACAATCCACACATACCATATCCTCTACGATGTCCCTGCAGTGGATCTAGATGCTACCTTCCTTATGGTAGATCCACATTAAACCGCTCATGATCCTACCTAACAGGTGAATCAATTTCTAGGGTTGAGTCACATGGCACTACCCGTAGGTAGCCCACTCCTTAACTCATGGTGTGATAAAGAGTCTCACAACACTACACGTGGGTAGCCCAATTTCTAACTCATGATGGCCTAGACCTTGCACTAGGTTACCCTTTTTAGCCTTTGCAAAGCCACAGAGGAGGACCTGGATCTAAGCCAGTTACATATATGTATTTTTAGTGATAATCATAGTCACTTTATAGTTGCATGAAATAAAAGTCATCCAAGCAGTTTTTTTCAGGCAATCGATAAAAACGTTCGGGAAATACCGTTAAACTAAAGTGATTATCCATAAGCGTAACCACATACCTATCAGGATGATTTGAGATAGAATAATCTAATCAATCAAGAAATCCAAATAGGCAAGCAAGCACATTATCAGATCCTAAAATATGCATACAATTTCCTATTATTGATCATGCCATCAAGATCTATTAAATCTAGCTCGCTTCCTAGGGTTTCTAGTCCACTTTTAGGGTTTCCATTGCAATTAGGGTTTCACTTAATTTTTACTATTTTAAACCCTAATTTTATACAATTACTCACAACCCTAATTATCTCATATATACTTCATGAAAGATATTAAGGTTATCCTTTAATAACATTTAACCTTAATTTCATATTAAAGGCACAATTAGCCATCAATTAAGTCCATTATGCCTCTCTTACACTAAAACTACCATTTTTATCCTTTTTAATTCATGACAAGATCATTAGGCCCAGTTATCATCTTAGGTTCCTTCCGGATTAGCAACTTATCTCTATTTATTACTAATTCCACCTTTAACCATGAGAAAACGCTAATTTCCATATTAATGGTATTTACCCACAATTACAAATCTTTATACTCAAAAAAGCTTAGAACCATCATATCTCCACTTTACTCATGAATTTGAATAATTAAAGCCATTAAGAGTCACATTTACTAATATTAGGGTTTCAAGGCTCATTAAAGCATATTTATGCACATGATACTCTAAATTAAACTGATTACATCCAAAGTTCATCCTTTTTGTTCTTAATGTACCTTTTTACAATTAACAGGTTAATATCAACTTTAATCATCCATTAAACTCTAATAAATACATAAATCATCTCAAAATAGGGTTTCTTAATCATTAAAGCATTAAAGTTGATAACTTCCATTACTTTTCGAATTGCTAGAGGAAATAGCCTCTAAAACCGTTTTTAATGAATTCCTCTCATTTTTCTGAGCAAAATACATATATTATATGTACCAATCCGAGCTAACATTATTTAGTTATGAATTTTGCAAGGATTACCTTTCTGGACCAATCAAAGGATGCCACGTCGCCTCTATTATGCAACGTTGCTCGCCGCTTTGCAAATAGAATGAAATTACAGTTTTTCCCTTGGTTAAGTTGTCATTCCTTCAGCCCGTGGAGGGGCAGAACGGTTCAATGACCGGCCCGTCTTCTTCCTCACGCGCCCTAGCACTGCGGAGGGTGTAGCTATATGTAGGGGGTCTCTTCCCACCTTCTAAGGTCTGAGGGCACCGACGACCAGTGGCGTGCCTCTGCCACCCTCTGTCGTACCCTCCTAAGTCCCAACCCAAGGTGGAGATGGTTGGGGGCAAAAGCACTAGGCCTGCAAATCATAGCTGAGGTGTAGCCTTTATGCAGGTGTCGTGCAATGGTTGGGGGTAGGGAAAGATGGCTGACCTTCCTCGGTTTGTCATGGGAACATTAGACCTTCATCATGGCGACTCTGCAGCCCCTCGTTTGCTTCCAAGGTTGCTCTACTCTCCCATGATTAGGGTTTGCATGAAAAAGAAGAAGGAGAAGAGAGTGGGTTGCATGGGGATTTCTCATAAACTCAAACCAAGAGTTCTATCCTTTATATAGGGGTGGACAACGAAGCCCTAGGTTGGCTATTCACGGATTAACAAGGCCCACTCCCACTAGGAGTCATATTCATTCAAGGAGAAGTAATCTTCTGTCTCCTGTTTATCTTCTTAATATTCCTTATTTCATTGAAAATTAGAAATACAAAAATTATCTCTTTCATTTTCTCTAGCCTTACATTTTAATCTATTGGCCATGAAAAACAATTTTCTTTTAGTAGAAAATACCTCCTTTTCAACAATGCCACCAAATCCATTAATTATGTATCACATTATCCTCTTATTTTGTATTATTGGTATTTTCTCTTTCTTTTTCTCCATTGGGGCTCCATGGACCCCAAGAAACTATAATATTTTGAAATTCCTCTTTAAGGATACTTATTATCCTTCTAGATGCATCTATATTCATAATTTCTCATTATTGTATTCATTTCTTTAGTAAAATATCTCTTTTTGAGGATTTCTCTTTATCTCTCTTTTCATTTTACTTATTCTAATTCCTTTTAACATTAGGAACCTTAAGGATACGAAAATCCACAAAGTATAACTCAATTATACCTCTTTCCACTTATTTTTCGCATTTTATCATTATTTTCAATTTCTTTCTTAATAAAGAAATATTTAATTGCTCTTTTCTTTTCTTGTTGCATTATCTTTACAACTTTGGACTCCTTGGAACCCAAGGAACCCAAAAGGAACGAAATCCAACTTTGGATTATATTCTTTTGCCATCTATAGGTTTCTACATCTTTCTTTTCTCAAATTCTCAATTATTCATTTACTAATCGAATTTCCTTGTTATTGGGTCCAATAGTCAATAAAGCCCACAAAACAACCAACAAGGCTATTGTAAACAAATTCCATTTATTCAGAACAAATTATATCATTATTTGTTCAAATATCTTTAATAGGAGAAATTACATTTCTCACCAAAAGAACCCAAAAACTGGGGTTGTGACATCCTTCCCCTCTTATAGGAATTTTGCCCTCAAAATTCCATCAAGCAAACAAACAATTCCGGATAAGATTTTTCCATGTCCATCATTGACTCCTATATGGATTTACCTTATCCATGGTGCTTCTAAAGAACCTTCATCATCACATATTCCTTTCTCTGAGGTCTTTCACCTTGGCATCTATAAACCTCACAGGTGACTCGGGTCATTTCAGCCTCCCTTGGGGCTCACTAGGTTCATTGCTCCACACCTGGTCTGTGTACCTCACATAGTGCTCTAAATTGGACACATGGAACTCATCACACATTACTTTATCCTGAGGGGTAAGGTCAAACTTAACCTTCTCCACCAATCCATCTCAAATGGGCCCAGGTATCAGGGACTTATTTATCTCAGCTATAGCTCAGAGGGGTCGGATTTTTATATCACGTATTCTCCCACAGTGAATTGTATGTAAATCTACTTTGCATCAGCCTACGACTCATGTCGTCCCTAGGCTCCTTTCAGCCATTGCACGATCAAAGCAACTTCATATGCACTCACTGTGGTCTTTTCCTGACCTTCGCGAGGTCCTCCACCAACATCATCTTAATGAAGTGGTGACCGACACAACTTCCCTTATAGAGCTTCATTAAAACCTGATACTGGCTATGGTGGTTATCATCACATCCTACTGAAGACAAGAACTGTCTCCATGTATCACCCTGAATGAGCACACCTGCTCTCATCAGACCCTCTAGTCTGTATTATACTAACCATTAGTTAGGGGTGATAAACTGTACCAACATCGAGTTCTTCATGTATCTACTTCCACCTTATGGAAGTGAACCTTTAGATTATACTCAAGAACCTTTAAACTCGCATCATGGTGTAGTTGAACTATCTCTCTTTCATAAGTAGTTCAACCGGATCTATCCCTTGACAGTATCCTTTCTTTCTCGTGTCATCTAGGTAAGGAGATCTACCATAACCCATTTTGCATTTTGACCTTCCTTGGTCAAGGGGAGACTTACCACAACATCCATAGTGATCAACTCCCATTCCCTCACGGGGATTCCTTCACCTCCTAGCTTGCATTTCCACATGCCACATGCAACTTCATCTTAACTGTCACTTTCTATCTTAGTAGTACGGTGTATGGTGATCTTAAAATCAAGATCTCCTATATGTCATGATTCCTCAAGATCAATTCCTCAAAAACCCTAAACCACTCTCATCAGGGTTTTAACACCTTCTTTTCCAAATAAGTGCATATGATGTTCTAAAACCATCCTTTCATTGCATCAAGGCCTAAGTTGGCTAACCAAACAATAACTAACTTGTTAAACAGATCTTATTACATCTGAGTGTTAGACAAACTTATCTCTTTTTCAAACTTAGGGTTAACATAACAACCTCTTCTAGCCTTTAGCTGAACTATGCAGCTGCATCTCATCCAGAGCATCCATTACCACCTCACATCCTTAGGTGTAAGGTAATGTTGAAGACATACACCTCCATGTGTTCCACTTATTATCTCATCTCATCTCTATGTCTATCTTCATCAAGAAAACTCTGAGCTTATTCTCTTGGTTTTTCGAACTCAACCTTGTATAACTCATAGCTCATGATAAAAACATCCTCATAAGATGACTACATTATTCCGCTTAGTGTTATCCATGTATCGTTCACTCCACTAGGGTATGTTATCATCTATGTCCTTGTACCTTGTAGCAACGTTCCAACTCACATCGTCTTTATCCTTGGTGTATGGCATGCGTACTGTCCTATCTCTCACCCCCATAACAAGAGGAAATAAGCATTTGGCTGTAGTCCAAATACAAAGTTCTTCATGTTCCAAGAGTGTAGATGGTACATCCCACCTTGCCAGTATACCTTTAAATCTAAGTTGAAACGTGCCACATATGTCTCTACATCACAAACATCTCGATATCAAAGTTACTTCCATGGAAAACTGGTTTTGAACCTACTTGGGTCCACACACATTCCTTGGTCATCTCCTCTAGGTCTATAGGGTGCTGACACTTTTGGGGTCATCCCTATTCCCTTATATATCCAGAGAGTGTCCTACTCATCTGCCCTTTGGGTCCCATGAGTTCATGAAGGTGATCAATCTCCTAACCCATGGCCCTCAAACAATGATAGTGGTTACCTCCTGACCCTATGATCATGTGCAACTAGGGAATTAGGCAACTCCTACTTCCATCGGTCTTATCCCTACTTGACCCTAGGATAGACTTAGGATTCTATTATAGTACATGTCCAAATTAGAACCTTACTCAAGCCTTCATCATCTCTCTCTACACTCATGGGCTGACTTTCATCCTTTCATAGGGGTCATGGCAACCAGCCTACCTTGGTCATGCCCCATACCGATTACCTCCAAAAGTAACACATCCACATGAACTTAGAGATGGTTATCTATGGGTATATAGGTTCATCCTCATGCCATGTACTTTCCACTTAGCTCCTCAAGATCCTATGAGACCTCTTTAGGTTACCTTAAATCAACAAAATTGGTATACACCCTACAAAAGGGTCCCTCTCCCAGGATAGGAGGAAACTACATCTTGGTGACAAAGGCCACAAACATCCTTATGTCTAGGGTTTACATCCACATGAGCATGCTTAACCCTAGCAAGATACTAAGGCACAAGAAGACCATCTACTAAACCATGCTAGGTCATACTTGTTCTCATTCCTCAACATTGGACCAAGAACAAACCATCCCATGTCACCAACTTAGTTTTGAGGGATTCATCAAATATACCTTTAAACTTAAGGGGTTTCCCTTTCCTCTAAACATGAGGAGTACCATGCTCGAATCTATAGAAACTCAAATCTCATCATGAGCATCGGGTACACCACTTCCCCTCTTAGGCCTAGAAACCCTAGGTTCACTTTTGGGTGTCCAACTACATGCTCAACCTCTTAACCACGCATCAAGCATGTATAAGGCATGACATGCACTTCCTGTCATCCCTCTACTCGAGCAACACTTCAGAGCTGAGTCCTCCTCCAGGACAACCAACAAGGTACAAGGCCTCACAACCTGTTACTAAACCTCTCCAGGTCTAAGGAACTCTTCTTCCTATCTCAGAAGGTAAACACATATGCCATAGGCACATAGGTACCACAAGCCTTATCCTCTCTCAGGTTTGTTTCCTCTAATGGCAACCAAGATATCATCAGCCTCCAGGCATCAAGCATGAGGCAACCACTATCATCCACTTAGGCCTCATCATCCTCAACTCCCACTATTCCTCATACCTCAAAGTCTAAGCTTCCAACCTTCTTGCATGGATCCCGCTCTCTCTCTCTCTAGAGCTAAATGTACAACCAGCCTCACTATTAGAGGTCCTCTCTCTATGAAGGTGGATCAAGCTCACAAGCACACCCCTACATGGGTGAAGCCTATGTTCAAACTTATGTTTTCTCAAGGTTATCTATAGCTCCTTATGCTTATCTCATGGGCTATCCTGGCCAGGGTGTCAACCTACTGCTCGCACTTTGACATATTCTGGGTGCCTACTATGCCATGCTCATACAAGTCCATAGGGTTTCTATAGGTTCTTCTCTAACCTCATCATTGAAGGAGATATCATTCTCTCTATTATGCACGACCCTTCCCAAGGTTGGGTCTCCAAAGGCACTACGTCATCCAACCTCACATGGCTCAACATTCCACACACCCGGTCTATCATGACATCTAACTCATCATGTCATCTCTCTCTCTAACCACCACTTAGGGTAAGGGTTAGCATCATCCTTAGAGGGTGTGCCAGGTCTCTACTTTTAATGGAGATCTCTTCTTCTATGACCAACTCTCTCTACTTATCCTCCTGACAAGAAGGTCTAGCCTCAGATCTCTCCTGAGGGAAATGAAAACTCATGTCATACAACCTAAGCATGTATCTATTCTTTAGTTTCACGCTTAATCTATTAAGCTTATGTCCATGACATCTTAATTACATGTTTTTCATTAATTTGGTGGAGGATTCCTTAGACCTTATCAACCTTACCCATACCTTAAGAGGGTGAGGAAAAGAGAGAAAATCCAAATCCTTAAGGTCCTTAACAACATTTGAGTTGAGAAGGGATGAACAAGATAAGGGAGTCCTAAAGGTATCTTATTTCGAGTCAAATCCTGAGACATTAGCCATGCAGTTACACTAATCCAGGAGTCCTCATATTTTGACTACAGGTGTGGAGGAAAATCTTGCCAGCCCCCAGACGTGATCCTTTTCTAGACACATTTGTCTTTCAAAAAATCCTCTAATAACTCCCTCGATTCTATGGCATTTTTAAAATTTAATAATTATTCACGATTAAATGAGGAACCGATGCTCTGATACCAAATGTAACAACCTTGTCTCTCGGTAACCAACAATTAAGGGAGACTAAGAGGACATAGCCGTTATCCCAATTAGCAGGATCAAAGGTTCGACAAATAATCAATAATTATTATCAAATTCTACCAACTAAACTATAAGGCTGTAATAAAATTAAACTTTGCATACCTTTTTCAAAGACTTGGTTATCTATTTCTATCCACATCTGGAGTCTATTCTAACTAATCCTCCTTTGTACTTTAATTTTTATTCAATACCACATATGCCACTTTACTGTTTGTTCTTTTCACTTGTACCTAAAACGTCGACAAACAAAACGTCGGTCAACATAAAGCTGGTATGTGGGGGAAACAATAATTTTGCAATTAACCATAACATCATATTGCAGTCAATTACAGTTTAACAAACAACCTTACATTTTAAATATAACTGTGTGATCCATACTTACCCTATCCTCTGTGATGTCCCTACAGTGGAGCTGGATGCTACCTTCCTTATGGTAGATCCCCATTAAACCCCTCATGATCCTACATAATAGGTGAATCAATTTCTAGGGTTGAGTCACATGGCACTACTCATAGGTAGCCCACTCCTTAACTCATGGTGTGTTAAAGAGTCTCACGGCACTACACGTGGGTAGCCCAATTTCTAACTCATGATGGCCTGGACCTTACTCTAGGTTACCCTTTTTAGCCTTTCCAAAGCCACATAGGAGGACACAGATCTATGCCAGTTATATATATATATATATATATATCTATATATATATATATATATATATATATATATAAAGTTTCACATTTTCCCTATATATATATATATTTATAGTGACTATCATAGTCACTTTATAGTTGCATGAAATAAAAGTCATCCAAGCAGTTATTTTTAGGAAATCGATAAAAACATTCGGGAATCACCGTGAAACTAAAGCGATTATCCATAATGGTAACCACATACCTGTCAAGCTGATTTGAGATAGAATAATCCAATCAATCAAGAAATCCAAATTGGCAAGAAAGCACATTACGAGATCCTGAAATATGCATACAATTTCCTATTATTGATCAAGCCATCAAGATCTATTAAATCTAGCTCGCTTCCTAGGGTTTGTAGTCCACTTTTAGGGTTTCCATTGCAATTAGGGTTTCACTTCATTTTTACTATTTTAAACCCTAATTGTATACAATTAATCACAACCCTAATTATCTCATCTATACTTCATGAAAGATATTAAGGTTATCCTTTAAATACATTTAACCTTTATTTCAGATTAAAGGCACAACTAGCCATCAATTAAGTCCATTATGCCTCTCATACACTAAAACTACCATTTTTATCCTTTTTAATTCATGACAAGATCATTAGGCCCAATTATCATCTTAGGTTCCTTCCAAATTAGCAACTTATCTCTATTTATTACTAATTCCACCTTTAACCATTAGAAAACCCTAATTTCCATATTAGGGGTATTTACCCACAATTAGGAATCTTTATACTAGAAAAAGCTTAGAACCATCATATCTCCAATTTAATCATATATTTGAATAATTAAAGCCATTAAGAGTCACATTTACTAATATTAGGGTCTCAAGGCCCATTAAAGCAAATTTATGCACATGAAAATCTAAATTAAACTAATTACGTGCAAAGTTCATCCTTTTTATTCTTAATGTACCTTTTTACAATCAACATGTTAATATCAACTTTAATCATCCATTAAACCCTAATAAATACATTAATCATCTCAAAATAGGGTTTCTTAATCATTAAAGCATTAAAGTTGATAACTTCCATTACTTTTCGAATTGCAAGAAGAATTAGCCTCTAAAACCGTTTTTATTGATTTCCTCTCATTTTTCTAAGCAAAATACATATATTATATGTACCAATCCGTGCTACCATTATTTAGTTATGAATTTTGCAAGGATTACCTTTTTGGACCAATCAGAGGATGCCATGTCGCCTCTATTCATGCAACGTTGCTCGCCACTTTGAAACCATAACGAAATTATAGTTTTTCCCTTGGTTAAGTTGTCATTCCTTCAACCCGCGGAGGGGCAAAACAGTCCAACGACCGACCCGTCTTCTTCCTCGCGTGTTGTAGCGCTGCGGCGGGTGTAGCTGTTAGCAGGGGGTCTCTTCCCACCTTCCAAGGTCTGAGGGCACCGGCGACCGACACCCTACCTCCGTCGTTCCCTGCTAAGTCCCGACCCAAGGCCGAGATGTTTGGGGGCGAAAGAACTGGGCCTGCAACTCGCAGCCGAGTTGTAGCCTTTATGCAGGTGTCGTGTGATGGTTGGGGGCAGGGAAAGATGGCTGACCTTCCGCGGTTAGTCGTGGGAACATCAGACCTTCATCATGGTGACTCTGCAGCCCCTCGTTTGCTTCCAAGGTTGCTCTACTCTCCAATGATTAGGGTTTGCATGAAAAAGAATAAGGAGAAGAGAGAGGGTTGCGTGGGGATTTCTCATAAACTCGAACCAGGAGTTCCATCCTTTATATAGGGGTGGTTAACAAAGCCCTAAGTTGGCTATTCACATATTAACAAGGCCCTCTCCCACTAGGAGTCATATTCCTTCAAGGAGAAGTAATCTTCTCTCTCCTGTTTATCTTATTAATATTCCTTATTTCATGGAAAATTAGAAATACGAAAATTATCTCTTTCATTTTCTCTAGCCTTGCCTTTTAGTCTATTGGCCATGAAAATCTATTTTCTTTTAGTAGAAAATTCCTCCTTTTCAACAATGCCATCAAATCCATTAATTATGTATCACATTATCCTCTTATTTTGTATTATTGGTATTTTCTCTTTCTTTTTCTCCATTGGGGCTCCTTGGACCCCAAGAAACTATAATATTTTGAAATTTCTCTTTAAGGATATTTATTATCCTTCTAGATGCATCTATATTCATAAATTCTCATTATCTTATTCATTTCTTTAGTAAAATATCTCTTTTTGAGAATTTCTCTTTATCTCTCTTTTTATTTTACTTATTATAATTCCTTTTAACATTAGGAACCTTAAGGATATGAAAATCCACCAAGGATAACTCAATTATACCTCTTTCCACTTATTTTTCTCATTTTATCATTATTTTCAATTTCTTTCTTAATAAAAAATATTTAATTTCTCTTTTCTTTTCTTGTTGCATTATCTTTAAACTTTGGACTCCTTGGGTCCCAAGGAACCCAAAAGGCACAGAATCCAACTTTGCATTATATTCTTTTGCCTTCTAGAGGTTTCTACATCTTTCTTTTCTCAAATTCTCAATTATTAATTTACTAATCGAATTTCCTTGTTATTGGGCCCATTAGCCAATAAAACCCACAAAACAACCAACAAGGCTATTGTAAATGAGTTCTATTTATTCAGAATAAATTATATCATTATTTGTTCAAATATCTTTAATAGGAGAAATTATATTTCTCACCAAAAGCACCAAAAAACTGAGGTTATAACCGAACCCAAGTAAACAACAGGAGCGTTATTCGGCTTGGAATATTTAGTTCGGAAGTTGTTTGCCTTTCATTTTGTAGACATTTAGTCCAAGCTGGTGGATAGTAAAGTTGCATATGAGTTACAATTATGATGCTGATTAGTTTGAACGTAATGCAATGACAAATTTTGACTAGATCAACAAATATTCAATTCGGTTCAGCAGTTGTTACTACAACAAAATAAGATAAAGGTTAAGGTAAAGTGGTCAAGGACCTCATCCCTCACCATTTTATTTTTTTTCGAAAGGCTATTCCCTTACCAATATTGTTAATATCCTTGACAAAATTAATGTCTAACCCTAAGCGCCCCCCCTCCCTATTTAATTTCCGTTCGTCTTTTAGACTCCCCCTTCACACCTGATACGCCGCCGCAGCAGCCGACACAATCCACCCCACTTCACCGCAACCCTCTCCTTGCGCCCCTTGTGCGACACACACGACGCACGACAACCACCTGTAGCACACCGGAAAGAAACATACACACCCGACGAGCATTATTAAAGTAAGGATCATATGTCCTCTACTTCTACCTCAGTTCTCCTTCTTTGTTCGTCATCGACATACGCAGGCTTGCGCCTAAGAGTTGTTTGTTCCCGATCATTTCTGCAGCCGATTCATGCTTAGGTACTGACTTATTCCTAATAGTTGTTGTAGCTGAGTTATCTTTGTTTCGTTTTTCTATTCATCCTTCACGAAGTAACAAATTCTCCCTATTTTCTTTGCAGTTCTGATCCATATGAAACAACCCGTTAGTTTAATAGTTGTGTTATGTTGGATTGCTTTGTATTTACTTATTCTCATAATAAATGATGATATATCTTTGTTTTTTCTGTTCTATATTTGTTCTTTTTGAGTTCCAGGTGGACATCTCTACCGAAAATGTTAAATGAACATTGATCTTAAGAGGAGCAAGAAGTGTTACGGTAACATATACATGTGTTTATTAACTTTGTGTTTACTCTTGCTTTCAGGATTAACTCATGTCGTTAACATTATGACTAGTACCTTAGGAGATACACAGGTAATTATTTGCGTTACACATTTGTTCTACATTTGGTGTTAATCATTTTATAGTTAGTGTTTATCATTTGTTAATGAATTTGTAAAATGTACATTATAAGTAAGCAATACATATTATTTTTGTAACACAAGATGTTGACAATATTTCACAAAGTAGAAGAACATATGAAAATGCTATAGAGAAAGTCTCAATGGGGTAAGTAGAAAAGCAATGCCAGAGAAAAAACATGAAGTCAACTTGCTCGAGAAGCCACAACATTCTTAACCATATCACAAGTACTATGATTGGACATATGATGTATATGAATGTAATATGATGTATGTCAATGATATATCAAAGTGGTTTTTGAAGATATGACAATTTTGCATAAAATCATGGTGCTCTGGCCATGCGTTCACAATGTAAACACTACAATTGAATATTGAATAAATATTACCATGTGTTAAACTTCTTATTTTCTCATATGATGATACCATTGTTGTTGTATTAATGTTGTATGTTTTTAAATATGGGTGGCCAAATGGAAATGACATTCAATTCTACTAGCTACAAATGGTTCGTTGATACAAGGTGTAGATCGGTCTTACATAATTTCTTATTCTATTGGTCAAGGATTGTGATAGTATTGGTAAGGGATAAGACCTCACCAACCATTATTGGTCACCAAGTTTTTGCCGAAGGTACACTGGTCAGGGATTGACCTTGACCACCACATATTGGTCAAGAATTTACATGTATTGGTCAGGGATTTGGCCCTAGACTTTAACAAGTTTTGTAATAGTTATGAACTCCCATTAACCAAGATGAATTTTATAATCCTACCTCTTTACCAAAATGTGTTTTGTTTCTTTTTAATGCGACTGAAAACGCTTAAAGTGTGTATTTATTTCGTAAAAACGATATTACAACAGCTGTTTAAGGAACTAATGCTTCTCACGCAATAAAGTGCATAAGATGTACCTTTTTGACCATCCTGCCTTATTATGGGTAATAGGAGAAGCAAGAAAATGGCCATGAGTTGGGCACTGGTGGGTGAAAAGCAGCAGCTCTGTGGAGCGGCGTGACTGCCATGGTCATCATTCCTCTCATACGCAGTTTACCTGTGCGGTGAAATGAGGATGTTCTAATATACGCAGTCTGCTACTCATGGGTGCCACTCCCTCGTAATAATCGCATGGTTATAGCCACCATACGACGCAGAATTTAGTCATAACCTACTAATTGAAATTTACTTTGTATTATGACCAATTTGCGGAATTGGTTAATTTAGGTCCAACAATTAAGTTAATTCGGTTAAATACCTCTATGGGGACATGTTCCGTGCTTTGTCTCTAATTTTGTTTTATTTTTTTAACTAATTAAGCATCATGTTTTGTAATAATTAATACATAGAAAAAAAACCAAAATAGCACACTATTGTATAAATATTTATCAGAATAGCACATTTTTCAACTTATTTCCCGAACTAGCATACTTTCAGCTTAAAGCGCCACTTCAGTTGGCGTTTTACTGTTGCAGGGTTAGAAAGCGTCATATAATGTGGCGTTTTCAAACTTGAGGTCCTAAAAGCGTCAAACAATGTGACGTTTTCTTGGTACGTGCCACATAAAGTGGCCTTTTAGAATAAAGTATCAAATAAAGTGGCTATTTAGCTTAAAGCGACAGACAAGCTGGCGTTTTAGGAGGACAACCCAGCTGCTGTAACCACCAAGACCACGAACGGGGCTGTATGGCCGGAGATGACAACGACTTGCGGCTAGCTTTCGCCGTGTACGACCGCCACGGTAACGACGTCATCACTGCCCAAGAAATCCATGTCGTGCTGTGCAGGGTCATCGAGACGGCTACCATCACACTCGCCAAATGCAGGGACATGGTCAGAGCCGTAGATAGGGACGGCGACGGCGTCGTCGGCTTCCATGACTTCGCAGCCATGATGATGGTTTGACCGAGCTAACATGCATGCTCACTGATTCCAGAAAATGTACTGTTAGTTCGGCGGACAGCGGGATTCGTTGCCAGATGCCCTTCTCTTGACACACACGCGGGATTTGAGACCAGATTTCTCTGTCTAGCCAACTTGCTGAAAATTTCTTACATATCTAACCACTGTATTGTTGACCATTCTCCAACCACAATGAGAAACACAAATACAACATACTTTCGGTATATACAAACAAGCCATGGCATCTATCGTTTAAATGAAAACGCCAACCAGTCTGGCACTTCACGCTAAAACGCCACTTTATTTGGCGCTTTACTCTAAAACGCCACTTTATTCGGCGCACACCCAGAAAATGTCAGATTATTTGGCGCTTTTAGGACTTCAAGTTTGAAAACGCTACATTGTATGGCGCTTTCTAACCCTGTAACAGTAAAACGCCAACTAAAGTGACGTTTTAAGCTGAAAGTGTGCTAGTTCGGGAAAGAACTATTCAGGTAAATATTTATAACAATAGTGTGTTATTTGGGTTTTTTTTCCTTAATACATGCTGTGGAGAAATTTACTGTTATTTGGATGAAACTGAAAGGTTGTGACATTGAAGAAAAGGTAGCTTGTCCGTCATGCATTAAGATTGGTCATTGGGCGAGAGCGGACCTAAGTTGAGTAGCTTCGACATCAATGGGCGGGTTGAAGAAGACAGAGTCGGAGAGCCTCACACTGGTGTGTTTGATGATGTCTTTTCAGGCAAGGACAAAGCAGGACCCACTTTGGGTTGAAGCGAAGCGAATTAGGCTGATGTGGGTCATTGAGTGGTCGAGAGGTCAAAGTGGGCTTGGAAGTGGTTGAAATTATACGCGTTGTTATGGGTGATAGGAGAAGCAAGAAACCGACCTTGAATTGGTCACAGTTCGGTGAAAAGCAGCAGCTCTTTTGAAGTGGCGTGACTGCGGTACGTGGTCATCATTCCACTCAGCAGCAACTTTTGACCCCGAGCCCAATGTAGTTTGCATGTGGGTGAAATGAGGATGTTCCAATGTACGCAGTCTTGCTACTCGTGAGGCCACCCCCATGTAGTCATAGAATGGTTACAGCCATCACCAGCAGCGGGCAGAATTCAGTCATGGCCTGTTAACTAAATCTTTAATTCGGTTATAACTAACTCGCTGAATGGTTTATTCGTTTGAACCATGTCGTCAATTGGGTGCTTTACTTCTATGGGAAAACATGTTTTCTATTTTACCTTAAATTGTGTTTTTTTTACTTTATGTTCTATTTACAGTTAATTTGAATATTCTCAATCAAATTGTGTAATAATTCGTAGACATGCTTATATGTTGTGGCGACGACGAGTGTATCAACAACACCAAAAAGAAATAGCTATGCTACTGCGTAGAATCAATGATGCTCAGGTACATGTCCGAAAAATGATCAGTACAACAACAAAAATGTATATTATTATCTTGTAGGAGAAATACAGTGAAGTCCTCCCTCGAGAAGTGACGGATTGAAGACCGAAAGATCATATTCATTAGATCTGATGGGGTGACGGAAACACCCATTTCTTCCAATCATATGAGAAATCAAAGAGGAACCAAAGCGAAATCTCTCAACTCAAAAATAACCACGGTGAATGTGTCACGAATACTCTGATTCTGGAGATGATTCACACCTATTTCATGGAGCTTATGAGGTGGAATTCACACCCGGCCGCTGCTCGTATCACGTAATATGATGGGGCTATACCTGGACTCTACTCAAATTGGTGCCTCAGGCGATGACCCAACATAAAAAGTGATGCGGTCTGCAAGATGGCTTTGTCAAGGGCGCCAGGGTTCGACAACATCTGTGTGGACTTCTTACACATCAACATGGATCATTTTTATCCCTTCATGATTTCAATGGTTCATTACACTTTTTATACAAAACACATTGATGAACACGTGGCTAACTTGCACATGATTTTGATTCTGAAGATTAAAGTACTGCTTTACTTCAATTATCCCAGGCCCATCTCTCTAGATAACTTTTGCTTCAAATTAATTTTTAAGATCATCGTTAGAAAGATAAAGCCCTATATGAACTCAAGTATTTTCATGAACTAATCGAGTTTTATCTTAGGAAGGAAAATTAGTGACAATATTAATTCTTTTAGTACAAGAAGCCATTCACTCCATGAGATCAATAAGGTATAAAAAAGTCCATGGTTATTAGGCCCAATTTATCCACAGTGTATGAGATAAGAACTAGATATTCATTAATGATACACTTGTATAGAGGATGTTGTCCAACGAGCTCATCTTTCTCATCATAATCATAATCGTGGGGTATACTTATATTCACTTGGAAGACATACCTCTGGAACCTTTTATAGCTGGATAAGGCATGTGACAAAGGGGACCCTGCAACCTATGTGTTTGTTATCTACATTGGAAGGCACTCTCAAGCGATCACCCAGTTTGTGGCTATAGGTAATGAGAAGCCCATCCCCTATTCAGAGGTAGCTCGTCTATAGCACATGTGTGCTTCACTAATGACCTACTCCTTATGGTTGAAGCATCGACATCACAAACCAAGATCATCATGAATCTCCTTTAAAACTTGTCAAATGTCTCAGAAGAGATTTTTTTCCATAAAGAAATCATGATTCTTCTTCTCATCAAACACTTGCAGAAGTGTTGAAAGGAGGATCAATAGGGTGTTGAACATTCAAGTCACTAACAATCATGGAAGGTACCTTAGTATACCGGTCCTCCACCACATGGTGAATAAATTTACACATGCTTGTATTCTAGAGATGGTGAAGTCGAGGATAAATACTTGGAGTATTTACCACCTCTCCCTTACAATTATAGTCACATTATCCAAATCAACATTGCAAGCCATTCCCACATATGTCATGCAATCTGGTAGTTTGTATCCTGCCTTATATGACAAAATTAATATGCACACTGGAAGATTAATTAGGTGTAACAACATGGAGGAAAATAAAATCTCCTAGGTTTCATGGAAGAAAATTTTATCCAGCAACATTGTGGGAGTCCTTAGTGTTAAAGATGCAAGACACAAAAATGTCTCATTGATGATGAAGAATGTATGGGACTACATTAATCTACACAATGTAACCGAAAAGGGTCATGCATATAAAATTATTCATAATTGTTAATCGAGTAAGGGCCCCTTCTCAGTTGTGTGGGCATTCACCAAGAAACACATACCATCTTTGTTATCTTAATGCTCAAATATCATCATTGATGGTGGTTTTACCTAATCTTGCATTGACCATTGGCTATCAAGGAAGTCATTCCAAGATATTGACTTAGCCTTCATCATCTAGTTAATCTTGTTGATATTTAGGTTGGTTATATGGTAAACCTAAATGGAGATTGGGACTTGGATTGCATCCACGCGTGTACCCCTTCTCAAGATTGGTCAATTTCTTACACTCCCTTAGCTGAACCAAATGGTTGAAAAAATGCATGGTCCTAGTCACATGAAGTGAAATGTGAACTTTTAGATGGATCATCCTATTGTTGGATTCCTAATCATTAAGATTCCATGTCTAGGGTAATTAGAAAGATATATGGCATCCGAAACTATCATTATAATCAAGAACTATGGTTATTACATCAAAAGTCAATTCTGACAACATCCAAAGAGGATGAGAGTCACATGGACATCTTGTTCCCCAGTCTAAGACAGTGGTGAAGACACCATTATCTATTTCTTTCAACATTGCACTTTCAACAATACCTTATGGACCTCTCTAAAAAATGGAGTTCCATTGAGGCTCTCACTGAATATGAATGGTTGTCATTCATTACAACTTCAATAAGAAAGCACACTTTCAAAACTATCATGCTATATGCAAGTTATTTGCGTCTCTAGAAGATCCGCTATGAATACATACATACTAGATACAAAATCCAATGCTTTTGACGTGTGCTATCATCAGAGGCAAATTAAATTCCATATTTAAGATCCAAAATATATGAAACACAAGCCAAAGGAATCCTAGCTTAAGATTCAAGTCACAACCTACCGATAGTCCAATGTGCATTTTGATACAAATTATGAACAAGAGTCCAACAATGCAACGTTTATTCTCCATGCATCTGATATTCACGACTTATTTTCTTGGGATTAGTATCTCATCATGGCCTCCTCTCCATTGGAGGACAAAACCAAAGCTATGACTAATGCTACTTCTATGAGCAAAAGAAACAATTGGCCATGCTACATTATTCTCTCCTACCGCTCTCATAAATTTAGCTTGCTCAACCAAGCTCCCCAGGCAATGGGAAGTTTTCCCCCTCTATCTTATGCTTTAGTAGTTTATTACTATCTTCCACTTTCTTTTGTACGGTCTATATCTAGGGATGAAAATGGTGCTGAGAAAAAAACATATCGCAGACAATCACACCACCCTTTATAAGAAACACTGCATCAAATTTGTTATGGTAAAGATATGACTTGAAAATCTTAAAACCTATGTGGTGTGTTGCGATTATGGTTCTAGAGAAAAAAAATCATAGATAAAAACTACACCAAAAATAACTCATTTGAAAATAAATATTGGTATATGTAGAATGGTATCCTAACCACATTATATGTTGATGTTTTACATAGATAGCTAGACCTCTATTTTTAAATTACATTTAATGTATATAAAAGTTGGAACTTTCATTTTCTACAATTATTGTGCACATAGTTGTCCTCTTTGCTACAATTAATAAACATACATGTGTCCTTATATGTGAAAATATAACACAAACACATATATATATATAGTCATTTTTATAATGATGGCAGAGATAGTTGGGATCAGAAATCATCTAATATACAACATTTATTTTTATTGACTTATTTCATGCAGATGTCAAATAGAAACTTGCAAACCTTAGAAAAGGAAGCTAGATAATTAATGTGAAAATTATCTTCATTATTATAACTAAACTATTATTGATTGACCAAGAGATGTAGTTAATAGTGAAGATAATATCAAGGTAAGAAGAATATACATCTGTGAAAATAATTTGGGAAGATATAAAAGAGAGAGTGAGAGTCAATAAGAGATAACAACATATATTGTTATTAATAATCTTTTTATTATTTATTTCAAATATCCTACCACCATCATATACCAATTATTTTAGCCTTTCCCCATTCTCTCCTAGAGAATATATAACTATATTAGTTATAGATATAATCTTGTTATGATCTCATGAAAATAAATATAAAGAAGCAATAAACATAGTTAACATTTTTGAAAATGAGGAGGACAACTTAATAGGAAAAACTTGAGAAGATGTTTTAAATAGAACGATGTTGTTTGAAAACAAGAAAGAATTTATATTAGTGGGAAGAGACTTAATAAGAAATTATAAATAGAATGATATTCTTTGAAAAAAGAAAGAATGTAAATTAGTGGGAGGAGACTTAATGAGCTATTTTATAAGAGAATGGTGTTTGAACTATGAATGAGAAACAATGTGTAGTTGGAAAATATTATATTTGTATTTACTAGTTAGAATGTTCCTTCACATGAACCAAATACTAGTTTTTTTCTTAGTTTAACATGGACAAAATATTTTTGTTTATGATTTTCTATATTGTCATTTACATGTATAGTATACAATTTCATAAATTTAATGTAATGCTGTGGTGTTGTGTGGTGTGGTGTGGTGCACTTAAACATAATTTTTCCAGTGCGGATATGGTTTCTCATATTAAAAACAACAATGACTATGGTGCATATATGGTATTTGATTCTTGCATGGTGTGGTTATAGCTTTGGTAAAAACCATACCATATTCGTGCCACTACCATCCCTACCTATATCCCTAAAAATGAAACCAGGTAGTGGATTCTTTAGAAAAATCCACCTTACAAAACCTTAGATCCTTCTCTTATACTTCAGTTAATCATCCATAGAGGTCTCATAATATCAATTTATGTATGTTTGAATTTTTGTACTAGATAGCAGGATGAATAAAAATTATGCTCTGATTATTCACTTAGAGAAAATTATATCTTATTTTAATGAAATTTAATTAAATTTGAATTCAAACGGAAGGTAATTTGTAGGTTGGTTGATCTATGGAATCAATAATGCAGTGAGATCAGTTGACAGTGGGAGGAGTGGACCCATCTTAGATAGCTTCTACTAAAGTTGGATGGGTTGAATAAGAACGGATTGGATTGCCTCAATTGCTGCATTTAGTTATCTGTGTCTAGTCTGGGACAAAGTGGGACCTTGCCTGGTTGTTGTGACGCAATTCACATTGAAGCAGGGTTATCTTATTTTAATGTAGATCAACAAGTGGTCAAAGGGGGTCATCTTATAGTGGTTAGACAATGATTTGAGATCAAGGGTAGCTAAGAAGTGGTCAAAGTGGCATGAAGGAAGTAGAAGAATGTTGTATAATTGTTTAAAATGGTGTTTCAAGGTTGTTTTGCAATTTATAGAAAACCAATTAAATGTAGACTAACTTTGGCCCTAACATCTCTATTAGATGGTTTAGAGCTAAGGATATGTTCTAGAATTGAAATAAGGTGATTTAGGTGAAAAAGCTCATGCATGTTGGTGCTTTAGCATGCATTTGAAAATCCATCCTTGGAATCACCTTTTAAATCAATAGAGTTCAAGTTCATGCAATTGTCTTCATATCTATCATCTTAGTTCATGTAATTTTCTTCATATCATATCATCTTTTCTACTATTTTCTGTACTCACAACCCTCTTGGCTAAAGATTCCCATATATGTTGACAAATCTTGATTCTATCCTTAAAATATCTTATCTATTCCTTGGAATTGTTAAGGGTGATGTTGTAGTCCAAATGGAACCAGCTAGTTGAACCATTTTTATATTGAAAACTCTATCTTTTTAGTAAAATCAATCGATTCCTTGTAAATACAAATTTTTATGTTTATATGTATGTTTTCTATCTATAAGTATGTTCTAGATATATTAAACTTTTGCAAAATTGATTTTAGAAAATTTCCATCATGCAAGTTCATATTTAGCCAAATGATTCCCTAAATGAGTTTTCCTTTATTAAAATAACATGTTGTTTTCTTCAAGTAGTTTTGGTTCTTGATAGTATATACGTAATAAGATATTTTGGTTAGTGGCTAAAAAATCCTTAGTACTCTAAATACCATTTTTACTATGAATATACAACATTTCTTAGTTAACTCTGACTCAAAGAATCTTGCAGCTAACACATCTTCACTCATCCTACTAGATCTACAAGCTCATTTATGTGGTGTAAAGAAGGGTTACTCTACCTTATTTCCTACGTAGTCTAATATCAATTAACTTACACATATAGAACTATCAAACATTTAAATGATTGAAGAAAAACACAATGTAAGTGATTGAGAAATGAATCAATATGGTTATTGATGCTCTTAAAGAAATCACCTTGATCAAGATGAAATGGATGGTCTCTTATTATTATGTTTAGTTATTAGTAATATGATGAATCCAAGGTTTATATGGTTACATAATAAATTTAAAATTATTAATTTGGAACTAATAACAAAGATAATTATGTGTCATTATCAATATGTGGGTTGGGTTTTGAAGGTGTCAATATAAAACCTAATTTTCACATATTCAGTTCAATCCATCTCTAGTGTAATCCAAAAGTTAGTGACCCTATGAGTTTACAAAATTGTCACCCCTTAAAAATATATGATTCCACTTTAACTATTTAGCTCTTATGAACTAATGTGGACTAGATTAATGAGTATTGTCAAACTTATACTATAGGATGGCCCTTATTCAAGAAAGAGCCACAAGAGAATGTTCACTAGGTTGATGTCTTGGGGTCAATGTCATTAGGTTGATGCAGTGTGTCATTGTTGAGGATTTTATAGTATCATGATAAATAGTCTAATATGAGGACATTAAATAATTCAAGAAATTCTTGGGGGATAACTATACATACATTCTTACATATTAATTGTACTCTAAATATTCACAAATTTTTATGAATCCTATGATCATTATTAAAACTTTAATAAATGTATACAATCATATTACCCTAATTACATATTAGTTATTTGGAAATTTGTAATGTAACACCACCTTTTAGTCTCTTCTTACACTTGTAATAGAATTACATTCCTTACAATAGTTATGATTATGAAAGATATATTATTGACATAATGGAACGGTTTGGAAAGATATTGATGGAGGGATTGGAAAAATGGAAATGAGAGAAATAGAGTCACCACCATATTCATAAAAGAAAATGAGAAAAATAAGAAAAATGCTTCATAATGTAGACGGACAAGGCACTGTGTTAGATGTGAAGAAGTTGTTAAGCACCCTACAATGCCCTTTTAGTGTTGCAAATCATGAAGTGGTTCGTTAAATGTTCTTATGTAAATAGGTCATGTATGCACAAAAAGTGCAAAATGATAAGAAAATAACATGGAAGAGAGAGATTCATATAACAATATAGCATCAAGGATCATTAACCCTGGGTGCTCATATCATTAGAGAACTGGTGGAGCTGGAAAAGTGGAAGGAGAGAGGGTGCATAAATAAAAATAAAACTACATGCAAGACAAAGATTTTATATTACTTTATATTATTATGGATCATCTATCACACGAAATCATATCAAACACACACACTATGGGTGGAAAAGGGGGAGGGTAGGGATATCGACATAGTTTTTAGGACCAATATACATTTCTTTAACACCATGAAGAGTGAGGATGGATTTTTTGTCTCGTTTCTCTCCAGGATGTATAGCTGGGGAAGGAAGGATGTAAGTTTTGCATCTCAAAGGGATGGCTGGGGTTGGGATCTAGTAGTATCCTTTCAATATGATAGCCTTTTGTACTCTAGTCAACATTTAGCCTTGTTTTTTTTACCCTAGTGAACCCTACAAGATCTAGCCTTTGTAAAAAGGTTTCTAAACAAATTTTATGGTGTCCCACCTTTCAAAATGACATCTTGGAGGTCTCAATCAGTCTCTAGCCTTTATCTTCTAGCCTTTGTGCATTCACCATGTTCAATCATTTGTAAATAGATAGCCAATTAAAGTCTTTGGTTGTTTGGATTTGTAAATGGTGAGTGGGGTCTATATTTATAGGAGGTGAGGTGGGATATACCTAGGGTTATGGTTTTATAAGGGGATCTCTACTAAGAAAAAGGTACTGGGGCACGGTCTAAGTGGTTGTCCCTCCTTTTGGAATCTTCTAGGCATATTTTAGATGTGGTCTGACTGATTAGTTAAAGCAAGAAACATAGGGTGCGGGCTAAGAGGGCACCCTTCTTCTAGACCTTTTGGATGGGATTTGAACATAGTCTGGTTGACTCAATCAAACAAATAAGTGTGTGATATGTTCCTACCACGTGTCTTACTTCAAGATTCTTATAACAATGGAAACTTAGTGTTTTATGGACCTAGTAGCTGTAGAAAAGGCAAGGCTATGAGCCAAATAGGCACCCTGACTTGTAGATACCAACTTTAGTCAAATTGGTCAATACAAAATTTAATTTGAGGTGGCACTTGACCTTCTAGAGAAGGTTACAAACTTGGTAGGTGCCCTACTCGACCTTATCTTGTATGACATATAATCAGGCTATCATGGAACTTGAGTATGAACATGATAAAAAAAGTAAAACCAACTAGGTACGGGTCTAAAATTCCTTTTCGATAACCTTTTCATAAAAAATACAAGTCTAAGAACCTTTTTAGATAATCGTAAGTATCTAAAGAAATGCTTGTTTAAAAAGTAAAACCCAACTAGTTGGAACTCCCAAACCTAAAAACTAACTCTATTTTAGGATTACTCATAGTCAAATTTAGGTAAGTTGCCAATTTTGAATGTAGTTGGATAATACTATCTGTATAATATAAATTTAGGAAAGAGAATGAATAAAATGCATAGAAATACTATCAAATATTAGATGCATTTTTTTTCGTGGAACTGACACATAGATTGGATGTTGCCTTTATCTTCCCTATTAATCTTAGATGCATTGGCCGCTCACATGTTGTATTTTCTACATGTTTTAATGGTAGTGTGACTAAATAATGTGTAGTGCTCTTTGGTATTTGATTTCTATGGTGAGGGCAGTCCATCATTTCCTTCCTTGTCTTAACCTATGAACTACCCTTTCGATCCCCATTATCCTATACTTGATAGAACTTGGTTCACCATACACTCTTAACAAACCCTACCATGATGTTCTAATGCTTATTGCACTACATTGATATCCAACACTTACTCAACCATTCCCCTATTAATATTTCTCTTCAAAAACCTCCACCATGCCACTAGAAACTCATTAAGATAGAAAAAATTGACTCAAGACATTGTTGACCTATCCATTGAAGTTCATTTTCACCTAGCGCATACTATAAGGTCATCTAAGGGACCTAAGGTTTGAAACCTCCATGAAAAGTGTTGATACTTGGGTTCATCTCCATGCGTACCAAAAATATACCAAGCTCTCCAACTAGATCCAAAGTAAAAATATACATCTTTCCCCCTTTTCGGCATGTGCAAGACCCCATATTTCAACTAAGGTCTCCTCCACACTGAGTTTTGTTTTCTCTTTGTAATTTTATTATTATAGTGATTTGTTTTTGTTTGGTTATGTTTTTTTCTCATTCTTTCCCATGCCTTGCAGTTCATACAACAATGGTGTAGGGGTTATTTTTTTTCCTCCTTGGATCTGAATTAGGGGTCTATATGATCACTCGAGAGTGGAATTACAATTCTCCATGCTTTGGGTTCCTTCTCGAATTAGGTTTTGGAAATTTCCCTTGTGAGTTTCCCCTCAGGCGATGATCAAGCTCTAACCTTTGATTCATCACATGTTGTTATCTGATAATAAAGATGTTGAATTTATAGTCTTACACACAAAAAAATAACTTTCTTTGATAAAGGTATGGTGAAAATGGTCTTTTTTGTGTGTGTTAACTTATAATCATGTGCTTTGTTGCAAAGCGGTCCTTGACCATGTGATCAGACCCAATTTGGACAATTAGAAGTTTCTTTTGTTTTAGGGAATTTTTCTTAAAAGGAATTGACCAATTTCTTTGGTTCTTGATCGAATGATGTTAAGAGATTTTTAATTTGACATTTACATAACGTTTTTATGTTTATTAAAATTATGTAGAGATTGAACTCAACTTTTTGGTTTTGAGTTTTTCATGTAATTCACTTAACTTTGAGGAATGGTTGTAGTTGTTTTGCGGGTTGGATGTCACACATATATCCATTTTATTGATTAATTTATGCATGTCATTGTGTTTAGTAATCAAGGGTATTGGATCATATTGGATTTATCTTTGGTTGAATACCTTGATATATATTTACACAAATTTCATTTGAATGATACGATTCATGTCAATATGTTTAGCAATCAAGGGTATTGGATCATGCTGGATTTAGCTTTGGTTGAATACCTTGATATATATTTACACAAATTTTATTTGAATGATACGAGTCCATGTGAGTGGTCTTTTTTTAGTTATTCACTAAGTGAAAGGGTATGCACCTAATGAATCTGGTTGATTCATTCAACCATAGTGTATATGAAGTTACACAATCTAAGCATGATCAATCAAATTATGTTATGGAAATTGAATTTGAGGACAATGATACCCATGATTTATTACAGATAAAATTAGTAGATGGTCCACTGAATGATACAAGTCTAGATAAAAATGTCATTAGCACTAGTATAGTTTTTGTGACTAAACATAAAATATTTACAAATGAGTGGGTGTATACAAATAAAAGAAACTATATTTATTTAGGATGATAAATGGGTTTTTTATTTTAGACACCCAAATTTAATTGAAGAATATAGATAGCCTTTTTGTTTTCTTTTCACACCACACTTGTAAAGATCTTTACCCTTTTTGAAGAAATGGAAGGAAGGAGGTTCACTTAACAATAAAAAAATTTAATTGAGGAATCAACTTATTTAGGTGAATACATTCAATGGTGTATTATATTTAATAAAAAAGAGGGTTTACTGCATAATTTACAAGAATGGTCGATCAAACACAACATCATCATGAGAAATGGTGTTCTAACATCATAATGATCACATCGACATGGGTACAAAAAATGGTCTGTTGAGATTGCATGGTTGTTTTTCCAAAAAAAAGATTGTCAATTTTTTGGAAGATCAATAAATGTCAACTTGAACATAATTTTCATAATGACAATATAAATGAAAATTATCAGCATTCAATGACATTTTATATTCCACATATGAACATTCTTACTAAAGTGGCACATCTTGATAGGAGTGTAAAAGATATCCTTACAAAAGAAAATAGTAAAATGAAATTTTACATAAGTTACAAGAAGGCATGACATGCTACACTAAAGGACATCTACAATTATTTACAAGAATGGTCAATCAAACACAACATCATCATGAGATATGGTGTTCTAACATCATAATGATCACATCAACATGGGTACAAAAATTGGTCTGTTGAGATTGCATGGTTGTTTTTCCAAAAAAAGATTGTCAATTTTTTGGAAGATCAATAAATGTCAACTTGAACATAATTTTCATAATGACAATCTAAATGCAAATTATTAGCATTCGATGACATTTTATATTCCACATATGAACATTCTTACTAAAGTGGCATATCTTGATAGGAGTGTACAAGATATCCTTACAAAAGAAAATAGTAAAATGAAATTTTACATAAGTTACAAGAAGGCATGACATGCTACACTAAAGGACATCTACAATTATTTTGAGGATAGAGAATACTTTTACTATAACCACATTACTTTCTTTAGTTTTAGTTGTCAATGTATTCTTTTTTTTTTAGGTAAGTCAGAGGGTTTTTATTCATCTCGCCCCTCTCATGCAAGCAAAACTTTGAGAACCATTACAACTTATTGACTCATTTGCTGAAGGAAATGTGGTAGTACTACTACCATTACAAGACTCGAAGTTGATACTATCAACAAGACTATTAGGGGGTACCTCATAGACAAAGGAACCACCCTTGGTTTTTTGATGAAATTTCGCCAAGCCATCAGCAACCTTGTTCATCTCTCTTGGAACATGCCTACACATCCAACTCTGTCTCCATCCAGCTTGAATGCCTGTTAACCATAAAGCCAACCTAGGATAATCTTCAACTCTTCCATCCATAGCCTCTTTTGCCTTTTTAGAGTCTGTCTCGAAACTGAGTTGTTTGCATGATAGATGTTGTCCTATTTCGACCGCCCAATGAATCGCTCTCACTTCAGCCTCAAGCACACTATTGACATGGATCTTCTTGCCCCAACCACTAATCCAGTTGCCCTTCCAGTCTCGACACACGACAGCAATTGATGCTGGGGTAGTATCATTCCTGAAAGTTGCGTCAGTATTTATCTTCCACCAGTTAAGGTCTGGTGGTCGCCAAAGACCAACCGTGGGTTGCATGGTTCTACTCTCCTTTACCTTTGGAGTGAAGGCTAGGCCCGTGAGTATACACTCCTTTCTGATGAGATGAACTATATAGTTGCTAGAATATTTAGTACCTTCAAAGACCTGAGCATTCCTGCCTTTCCAAATATGCCAACATCCCACCATAAACATAGTGCTTAGCTTCTTCTCAGTTTTAATGAACTTCGTCATCCACGTCCATATATCAGTAATGTGAAAGAAATCGCTCCAGTTGTGGTTTTCTAAAACTGCTTTCCATGTTTCTTGTGCCCTTGGACAGTCCCGCAAAGCATGAATAATGGTTTCCTCCTGGTTTTCACAGATGGGGCAAGTGGCAATAGTAGCTAAGAAACGATCTACTCTCCTCCTGTTCGTAAGGATTGCTTTATGGCCTACTAGCCAGAAGAAAAATTTTACCTTCATAGATACCTTCATCTCCCATATCATACTCCAATCTCCTTGGACCTGAATATCCTTATTCTGTCTCAGAATATGATAAGCGCTTTTGAAAGTGAATTGGCCAGTGTCTGAGTGGTTCCAGGCTAGGACATCATTCTCCTCACCATGTCTGGGAACATCAAGCTTTGTAATCTTCCTTGTGATATGTTGCGGTAGCCAATCATTCAGGAATTCCATGTCCCATTCATTATCTAAGTTGACTAGACTTGAAACTTTCAGGTCCTTCAGATCATCTGGTATAGGACGAGAGATATACTGTTGTAAGAAGCCTTATACCGTGCACCATTTATCCAACCAGACATTGATATCCTTTCCACTAACAGGTATCCAGGTCGAGTTATCAGTTATAAACTTCTTGCATTGAATCACAGATCTCGCCAGTCTGGAGGTGTTTATGCTCTTCCTTCCATCATGACCCAAATACTTGGGATTTAGACTTTCGCACTAGCTCGATTTTCACTTCGTGGCAACTTCCCACGCATGTTTAGCAATGAGCGAAGTGTCCAGCTCCTTCATACTCTGTATGCCCAGTCCGCCATGTTCCTTACTACTGGTAACTTTGTTCCATGCTACTAGGGAGAGCGGGTGACTCTTATGGTTGCCACCCCAAATAAACCTTCTAATTGTGCCATCAATCCGGTCACAGACCTTAGTAGGAATAAGTGCCGTCTGCATAACATAGCTAGGGATCGCTGTGAGGGTAGATTTCGCAAGACAGACCCTGCCGGACAAGTTTAAATATCTCGCAGACCAAGCTGCTATCACAACTTCTATTCTCCTCAAAGTGCTGCTATAAGTATCTTTGTTCACCTTGCCATGAATTAGCGGAACTCCAAGGTATTTTCCCAGATTGCTTGTGATCGTGAAGCCACTGATACGACCAATCCTGCTTCGGATACTCGACCTAACATTCCTCGAGAAGAAAATAGAGGATTTCTTCACAGATATAGCCTGCCCCGATACTCGACTGAAGTCTTTGAAACACCTAAGGATAGTCCTCATTTCCTTCACGTCAGCCTTGGAAAAAAGAACCATGTCATCGGCAAAACAAAAGTGTGATATTTTAGGACCACCTCTATAGAGTTGAAATGGGGTCCATTTCTTCTTGGAAACCAGCTTCTCAATAGATTGACTCAATCTTTCTAAGCAGAGAACGAACAGGTAGGGTGACAGCGGGTCACCCTGCCTCAATCCCCTTGTAGCCTTGAAGGATCCAGCTTCCTGTCCATTCCATATAATGGAGCTTTCCCCCGTTGAGATAGAGTGCATGATATAGTTGCAGATGGAGACAGGTATTCCAGTTTTCTCAAGAGTATCCCGTATGAACGGCCATGTCATCTTGTCATAGGCCTTGGACAGATCGATCTTGATCGCCATCATCTTCTTCCTCGAACACCTTTTCCTCATAATGTGGATAATCTCCTGAGTTACAGTAATGTTGTCTGAGATTTTCCTGCCAGGAACAAAAGCACTTTGCATTGGGGATATCCAATGTGGGAAGTAGGATTTAATCCTCTCCACAATGATCTTTGAAGTGAGCTTTAGGCTAAGGTTATTAAGAGAAATAGGGCGAAAGTGTTCTCATTTTTCAGGCTTTGAGATCTTCGGTATCAACACTATATTGGACTTACACATGTTCCCACTTAAGGCTCCTCCTTGAAGGGCCTCGTTTATAGTAAGTAACAGGGATTGTTTAACAGTGTGCCAATTCTTCTTTATGAAACTACCATCTGCACCATCTGGGCCAGGCGCCTTGTGCGGGTTAATCTTCGATAAAATGTTGTGGAGCTCTTCAAGAGTAACCTTTACACACAATTGTTGCTTCTCAACCTCAGACAGAAGTTTAAATTCTCCCGGAAATTCCTTTATGTCCTTCACATGGCTAGTGAACGGTTCAGTAAATAGGTTCTTGAAATAGTTAAGGATAATATGTCTAATCTCCTCCTCATCGTTGGTCCAGTCTCCATCAGTGTTTCTAAGCATAGTAATAGTGTTGTTTCGCCTTCTCATCTTGACATAAGCATTGTAGAACTTTGTATTCAGGTCTCCCTCAGTTAACCAATTGATGTGGCTCTTTTTTCTGAAATCTGCTTCCTCCTGTTTCAGAATCGCACCATATTGGGCCTCCATGCTACTAATCATATCAGATGTGATTTCGTCATAGTTATCTGCTAGAGTCTTTTGTAAAAGATCAATGTTCCTTAGGACTCTCTTCTTCTCCTGCCAAGTACGCTTCCTGTTCTCCATAGTCCAGTTATTGATAACTTCATGTGATTGTTCAAGGGCTTCATTGAAGTTGTAGTTCGGGTTCCAATGTTCCTTGATCATATTCTAGAAATCTTCTGAAACAGACCACGAATCTTTTATGAAGAAACATTTTTGATTACTTTTGCTTCTCGTATTACCAATCGCAATAGGGCAATGATCAGAATACGCCTTCGGAAGGTGTTCCACAATGAAGCTGGGATAAGCATTGATAAATTCATTGTTTGCCACTGCTCTATCAAGTCTTTCCTGCAGCCTGCCATGGACATATGTGAACTTCTGTCCGCTGAAACCAAGGTCAGTCAAGCCCGCCTCCATCAGAGAGTTGGTAAAAGTTGCAGCCTCATTAAAGTTGTAGCGTATGCTCCCAGATTTTTCCTCCGGTAGAAGGGTCGTATTAAAATCGCCAATAGCAATCCATGGGAGTGTGAACTTCTTACCCATTGCAACCAAGTGTTTCCATAACAACCTCCAGACAGAAATATGAGGGTGCGCATAAATGAAAGTGATCAGAACGTTGTTATTAACTTTACAAGTAACAAATTGGCGGTGGTAGTTTATGATCTGAACAGTGCAGTCGCCATCCTTCCAACACACCCAGATGCCTCCCGAGAAGCCCCTCGCTTCACATCTGAAGGACCTGTTGAAGCCTAGCCTTTTAATTGTGTTCTCCGCCTTGTTTCCGCTGATACGGGGTTCAAGAATTCCCACAATCTGAGCTTTCTTCTGTAGGATCATGTCTTTGAGGACCCGGCAGGTATCGTGATTGCCGATTCCTCTCGTATTCCATACAATTGTGTTTAACATTAACAACTAAAAGGTTAGAAGAGAAGCAGAACCTTCTAATCATCCATAGCTATCTCAACCTCCTCGTCGTTCATCTGAGTTACACCATCGTCCTCCTCCTTCTAAATGCGTGGGCTTTTCCTCCTGTGCTCATACGGAGGTTTAGTCCTGGCTACCTTCATTTTCGGCCCCGAACCCTTCAACTTCCTTCCTGGTGGTAGTCGAAAAGCTATGGAATTGGAGTCCACCTCTTTCAGCGGGTCCCGTTTCTCCACATCTTCCCCCACCTTGTTCCCCATACTCACTTCTGTACTCCCCTCCTTGCCTCCCTCAACTTCCGTATTATTACTGTCCTCCGTTATCTGCATAGTGGTTTTTGTGCTTGTTTCTTTTTCTAGAGTTGTTTCTTCAGTCTCAAGATCAATGATCTCATCCACCTCCGGATCGACAGCCACATGAACCTCATCGCTGATATTTTCATTCTTCTGTTTCTTGTTAATCTCCTTCAAAACTTCTCTTTTATCGTCCGCCGTCTCTATAGTTTTCTTCTTCCATATCTTCGGGGGGGTTTCGTACCTGATGTACTCGCCCTATTGTCAGCTTCACTTTGTCTCTTGTCATTGTTGTCGTTGCTTTGGTCCTCGTCTTGCTTTTGATCATCAACCAGGTTAGCAAATCTGTTCTGAGTATTCACCTCAACGTTCTTCCCCATGGTCTGCATTTTAGGTTTTGCTTTGTGGGCGGTCCTTCTCTGTGTCTGCCATTTGTTTGAGCGACTTTCCTCCTTGTTGGTCGTAGAGCTTCCTCGCTCCTTAGTAGTATTCTCCATGTTATCATTCAGGCTTCCAGTTTTCGGATTGAGTTGGCATTTCGCTTCGCCATGTCCTATCTTTCCGCAAAGATTGCATGATTCTGGGAACACCTCATATTCAACTTGGTAGACCTCATTGTTGATGTTGATGGTGTTAATCAGAGGTTTCGATGTATCCACCTCGATCGCCAGTCTGGCGAACTTACTCCTTGTCCTAGCCATCGTGTGATTGTCGACTTTAACCAGACTTCCCAAAGCCAACCCTATGTAATCGAACAGAGGAAATACATACAGGTGAAGAGGGAGATCTAGAATGCGAACCCACGTGACCAAGTATCTGGGTAGCTCCATGGACGGGCGGAAAGTGGGATCCCACTGCCACACAACTAAATAGTTACCGAATAACTTCCACGGTCCTCCAAAGAGTGCCGTTTCAAAGTCCCTTCTGCAGGAGAATTGCACCACATAATGGCCCAGATCTACCTCATAAATATTGAATCTTCCTATGGGATTCCATAGGGTTTTTAAACGATCTCTCATAGTCATGTATCCTACATTCGATCCAATCAATCTAGCGATCACATTATACATCCACGGCTTGGCGAGACTCTCCTCGGCATCTGGGTTGATCTCTAGCACTGGCTGTCCATTCGTAGCCTTCAGGGTAACATCCGTCGTTGCAAGTCTAGGCTCGAACAATTTTTCTAAGAAACAATCTGCATCATCAGTTTTTCCATCCCCCATGGTGTAATCATCCAGAAAAGTATCATATTTACCCCCATTATCCGGCGGATCTGCGTTTGATCGATCTCCTTTTTTTCCTGCTTGGCTGCACCAGGTCGCCTTCTCCACCGATCCCCCGTTATTTCCACTCAACGGTGGAAAGAGAGATTCATACTCTTTCCCGTTGTTGTTCCCGTCCTCCCCCCCATCGTTTCCTTGTTGTTTATCATGACCTCGCATTCCAGCGTAGCGAAACTCAAAGCCAACATTTGGTATGATGACTTTGACCCCCTTCCCGCTGCTCGAGTTGTCGTCTATCATGGTCTGTTTCTCCTGCCTTATTCCAGTCCCTTCATCTATAGCCCCCTGAATCAGGTTGTCTGTTGAGGTCTCCAGATCCTTCCGTGGTGTTTCTCCTTCACCAGCACCTCCTCCCTTCGAGGAGCCATCATCTTCTCCCCTACGACCCCCCCGTTCGCCAGAGCCCCCTGAAACCCTAGCCGCCCCCGCGTTTGCCATTTCAAGTTTCTTAGTTGTCAATGTATTCTAAAGACTATAATTGTACATAGAATTACCACACACTTGGGAGACACATTGTTGTCCACATAAATTCAATTTGATTTCTATTTGGACCTTCTATTGTAGGATGGTGACATTGTTGTTAGTGTTGATGATACATTTTTAATTGGTAACAAGAGTTCTCTTTTGATTGAAATTGACACTAATGCAAACAAAGGTATTTTCCCACTAGCATTTTCAATGGTTTAATGTGGTAATAATAATCTTGGATTTGATTTATAGCTATCGCACACAATTAGTTACATGCTTCTGTACTTGTATGGATCTTTATATTATCTCTGACCAAATGGGTGCCATTCTTAATACAATTAAAAGTACTCTTGATTGTGCCAATCATTATCGTTGTCTTTGACATTTATGTAATAATGAAAAAATACAATTCAAATTACATGAGTTGAAGAAGCTTATGTATTTTACATGATCATCACCTAAAGAAGTTGAATTTGATAAATTGATAAGGGATATTTATTCTATAAGTCTAGAGATTTGTTGAAGCCATATATGCCAAGTGGTAACTTGCATGTGATTGTGGATGAATATATGTCATTTGCATTACAATCTTTTGGAGTCCCTTAATGGTTCTAGAAACCTTCATGTTGAATACCTTATTTTTCTCTACCTATAATGAATTATTCTCTATATTCAAACAAGATGCAACAATGAACTTGAATAGATATATACAAGTCTCTTAACCATAAGATACATATGCCAAATTGAAAAGATAATTCAAGATGTTTGTGCTTGTTTCTGTGTGTGAACAACTTCATATTTATTATTGTTGTCACATATGGATACAACTATTTTGTAGAGATTTATCTCATGGCATAAGATGCTAAATTGTGGAGTTCCATTATTTGAGCACATGTGTTGTTTACATGTGTGTGCAACCACCTAAATTATTAATTTATTCTATTTCAACCATATTAGTAAATATCATTCAGTTATGACCTATTATTTCTCTTATCAACGTCAATATAGGGATGTTCCATACAAGAGGTATTTTTTAAGGAAACAATATATTGATTAAAACCTTTCAAATCATATAGATCAACCTAAGTCAATGGACAAGGAGGCTTAAATGTGAAGTCCATAGCGACGGATTCATGCAAGACATGCATAGGGATAACATCAATAACTAGTTTAAAGTTTCTATGGATAAAGATCATTGAAGAATTGAAGTGCGATTTTAAGACTAAGATGATGCAGATAAGGTTTGAGTCTTGGAGGTTCAATAGAATTGGTACACAAATCAATGGCTTGCTTGGAATTATACATTACCAAATAGTTTGTGAGTTGTAAGTTGGAATAGGGTTCAGAGGCTTGAAGGAGGGCTTGGATCTCAACATTGAAAAATTCTTGTCTTCACTTTCCAATGCCTCTCACTAGAGGATTGGAGGCATAAATGGTGTAAATTCTAGAAGTAGAACAACTTTAATCATAGTTAAAAGTTGCATCAACAAAGATCAAGAAGTCCTTTTTGTCAAAAGGAATACATCCTACATCTTCCTTGGTCTTGGAATCATTAACATGTGATGCTATCTTTTTAATCATTTGTTTCCTTTCTATAATGAACTTTATTTGCTCTAAAAAAAAATATAATGAACTTTATAAAAACATAAGAATTTCTCATTCTCCCTAAGTGTACTACTCCATTCCTTTCCATCAATATATGCAACATTCTACAACAAATAATGGGTCTTTGAGAGTATTTCTGATAATTAAAGAACTCTACGGTGTCCTTATCATATTGAATGAATTGAGTCATCATGCCTAGATTCCTCCAAACCTCCTTATTGTGTGGGTAGTCACAAAGATAGTGAAGAGTAGTTTCGATTGCATTGCTTCATTGAGGACATGAAGTAGTAATCTTCATGTTCCTCCTCTCTTTCTCTACATTTGTAAATAAAGCTTTGTGTACCATGAGCCATATAAATGTTTTTATTCTTTCTGGTAACTTGAGCTTCCAAAGAGATTTCCTATCTCCATTATAATGAACCTCCTTCTACCTTTGCAACCATTTGTATGCATAATGGGAGCTAATTTTGCCTTTAATTTCTAGGTTTCATGCCCAAGCATCGACACATGAAGGTGCTAATGGATTTGTATCATGTCCTTTATTCAAAACATGTCGGTTATGCTCCTCTATGATAGGAGTGTACATCCTAATAAAGATCTAGGCAAACAAACAAGGTCCAACTTGGAAATATTTCTTCTGTAATATTTTTCACTCAAGACTTAAACTAAAGCTTTCCCGGGTAGTTGAGAAACATCCACACATTCTTGATCATTTAGAAGGCATTTTGGTACCTAACACCTCTAACCTAGAGGTTGCCAATGTCCTTGATAGATGATATTTTCCTTCAAGAGAGAAGTGAAATTTTATTTGTTCCCTCACCCCATACCAAAGGAACCTCCTCAAATGTTTGATGATGTCATTAAAAAGTGAAGGAGATAAGTAGACAGATTTCATTATATAGAAGGGAACTGTCTAGAGAGTAACTTTGTCCAAATTGATCCTCACGACCATGGAACCTACCACGCCATAATTCTTGTTCCGATTGACTCCATGGTGATTAATTTGTACACCAAGATATCAACCAAGATCAAAAAGTGAACATGATTCCTAGGTGCCTACTAATATGTCTCCTTTCCACATTGGTTGTATTAGTAAGTAGTGAGATTTGTCAATAGAAATAATTTGACAAGATGATCACATCTTGGGAGAATGGTACTTCTATAAGGATTATCATATCATCCTCAAAGAAAACATAAGTTAATGGGCCATGTCTTAGGAAACTACATATTTTCCAACTGTCATCTACAACAGACTTGGAAATTGATTGACTTAGACATATCATATAGAGCAAGAAGACATAAGGGATAATAGGGTCACCCTAACTTAATATGTGGTTATAATTGAATGAAGGAAGTGGAGTACCTTCCCCTAGAATAGAATAACGACCTAGAGGTGATAATTTGCATCAAAAGATTGATTGTAAATACAAGAAGACCCACCTTCATGAGAGTATCTTGTATGAAGCTCCAACTCATCCTATTATATGCGTTGGATACATCAAGTTTCACTACCATCCATTTCCTTTTCCTTTGCTTGAACCCCATCAAGTGAATAACCTCTTGAACTAAAATGATGTTGTTTGTAATTGTGTTGTTTGAAATGAAACTAAACTGGATTTGTGAGATCCAAGTGTTCATATAGTGTTTGATTCTTTTCATGAGGACCTTGAAGATTAACTTGAAAGGTATTTTTAAGGGAAATGGGGTGAAGATCATTATAGGTCTCTACTGTGCCCACTTTAAGGATGTGGACCATGCAAGAGATAGACATCTCATCACTGATACAAGTTGCGAAAAAGGCTAATGTAAAAGTTTGAACCACTAAGTTGCTCGCTTGGATCCAAAAAACTTGTTGAAATTTCTTATGTACCCCATATGGCCCTGGGGCCTTAGAGGGATTCATGTTGAACATAGTGTCCTTGATTTCCTTAGCAGAAGGGATGGTTGAGGGTAGAAAGCATTGTGTGTTGCTGATACATGGGAAGTGCCCGACATAGGATGTGAAGTAGATATTGGTGAAGATGAAACTAAAAATAATTTGAAATGAACCCATACAAGTTGTTTGACCTAGTCATCTTCATAAACCCATACACCACCAGTGCCCTTCAACCTAGCGATTTTCTTGTATCTTCATCCATGGACATAGAAATGGAAAAACTTTATGTTCCCATTCCCCATCCTGATCCAGTCAACAAGGCCTTCTATCTCTAGTTAGCTTCCTCATGCATTAAGATACATTGGAGTTGTTCCTTGAGTTAAATATATTGAGGATCATTAGTTATGATATGCATAAGGGAAGATTTAAATGTATCTATCAGTCTGCCGAGATATGTGTGCCTTATGACAATGTTGAAGCTTCATAGACTGGGCATCGAAACACATGATCATTAACCTGGAACCCTTCAAGGCATCCTATAATGGAATTGAGATATTCTAGTACTCTCCTAATTGTTGGTTGAAGTTCATCTACAACCTCAAACTTGAGCGTGTTCTAAAGGTGAAGCTTGTTTGACTCATCAGAGTACACAAGGACATAAGGAGTGCATTTTTGTTGGAGCAAAGACATGAAAGAATTGATACAATGGTAGATGGATTTTAGTCCAAAAACCTCTCATTATCTAGCAGGGTTCCTAATCTTTCAAAAATCTTTCCTCAATTAAAATAAACTATTTTCTGCCAAGGTTGACATCCTCCAAGTTAGTATGAAGCATGACTCCATTCAATTTCTAAGTCAACTTGTGATCAAAATAAGTGCTACCCTCTTTCTCAGAAGTAGAGCACATGGTGTTGAATCACCAATTACAAAGCAATTGTAAGGAGCCTGACCTAGCTTAATGCTTGAGTATGTTTGCTTTGCTTAGTAAGATGCTTAGAACCTTAATCTAATCCTTTTAGAAGCTTATTTAACATGTGGCAATCTTATGTTTTTAGTTTGGCCCTATTTAGATGTTGTTTAAGCTTTGTATGCTTGTTTAGGACCAAGTTTCAATCTACCCATGTTGAGGGTTATCTTGCAATTTTTCACATGTTGAGGGTGACCTTAGTGCTTTAGCATCATGAGAGAGAGAGTGATGCTATGGGGCACCTTGCTTGGACCTTGGTTGGTGATGTTAGGGTTTCTAGGGTTTTACTTGGTGTCGACCATGTTGAGCTTGGTTGAGTGTTGCGACCTTTGTTTTGACCTTGTTGGTTTGCTTTTTAATGTGTTTTGACCATCATACCTTCCTTGAGTGGTATGTTTCGGCCTTGACTATCTTGAAGTGTTTTTTTTCAAGATGGTTTGTCTTCTTGAGAGGTGTTTTGACCACGGGAGGTTAGTGGTCTCTTGATGTTTGTTTCAACCTCTAGGGTGGTGGTGACCCAAGTGGTCGATACCCACCTAGGTTTTATCACCATGGGTTGCATTCATGTGTTTAGTAGTTGCATGTTGGTTTCCTTTGTGGACAATTGTCCTTTTTATGGCTTTAAGTGTAGAAAACTCATAATCCACCTTACCTCCCTCCTCCTTTGAGTATATAACCCCTTTCTTCTTGATGCAAATGATCTTTTCAGCCCTACTTCTTCTCTCCTCTCTTGTACTCATCATTGAAGCTTGGTGGAGAAAAGAAGGGATGATCTTGGAGCTTTATAGGCTGATCCACCTTGCATGTGGTGTCTTGGAGATTGATCACCTTCCTTGTGGTGATTCTTGGTGGTTTCCCTTCTTGGTAAGAAGTTCTTTTACCTTGATCATGTTTTTGTTTGGAACCCTATCATCTTCTTCTCCCTTCTTGTCCATAGACTATGGATCATCCATGGTGGTCATCTTGGGAAAAACTCCTCATCACAAGGGTCGTAAACAATGTTTGACATAGTGGTACCCAAATGATAGGAAGCTTTCTTCTCTCTCTCTTTTATTCTTTTTGGTTTGACCTAAGGTTCTTCATTCCCTTTCCTTGTGCTATATCATGACCTTGGTATTTTCTCTCTGTAAGGTAAACTTGTGGTCAAAAGTTGCTCTTTGGTGGAGTTCTTCTTCTCTCTTAGAGATCGAGATATTGGAGCTTGGTTCCCTACCTAAGGCGGGTTATATAACTCTCGACCTTATTTTGTTACTTGCACCATAATGTTACTTGCACCATAATGTTAATTGCATGCTACTGTTTTGATCTTTAAACTTTATGCTAATGTGCTAGATGAGGATATCATGATATATGGTTTAAGACTTTATAGTATTCTCAAGTAGATTACTCTCTTTCTTAAACCCTTAATTCTTATATCTGACTTGTTATGTGTTGGTTGAGGTGATTTTGATACATGAAACGTGATTCTTGGTTTCATCATCATGCTTTGTTTTGGCCTTTGTGTTTTCTTGAGGTTTTGAGTTGGTTTTCTTAAGGTTCAAGCTTGGTCTTCTTTACCATGATTTGGTTTCTTGAAGGTTCACATGGAAGTTTGGTTTTCAAGGTTTTGGTGTTCTTTTTGCATTGTGTTTTCCATCCTGAGAAGAATAATCTTCTGTTTTGTCTGTGGTATACTTCTGTTTGATTATGATTCATCCCTTGTTTGAAGATAGTTAGTTTCCTTTCTAGTAGCATGACCTTTGTGGCCACTACTCCCTTGATTTAGTTTTGTTCGATACACTTTGATCATGGGATGATTGTCATGGTGCTTTGCCTTATTTTTAATGAAACACGTGACCTTGTGCCATGACCGCTACCCTAACCTTAATAGGTTGAGATTCGTAACACTCCAGGGTCAAGACATGTGCTTTGGTGTCATGGTCAAAACCCTAACCCTAGGGTGGTCAAAACACTTGTTTTATGGATAATTGAGATATGTGTTTTGGTCTTAGTCAAAATGCTTATTTTTTACATGGCCGAGACACTTGATTTTGTATTGGTCGAGACACCTAGTTGGCTTGTGGTTGAGACACTTTCTTTGAGAATGGTTGTGATAATGGTCGATATACTCATATGAGTGCATGGTCATAACACAAGTGGAACTTTATAAAGTTTGATACATATGTACATGTAAATGTGGGTTGATATCTAATGTTGTTTAGATAGTTGGTTAACCATGATAACAATAATGTGATAATCCTAATATGATCCAAGAAAGTGGGAGTTGACATAACTAGGGTTTGGTGATTGAATAATGCTATGGAACTCTAATCAGCTATATGTTTGAAACCCTAACCCCAATCCTAGGGTATGGTATATTTGTTGACCTGTATGGATGGATGGCATGTGATTACATTTTCTCTCTCCTATTTGTATGGATTTAGTCTTGCATGTTGTATAAAGTGTCATATCGTGTGAATACTATGGTGATAATCATGTGACATAGATTGATGGTTATGAGCCTCATTAAGGCATGATCAGGTGACAATGATGCGACAGGGTCTGAGGACTTGGCAGAGGCTTTATGCCTAGTGTGAGGTGCATCCTCAAATGATATGTTGAGGGATTGATATCCTAGGATAGTGTGACTATAGTGATAGCCTTGTGTGACTGTGTGATGGCATGGTATCATGCGATGATGGGACTAGTATATGCTTTAATCATTTTATACCTTCTGAAGTTGTATTATGCCCTTATCTTTTGAGAGTTTGTTTAGGATTTATATGTTGTAACTTGATTGATGCTAAAAGATATTAAATTAGACAAAATAATATAGAAAAACCCTAATCATGTAGTTTCCCTATGCCATAGATCCATATTCAGTGTTAGTACTTGCTAGATGGTGAAACATGTTTTCCTTTAGTGGAAGCTCATAGTCGTATACTGTTGAGCATATGCATTTCGTAGGATTGGTTGCGGTCACACCCTGGTAGGAGAATGGTTGAGGTTGTATCTCAATGATGTGATACATTATATGTTTTGAAGATGGCTGAGGTCATACCTTGGCCGGAGTGTGCTACGGTCTTAACTTAGTTTCACTAGTGTTGTTTCAATATACCAAGACAAACTAGGTTGTTTTATAGTTGGACTTTATATGTCACTGTGACAGACTTGGACTTATGAGGGGTGTGGAGAGATCATTGGATTCTAGATCTTCCATTGATCTTGCATGACACTGATTTTGACTTAGCAGTGGTCAATTGGAGCATGATTGGTATACCTCATCTCCTCAGGGCATAATAAAAGGAGTAAGACAGTTGTGTAGTGTACATGCTTATGGTCAAATACAAATAACTTTGGATGACACCTTTGCCTTATCTATGTACTACTTTCTTGAATTATAATGTGGTAAGAGAAATCTACTATTATACATGTTCTTTATATTCCTTTTTTCTAAATATTAATTTTTCTTTTGCTCAATGATAACTGCCTAAGTTACTTAAACCAACTTTATCAGTCTACTGCATATCATTTAGCTAAATCTGCTCAACCTGTTAAGTATGTTATCTACCTGCTTTAGTTTATGATGCGATGAGTTTGAGTCGCATTTATAGACCCATTTCATATGTGTTTTGTGCCTTAATTACTCATTTTCATGGATAATATTGCATAATTCACTTTATTTGGTCTTTGCCATCATATTATATCAAATCCCCTTTGTTTTACTATTTTGAGCATTATTTATCATCTTATTATAAATTGTGTGGATTTACTTGGTCTTGTTGTGAAATTTCAGGAAAAACAAGTGTCTGCTTCCGTCGATACCATCGACGGAAGTCGATACCATCGACGGAAGTCGATACCGTCGACCAAGCCACAGGTTGTCAGCCGAGAAGAGCAATACAGAGTCGATACCATCAACACCTAAGTCGATGGCATTGAGATCACTTCATGATGCTGGCGAAGATGCAGTCGATACCATCGACACAAGGAGAGCTACAGCGTCGCTAGAAGACAAAACCGACGCTACAGGAGTCGATACCATCGACGCCCAAGTCGATGGTATCGAGATCACCACAGGCGCTCAGAATAAAAGTAAGGAAAGCTGCCGCTAATCCGTTGGGTCGATACCATCGACCCGCGTCGATGGTATCGACGCCGGCAGATATGCGTTGGATCTGTTTTGATCTCGATCAGACGGCTGTTGTTATTTGACGACCTAATTAGGGACTTATACCTAATGACGGCCGCTGAGACGAGGGGATCATCTCATTTTGGATTGCACGAGTGCCAAGGAGGGAGAAAGGAGAACGGAGGCCGAGAAGCTCATCCCGGGTGATTCGGACGCTGCCAAAGACGATTTCCACCACCGACAGGCGGGAAGCTCGTGTTTTACACCAAAGATCCACTGGTTCTTCTCCGTTCAGGGGTTTTCCCATTTATTTCCCATTTTTCTTATGAATTCCCCAATTTCTATCATGTATTCGTGTGAGATGAACATGAGAGGCTAAAACCCTCAATCTTTAGGACCGGGAGTAGCCCGGGAATGCATTGTATAACATTTTTATATCAATAATTCATATTTTTCTCTCAAATCCGTGGTATAGATTCATTTTCTCCATTTCTATTGTTATGCTTGATCACCATAATAATAATTTAACACCCTTAATCACTTCGATAGAAGGATTAACGGTTGAAAAGAGACAAATTCTACATTAATCAATAAAACCCTTGACAAAGGAGTTGTAAAATTAATGGTGGGAACTGAGAGACCGTTTTTAATGCGCTTAGTTTAGGGGAATGATTACTACGACGGTGGAATCAACCTAAACCTAAGTAGTGAATTACACCACGACAGTGGGTAATTCTCATTTCAGGCCACTACCCGGATAGAGAGAGAAGTGTGAGGAATTATATGAAACCTAATACAATGTTGACCCGCGGTGAAACCTCCATCCTAAAGATATCCTTTTGAATTGATTAAATTAACCTTTAATCGATTGTTTTCTTTGTTTGATTTTTTTATTTTCTTTTATTTTCAACAACAAAACACTACTTTGTTAATTGGTCTAGCTGATTGTGATTAGTTAGTAGAAGTTTCCAATAATTCACGTATCCCTGAGTTCGACTCGGGCCTCACAAAGGCCTGTATTACTTCGACGCGTATACTTGCGTTTTTAGCGCGTAGTAAAATACACGTCAAGTTTTTGGCGCCGTTGCCGGGGAGACGGCGAATTATTGGCACTTTGAGTGCTAAGAGCGGCCACTCTAGGCCACATTTTTTTTTATTTTAAAACAATTTCAAAAATTCCTTTATTTCTCTATAATTGTGTTGACTCGTTCAAAGCATTGTACTGAACCCCTATTTCCATATTTCAGGTACTTTGCATGGTGCATACACGTAGTCGAGACTACATGAATCGCACACCTGAGGTTCCATCTGCGGGACCAGAGGACGAAGACTACTATGAGGAGGAACACCAAAGTGATCTAAATTCTGAATCTGAAAAAGAACAAGAAGCAATGGCTGAAGCACAGACAATATGGGAGAAGATCAAGGCGTCTTCTTCCTCGGCATTAAAGGGGCCTATAAAGAAACAGGGGCTAAACATTCCAACCTACAAGATCGATCCAGCATTGATTAACCTGGTTAAATCAAACACATTTCACAGATTGAAAAATGAAGACCCAGTGGCCCACATCAGTCAGTTCGTGGAGAACTGTGATATGGTGAAGATAGATCGATTTCCACAGGATGTGCTCTACCTCAAGTTATTCCCGAGTTCCTTGGCTGGAGTGGCAAGAGAGTGGCTTCATAACCTCGATGACGAGTTTGTTGAATCATGGGATCACATGGTGGAGGTTTTCTTCGAGAGGTTCTTCCCTCCTGAGAAGACAAATGATATGATCAGGAAGATTCATAATTTCACCCAACAGGCGGGTGAAACTTATTCTGAGACTTGGGAGCGATTCCAGGTCATGTTGAGGAGATGTCCACATCATGGACTGGACAAGGAAACCCAAGTGAAGATCTTCTACTTTGCTCTCTCCGAGCATGATAGAAGCAATTTGGACTCGGCTGGTTTCAGATTTTTCTTAAATAACACCGATACAAGATGCTGGGAAATACTGAAGAATATGGCACGAAAGCAATCTTGAGGAGAAAGAGAACGAGGCCCAGTTGAGCAAGCAAGAGTTGCCAGTGAGTCAAAGGCAATGAGAGAGCTGAACGAGAAGATGGATCTTCTCACCAAGAAGTTGCTGCAGAAGGAAGACAATGAGTCCGAGGATGAGGCTCAGGTCAAGTACATGAGGCAACAACAGGGGTACAGGAATAACGATTATTCATGGCGGAAGGACAAGAAATTTTCATGGAAGGATCCAAATAACTTTCTGCAGGATCCGGACGCCAAGCCTGCACCGGTCACGGAGGACAAGAGCACGGAGTTGCTCAATCAAGTCATCAAGCAAAATCAAGAGTTGATGAATACTTTTGGGCAACAAATCAAGCAACAGGGTGAATTTATGAACTAGTTTGGGCAGACTTTGCAGAGCCACTGGGCTCAAATGAGAACTATAGAGACTTCCATGGCGCAGATGGCAGCCGAGATTGCAAGCTTGAAGAAGCCGACACATCCGGGTTTTCCGGGGAACACCAATGTTCCCGGGGGAAACCAACAGGCCAAGGCCATCTTATTGAGGAGCGGTAAGAAAGTGTTAAATCCAAGGGCAGATGACACAAGCACACCGTAGGACATAGTTGAAGAAGCAACAGTCAAAGAGCAGCCCGCACCTGTCATAGAGCAAACTGAGGACATAGCTGAAGATGGTAAGGAAGAACAAGCCACTGAGGAGGAACCGCATAAATTAACTCCCTATGTGCCACCTCATCAAAGGGCACATACCGTTCCAGTCCCCTATCCCAATAATGCAAAAGCAAGAAAGGTGGATGCACAGTTTAAGAAATTTCTAGACAGTTTTAGGAAGTTATCAGTGAATATTCCTTTGCTAGAGGCGATTGAACAAATCCCATCTTATGGGAAGTTTCTCAAAGATGTAATCACCAAGAAGAGAAAGATACCTGACACTGAGGTCGTGGTATTGAAGGAGCAAGTGAGTGCTTTTATTATGGGCACTTTGCCGCCAAAGAGACAGGATCCCGGTTGTTTTAATATTTCTTGTTTTATCGGGAAGTTCAAATTTGGAGAGGCACTTTGTGATTCCGGGGCAAGCATAAATCTGATGCCCCTTTCTACATTCAAGAAACTTGGATTGAAAGAGTCGAGGCCACGTAACATGACCATCCAATTGGCCGATAATTCTGTGGTGAAACCGTATGGAATCTGTGAGGATGTTTTGGTAAAGGTAGACCGCTTTGTTTTTCCGGCTGATTTCGTCGTTATGGAAATGCAGGACGAGCACGGCAATGAGTTACTACTTGGTCGCCCATTCCAAGCTACAGCTGATATGATCTTGGAGATGGGGAGAGGTCGCTTGACCTTGGGCATTGCGGATGATCGATTTGAGATGGTCATGCCTAATGGCAATGCATCTAATAAAGCAAAAGCACAGTGCAACATGGTTAAGCATGTGGAACAAAATATCTCACTTTGTCTTGGGAAGCCATTTTTGGATATGGCCCATGTGATGAGCAGGATAGATAATGGGACCTTAGCGGTGGACCTTATGGAGCAATCGAAAGTTGTCTCTTTATGCAAGGCTGTTGGGTTTCCAAATGATGAGAATGAGGACATTCCACCTTCGTGGGAGGATGATGTGATTATTACTTCCGTCTTTGATGTATATCTGGAACTGCCTTTGGAGGCATGTTTGTTAAATGTCACTTATGATTGGATGCGGAGTACTTCACTCAAGGAGTGCGCCAAAATGCTTCAAATGCTTCCATGTTTCTACACGAGGCACTATGAAGATTTGGGTACACTGCCCCCACCGCTACAATCATCTCTTATTTGCCCACCTGATCTGGAGTTGAAGCCATTGCCCCTGCATCTGAAGTACATCTTTCTAGCTGAAGCAGACAAGTTACCAGTGATTGTATCTGCATACTTGAGTGCGGATGAGGAGGAGCAACTACTGATAGTGCTCAAGAACCACCGTGGAGCTTTTGGGTGGTCTGTGGCGGACATCAAGGGGATCTCCCCTACACTTTGCCAACACAAGATTCGGCTCGAAGAGGGAGCCAAGCCAGTCATACAACCTCAAAGACGTCTAAATCCAAGCATGATGGAGGTTGTCAAGAAGGAAGTCATAAAGCTTCTTGCTGTAGGGATCATTTATGCCATATCCGATTCAACGTGGGTGAGTCCCACACAGGTAGTCCCTAAAAAGGGGGGAATCACTGTCACTACAAATCTTTTGAATGAACCTGTCACCACCCGATTGGTAACTGGGTGGCGTGTTTGCATTGACTACCGCCGATTGAATGCCGCAACTCTTAAAGATCATTTTCCATTGCCATTTATCGATCAGATTTTGGAACGTCTAGCTGGTCGGTCGCATTTTTGTTTTCTAGATGGCTATTCGGGGTACAACCAGATTTCTATTGATCCTTTGGATCAAGACAAGTCTACGTTTACATGTCCCTATGGGACGTTTGCTTACCGCCGCATGCCGTTCGGTTTATGCAATGCGCCGGTGACTTTTCAACGCTGCATGCTCGCCATATTCTCTGACATGGTAGAGCGGTGTCTTGAAGTGTTCATGGATGACTTCTCGGTGTATGGAGCGTCTTTTGATGAATGCCTTTATAACTTAGATAAGGTATTGCAGCGGTGCGAGGACACACACTTGGTCCTCAATTGGGAGAAATGTCACATGATGGTGACGGAAGGAATTGTGCTAGGACACAAGGTGTCTAGCAAGGGCCTTGAGGTAGACCCCGTAAAAATTGAGGTGATTTCTAAGCTACCCCCACCAAATTCTGTAAAAGGGGTGAGAAGCTTTTTAGGACACGCCGGGTTTTATCGGTGATTTATCAAGGATTTTTTAAAAATCGCAAAGCCATTATCGGAATTGTTGGAAAAAGATGCAGTTTTTGATTTCAATGAGAAATGTCTTCACGCATTCGAGGTTTTGAAGGAAAAGTTGATTTCATCTCCGGTTGTTCAAACGCCGGATTGGACAAAGCCATTCGAGTTGATGTGTGATGCGTCCGATTATGCTGTGGGAGCTGTTTTGGGGCAAAGGGTAGATAACAAGCCTGCTGTGATTTTCTACGCCTCAAAAACGCTTAATGATGCTCAATTGAACTACACAACCACGGAAAAGGAGTTACTGGCCGTCGTGTTCGCCTTTGAAAAATTTCGGCAGTACTTAGTGGGTTCTAAGGTGGTTGTGTGGACTGATCACGCTGCAATAAAGTATTTGATGGAGAAGAAGGATGCGAAGCCTAGACTAATTAGGTGGATTTTGCTCCTACAAGAATTCGATATTGAAATCAAGGACAAGTCGGGAATTGAAAATGTGGTGGCTGACCACTTGTCTAGGTTAGAGAGGGTTGATGAACAAGGTTTGCACATACCCATTACCGAGACCTTTCCCGATGAACAACTTTTAAAAATTGATTCTAAAGAACCATGGTTTGCGGAAATTGTGAATTATTTGGCTTGCGGGATCATCCCGGAGGATTGGTCCTATCAAGAGAAAAAGAAATTCTTTCATTCATTGAGATATTATTTTTGGGATGACCCGATTCTCTTGAAGCAGTGCAGGGATGGTATTCTTCGCAGGTGCGTGCCGGAGGTGGAGTACGAGAGTGTTCTCCACCACTGACATGCGTCGCCTACAGGAGGACACCATGCTAGCTCACGGACAGCAGCCAAGGTGTTGGAAAGCGGCCTTTATTGGCCCACTTTGTTCCGGGATGCCTATGATTTTGTTAGGAAATGTGACCCGTGCCAGCGCGCAGGTAACATCTCAAGGAGACAAGAAATGCCCCTGAACGTATTTCAGGAAGTTGAGGTATTTGATTTATGGGGCATTGACTTCATGGGACCCTTTGTGTCCTCGAATTCAAATCTTTATATCTTACTTGCTGTAGATTATGTGTCGAAGTGGGTGGAGGCAATCCCCACAAGGACTAATGATTCGAATGTAGTGTGCAGGTTTGTCAAAGAGAACATTTTCTGCAGGTTCGGGATTCCCCGAATGATCATAAGTGACGGAGGCACACATTTTCGAAATCAAAAATTCGCGACACTTTTAAAGAAATATGGGGTCAAGCACAACATCGGCACCCCATATCATCCACAGACGCAAGGACAAGTGGAGGTATCAAATAGAGAAATCAAGAAGATTTTAGAAAGGACCGTAGCATCCACAAGGAAGAATTGGAGTGTATTGCTACCGGACGCGCTTTGGGCTTATCGAACGGCGTACAAAACACCTATAGGCACCACGCCTTTTAGGTTGGCATACGGCCGGGCTTGCCATCTTCCGGTGGAGCTGGAGCACAAGGCTCATTGGGCGCTAAGAAGGATGAACTTGCGCTATGATGAGGCCAGGAGAAAAAGGATGTTTGAATTGAATGAATTGGATGAGCTACGCATGACGGCATATGAGAATGCCTGCATCTACAAAGAGCGCACAAAGCTGATCCACGATCGCCATATTGAGATGCGAACGTTCAAGAAGGGAGATAGCGTTCTATTGTTCAACTCCCGTCTCAAACTGCATCCCGGGAAGCTGAAATCCCGGTGGAGTGGACCCTTTGAGGTGGAAGAAGTGAGACCGCACAGAGCGATTCTCGTGCGTGATGGAGATGCCACGTTCTTGGTGAATGGGCAACGTTTGAAGTTGTCTTTTGGTGAGAATTACAAGAGGAAAGTGAATGAGGTCAAACTCATTTCACTTGTGCATGAATGAGATGAAGGGAAGACGTCTAGCCTAAGACGCTAAAGAAGGGCGCTTGTTGGGAGGCAACCCAACCATCGGTACATTAGGATAGTTTAATTTTAGTCATAGATTGCTTTTATTTCGTTTAAATTTTAGTTTAAAAATGATACCTTGATCCGTTTGGTTGAATGTGCAGGCACAGGCAGGGTCGATACCATCGACACACTCGTCGATGGTATCGACATGGGTTCAGGTTGACACCAGCAAAAATCGCACTGCGTCGATACTATCGACACCCCCGTCGATGGTATCGACATGGTCACAGGCAGGTCGCAATAAAAGTGTCGATGGTATCGACACCCCAGTCGATACCATCGAGATCTCTGGAGATATTCAGACGAATTTTGCTCAGTCAAATCGATACCATCGACGGCCTCGTCGATGGTATCGACATCATCACAGGTTGAATGCAACACAACGGTGGTGTCGCAATAAAAGCAAGTCGATACCATCGACATCCGTCGATGGTATCGACGGACATGTCACCGATCCACATACAGACATCGACGATGATCGCAACAGCCACGTCAGCGATCCGGGTGCTGCGTCGATACCATCGACTTCCGTCGATGGTATCGACCCGTCAGCAATCCGGGTTTCTCGATCCAGCAAACGTCAGCCGTCGATACTCGCGAGGGAGGCGGATACCCGCGAGATGTGTCGATACCATCGACCCGCGTCGATGGTATCGACAGGTCAACAGGGGCACCGATCAAGCCTATTTAAGGGGACTTGCAACGTCATTTGACGTCACACCATCAGAGCAAGTATCCTCCTTTGCGCCTAGCACTCCCCCGAGCCCTCCAAGACTGAAGAGAAGCGTCATCGAGCGGAGATCTTCATCGAGCGGAGAATTTCTTCTCTATCTTCACCGAGCTCTTTTCTTCTAATCCCATCTTCTCGCAACCATGGTGCACGCCGCCAGAGCGTCGTCCTCAAGCGCACACCCTATGGAGATCGAGGAGTTCGTTCCTCCCCCAACCGCTTCCATCCCTCTTCCACACCTAATTCATGCCAACATGGATGTGAGGAAGGTCTACGAGGAGATAATGAAGTGAAAGTTCGAGCCAACCCGGTATGTGGACCGGGGCATGATCCAGGAGTTGGGATTCGAGGCCAACCTGGCCTATGTGCTTCATGGACAAGCACGCCTCACCAACAGAAGCCTACGCCCTGACGAGCTGCAGTACCATGCGGATGGGCAGCCGTTTTTCGGTGAATGGCCCACCTACAAGGAACTGGTGGCGGAGTTCATGGCGTCTCTCGACGTCTGCGTCGTACCAAACGACGTGGTAGCTTCGGACCGGGAATGGATCAAGGGAAGGGTGTCCTTCTGACTCTTCAACAACAATTACAATCTCACACTGGTCCAATTCAATCAAATCTTCAACTGGATCCACTCTCCACATGATCACCGAAGGCCGGACTCCCACACCGACTATGCAAAGATCTTCTCCGAGCTAGTTACAGTGCCGGCGGGGAAGACTGTGAGCTACCACAATGCAGCGGTAGCAGATTTTGAGCACCCATTCGTCTGGGTCTTGCATAGGATGTTGAGCTTGACATTCTTCGCTCGAAGTGATCTTGCTTTGAGCAAGTTTCAAGAGAGTGACTTGTTCTTCCTTTACGCAATCCTGAAGCGTCAACCATGCAACTGGGGGGCGTTCTGGCTACAACGCGTCCTGGCGGTGAAGAGGAGCACAAGGAAGGCTCCAATCCATTTTGGTGGTCTTGTCACCAAGTTGGCGCTTTACTTGGGGCTGAACCTTCAGTCCATGACTCCGATCTTTACGAGGAGCAAGGTGAACGTGCAACACTTGCACCGTTCAAACCTCATTCTTCTCCGGGATGGGTTGGCGTACGCTCATTGCCACGTCAACCAAGCTTATCAGGAGAGCTCCCTACCGGACGACGTCTTCAACATAGAGGGCAAGCAGCACTTCCGGTGGCCAATCATAGCCATCGAGTCCTCCGAGGAAGAAGGCGAGGCTGCAGAGGAAGAGGAGGCTTTCACACCTCTTCTAGCACGTGTGGCACCACGGAAGCGTCCTAGGATGCATCCGGGTGCATCTTCATCATCTCAGCCCCCGCCGCCATCACCACAGTACGAGAAGCCAACCGAGGATCCCTATTCCATGCAGGGGATGTACACCATGCTGTAGGACATCCAGTAGAATCAGCAGCAGCACATGGCTATGTATACCGGCATTCATGAGACTACGAGCCGGGTACTTGACAACCAACGGGCTATGTTCGAGAACGAGCGGCTCATCCTCGCCAACCAAGAGCAAATGCACACCCAGTTGCAGCGGATAGAGACGCAACAGGAGCCATTCTTCGACCATTACTGGAGTCAAGACTACTTTGGAGGCTATCCACAGCCTCCGCCGAGGACCCAATATGATCCAATCTTCCAGGGGGAGTACCCGTCTTGGGATCCTACGGCACCGCAATACCCACCACCGCCTCCGCAAGATTGATCAGGGTATCACTGTTCCACCCTTAAGTTGGTTTTTGACTATGAGGCCATAGTCGAATTCAAGCTTAGGGGGGTGGCTGGAATAACTCTATCTTTTATCTTTTCTTTAGTTGTTTTTAGTTTTTGCTTTGTTATTTGTTCTTGCAATTTTAGTTTGTTTAGGATCCACATCTATCTAGTGTAATCGTGGACGTCTTAAAAATTGTCATCTCGCTGTTTTCATGGGAAATTTAAGGGAATTTAAAAATTTCTATGTCTTTTGGATAGCTTAACTTGGTTGTCCTTGGGAAACTTGTCCTATGAAAATGATTGATTATGTCAACTCTAAAGCAATATGTCACACCCACACCCCCATTGACTCATGAAAAGTGGATAGTAACGGTTGTTTGAGCCTAACCTAATCAAATGGTAATGAGACCTTAATTGGATATAAGAGAAAGAACCCTTTGAACTACCACACATGTCAGTAAGGAGGGACACATGATATTTTTCTAAGGTTCAGTAACTTAATCTTGTGATCATTCCACTTCATATTTTTCCATAATCTACCAAAGAATTGGAAGTAAAGTACAGTTTTAATTCCTTCTTGTGTGCATAGCATGTAGATAGGATTTGCATTGTTATTTTCATACTTTTGCATAAAACGGAAAAAAAATGTATAGTGATTCATGCACATTACCTTTAGGTGCATGTCATGTAGTTGCACTCATAACTTTCATGATTTTCACACAAAAGTACACCATGTACCTCAGGTTGTCTTAAAAAGTGATCTAAATTGTTCCATACCCTCGAAATAGTACAAAGATTTGCAATCATGAAGAAAATAGCCTAACACATGTATCTCTAAGTAATTATGGATATGTGGGCTAAGAAAAAAAATTCTGAAAATCTGAAAAAAATTGAAAAAAGAAAAAAAAGAGAGAATTTAGAAGGAAATGGAATAAGTGGGAGAAAGGAACATGATATCACTTGCATAACAAGGAAATTGAGTACATGATGTGGCTTAATTAGATTTCTATCTCTTTTTGAGGTGGAAGGTTAGTGCATGCATCATTGCACCCAATTATAGGCATTAGGGCATTTTGTTTTATGCATTTTGAAACTGTGTAATACTTCCAAATTCTTCCATGAATCACCCATTCCATCCACCCGTTGCTCGGATTGGTAGGCCACTGTGATTTTCTCCTCATTCATGTTTATCAGGAGAACTGCTTCCATGTAGATGGTAGTTAGGGCGAGCAACGTAGTGTAGGCGATCACAAGATGCACCAATGCTGAATCGGTGAACCTTATTATGTTAACTGCCTTATGTGATAGTGTTCATTGGTTTAAAGGATAATTTCTTTTATTGATGATTATTGTCGCCTGTAGGGTAATTACTGTTCTGTGATTAGGAAAGGCCAGTTTGAGAACGTCCAGTGGGAGTCATGTGGAATGTGGGGTGATGTGTTGATTTTTAGTTGACATCTGCAATCCTATTCTAAGGATTAGTTGCTCGAGGGCGAGCAATGTTTAAGCTTAGGAGAGTTTGATGCGATGAGTTTGAGTCGCATTTATAGACCCATTTCATATGTGTTTTGTGCCTTAATTACTCATTTTCATGGATAATATTGCATAATTCACTTTATTTGGTCTTTGCCATCATATTATATCAAATCCCCTTTGTTTTACTATTTTGAGCATTATTTATCATCTTATTATAAATTGTGTGGATTTACTTGGTCTTGTTGTGAAATTTCAGGAAAAACAAGTATCTGCTTCCGTCGATACCATCGACGGAAGTCGATACCATCGACCAAGCCACAGGTTGTCAGCCGAGAAGAGCAATACAGAGTCGATACCATCGACACCTAAGTCGATGGCATCGAGATCACTTCATGATGCTGGCGAAGATGCAGTCGATACCATCGACCAAAGTCGATGCCATCGACACAAGGAGAGCTACAACGTCGCTAGAAGACAAAACCGACGCTACAGGAGTCGATACCATCGACGCCCAAGTCGATGGTATCGAGATCACCACAGGTGCTCAGAATAAAAGTAAGGAAAGCTGCCGCTAATCCGCTGGGTCGATACCATCGACCCGCGTCGATGGTATCGACGCCGACAGATATGCGTTGGATCTGTTTTGATCTCGATCAGACGGCTGTTGTTATTTGACGACCTAATTAGGGACTTATACCTAATGACGGCCGCCGAGACGAGGGGATCATCTCATTTTGTATTGCACGAGTGCCAAGGAGGGAGAAAGGAGAACGGAGGCCGAGAAGCTCATCCCGGGTGATTCAGACGCTGCCAAAGATGATTTCCACCACCGACAGGCGGGGAAGCTCGTGTTTTACGCCAAGGATCCACCGGTTCTTCTCTGTTCAGGGGTTTTCCCATTTATTTCCCGTTTTTCTTATGAATTCCCCAATTTCTATCATGTATTCGTGTGAGATGAACATGAGAGGCTAAAACCCTCAATCTTTAGGACCGGGAGTAGCCCGGGAATGCATTGTATAACATTTTTATATCAATAATTCATATTTTTCTCTCAAATCCGTGGTATAGATTCATTTTCTCCATTTCTATTGTTATGCTTGATCACCATAATAATAATTTAACACCCTTAATCACTTCGACAGAAGGATTAACGGTTGAAAAGAGACGAATTCTACATTAATCAATAAAACCCTTGACAAAGGAGTTGTAAAATTAATGGTGGGAACTGAGAGACCATTTTTAATGCGCTTAGTTTAGGGGAATGATTACTACGACAGTGGAATCAACCTAAACCTAAGTAGTGAATTACACCACGACAGTGGGTAATTCTCATTTCAGGCCACTACCCGGATAGAGAGAGAAGTGTGAGGAATTATATGAAACCTAATACAATGTTGACCCGTGGTGAAACCGCCATCCTAAAGATATCATTTTGAATTGATTAAATTAACCTTTAATCGATTGTTTTCTTTGTTTGATTTTTTTATTTTCTTTTAATTTCAACAACAAAACCCTACTTTGTTAATCGGTCTAGCTGATTGCGATTAGTTAGTAGAAGTCTCCAATAATTCACGTATCCCTGAGTTCGAGTCGGGCCTCACAAAGGCCTGTATTACTTCGACGCGTATACTTGCGTTTTTAGCGCGTAGTAAAATACACGTCAGTTTACTTGTGCTTTTAATAGATGTTGGCAGATAGTTATATCTCTAGTTGGTACGTTTGGTCTCACTCTATGGGTTTCCACATGTTTTAGGTGGTCGAGCATGAGGAGGTAGAGGTTGTGTTGTTGAGGCTGAGTAGCAAGAGGAGAAGTAGATGTGTAAAGGTTGGATAAGCTGCTCATGTTTTGCAGTAGAGTTCTATATGTCATCCCTATACTCTTAGGTCCTTAGGGATGTCTTGCAGATCATTATATATCGAGACCTAATTTTGTCTTAATGCCTTTGTTGTACAAATATGGTATGTATGTATATGAACAATTATCACACATATAGGTTGTGGCTAGTGAGCCAGTGAACAATGCTATGTGAAATCTTTTGGCAGGTGTTATATACATGTGGATTTTTTGGACTCATATGTGATAAGTTTCAGCTTCTTTACTTACGTGTAAACAATTTTAATTTCATGTGTTTTCTAGTAACCTGGTTGATTATTATTCATTCCTAATTTTGTTTTGAGTAATCTCACTTTGTGACGCGTCGGGGCGTCATAGTTTGGTTGGTATCAGAGCTTTAGGTTTGATGAGTCTACATGAATATATGACTTGGGTTTGTGTCTGTTCTAGTGTACTCCAGTCTATTAATGGTAACTTCTACTTATGCAGAAGAAGAAGAAGAGATGAGAAGATGGATGGAGAACACAAAGAACATGTTGTAGAGAGTAGTGTTATTGCACATGGAGGTGGTTCAAGGAGGAAGGAGAAGGTTGATGGAGTGCTTGAGATGCCTCAGTTTGACCTAGCCATTATGGAAAACCCTACCTTTTAGTCCTTGTTCGAAGAGTTCATGGAGACGAAGATGTACATGGCATACATGATGCCCGCACCATAGTCAAGGGTAGTTGTTCCCAGTGTTGAATCTTTGGGAACCGGGAAAACCTTTGAGAGGTTGAGACGATTTGGGGTTGTGGAGTATGCCAATTCATCATATCCAATAGATGTTGTGCTTTGGTTGATAGAGTTGGAGAAGGGCTTTAAGATCCTTAACATCCCCGAGGCAGAGAAATAAAAGCATGTTGTGTATATTTTAATGGGGAGTGCTGACCATTTGTGGGCCATTGAGGAAGAGAAGAGGCCTAGTTTTGTTATCAGTTGGGAGGAGTTCAGATATGAGTGGTTAGTTGGTACTTTCCTTAGACCTACCTGGATGAGAAGATTATCTAGTTTGAGAGGATCCATTAGGGATCCATGTCGATCAATGAGTATGAAGTCAAGTTTATGGAGTTGATGAGGGTTTTCCTCACTTGGAAATGACAGATTAGGGGAGGATCCGACATTTTGAGAAGGTCTAAGCACATAGCTAACAATGTCAGTATCATCCCTAGAGAATAGAGAGATGTTTGCCACAGTTGTAGAGTCAGTCAGGAGGTTAGAGAGATTTATTGTTGAGAAATGTGAGAAGAGTGGCAAGAAGAGACCAACACAGTGTCATGGACAATCATCTGGAGTCTTCAAGAAGTGTAGGTTCTCCACACCATAGTCACAACAGAGGTCAGGTGCTTAGACGCAATGGTCACCAAGGGTAAAGGCCACAGTTTTCCACTAGTAGGATCCCACAACACAATGTCTATGTCAGTGACAGAGCCATCTAGGCCACAGTACGAGACCAGGACTTGCCACAACTACAGACAAGTAGGACATCTGAGGTGGTCATGTCAGATGAAGGATGATGTGGTGACCCAATAGCTGAGATAGAGTCAATAGGGCTTGCAGTGCCAGTAGTTTATTAGAGGTGGAAGTTGAGGACGTGGATAGGCATCACAAGCTGGTTCTTCTGGACAAGCGAGCAGAGGACGGGGGCAACAACAGGCAATGGCTCGATTCTACTCCATGAGTCATCTAGAAGAAGTGGTCAACCCACAAGTTGTGACATGTCGAATGGAGTTACTTCATTCTGATTTGTCGTCTTCATAATTTATATATGTTTTGGTTGACCCGGGTATGACACACTCTTTTAACACTCGAGAAGTGATTGATAGTTGTTCTTTCATGTTAGTCATATACGTGATAGTCTTCATTTAGAAACTTCGTTGGTTGGTTTTTCCGAGCTATGGGAGGTGTGCCCTTCCTGTGTCCTTTCTTTTTTAGGACATAACATTCAATTGGATCTCATACCACTTGATATTCATGGATTCAATGTGATCCTTAAAATGGATACTTTAGAAAAGTATTAGGTGTTCTTGAACTATAGTTTCAAGGTGGCAATGTTTGTTGATGGTGATGTGATGTGGATCTTCCAAGGATATAAGAAGATTCTTCTGACATGTCTGGTGTCAGCAATGGTGGCAGAGAAGATGATGAGGTAAGGTTGTGATGCGTTCTTAGCACATGTTGTGGATACTAAGGCAAGGAGTCTGAGTATCTTGGAGGTACCACTTGTGTGTGAGTTCGAGGATGCATTTCCTGATGAGTTTCTTGGTGTTCCACCAGTCAGATAGATTGATTTTGATATCAATCTAGTCCCAGGCAAGCAGTCAATACCTCAGACACCGTATAGGATGGCACCAACTCAGATGGTAAAGTTGAAGAAACAATTGCAAGAACTTTTTGAGAAAGGTTTCAGTCAGACCAAGCACATCTCCTTGGAGTGCTTCCAAGTGGTTTGTAAAGAAGAAAGACAGATCTATGAGGCAGTGCATAGATTATATACAATTGAATAAAGTGACAATCAATAACAAGTATCCTTTGTTGCAGATTGATGATCTGTTTGACCAGTTATGAGGTGTTGTAATTTTCTCCAAAATAGACCTAATATCAGGATATCACCAGTTGCAAATCAAGGTAGATGACATAACAAAGTCATCTTTTAGGGTGAGGTATGGTCACTATGAGTTTTTGGTTATGTCGTGCGGGCTAGCCAATGCACTGACATCGTTCATGGACTTGATGAATGGGGTATTTGGTCCTATCTGGATCAATTTGTGGTGGTGTTTATAGATGATATCTTGATATAGCCTAGAGATAGCCAACAACATGAACAACATCTATGTTAGGCGTTGATCTTTTTGAGGTAGAATTAGTTGTATGCTAAGTTCAGAAAGTGTGAGTTTTGGCTGAGGGACGTGTCCTTTCTAGGACACGTGTTATCTTCTAAAAGTGTTGGTGTGGACCCAAAGGAGGTTGAATCTGTGATGGAGTGGGAGAATTTGTAGATGTCGACAAAAGTTTGCAGTTTTCTAGGTCTAGCAGGCTATTATAGGGTGTTCATTAAGAACTTCAGCTTAGTGTCATTACCCCTAACAAAGCTAATAAGGAAAGATGTACCTTTTGTCTGGGATGACAAGTGAAAGTTGACAACTAAAAGTGTTCCTTTTAGTTGTTAAAGGAGAAGATGACTAGACAGCCAGTGTTTGTTCTTCCTGAGTAAGGGAAAGGATATATCGTCTTCTATGATGTGTCAAGGAATGGTTTGGGTTCTGTGCGGATGCTGGATAAGAATGTGATCTATTTTGCATCGTGACAATTGAATAAGCATGAGGAGAACTATCCTACTTACGACCTAGACCTAGTTGTAGTTGTACATGCTCTGAACATCTGGAGACATTATTTGTACGACGATAAGTGTGAGATCTTCACAGATCACTTGAAGTACATCTACTCACAACATGATTTGAATATGAGACAACATCATTGGATGGAGTTGATCAAATATTATGACTTCACTATAGATTACCATCCAGGGAAGGAAAATGTCATGGCAAATGCTTTAAGATGTCTTCTTCATCATCATCTACTGATAAGGCATAGTTGAGCTCTTTGGTGTGCTACAAGAGAGACATGTTGGTCTCCTTGTGCTAGATGAACATAAAGCTAGATGTATCTTTGCTAGCAGGTTTGTTGGCAGAGTTATAGGAGAAGCCTACTTTAAGGAAGAAAATTAGAGATGCACAACATAGTGGTATTGTGATACAATAGATATGAGAAGAGTTTGACATCAAGAAGCGTGATGGTTTCCACGAGGCATATGATGGGACAGTGTGTTACCACAATGGATTTGTGGTTCCTGAAGTTGATAATATGAGAAAGATTGTTCTAGAAGAGGCTCACTCTTTGATATATGCTATGCATCTAGGTCGTACCAAGATGTATCACAATCTAAAGGATTTGTATTGGTGGCCTAGCTTGAGGCCTGATGTAGCTGAGTTTGTGGCCAAGTGCGTAGTGTGCTAGTAAGTTAAAGCAGAGAATCAGAAGTTGGGAGGAACTTTGCAACCATTACCCATACCACAATGGAAATGGGATCATGTCACGATAGAATTTGTGGTTGGTTTGCCTAGGGAAACTAAAGGACATGATTCCATACGGGTGATTGTTGACTGGTTGATAAAGACAACACACTTCCTTCCTGCAAAGACCACGTACACAACAAAGAAGATTGCACAGATATATGTCGATGATCTAATGTGTTTGCATGGTATCCCAACTACCATCATGTCTAATAGAGGTCCTTAGTTCACCAGTCGCTTTTGGGAGCGCTTGCCTAGTAGTTTGGGTATGCAGTTGAAGTTCAACACTATGTTTCACCCATAGACAGACAAATAGTCTGAGAGGATGATACATACTTTAGAGACTTTTTGAGCACTTGTGTTTTGTAGTTTTTGGACAGTTGTGATGTGCACCTCACTTCGATCAAGATTTCTTATAATAACAGTTAAAAGAGGAGCATTGATATGGCACCTTATGAGGTGTTGTATGGGAGATGTTGTAGGCCTCTGTTACATTGGTATGAGACTGGTGAGTACCAACTTTTGGGTCTTGAGCTTGTATAACAGACAACTGAGAAAATAAATATGATACAACAACAGTTGAAGGCAACCCAGGATAGGCAGAAATCATATGCAGATAACCATCATAGGCCTTTAGAGTTCCAAGTGGGAGACATAGTGTATTTAAAGGACTCTCCTTGGAAAGGTGTTTTGAGGTTTGAGAAGAAGGGTAAGTTAGCTCCTAGATATATGGGACCTTACCTAGTAGTGGCACGTGTTGGGAAGGTGGCATATAAGTTGGAGTTTCCACTTGAGTTGCACACGCTGCATTCGATGTTCCATGCGTCAATGTTGAAGAAGTGTAATCCTGACATTGAGTTGGTTTTGCAACCTGTGGAGGTTGTGCAAAATGAGGATGTGTCCTATGTGGAGGGTCCTATGTTGATCCTAGACCAGAGGATCAAAAGTTGAAGAAGAAGGATATATTGTTGGTTAAGGTTTTGTGGCATCACCCTTATGTAGAGGAAGCCATATGGGAGCTTCAGGAAGAGATTTGTAGAAAGTACCCGTCTCTTTTCACGTAGGATTTTGGGGGTAAAATCCTTGTTAGGGGTTTATGGTTGTAAGGCCCCTGATCTTTCTTAATGATTTAGTATGCTTTCTTTGATTAATAATATGCTTAGAACCTTAATCTAATCCTTTGAGAAGCTTAGCTAACATGTGACAATGTTATGTTTTCAGTTTGATCGTATTTTGATACTGTTTAAGGTTTGTATGCTTGTTTTGGACCAAGTTGCAATTTACCCATGTTAGGGGGTTATCTTGCAATTTTTCACATGTTGAGGGTTACCCTAGTGCTTTATCATCATGAGAGAGAGAGAGTGATATTATGGGGCACCTTGCTTGGACCTTGGTTGGTGATGTGGCATCATGTGGTGATGCTAGGGTTTCTAGGGTTTTGCTTGGTGTCGACCATGTTGAGCTTGGTGGAGTGTTGAGACCTTTGTTTTGACCGTGTTGGTGTGTTTGTGTGAGTTTCGACCAACACACCTTCCTTGAGTGGTTTGTTTTGACCATGATGGTCTCAAAGTGTTTTTGGTCGAGATGGTTTGTCTTCTTGAGAGGTGTTTCAACCATGGGTGGTTGGTGGTCTCTTGTTATAGTTGAGACATGGTCTCTAGATGTTTGTTTTGACCTCTAGTGTGGTGGTGACCCAAGTGGTCGATACCCCCACCCAAATTTTATCACCATGGGTTGCATGCATGTGTTTAGTGGTTGCATGTTGGTTTCCTTTGTGGACAAGTGTCATTTTGATGTCTTTAGGTGTTAACATCTCATAACCCACCTTACCTCCCTCCTCCCTTGAGTATATAACCCCTATCTCCTTCATGCAAATGATCTTGTAATGACCCCGTCTCCCGATAACCCCCAATTAAGGGAGACCGAAAGGTCAGAGCCGTTAACCAATAACCCAGATCAAAGGTTCGACAAATAATCAATAACAATTAATAAACTTTACCAACTAAACTGAAAACTGGTATGAAATAAAACTTTGCTTACCTTTTTAAAATTGGTATTTCTAAACTTCTATCCATGAAAACACTAATCCAACTAATCCTCCTGTGCACATTAAGTCTCTTTTAATTCTGCATATGCCACTTTACTGTTTGTTCTTTTCATTTGTACCTAAAATGCCGACAAACAAAACGTCGGTCAGCAAGATGCTGGTATGTGGGGGAAACAAAAATCATGAAAGTATATTAACAATGTAACCATTCAATTAATCATTTAACAACCAAGATTACATTTTAAACCATACTACTCAATCCACCTATCCACAACTCTGTGTTGTCCCTGTAAGGACTTATATAATACCTCTATAAAGGTAGAGTCGCATGGCACTACTCGAGGTAGCCCAATGTCTAACTCAATGTGACTTGATGGTCCTACCTCAATGGTAGCCATGTACTAAGTCATCCATAGACCTGATGGACCTACCCAATAGGTAGCCATGTACTAGGTCTTCCATAGACCTGATGGACCTACCCCATAGGTAGACATGTACTAGGTCTTCCTCTGACCTGATGGACCTACCCAATAGGTAGCCATGTACTAGGTCAGCCATTAAGACACAGAGGTGACCAGGATCTGAGCTAGTAGACATATATATTATGTGATAGTCATATTCAGATTATAGTTTGCATGAACTAAATTCATTCAACAGTTTATTTCAAGTCATCGGTGAAAATCTCGAAAAACCTCAGAAATCTATCTCGAGATATTCATAAGCGTAACCACATACCTTCAATTGCAGATTTCAAGAAAGATTATGCAGAGAAACCCAATCAAGCAAGCAATGAGGAATAGAAATCCTGAAATAAAAGCACCAATTTCCTTTTATTAATATTTATCCAATTTCATCACATTACTTAGGATTTCAATTCCAATTTTAAGGTTTCTTTGGAAATTAGGGTTTTTGCCTCCATTATTAATATTATGATCTCTAATTTATCAAAACTACATAAAACCCCTAATTTCTCATTATGGCACATCTTATCAAGTTTAGAATCTTTATTAAGCATATGATTTCTTTATTCCAAATAAATATGGTTTTTATCTCTTTTTATCCCAAATGAGGGTTTCCATATAGATTAGTCTTCTTTTATGGATTACAACTCTAATTTAGGCATCTTTGCATTCAAAATGGATAATTAAACCATCTTTATGATTAACAGGGTTAATCTTATCAATTTGACCTAATAATCCACCAAATTACAACCTTAGTATTCGATTAGGGTTTCTCATCAACTGTTAATACACTTTACTAGAAATTAGGGTACTTTTGAAAGACGGAGTAGAATCAGGTTCTCAAAGTATTTCTATCAGATTCCTCAAATTTTTCTACACAACTTTCATATATAAAGTTTTTCCATTAGAGGTTCCTTGCTATTTCTATCAATTTAGAAAATTGGTTACCTTTCAACTAATAGGAGGCCGCCACATCATCTTGGCTGGCCAAAAGCACTCGCTATCCTGCGCCAAGCGGGCAGCGGTCCATAGAAGGGTCGAAAAATGACCCTGCCCTTCCCGGTTCCAAAGTCTACCATGCCCGTGCGAGGGCAAAACTGGGATTTCACCCTTTCTCATCTCCTTCCTCTGTTCGATCTCGCTCCAGCGAGCGCTGCTCTCAGGCCGGTCAACCCAATGTTGACCCCGCTCTTCAGGCTTCTCAAAGCCATGCCGACAGCTCCCTTGGCTCCGCTGAATTGGGCTGAACTTGCCCATCACCCCACCTTTGCCTCTGATGGTCGGGGATGCTGCCTGCGAGCGGCCGTTTCTGCCTGCGAGCAGCTGTTCTATCCGAGCACAGCATTGGTCAGGTAGGAGGAACCGGATAAGATAAACAGGCCTAGGGCCATCCCGGTGAAAGGGCGATTGGATAGATGTCACAACCCCTAGGAGGATTCTACAACCTCACAGAAGGAGGGATCATCCCCCTTTTATAGGCCGATTGCAAGACAGGTCCATGGAGTCTAGCTCCATTGGGGAAGTCCCCAATGCTAGTCGATCAGAGAGGATCTTGGGGTTCATCAAGTGTGTCTCCCTCTCCCGATTTCAATGGAAATCTTTCCAAAGACTCCCGTGTAGAGACCATCAAGGATTTCCTATTACGAAATCTTGCTTTCCTTGTTCCTTTCTAAAAGAAGATCATGAAGAGCAGCCACTGTTGGATCTACATCCAACGGCCCACAACCAGGCACCAAGAACACTATTTCCAAATTAAAAAGACAAATGTGGCTTTTAATACCTTTTGTTGCAAAAATCATATCTCTCAATCTAAATATCCTTTTTCAACAAAAATTCAGGGAAACCTTTCTCTTGTCCTTATCTACTCGTATACCAAGTTTGAGTTCCCAAATTACAAAGGAAAAGGGTATTTCCTTCATATACAAGTTATCTATTAAATTAACCCAATTTAATTTGGTATTTCCTCTTTCTTTGCCATTAAATTGTTATTTTGAATTCCTTGATCCCCAAGAAACCTTAATGGCTCAGAATCCCATCTTGGAAATATTCCATAGCCCTTCACTTGTCTATTTTCTTATTTATCCCTTTATTTGCATTTTCTCTTTCTTCTTATTCATTTCCTTAATAAAATATCTCTCTTTGAAGATTTCTCTTTACCTCTTTTTTTTTCCTTATTGGGATTCTTTTTAACATTAGGAATCCTTTGGATATGAAAATCCACCAAGGATAACTTAATTATACCTCTTTTCTCTTATTTCCACATTTTATCATTGTTTTCAATTTCTTTCTTAATAAATAAATGTTTAATTGATCTTTTCTTTTCTTATTGCTTTATCTTCACAATTTTGGACTCCTTGAGATCCAAGGAACCTAAGAGGCACGAAATCCATCCTTGGATTACATTATTTTTCCTTCTAGAGGTTTCCACGTATGTTCTTTTCTCAAATTCTCAAGTATTCATTAATTAATTGAAATTCCTTTTTATTGGGCCCAATTGCCAATAAAGCCCACAAAGCAACCAATCAAGGCTATTGTGAATGGAATCCATTTATACAAAACTGATCATATCATTATTTGTTCAATTATCTTTAATATTAGAAATTACATTTCTCACCAATTGAACCCAAAAATTGGGGTTATAACATCCTTCCCCTCTTATAGGAATTTTGTCCTCAAAATTCAATCAAACAACACAAACAATTCAGGATAAGACTTGTCCATGTCCATCAACGGCCCCTATGTGGCTTTACCTTACCCATGACGCTTCCAAAGAACCTTTATCATCACATATTCTTTTTTTCTGAGTTCTTTCATCCTGGCGTCTATAAACTGCACAGGTGACTCGGGCCATTTCAGCCTCCCTTGGGGCTCATTAGGTTCATTGTTTAGGTCATGGTCTGGGTACCTCACATAGTGCTCTAAATTGGACACTTGGAACTCATCAAACTTTTTTTTATCCTGAGGGGTAAGGTTATCCATAACCTTCTCCACCAATCCATCTCAAATGGACCCATGTATCCGGGACTCAGCTCTCTTAGCTATAACTTAAAGGGGTCGGATTTTCATGTCACATATTCTCCCACAGTGAACTGCATATCAATCTACATTGCATCTTCTCACGACTCTTATCGTCTCTAGGCTCCTTTCAGCCATTGCACGATCAAAGCGACTTCATCTACACACACTGTGGTCCTTTTCTAACCATTACATGGTCCTTCACCAACTTCACCTTACTGAAGTGGTGACCGACACAACCTCTCTTATAGAGCTTCTTTGAATCCCGATATTGGTTATGGTGGTTAACTTCACATCTTACATAGGACAAGAACTGTCTCTAGATATCACCTCGAATGAGCACATGTGCTCTCATCAGACCCTTTAGTCTGGATTATACTAACCATTAGTTAGGGGTGATAAACTGTACTAACATCGAGTTCTTCATGTACCTACTTCCACCTCATGGAAGGGAACCTTTAGGTCATACTTAAGAACTTTTGAACTCGCTTCATGGTGTAGTTGAACCATCTCTCTCATGGGTAGTTCAACCAGATCTGTCCCTTGACAGAACTCTTTCTTTCTCATATCATCTAGGTAAGGCAAACTACCATACCCCATATTGCATCTCGACCTTCCTTGGTCTAGGGGAGACCTATCACAACATCCATAGGGATGAACTCCCATTCCCTCTCGGGAACTCTTTATCCTCTATATCAATGCATTGGGTTACCGGTACTCATCCTTCACCTGCTGTCATGCATGGCCACATACCACCTACAACCTCATCTTAAGCATCCAAAGCGCTACTATCACTTATTATCTTCGTGGTATGGTGTATGGTGATCTTGAAATCATGATCTCCTGTATGCCATTCTTCTTCAAGATCAATACCTCAAAAACCCAAAACCATTCTATCAGGGTTTCATCACCTTCTTTTCCAAAGGAGTGCACTTGAGGTTCTACCACCATCCTTTCATCGTATCAAGGACTAGACTGGCTAACCAAACAACCCTTAACGTATCTTATTACATCTAAGTGTTATCCAAACACCTTTCCTTTCCACACTTAGGGTTAGCCAAACAACCTCTTCTAGCTGCTAGTCAAACAAGTCAGACGTATCTCAACCAGAGCATCCATTACCACTTTACATCCTTATGTATTAGGTAGCATTGAAGACATACGCTTCCATGTATTTCACTTAGCATCTCACCTCAGACTCTATGTCTATCTTCATTAAGAACACTCTCTGATTTCATCATCACATTGATCAAACTCAACCTGGTATAACTTGTAAGTTCCACTTAGCTCATGATAAAAACATCCTCATAAGGTGACTACCTCATTCCTCTTAGTGTTTGCAAACCATCCATGTATCATTTACTTTACCAGGGTCGGTTATCTTCTCTATCCCCATTTCTCGTGGCAACATTCCAACCTACATCATCTCTTATCCTTGGTGTATGGAATGTGTAATGTCCTATCTCTCACCCCCATAACAAAAGGAAATAAGCATTTGGTTGCAGTCCAAATACAGAGTTCTTCCTGTTATAAGAGTAGAGATGGTACATCCCACCTTACCAATACACCTTTACATCTAAGTTGCAACGTGCCATATATGTCTCTACATCACAGACATCATGACATCAAACTATTCTTGAACCTACTAAGGTTTATATCCTTGGTCATCTCCTCTAGGTCTATAGGGTACCAAATCTTTTGGGGTCATCCCTCTTCCCTCATGCATCAAGAGAGTGCCCTACTCATCTGCCCTTTGGGTCCCATGGGTTCATGAAGGTGATCAATCTCCTAACCCATGGCCCTCAGACAATGATAGTTGTTACCTCCCGACCCTATGGTCATGTGCAACTGGGGAATTAGGAAACTCCTACTTTCATCGATCTTATCCCTACCTGACCCTAGGATAGACTTAGGATTCTATTATAGTACATGTCCAACTTAGAACCTTACCCAAGCATTCATCATCTCCCTTCTTGCATTCATGGACTGACTTTCATCCTTTCATGGCAACCTGCCTACCTTGGTCAAGCCCCATACTGGTTACCTCCATGGTAATACATCCACATGCACATAGAGATGGTTATCGATGGGTCTATAGGCTCATTCTCATATCATGTACTTTTCTCTTAGCTTCTCAAGATCCTATGAGACCTATTTAGGTTACCTAAAACCAACAAAACTGGTATACCCTCTACAAGAGGGTCCCTCTCACAGGATGGGAGGAAACTACAACTCTTGGCAACAAGGTCGCAACCATCCTTAGAGTTTATATTCACATGAGCATGCCTAACCCAACAACTACTAAGGCACAAGCAGACCACCTATTATACCATGCTAGGTCATACTTGTTCTCTCTCCTCAACATTAGTTCCACTTACTTGTGAGGGGTTCATCAAACATACCCTTATCTTAAGGGGTTTCCTTTACCTCTACATATGAGGAGTACCATGCTCGAAACTATAGAGACTCAAATCTCATCATGAGCATCGGGTACATGGCTTCCCCTCTTAGGCCTAGGAGCCCTAGGTTCACCTTTGGGTGTCCAACCGCATGCTCGACCTCTTAACCACGAATCAAGCATGTCCAAGGTATATCATCCTTTCATTCGAGCAACACTTCGGAGTTGAGTCCTCTTCCAGGACAACCAACTAGGTATAAGGTTTCACATCCTGCTACTAAACCTCTCCAAGTCTATGAAATTCTTCTTCCTACCTCAGAAGGTAAATACCGATACCGTAGGCACATAGGTACCAGTAGCTTCATCTTTTTTCTCTAGGGTTTGGTCCCTCTAAAGGCAACCCAGATATCATCAACTTCTAGGGATCAATCATGAGGAAACCACTATCATCCATTTAGGTTGCATCATCCTCAACTCCCTGTTTTTCCTCATATCTCGGAGTCTAGGTTTCCAACCTTCTTGCTTGGTTTCCTGTTCTCTCTCTAGAGCTAACACTACAACCAACCTCACCATTAGAGGTCCTCTCTTCATGAAGGACCAACCTCAAAAGCATCCTCTACATGGGTGAAGCCTAGGCTCGAACTTATGTTTGCTCAATATCATCCATAGCACCTTATGCTTATTACATAAGCTATCCATCATGATCCTAGCATTTCGTCCAACTATCAACACTACTGACACACTCTGGGTGCAAGCTACATCCTACTTGCAACAGCCCAATAGGTTTCTACAAGTTCTTCTCTAACCTCACCCATGAAGGAGCTATCCTTCGCTCAAACATGCACGACCCTTCCGAGGGTTGGGTTGCCAAGGTACTCGGTCATCAACTTCTCTTGGTTCATATGGTATCCAAGGCATGCTCATCATGCCATCTAACTCATCATGTCATCTCCCTCTCTCTAACTTTCACTTAGGGTTAGGGTTAACATCATCCTCAAAGGATTTGCTAGGTCTCTACTTTTAATGGAGTTCTCTACCTCCAAGACTAACTCTCTCTACTTATCCTCCTACTAAGGAGGTCTATCCTCAGGTCTCTCCTGAGGGCGATGACAACTCGTGTCATGCGACCTAAGCATGCATCTACTCCTTTACGCTTACTCTATTAAGCTTATGTCCATGACATCTTATTTACATGATTTTTATTAAATTGGTGGAGGATGCCCTAATCCTTATCAACCTTACCCATACCTCAAGAGGGTGAGGAGAAGAGAGGAAACCCTAATCCTTAAGGTCCTTAATAGAATTTGAGTTGAGAAGGGATGAACAAGATGAGAGAGTCCGAAAGGTATCTTATTTCGAATCATACCCTAAGACTTTGGCCAAGCAGTCACACGAATCCGGGAGTCCTTGTATTTCGACTAGAGGTGCGGAGGAAAATATTGCCAGCCCCCGGTCGTGATCCTTTTCTAGACACCTCCGTCCTTTGGGTAATCCTCTAATAACTCCCTTGGGTTCTATAGAATTTGTAAAATTTAATAATTATGAAAGATTAAATGAGGAACCTATGCTCTGATACCAATTGTAACGACCCCGTCTCCCGGTAACCCCCAATTAAGGGAGAACGAAAGGTCAGAGCCGTTAACCAATAACCTGGATCAAAGGTTCGACAAATAATCAATAAAAATTAATAAACTTCACCAACTAAACTGAAAACTGTTATGAAATATAACTTTTCTTACATTTTTAAAATTGGGATTTCTAAACTTCTATCCATGAAAACACTAATCCAACTAATCCTCCTGTGCACATTAAGTCTCTTTTAATTCCACATATGCCACTTTACTATTTGTTCTTTTCATTTGTACCTAAAACACTGACAAACAAAATGTCGGTCAGCAAGATGCTGGTATGTGGGGGAAACAAAAATCATGCAAGTATGTTAACAATGTAACCATTCAATTAATCATTTAACAACCAATATTATGCTTCAAGCCATACTACTCAATCCATACCTATCCACAACACTGTGTTGTCCCTGTAAGGACTTATATAATACCTCTATAAAGGTAGAGTCGTATGGCACTAGTCGAGGTAGCCCAATGTCTAACTCAATGTGACTTGATGGTCCTACCTCAACGGTAGCCGTGTACTAAGTCATCCATAGACCTGATGGACCTACCCAATAGGTAGCCATGTACTAGGTCTTCCATAGACCTGATGGACCTACCACATAGGTAGCCATGTACTAGGTCTTCCTCTGACCTGATGGACCTACCCAATAGGTAGCCATGTACTAGGTCAGCCATTAAGACATAGAGGGGACCATGATCTGAGCTAGTAGGCATATATATTATGTGATTGTCATATTCACATTATAGTTTGCATGAACTAAATTCAGTCAACAGTTTATTTCAAGTCATCGGTGAAAATCTCGGAAAACCTCGGAAATCTATCTCGAGATATTCATAAGCGTAACCACATACCTTCAATTGCAGATTTCAAGAAAGATTATGCAGAGAAACCCAATCAAACAAGCAATGAGGAATAGAAATCCTGAAATAAAAGCACCAATTTCCTTTTATTAATATTTATCCAATTTCATCACATTACTTAGGATTTCAATTCCAATTTTAGGGTTTCTTTGGAAATTAGGGTTTTTGCCTCCATTATTAATATTATGATCTCTAATTTATCAAAACTACATAAAACCCCTAATTTCTCATTATGACACATCTTATCAAGTTTAGAATCTTTATTAAGCATATGATTTCCTTATTCCAAATAAATATGGTTTTTATCTCTTTTTATCCCAAATTAGGGTTTCCATATAGATTATCCTTCTTTTATGGATTACAACTCTAATTTAGGCATCTTTGCATTCAAAATAGATAATTAAACCATATTTATGATTAACAGGGTTAAGCTTATCAATTTGACCTATTAATCCACCAAACTACAGCCTTAGTATTCGATTAGGGTTTCTCATCAACTGTTAATACACTTTACTAGAAATTAGGGTACTTTTGAAAAATGGAGTATAATCAGGTTCTCAAAGTATTTTTATCAGATTCCTCATGTTTTTCTACACAACTTTCATATATAAACTTTTTCCATTAGAGGTTCCTAGCTATTTCTATCAATTTAGCAAATTGGTTACCTTTCGACCAATAGGAGGCTGCCATGTCATCTTGGTTGGCCAAAAGCACTCGCTATCCTGCGCCAAGCGGCCAGCGGTCCATATAAGGGTCGAACGACGACCCTGCCCTTCCCGGCTCCGAAGTCTACCATGCCCGTGCGAGGGCAAAACTGGGATTTTGCCCTTTCTCATCTCCTTCCTCTGTTCGATCTCGCTCCAGCGAGCGCTGCTCTCAAGCCGGTCAACCCAACGTTGACCCCGCTCTTCAGGTCTCTCAAAGCCACGCTGACAGCTCCCTTGGCTCTGCTGAATTGGGTCGAACTAGCCCATCACCCAGCCTTTGCCTCTGATGGTCGGGGATGCTTCCTGCGAGCGGCCGTTTCTGCCTGCGAGCAGCCATTCTATCCGAGCAGAGCATTGGTTAGGTAGGAGGAACCGAATAAAATAAACAGGCCTAGGGCCATCCCAGTGACAGGGCGATTAGATAGATGTCGCGGCCCCTTGGAGGAGTCTACAACCTCGTGGAAGGAGGGATCATCCCCCTTTTATAGGCCGATTACAGGACAAGTCCATGGAATCTGGCTCCATTGGGGAAGTCCCCAATGCCAGTCGATCAGAGAGGATCTTGGGGTTCATCAAGTGCGTCTCCCTCTCCCGATTTCAATGGAAATCTTTCCAAAGACTCCCGTGCAGAGACCATCAAGGATTTACTATTATGAAATCTTGTTTCCTTGTTCTTTTCTAAAAGAAGATCATGAAGAGCAGCCACTGTTGGATCTACATCCAACGGCCCACAACCAGGCGCCAAGAACACTATTTCCAAATTAAAAAGACAAATGTGGCTTTTAATACCTTTTGTTGCAAAAGTCATATCTCTCAATCCGAATATCCTTTTTCAACCAAAATTTAGGGTAACCTTTCTCTTGTCCTTATCTACTCGTATACCAAGTTTGAGTTCCCAAATTCCAAAGGAAAAGGGTATTTCCTTCATTTACAAGTTATCTATTAAATTAACCCAATTTAATTTGGTATTTCCTCTATCTTTGCCATTAAATTGTTATTTTGAATTCCTTGATCCCCAAGAAACCTTAATGGCTCAGAATCCCATCTTGGAAATATTCCATAGCCCTTCACTTGTCTATTTTCTTATTTATCCCTTTATTTGCATTTTCTCTTTCTTCTTATTCATTTCCTTAATAAAATATCTCTCTTTGAGGATTTCTCTTTACCTTTTTTTTCCTTATTGGGATTCTTTTTAACATTAGGAACCCTTTGGATATGAAAATCCACCAAGGATAGCTTAATTATACCTCTTTTCTCTTATTTCTACATTTTATCATTGTTTTCAATTTCTTTCTTAATAAAGAAATGTTTAATTGATCTTTTCTTTTCTTATTGCTTTATCTTCGCAATTTTGGACTCCTTGAGATCCAAGGAACCTAAGAGGCATGAAATCCATCCTTGGATTACATTATTTTTCCTTCTAGAGGTTTCCACATATTTTCTTTTCTCAAATTCTCAAGTATTCATTAATTAATTGAAATTCCTTTTTATTGGGCCCAATAGCCAATAAAGCCCACAAAGCAACTAATCAAGGCTATTGTGAATGGAATCCATTTATTCAAAACTGATCATATCATTATTTGTTCAATTATCTTTAATATGAGAAATTACATTTCTCACCAATTGAACCCAAAAATTGGGTTTATAATAGATCTTTTCAGCCCTCCTTCTTCTCTCCTCTCTTGTGCTCATCCTTGAATCTTGCTGGAGCAAAGAAGGGCTGATCTTGAAGTTTTGGAGGCCTATCCACCTTGCATGTGGTGTCTTGGAGCTTGATTGCCTTCCTTGTGGTGATTCTTGGTAGTTTCCCTTCTTGGTAAGTGGTTCTTTTCCCTTGATCACATTTTTCCTTGGAACTCTATCCTCTTCTTATCCTTTCTTAGACGTAGACCATGTATCATCGATGGTGGTCATCTTGAGAGAAACTCCTCATTACAAGGGTCATAGACTATGTTTGACATAGTGGTATCCAAGTGAGAGGAAGCTTTCTTATATTTCTCTTTTCTTCTTTAAGGTTCAACCTAGGGCTCTTCATTCCTTTTCCTTGAGCTATAGCATTATCTTGGTGTTTTCTCCTTGTGAGGTAGCCTTGAGGCTGAAAGTTTCTCTTTCATGGAGTTCTTCTTCTCTCCTGGAGGTTGAGATCTTGGATCTTGGTTCTCTACCTAAGGAGGGTTATATAACTCTCTACCATTTTCTATTACTTGCACCATAATGTTACTTGCATGCTACTATTTTTATCTCTAAACTTGATGCTAATGTGCTATATGAGGTTATCATGATCTACAATTTAAGACTTTGTAGTATTCTCATGTAGAGTACTTTCTTTCTTGAACCCTAAATTCTTGCATCCGACTTGTTAGGTGTTGGTTGAGGTGATTTTGATACAAGCAACATGATTCTTGGTTTCACCATCATGATTTGGTTTGGCCTTTGTATTTTCTTGAGGTTTTGAGTTGTTTTTGTTAAGGTTGAAGCTTGGTCTTATTTACCTTGGTTTGGTTTCTTGAAGGTTCATGTAGAAGTTCAGTTTTGAAGGTTTTGATGATCTTTTTGCATGGTGATGAGAATGATCTTGCTTGATGATGATCTTCTAGTTTGGTTTTGGTATACTTCTATTTTGATTATGATTCATCCCTATTTTGAAAATGGTTATTGTCCTTTGTCATATCATGTGCTTGGTGGTCACTACTCCGTTGATTTAGTCTTGGTTGATACACTTCGATCATGGGATGATGGTCGTGATGCTTTGCCTTGTTTATGTTGAAACACGTGACCTAGTGTCACGACCACAAACCTAACCTTAATAGGTTGAGGGTCATAAAACTCAAGGGTCAAGACATGTGCTTTGGTTTCACGGTCGAAACCCTAACCCTAGGGTGGTCAAAACGCTTGTTTTATGGATGGTTGAGATCTATGTTTTGGTCTTGGTAGAAATGCTTGTTTTGTGCATGGTAGAGACAATTGCTTTTGTGGTGGTCGAGACACCCAGTTGGCTTGAGGAAGAGATACTTTCTCTGAGATTGGTTGTGACACATGATGATGGATGGTCGATACAATCATATGGGTACATGGTCGTACACATGTCAAACTTTGTAAAGGTTGATACATATGTACATGTACATGTGTGTTGATATCTAATGTTGTTTAGATAGTTGGTTAACCATGATAACAGTAATGTGCTAATCCTAATATGCTCCATGAAAGTGGGAGTTGACATAACTAGGGTTTGGTGATTGAATATTGCTATGGAACTCTAATTGGCTATGTGTTTGAAACCCTAATCCCAGGGTATGGTATATTTGTTGACCTATATGGATGGATGGCATGTGATTACATTTTCTCTCTCCCATACGTATAAAGTGTCATATCTTGTTAATACTATGGTGATAATCATGTGTCATAGATTGATGCTTATGAGCCTTATTAAGGCATGATCAGGTGACAATGATGTGATAGGTTTTGAGGACCTAGGATAGGCTTTATGTCTAGTGTGAGGTGCATCCTCCAATGATATGATGAGGGATTGATATCCCATGACAGTGTGACTATAGTGATAGCCTTGTATGGTTGTGTGATGGCATGGCATCATGTGATGATGAGGCTAGTATGCTTCAATCATTTTATATCTTCTGAAGTTGTATTATGCCCTTATCTTTGTAGAGTTTGTTTAGAGTTTATACATTGTAAGTTCATTGATGCTAAAAGATATTCAGTTGGACTAACTAATCTAGTGAAATCCTAATCATGTAGTTGCCATGTGCCATAGATTCATCTTCAGTGTTAGTACTTGACAGATGGTGAAATGGGTTTTCCTTTAGTTTAAGCTCATAGTCATATATTGTTGAGTATATGCATTTCACAGGTTTGGCTGCGGTCACACCCTGCTAGGAGAATGGTCGAGGCCGTATCTCAATGATGTGATACAGTATACGTACATTATATGCTTTGAGGATGGCTGCGGTTATACCTTGGCAGGAGTGTAGTTGTGGTCATAACTCAGTTCCACTAGTGTTGTTCCTATTTACCAAGACAGACTAGGTTGTTTTATAGTTTGACTTTATATGTCACTGCAGCGGACTTGAACTGACAAGGGGTGTGGAGAGATCATTAGATTCTAGCACTTCCATTGATCTTATATGGCACGGATTTCGACTTAGTAGTGGTCAGTTGGAGCATGAGTGGTATACCTCATCTCCTCAGGGCATAATAAAAGATGTAACACAAGTGTGTTGTGTACTTGCTTAGGGTCAAATACGAATAACATTGGATGACCCCTTTTCCTTATCTTTGTACTAATTTCTTGAATTATAATATGGTATGAGAAATCAACTATTATACATGTTCTTCATATTCCTTTTTTTAATATTAATTTTTCTTTTTCTCAGTGATAACTACCTATGTTACTTGACCTGCTTTTTCAGTTTAATGCATATGATTTAGCTGAATCTTCTCAACCTATTAAGTACATTGTCTACCTACTTTAGTTTACTTGTACTTTTAATAGATATTGGCAAAGAGTTATATCTCTCACTGGGATGTTTAGTCTCACCCCATGGGTTTCCACATCTTTTAGGTGGTCGAGCACGAGGAGGTAGAGGTTGTTTTGTTGAGGCTAAGCAGCAAGAGAAGAAGTAGATGTGTAAAGGTTGGATAAGCTTCTCTTGTTTTGTAGAAGAGTCATATGTGTCATCCCTATACTCTCAGTTCCTTGAGGGTGTTTCGTAGATGATTTTATATCGAGACCTCATTTTTTCTTTATTCCTTTGTTGTACAGATATGACATGTATGTATATGAACAATTATCACATGTATAATTTGTGGTCAGTGAGCTAGTGAATAATGATATGTGATAATCTTTTGGTAGGTGTTGTATATATACATTTGGCTTTTGTGGACTCAGTTGTGATAAGTTTCATGTTTTGTGCTTATATGGAAAAGCTTTTAATTTATTGTGTTTTCTGGTAACTTGGTTGATTAGTATTCATTCTATGTTTTGTTTGGATTAATCTCTCTTTATGGCACTCTGGGCATCACAACAATCAATTAGATATTTCAATAAGCTTGTTCCATAACCAATTACGAGTGGACATGTTTGAGCTCACATAGACAAACATGATCAAAGATTTGTGATTAATTCAGTAGTGAATCCATTACATGTGATTCAAAATCACATCCACCAAGCATAGTTGTTGATCGCAGAGGATCCATGCCCTCTAAGAAACCAATTTCTTCAACTCTATGAGATGATCTAGAACCCAATCTAATAATGATGCCATCCACCCTACTACCACTACAACAAGGCTTGATGATGGTCAATAGACTAAGTTGATGAGTTTTTATCAAGATTCATATGTAGTTAATTTTGTCCTTAGTGAAAGTGCCCTGCATATTCCAACATAAGTAGTTCACCATAGAAGGGAGGATTTGAGAATGGAAGCATAGATAGTCAGATAAATGTATGCAATGCAACCAATGGATTTGGGTTAGCTTCAACTTCTTCCATGTCGTCTGCATCTATGTTTCACTCTAATTAGCTAAACAACCTCTTAGCTTCACTCACCTTGACTCTATTATGTGTAACACTTGCTTTTCCTTCTTTCCGTGTTCTATTGGGGCTACATGTCACCATCTAATAGATGATCTTCCATTTTCCTACGATATCTCCACCACTAATAGGTCATGATCGACATGCATTAGTGACTGTGGAACCAAAGTTATAGGCAAACTCAAAGGGAGGGGTCCTTATCCTAGTATAGTTCCCTTTCAATACTGGTATCATCCGCTGTAAGATTAATAGAAGTGTTCATATGGGTGGGTGGCTATTTAAGGTTCCCTTTATCATTCTAGGACCCAAGCTAACCCTCATTGCCATTTTTTTGGTTCAAGTTCTTTTTGCGGTTCCTCCTTTTCTTCACATTCTACCACTTCCCAGTATTAAAGGTGTTTCCATTGGGGTCTTGAGATGAATCCTCAGGATCCATGAGGCATCTTTCTCTAGGTTCTTCATAGGTTTATCCAACTTAGTGATTCTAGGTTGGAAATTATTTGGTCTCTCCGCATGCATTTCCAATGAAAAGTGGATGCTCAATTTAGGTTTAGGGGGTGTGGGATTCATTTTGTTCATCGAATTAGATATAACATGGGTAAATCAATCTTATTCATTATGAATCCTCCCACAACACACACATAGGATTGAAAGTTTTTCATAATCAGTCTTTAGCACTTTGCCATTAATGCAGACCACAAGAAGTAGAGGGTCTCATGCTTATCTATATGGTGATTCTAAAAAATTTCCCATGATTGCCCTGAGCTTTAGTTGTGTCAATCTTGATCATATTACAACAAGGTCACCATCACTTGAGAGGATATGATATTTATACAGATGCCTTGGCATGTTCAGAATCCTGATTTAGACAACCAGTTTCCTAGGGATTATATCAAAGGGGTGGAAGTGAGGAGACCATGACTGAACCAAAAAGTAGTTCCTAAACAATTTGATGGTCCTCCTATCACCACTTTTATGTAATCCTCATTATTAAACTACTAGACCACATAGTAACCTTTATCTAGACCCATGATTTGTAGTTGTTCATGCAGTCCCAGAGGATAGATAGCTTGTTCAAGAGGGCTTGGAATCTAATATTAATACCCACTTCCTTAATAATCATAGTGAACTTGCACAGTTCCAACAAGGGAGGGAAGACCTCTACCATAATAGTGATTCAAGGAATACTACTACTGTAGTCAATTATGATATCAGACAGTTTGAGAAGGTCTAGCAGGATGATCTCTCTACTACCATAGTAATTCTAACCACCATCGATAGTATCCATGTAATAATTATGTGTTCTCGATGACTCTATCGTAGGGAAGTTTGATTTTTTATTCATGGTATCCTCAAACATATCGTCTTCATTCTCACATAGATCCTCCCTTTCCTCTTCACAGGTGAAAAGACTAGAGGAGGCACTTCCTTATCTTCCATCTGGGGTTTGTCATGGACAAAGCCACCCTAGTTGTCACAACTCATTGATCTCCAGGGTAATTCCAACCACCATCGATAGTATCCATGTACAAATTATGTTTTCCGTATGCCCCTATCATAGGGAACTTTGATTGTTTATTCATGGTTTCCTCAAACATATTGTGTAAGGCCCCTAAACTTGCTTAATGAGTTGAATAAGCTTACTTATCATAATTTAATTCTTTTAACACTAATATAACCTTGTGATATGCTTTGAAATCATAATACAAGCTTAAGTTTCGAATTTGGTCCAATTTGGACACTATTTGAGCAAGTTATGCAATTTTATGCACATTTTGGACTTTTCTACAATTTACCAAATTGAGAGGTTTTCTTTGCAATTTGTCACTTGCATTATGTTCCTTGGATATTATATCATCATTCTTGAGCATGTCGAGCCATGGGTTGCCTATTTACAACTTGGTTTGAAAGTGTTTTCCTTAAGGGTATTTTAGGGTTTACCCCTTCATGGATGAGCTACCTTTAGTAGCTATCAACTAATGATTTTTTGATTGGATTGGAAATTCGACAAAGTGAATATAAGTAGGTATATATGGATTATGGGGGAGCTTCTTGTGTGTGTGCTTGTATATTTAATAGTTTAAGGCCATGGACACTTGGAAAGATACTAGAACTTCAACTTTTTCTTTTTCTTTATCTTAAAGTTTCATATACTTATCACTAAGCACCCAATCGAGCCATTTGCTCTCCACCACTTCCCTCCTTCTACAAACCTCATTCTCCCTCTATGCTTCTATGAATTTCTTATCCAAGGAAGAAGAAAGACGGGGTCTTCTTGGAAAAAGAATCTAGGGTTGCAATTGACTTCCTTTTCCGGTTTAAAAAGCTTTCCTCTAGTGATCTTGACCTTAAAGAGTAAGAATACTCTTCTTTCCTCCATTTATTTCTTTGTTATCCTTCCTCCTAACTTTTTCCAGGTTAGATCCTTGCTGTTCCATGGTAGAAATTGCTCTAAAGCTCTAAAACATATCATTTGATGAAGAAAGGTGCTAGATGGATGAGTTCACAGCTTATGCTTAGATTTCCTACCCTATCTGCTCATGTTTTCTTCTATTTGTGAGTTTGTATTCTAATTAGAGGCAAGTTTTATCACTTTCTCCACGTTTATCTCTTACCATAAGCTTTCTAGCTCATGTTCTTACTTGAAAATGATGATCCATGCACTAAAAAGCTATGCTTGACTTGGTTTTCAATTTTTATAATATTCCCTATTATGATTTCAATTATAGATGAACCTGTGATCATGTGTACATTATTCCTAAGGTGTAATACTACCTGGATTATGTGGTTTGACAACCTATGGTTCTAAGCACCTATCAACCAATGGTCAATTTTAAGGTTTTAAGTTGATTTCTTCTATAAACCCATGACCCGATGATGGTACCATTGCAACAACTGATGGTGTTGTATTCATGACAATTGATGGTGGTGACCAATGGTTTCTACTTATGTTCACCCCTTAGGTCAGGTGTTGTCCTAATTAGAATCCTAGTGATTAACAACTAAGTACCCTAATGATGTTATCAATCAATGGTGATATTAGTTTGATATTTGATGTTGATTAAAGAATATAGTGTTGATCTAACAACCTATGGTGACTAAATGGTCACTAATGATGGTGGATCAGGTCTCCAAAACCTATGGTGAGTTAAGCACGTAGTTGTAGCATCAATTAATCCTTAAAACCAATGGTTTCTTGGGTCACTTGATGCAACGGTCGGACCTATATTGTAATTGATGGTTTGAACATATGAACTTGACCCAATGGTCAAGATCTAATGTTTATTCCTCCAATAAAGTGGAATTATGGATAATGTAATATCTTGGTCCTAATAATGTGATTTAGATGGTTTCCTTTATATGATCAGCTTAAGGAGCATACTTGTTGATAATGGATGGCTTATTTTAAATGAACAACTGATTGTTGGTTTTAACCTACTCTCAACTAAACACTTATTGTTGTTAATCAAAGGATGTCTAGGGTTAAATGGTGACTTTTATAGATCACAACTTAATAACATTATAGATGATTCATTCAAGTTGTTTACTTATGTAAATGACCAATGGCTTTATCTTTTCAACATTTCATGTTCAGAAATTGATGCCTCAATATTTCCATTGTTTTGGGTGAAGCATGTAGTGTAATGTTATGATTCAAATGATGAGAAATTGATGGTTCAATGCCTTAAACTTGTAGTCTTACCTTTTACCTCGTATGATTATGATTTATATTAACCATAATGAATTAATGGGTAACCCTAATGAGGTATAGCTTGTTATACCTAGCTTTAATAATATTAAATGATGGTAATTGGGTATGAATAGCCCTTGCATGACTAATACAATCATGGAGTACTCTGTTACTATTGTTGAAACCCTAGTATGCTATAACCCTATGGTTACAACTTTATTTATGTGTGGGTTCATACTTGAGAATAGTATGAAATGTGATGATGATGCTTCACCTTATGCATCCATGATCCAATGGGGATGTCATGAGTTAGGGTTTGGGTATGAGTGTTGATTAGTAACATTAATATAATTTATCTTGTGAACCTAACTCTAATGCAAATAGATAAATATGAGTATTCATGTTTAGCCTTTATATATGATGACATGATGGTGAAATAACCTCCTTAACATGATCACAACCTTAATGTGTTAATTGGTGGTTATCATAACCACATGGTTCATACATTCTTATGCTAAACTTGTGCATTATGAATATGATGCAGGTTAATCATATCTAGATTCTTTACATGTTGATGTATTAAAGTAATGTTCTTAATGTTAATACAACCTTACAATGATTGTTTATGAATATCTCGTAGCTCATTAATGCAATATTGTTCTTATTTGGTGTATTATATGTAAGTGATGTTGTTCAGCCTTGTTATAAGGCATGGAAAGATAATGATGATCTTGCAAGGAATAGTATGATGGTCTTAATGACCTTTGGGCATGGTTGATCCCTAAACGAGGTATAATCCTCTTGTGTTGATAAGGGTTGATACCCTGTGATATTGTGAAGAGGATTTATATCATGTGATAATATGATGGTCTTAATGACCTTTGGGCATGGTTGAGCCCTGAATGAGGTGTAAACCTCTTGTGTTGATAAGGGTTGATACCCTGCGATATTATGAAAAGGATTTATATCCTGTGATAGTATGATGGTCTTAATGACCTTTGGGCATGGTTGAGCCTGAATGAGGTGTAATCCTCTTGTGTTGATAAGGGTTTATACCCTGTGATATTGTGGAAAAGATTTATATATTATGATAGTATGATGACTAGTGTGTTCTCATGAATGGCAAAGTGAATAGTACCATGTGATGATGAGATGAGAAATTATGTTCCACACATTTTATATCTTTTAAAAGTTGTGATATTTATATGCTTGCTAGAAGTGAATTAGGTTTTGTACGTCCACTTGTTTGATGCAGCCTTAATTCACCCAATTGGCATAACTAACCAAGTGCAACTCTAATCATGTAGTGCCCTATGTCGTAGAGCCATATTCAGTGTCAGAACTTGCTGGATGGTGAAATGAGTATTCTTAAGAGAAGCTCAGAGCGCATATTATTGAGTATGTGGGGGTGGAACATTGAGGATATATCATTGTCACCCACAATGCAGGTTGTGGAGGATGGCTATGGTCATGCCTCATACATCTGGTGTGATTGAGGATAACTGTGGTTGTACCTCATATTAGGGGGTTTTGTATACCCTAGTTTCTAGTATCGTGACATGTACCAAGGGAAGAGTAGTGGTTAGCAGCTTGACTATATGTCATTGTGGTGGCAACTTTGACTGATATGTCACTGCCTTTTTACTCATATTGACTGAGAGGAAGAGATCTTAGGATACCGACACTCTTAGATCTTGTACGAAACTGAATAGCCCTTCGCAGGGGTCAGTTGAACTTTGGATTGTATGATTCAAATTCTCTAAGGCATAACAAAAGATGTATAGTATAATAAGAAACAATGCTTCATATTGGATGATAACCCTTGTTTGCTTTCTTTTCACTGAGACCATGTATAGTATAATAAGAAATAATAGATATGCTTACGTTGTAGTTATGCTCATGTTGTAAACATGCTTATGTTGTCAAATATACTGACACTAATGGTTAAGATGTTGCTGCTAGCTATGTTTAATATTTCTAGCCATGCCTATGTAATTAGAAATGCTTAAACTGCTAATCATGCCTATGTAGTTCATTGTGTTATGATGTTAGTTCTACTTATGATATATATATGTTCCCTTTATTTGAGATGCCAATATTGATAGCCATGTTATGTTACAAGACATATTCATGATATCAGGGATACTTATGCTACTAGATTGCTTGTGTTGTTAGCAAGGAATATGATGATAGTCAGATTAATGATAATGATTGTTATTAGATGCAATTTGATGATATTTGAGTAGATATCTATCCAAAGAAATGGATCAATTTGTTATCTATATATGCATTGATGATCATACTTGTTGCTAAGATTAATTGCTAAATCAGTTTAGCATTCTAGAACTGTTCAATATGTTCAATTGATTATTAAATACTCCAACTGCTTAGTTATCTACTATTTAAAATGTTGTAATCAATAAGCATTGTTGGAGGTTATATCTCTTGCTGGGACATGGGTCTCACCCTTGTGGTTCATCACATTTTTTGTTGGTAATCGGTAGTGACGAAAACAAACATGTTGCACCAAAGAGGAGCTATAGTAATGAATCTTTGAGAAATTTGATTAGATGTCTAGTGTGTCCTAGAGTCATCCATGTACTCTAAGGTTCGGACTGGAAAAGTTTGTATATGGTTTTTCAAATGAATTGGAATTTTGTTAGAATGTTAATACTTATTTGTGTGACATATAAAAACATTGTTCTCCTATGTAGATATGTTGTAGCTAAGGCGATAGAACAATTTGTATCAAATTCTTGGCATAGTATGGATACAAGAAAGATATTGGGCTCTTATGCAAATGATTTTGAGTGGGTGTAGATGTTGAAATCGGTTTTAATTTACCCATATTTTTGGGTATGTATTTAATTGGTGATTGATTGTGTTTTATGTTTTGAGTAATCTCATTTGATGTAATGGGTTCTCACATCTCGTGTCCTTACTCGCATAGATCCTCCCTTTTCTCTTCGCAGGTGAAAAGACTAGAGGAGGCACTTCCTTATCTTCCCTCTGGGGTTTGTCATGGATAAAGCCACTTTGGCTGCCGTGACTCATTGATCTCCCATTGCCTCTCATATGTGCCTAACTCTCTCCAAACAAGAGGTATTGACCACCATCTCAGGAATAGATGCAATATTCTCTTTGATGCCTCGTATTATCAAAAAGAATATTGGGAGACCTATTACTTTGTTTCTTTTGTAGGTTGGTAACATGTTCATCCTTTCCTCATTTTTGACGATGCATTTCAAAATTTTAACATGGGTTCCCTTTTATTTGGCATTAACATGTTAGAACAATGAATTTTTCCCACTGACATTTGCTATCATTGAAAGTGAGATGACTGAAACATGGAAATAATTTGTAACTATTGCATAAGATAAACTTTAGGCTTCTCCATTTGTATAGAACTTTGTAGTATCCTTAACAGAATGGGTTCCATTCTAACATGGTTAAAAAGTACTCTTTGTTGGACCACTAACCATTGTTTCCTATGACATTTACGTGAAATTGTGGAACTGTAACTCAAATTTAATGAGTTGGAAAATCTTGCGTACTTTGTAGAATCATCACCTGAAGTTGTTGAATTTGATCAATTGATAGGAGATATTTTTACAGGTCCAGTGGCTCACAAATATCTTGTTGAAGTTGATCATGTCAAGTGGTCACTTACATATGATCGAGCATATGTAAGGTATTTGCACTAACCAATTTTTCAAATTCCTTAATGCGAAATGGTTCTAGAGACCTTCATGTTTAAGAACTTATTATCTCTACATATTATCAATTTGTCTCTACATTTTTGACAAGATGCAATAAATCACTTTAACATATATGGAAGAGCTCACCCTGTCCAAATGATACATATGCAAAAATGAAAAATGTAGAAATGATACAAAATATCTATGGGTGTCTTTGTGTGTGAATAACTTCAAACTAATTATTAACTGAAATATATGACTACAAATATTGTGTAGAGATCTATTAAAGTGGCACAAGTAACTACAGTTTTGAGGTACTATAATTTAAACACAGTTTTGTTCTCATGTATGTGCAACTACCTCAACTATTAATTTATGCTATTTGAATCTTATTAATAGATATTATTCTATTAGGAACTTGTATTTCACTTGTCAAGGTCAACTTAGGGGATTTCCACACAAGAGGTATCGACCACCATTCCATGAAAGAAATGCAATATTCTCTTTAGTGCCTTCCACTATAAAGAAATGTACAGGGGAACCTAAGGCTTTTTGATTCGTGAAAGAATGTACATTGATATCGATAGTGCAGTCTATGTTTGTCGCAAGTTTGGAGTCCAATGTCAAGACAAAAGGACTTCGATCATGCCTTAGCAACAAATCGATTTGTTTTACGTTAGATGTAGCATGGAGTTCTAAAAATAAACTTATTTATTTTTCATGTAGTAGTAAATTATAGTAGAATTTTATTTTTCCTACAAAAGGAAGGGGGATGAATATAGTTGCCTCCTTACTCTTTCTTGTTTTGTGTAAGTTTTACCCTTCGGATGTTGTACTTCAAATTTTTCGATATCTCATAGGAGGACGTAGAAATTTCACATGATAGATGGCTTAATTTACGTAACAGCTGATAAATGTTTTGATATGTAAAAATGCTAATCAGACTATTCTATACGAGGATTGAAATAACATACTAGAGTTCTTGTATCGATAGATATACTTTATGGTCAAAAAAACATAAACACAGTGTACGTGGCAGTCATTGAAACATGTCTTTGACATATATTAGGATCTTCTTGAACTATCATGTTCTTACTCGGGTCATCCTAATGAGAAATAATGCCAATCAATATACATGTTAAAAACGAGTTAGCAATATCAAGTTCAGAGACATCATATCAACTTTTTCATCAAACATGGACCTTTTGTGAACAATATATCATATTTTGAATCACATGTGTGTGCTATGTTGTGTTATTTTTAAAAAACGTGTAGAATATCGGACCAGCAAAGATTGCACTAACAAACTAACTTCTCCCGTTAACCGGCAGTTCAATTTCTGCGAGAGATCCGTATATTACCAAAACGTTCTTGACCGTGCGGCCGTACCGATATCCTTATCGAGCAGAACTTTACTTCCTTCACGCTCGCGGGGATACACGCATTTCACGTGCAGGTGAAACCGTCCCCAGCAGGCGTGGTCCTCTCCTTTTCTTCCCTCACTTGTTCTAATGAGTTTTTTCACGTAATATAAATCATTATAATCTTTACAAAAATTACTTTCCAACAAGTCCAATACTATAATTTGAAAAATAATAATAATAATAGATGGAAATAAAAAGGTGTAAAATAAGAGAGGAGGGACGTAAAGTTGGAATAAAATGAGTGAGCAAGGAAGATAAATGGAAGATGAGGGAAGTGCATGTATTATGTCTAATTTGACAGGTATCACGTCCATAACTATCTAATGTGTCCAGTTTAGACTTGAATGCGCTCAGTTCGGACTAGAGTCTAATTTGAACTTGAACGCTCCCGATTTGAACTTGAATGCACCCAATTTAGACATGATTGTGCTTAGTTAGTGTTCTAATGCGCCTACTTGTCAGTGCACCCCACCACCACTGTTGACCTAGAGGTTATACATTGTTAATATTTTAATAATGACTTAACCATTCCATTCATATGTATCTAATATGTGTATTCAAGATTAATTTCAGGTGTTAGGTACATGAAAAGGATCAAATTACACAAGCCCTAACTTGTCAAAGTTCAAGTTAAAAGCAATGAAAGTGTGCTAATTAGGAAATCCATATAAAAGACCTTAGAATATTTTTTTAATCACTTATATTGATGGTATGACTTGTAACTAAGATGGGAAAAGTATGTGGGACACTTTATACCAAGTTTTAATCACTTTTTAATCATTTAGAAAATCGATCATAGGCTTTTAATCGGTCGAGTTCTAATCTCGACAGATCCGTTGGATCAATTTTCTGAAGAGTGCATCACTCGAGTTATACATACACAGAACTCGATCGATCAGGTTACTAACCAAATGCAATTTTCATTGGTCAGTTGAGTTTCCCAGGAGAAACTCGACCGATGGTTTGAATATCGGGTTTGTCTTTTAGTCGATCGGTCGAGTTATCTTTATTGAATCTTGACCAAATGCACTATACGGAAAATATAGAAAAAGTGATTCTAACCATTGGTGACTTGTTTGGACAAAAATAGATTTGTTGCCTTGGACAAAAGCGACTATAATTCGTACCTAAGTGTTCCCACTATCAAAGGGGCACCCCCGGCTATAAATAGGACCACTTGGATTTCATTCCAAGATTGCTCTTCCATTGCATATCTTGGTCCTAACCTAGTTGAGAGTGCTACACCCCTTTGAGCCCATTTCTCTCTCTACTTTCAATTCAAATTTGTGAATATGAGTGAGTTATGATCTATTGTAAGAGAGCTATCTCTTGTATCCATGTAAATCTCTCCACCTCCATCTTCTGACCCCCTTTCCTCTTTGAAGAAAAGGTTTGAAGATCTTCTCCAAGTGAAGGAGACGGAATTGATGTTCTTCAAGGTTGAAGAAAGCATGGTGATTAAGATCTCTGAGTGAAGGAGATAGGCAAGACGGACGTTCAAGAAGGATAGGTAATTCATGAAAGGCCAAAGACTTGAAGATGGAGTGGGTAAGTCATTGTTGAAGGCTGAAGAATACTTTGCTCAAGTGGGTAAGTTCCTTCGGTAGGTTGAAGATCCTTGCTTGAGGTATTAATGCATTGGATGAATGTGGTTTTGTCTTGTAATCTTATGAATGAATATAAGAGCACCAAGATTGCAAATTCCTAGAGACTAACCACCTCTAGGTAGTGGATTGACTCACTTCTAGTTTGAAGTGTGGAACCATCTCTAAACCATTTTGTCCAAGTGTATGCTATCTTTGCCTCTCATTCTTGCTATGCTTGTTAGTTAGGACTTCAAATTAGTTGTATGCTTAAGCTTCTGCACTTAATATAATTTGAAGGTCTAATCCATTTTATGAGATTTGTGAAGCTCTATTCACCCCCCCTCTAGAGCCCTTGATCCAACAAATGGTATCAGAGCAGGTCTTCTCCAAGCTACTTCCACAAATAGGAGAAGATAGATCATTTAGCCTTAGATCTATCAACTTGGAGGGAAGCTTCTCCATGCGACCTCCGGTCTTTAATGGCACCAACTTCTTCAATTGAAAGAGAAGAATGCAGTTCTATCTCCAAGGAGAAAGCTACGAGATGTGGAAGGTGGTGTACCTAAAGTATGAAGATCCAAAGGGGGAATTCCCCACATGGACGGAAGCTCAAATAAAGCAAGCTCAACTCAATGCCAAAGTCGTGAGCATCATCTATACAACCATCACTCCATCTGATTTCAACCGGATTTCCTCATGGGACACCAGCACATGAGATTCAGAACAAGCTATGTGTCACCTATGAAGGAACGGAGCAAGTCAAGGAGGCTAAGATCTACATGCTTGGTGGTCTCCTTGAGAACTTCAAGATGTGCAAGAATGAAAGAGTGGCAGACATGTACACAAGGCTTAATGTCATCATCAATGGACTTCCAGCTCTTAGTAGTGTAATGAATAAAGTCACAATCAACTCAAAGATCTTGAGATCTCTTCCAAAGAGATGGGAGCTCAAAGTGACCTCCAGTGAAGAAGTGTACAAGCTTAGTGAATTGTCAATCGAGGAGCTAGTAGGCAACCTCCAAGCTCATGAACCAAGGCTTGACTAGAAAGAAGAAGAAGAAAAGAGAGAAGAGAAGGAGTCCAAGAAGATCAAGGGAACCACCTTCAAAGCTCAAATTGAAGAGATGGCTCGGCAACAACAACTTGCACTCAAGTCCCCTACTCCTTCCTCAAGTGAAGATGAAGGCCCAAATGAGCATGAAGCTAACTACTCCAAGGGAAAGCACTTCAAAGGGAAGTCTTATTCATCTACTCCTAGGTGCTATGAATGTGGTCAAAAAGGTCATTACAAGAGTGATTTCCCCAAGGCCAAGAAGAGCCATCACAAGAGCAGCCACAAGAAGGACAAGGAGTATAAGAAGGAAGGCAAATACAAGAGAAAGGAGAAGAAAGAAGGAAGTAGTAAGGATGCAGCTCATGCAACTTGGGAGGAGTCTTACTCAAGTTCTACTAGCTCTGAATATGGAGAATGCCACCTTGCTCTCATGTCCTCTACAAGTGATGATGTAGATGATGTAAGTGAGGTAAGTGAGGTAAGTGAAGTTAATTTGCATGAGTTGTCTAAAGAAACTCTTATTGATATGCTTAATGCTAGCCGATAATCTTTTACTAAATGCAAAGCTAAAAAGAAAAGGTTAGGAAAAATTATAGATGATGTTTATGCTAAGATTGATATTCTAGATCAAAATGAAAAGCTACATCTTGATAGTATTGATACTTAACAAGGGCAATTTCTTGATCTTGAGCTCCAATACAATGGAGTTGAAGTTGAGAATGGTGTCTACCTTAGACCATGGATACTCTTAAGGAAGAGAACCAAAAATGCCAAGATGAGATTGATGTTCTTAAAACTAAAAATTTAGAACTTAACCTCATTAATGAAGCTAGAAGACAAGAAACTTATGCTTATTAAAGAGAAATTCAATTGCTTAAATCTGAAAATACTAAGTTGCTTACTCAAGTAAATGATCTATCATCTAGACCTATCTTGCAAAGTAATGAGGTAGCTAGCACTTTTCTTGAGCGTGATTCTTTTCATACTAAAGCCCTGTGTTTGGAGGCCGACCTGTTGCATGCTAGAGATGATCTTGCTAGCTTATCTTCTACTGTCATTAATCTTAGTGATGATAATGGAAAATTAAGAGCTTCTTTGCAAAAGTTCCTCATGGGAAAGAAATCCCTTAATGATGTCCTAGAACACTACCAAACAAATTGGTACTAGTCATTTAGGATATGATGGGACTACTCGTAAGAGTAAGAATAAGAACACGAGTAAGGGTAAGAAGAAGAGTGTGGAACCTCCTTTCTTCTATGGAGAGACTTCCGGCTCTAAGAACCTAATGGTATGTGCTCATTGTAAATGTGATGTTCATTATTCAACTTATTGTCCTTACAAGCCAAAGGGGACCAATCCAAAGATGAAATGGGTCCCCAAGCTAACCCCATATCCCAAAGTTTGAGTTGGACACTGACATCCTTCTTTCATACAGGTCAAAAGAAGGTGGATTGTTGATAGTGGATGCTTAAAGCATATGATAGGTGAAATCAGCCATTTCAACAAATTCAGAAAGAAGAAAGGAGGATCGGTGACCTTCGGGGACAACAAAAAGGGTAAGGTAATAGGTGATGGTGATGTAGGCAATGAGCTTTGTATTAAAAATGTTTTTCTTGTTGATGGTCTACATCACAATTTGATAAGTGTAAGCCAACTTTGTGTGTAACATCCCTGTCTTGGGTTATGCTTTAACCCTAGATGTTTTGTTTAATAAAGATAATTATATGCTTTCTCTTATCTTTTGAAAAGTAATTAAGGCTCGAGAGGAACTTATGTGTCAATTTTAGTCCTTTTTTAATAATGTTGAAACAATGTTTTACTTGTTTTGGACTAAAGTGCAAATTACCCAAGTTGAGGGGTTAACTAGCAAATCTTACATGATAAAATGTTCATCTAGTGTTGAAGCATCATAAGAATGAAAATTATGTAGAGGCATGGCTTGTGGTAGCCTGAGCACCAAGAAAGAATTTATTAAGCAATGTTTGTGCATTAAAACCTAGTTTTGGTGTAATGTGCAATTTACCCCAAACCTAGGGTTCAATATGCAAAATACCACTTCTAGAGAGTCCCCAATGTCTTTGGGTATTAATTAAATACAATAAAATCATAGGGGAATCTCATTTGAATCTCTTTGGAGGAGAGAGAATCTTGATATTAAAATAATCAAGATTTAAGCATAATTGAAACCCTAATTCAATTTAACGCAAAAATAAATATATTAATGGAAGTTCCCTTCAACCAAAATTGAGATGCTTGAATTTTTATAAGTATGAACTTCCTTGTGCCTTTCAAAGGCCATGAAGTATCTAAAGTGAGTGGTGATCCCACTCACATTAGTAAAAGGAAAAGTAATATCCACTCAATTTTGGATATTACTATTATATTGATTAACGTGCTTAATTTGTTTTCTTTTAATTCATGGATAATGAATAGGAATTACAAGGTGGGGAAGATGGTTTCATATGCAAGGGATTTAGGGGAGTAGATGGCACCAATTTTGGGAGTTGAAGGAATTATTTATCACTTTCTCTCTCATTGGAATTCCCTTATATACATCCCATTTTCAACCCACATGAAAGGCTTTTTCGATCCCTTTTTCTTTCTTTTTTTTGGCCATGCACAAAGGAGCTTAGGAGAAACAGGAGAACGTGCCCCAACCTGTAGGTAAGCTACATAGTCATCTTCAACCTTGATTTCATGGTGGAAATCAAAATTCAATGCTTAATTTCTTCTTTTCTTCATTCAATCTTCAACCTTGGCCATTCATTTCAATTAAAGACTTGAGAACGCGCCTTGGACAGTTGAGAAGGATTCATTCACCATTGATGATGTGAATCTTGAATCTTGGATTCAGCTTTGAACGTGGGTTATATAACTTGAACCCTTAAATGTCATTATTGCTCACAATTTATTCACTATATGTTGAACCTTTCTTCTTTCTCGATTTCCTTTTGATTAATTGTTGAAATCACCATAAGAATCACAACTGATTTCGAAGGTTTTAAGCTTGAAGATTATGATGTCATCTTAAGCAAAAACCTCAACAAAATAAGGGGCAAACGATTTTCAAACCCGATTGATCTAATTCGGTTTCAAAATCAAATGAGTTGATTCGGTTTCAAGACCGAATGTGCAATTGAACCCAAGACCGAATGGGCAATTGAACCCAAGACTGAATGGGTCATTTACTTCAAAACCATATGGGTAATTAAGTTCAAGACCGAATGGATAATTAACTATAAGATCAAAGGGGTAATTGAGTCCAAAACCAAATGGGTAATGGATCTCAAGATCGAATGAATAAATTGAACTTCAAAATCGTTTGAGGTTATTTGCTGATGTGAAAGATGGAGATCCAATGGCTCAAATTGATTTAATTATAAGATAATTCAATAATGGATGATCCATGGATTGTAACCCATAATTGATTGATTGAAGAATTCCTAATTGAATTGGATCAATTTCTTGTTTGATGGTCCAAAAGGTCTCAAGACCATTTGGAGTTCAAGGGCTGTAATAAATGATTGGAGATCCAAGGGATGTAATTTGATGTACTCTCAATGGTTCAATTGATGATCGATTCAATAAAGAAAACCCTAAAATCAATTGATTGATTGGAGGAAATCGTACTTGGTCCAACCGGTTTCAAGGTGGTTTGGACCAAACGGTCTTGAGACCGTTTGAGTCTAAACAGTCTTGAGACCGTTTGGAGGGCAAACGGTCTCAAACCATTTGATTTTCATTCTGTTTCATTTGATCAAATGGTTTCAAAACCGAATGAAGGAGTTAGGGCAAGACCGAATGGAGGTCAAGTATTTCAAGACCGTATAAAGGTCTAATACCCAAGACTATTTGAAGGTTTAATTGATTTAAATCTTGTAAGTAAAATCAACCCCATGATTATTGATGATGATTATAAAAGGTAATTATAATGGTTGTACCTTCAAGGTACTTAAGTGATTAGTACCTTTTGAGTGGTTAAATTTTGATGCTTATGGAAGCAATGACTTAATACACTATGTCAACCCTTCATTCAAGTTGAGTTAACCTAATCTAATCAAGTTTGAAGTAATTAATTTCCTAGAGAGGATGAGAGAGAGAGAAGAATCCATACATGTATGATAATCATGTAGTGGTTAAACCCAACACTTTCAACATGAGAAAAATATTTAGTAGGATCCTTGATAAAGAAGTAAGAGATCATGTGAAACCCTAACTGAGGAGGTTGATGAGCCCTAACCCTAATTTAGGGCAATGCTACATGAAACCCTAATATAGGGTAATGGTGTAACCCTAATTTAGGGTGATAATATGATAAATCCCAATTTAGGGTAATATAATGAAAAACCCTAATTTAAGAGGATGGTTCATGAAAACCCTAATTTCAGGAAAAGCTATATGAATCCCTAATTTTTAGGGAAATGTTATAAGAAACCTTAATTAGAGGTAATGATGTGATGAGAAACCCTAATACAGGGTGATATGATGTAATACCCTAATTTTGGGCAATGTTATGTGTAACCCTAATGCAATGATGAGATGTGAGACAATAATCTAGGGTGATGCTATGTAATGCTATATGAAACCCTAATATGAGTCCCTAACCCTAAAAAGGGTGAAGATTTATGAAATCCTAATCTTGGGCAATATGATGATAAACTATAACTCTAATTTTGGGTTATTAGTTGAGAATTCCTAATTTTAGGAAATGCTATGTGAAACCCTGATATAGGATGATGTTATGTGAAATCCTAATGTAGGGTGATGTTATGTGAAACCCTAATATAGGGTGATGTTATGTAAACCTTAATTGATAAGATGGGAAAACACTATTCCTAAAAATGGAATAGTGACTAATATATTGACAGGTGAAACACCTAAGGTGGTTATTAATGGGTGACCTTATATCAATAATGCTTTAACTCGAGATGAGTCCATATCATTGATAATGGTTGCATATTTCAAATAAGTGACTCATGACCAATACATTACATGATAAATGTGATGAACTGGTGCATAAAGTATTAGGATGGGAGATACCCTAATATAAGATAAGAGGAAGAACTTAATATACAGGTGATGAGGGAAGTGATACATCAAGACATAATAGGTATCACATTCAGCACCTTAATATTGATACACCTTGATGCATTCTAAATCCAATATACTTGGATGGGTAAAACATGAAGTGTGTCATGTCAATTGTTACATATAATGCACTTTGATAAGTATAGGCTAAGACACCTTATGAAAAGGATATGCCAAATTAATAAAGTATGATGTAATCATACTCTATAAAAGTTGAGAGAGGAACTCATATCTTGTGTTGATAATTCATTTAATGATAAAAGATGAGAATAAATAAGCATGATTGAATACTTATGTGATCAATGTTGGCTCCTAGATGTGTGGGGCAATGAATTAGGGCTTGATCATTAATAATATGATCTTGAGAACCTAAATGGTTAATAATGGGAAACCCTAAACCTAATGAAGGGTGAAGATATGCAAGAGAAACCCTAATCGATAAGGAAGGGAAATCGCTAACCCTAATGATGGAGGGTTGTAATTCTTTTGTTGTATAAACCTTATCAGACATGGTAAATATTTGAATAAAAGGATAATGTGAAATGGCCTTGTGAGCCATGTAAATAAGTTGTTACCTAGTGAGAGGTGACAAGATGTGCAATAGCCTTGTGAGCCATGTAAATAAGTTGTTACCTAGTGAGAGGTGACAAGATGTGCAATGGCCTTGTGATCCATGTAAATAAGTGTTACCTAATGAGAGGTGACAAGATGTGCAATGGTCTTGTGAGCCATGTAAATAAGTTGTTACCTAGAAAGAAGTGATAAGATGTAATGACCTTGTGAGCCATGTAAATAAGTTGTTGCCTAGTGAGAGGTGACAAGATGTGTGGGCCTTGTGAGCCATGTAAATAAGTTGTTACCTAATGAGAGGTGACAAGATGTGCAATGGTCTTGTGAGCCATGTAAATAAGTTGTTACCTAGAAAGAAGTGACAAGATGTAATGTCCTTGTGAGTCATGTAATAAGTTGTTTCCGAGTGAGAGGTGACAAGATACTTAATGGGCCTTGTGAGCCAAGTGATATGCTTGTGTAACAAGTATCCTAAATACCTTGGTCAGATGACCTGGAGGTAATAGTTACCTGATAAGTGGTAACCATGCTCAGTGATGAACTAAGGGTTTGAATACCCATATCCAGTAAACATGATGATGATGTTAAGGGATGTGAATTCCCATAAATGAAATAAAGGATTGAGATCCCAATGTTTTATAAAGTTCTGAAAAGCACTTGATAGATGTATTATACTTTCCTTTATAGCATCTATCATGATAATTCATGTTTGAAAACTTGACTGATGCTAAAAGAATATAGTAATGTACTTAATTAACCAAGTGGAATCTTATCATGTAGTGCCCTGGCCATATAACCATCAATGTCAAAATTTGCTGGATGGTGAAACGGACTGCTTCGCCGCATAACCTGGAATGCATATTTTTGAATATGTGGGGGTGATGGGCGAAAATATCCTTACATCCTAATGAAGAAATTGATGTGAGATAAACATTAAAAATCCCAATCCTTCATTATATATGTCGGGGTGGATGTATCACTAATCCCCCGATAACGGGATGGATGTATCACGAATCTCCAAATAATATTAATGTCGTATTAATGTGAGATAAACATGAAATCTCTTGATTGTGAAGAGAGTGCAGCCGCCCCTGTAACTCTATAGTGAAGTTTCTAGTATAGCCTAGATTGCTATTTAGCAGAGACACAAGATGTCCTGCATGGAATCTCGTACTGACCAAGATAAGGGAGGTCATGGAAATCCAACTCTTTCATTGACCTTGTATGGCACCAATTTCGACTTCGCAATGGTCAGTTGGAGTATGAGCGGTATACCTCATCTCCTCAGGGCATATGTGTGATTGTAAAATGTAATCAGTCGTATAGCATTTTTACTTAAGGATTTAATTTGAAAAATGATTAGCTGATGTTACATTTCTTTTATGCATCTTTAGATGATAGTTGATATAATTATGTTCCCTTACATTCCTTGCAAAGTGGATAGATGATGTATAAATATATTATGGATAGATGCAATGCTCTCGTTAAGAAAGGAGATTATCTTATTTTGTTCATATAATGATTAATATTGTTGTTAATATAAAAGAACTCCTGCTCAGTTTTATTCTATCAATCTGCAATAATAATATTTCTGGTGGAGAGTTATATCTTTCGTTGGGACAATTTTCAATTGTATCACCGCCATGGGATCTAAATTTTTAGGTAAACGCAGAAAAAGATGCAGAAACCCTATAGCAGGGGGAGAGCAGCAGCAGCAACAGGGACAACTGTAATATTCTAGGTGGAGGCTCTGGATGTCATATTTAGTATAGAAAGTCCTATGTGTCATCTCTGTACTCTCAGGTCCTCAAAGTCAGTAGTTAGTGTTTTTAATGAATTGATCTGAGATTTTGGTTTGATGCCCTGAGGTTCTTATACTGCCTGTGTATAGTTTTAACATGGAAGTTGATGATTGTAATCCTCGAAAAGGGATGGTACAAGATATGTACTTGTGAACCAAAATTTAAATAAAATACTTTGGTTCTTGATAAAAGAGTTTTACTGTGTTTGGATCTCTTGAAAAAGGTTTTAATTTTCAGTGATTTTCAATAATCCGTTGCTAATGATCGCTTCCGCTTTGATAATGATGTTTTGTTTGAACGGTGTGTCACAATTTAGTGGTATCAAAGCTCTAGGTTTGCTGAGTTTACAGAGACATAGGACTAAGGTTGTTGAGTCTATTCTAGTGTCTTCCAATTTATCTGATAGTGTCTTCTACTCATATAGGAGAAGAAGAACTTAAAGTTGTCTGGATCACACGAAGAACATGCTGCTTAGAGCAACAATGTTGCACCAATAGAAGGTGCAAGGGATCAGGCGAAGGAAGAAAGACTGCCTAAGAACCCCTAAGATGATCCAACTATGATAAGGAATCCTTTTTTTAATATCATTGTTAGGCAAGCTAGGACAGCAATGATGCATATAGTGGACCATATATTAGCAATACAACCTAGATTACCAACCCCCAATGATGAAGTTTTGGACTCCAATAGGATTCTTGCTCAACATCAGCATGTTGGAGCAATGAGTAATGGTGAAAGGAATAAGTTACAGCCTGAAATCAAGATTTTCCATAGGTGTAGGCATCCTGGACATATAAGAAAAGATTGTCCAGAAAAGAATAATGAGGAAAGAATTAAGAAAATGCCTATCAAAACTTGGGATCACAAGCCTAGTAGTTCCAAAAAGGGGAAGTCTTTGGTACCCCCGATACAACCAAGGTCTAGTGCATTAGGGAAAGGGCTACCTAGAAAGGGTAAAGGACCTTTTAGACCATATCAAGAGCTTAGAACTTGTTACAAGTGTAGACAGGTAGGACATCTAGTGAGAGATTGTCCAGTTGGAAACATAATGGTAACCCAACCACCGAGGCAGAGACATCAAGGTCATTAGGGGAAATAGTTTTCTAGTGGCACTCGAGGACGTGGACAGACGTCCCATGCAAGATTCTAGGAAAAGAATCAGCCTGAGGTAGCAAACAAACTACGAGATGAGACAGGTCAGATGAAATAGTATCATTCTGATATGTCATTTCATGATTTCATGTGATTAAATATAAGAAAGTAGTTGTTTTTTAAGCTTCCTTTGACCAGTCATATGAGGACACAAGGAAGATGAGGACTTATAATTTTACTCAGTATTTCTTTAAATGATTTATAATTTCTCTTATCTGTGTGAACAAGGATGAGATATAGAAGTAATTCCTAAAGAAAATCTAGGAATTTTAAATCCTATGTTATATAATGATATGAATATTGAGGAACATGATAGTAATTAAAGTGCATACTACCTAATCTCAGTACTTGTATACCCTGGCCAAGTATATAATTATTGGAGATAAGACAAGTATGGAACTCTTAGATTGTTATCTTTTTTATTACTCTGATCAAGTAGTCATTCAGAAACAATCTAGTGATCATAAAGAAACTAGAAATATGGTATGGACATTTGTATCACATACTAAGTGCATTAAATGAAATCTGAGATGATATCAGATCAATTTGTATGTATGAGGAAGTAAAAGTAATATCCTCATGATAAAGAAAACGAGACAAGGGAGACGATCCATGTCTGATAAATCTTATGTGTATAGTAAAGATCTTTTCCCATGATGTGGAAATGGGAAATGTGATAAAATCACAAAATGTTCATAAATATGTTAGACAATAACAAAGGAATGAGTGATGACATGTAATCATCCTTATAATTCCTTTGCTAATGGCAAGGAACCTAGGATGAAATAAGAGTAAATGATTCATGAACAGTTGAAAGTTCATGCAATAATTAGAGGAGATGATAATCCTTTCGCTTTGATAAGTAACCCTGAGTGATGATGGGGTGATAAGAGGAATATGTTTCTTTGTTTTCTTTCCTTTTTGGGACATGGAAAACAAGTGAGTACTATGGCATTTGATGTGCATGGATTAGAAATATCCAATGATGGATGCTTAGAAAAGTATCAGTTCATCTTAGATTTGCTTCCAAGTTAAAGAGATGTGTAACAAATAATGTCCCAAGATGAAAGAATGATGAGGATGTAATGTGTTTTTGACACATGTGATGGATACCAAATTAAGGAATTCTGGTATCTAAGAAATATCAGGTGGTATGGAAAAGTAAATGCATAACTCATAATTAGATGACTTATGTTGGTTACCTAGACTGGCCAACTGTGAAATCATTCCAATTACATAAAATAGTATGAACATCACATGTTAGGGGTTTATGCTCTGCATAAACATAACATCGACAAGAATGTACTAATTGAAGGAATAATTGTAAAATCATTGTGGGAAAAGCTTATCAAGTTAAAAATAATTCCAAAGATACCTCTAAGAAAAGTTCTTAACTAGTAAGTAACCTCCCCTTATAACAAAAGTATGTACAACTAATAAGATAGTTGGTACGAGCAGTATGAGAGTTTAGTGTTGTGTCAACAGATTTGATGGCACAACAGATGTATGATAATACTTGTAGTCACAAGTGGGTGACAAAATGTAATTCTAGTCTTTTCTTGGAAGATAAATGCTTAACTAAATGAGGAGTATGGGAGACTCCCCGTTTGAGACTCCCCAGAATCAAGAATTATGTCACAAAATGTATAAATTGAGAAAAGTGATAAATCAGTAAGGTTTGACACTTGAATAAAATAAGGTATGTATGATGTTTCTCTAACTAAGAAAAGCATTATTTGACACAGAGTTGACTCTACAGTCAATAATGAAAAGAAACAATAGAGTATGTGTCTTGTGTGACAAGTTCTAGAATAACCCTGTATGGAAGGGCTTTGTGTTGATCAAAGTTATATGGAATCTCCATGAAAATAAGATGTTATGTGGAGACCTGATGATATAGAGAATGAATAATATTTGTCTCCCTTTATCTGGGATTTCGGGGACGAAATCCTTGTTAGGGATATATAATTTGTAACATCCATGACCTGGGTTATGCTTTAACCCTATATGTTTTTTTTAAGAAAAATAATTATATGCTTGCTCTTATATTTTGAAAAGTAATTAAGGATCAAGAGGAACTTATGTTTCAATTTTAGTCCTTTTTGAATAATGTTGAAACAATATTTTACTTATTTTGGACTAAAGTGCAAATTACCCAAGTTGAGGGGTTAACTTGCAAATATTACATGATAAAATGTTCCTCCAGTGTTGAAGCATCATAAGAATGAAAATGATGTAGAGGCATGTCTTGTGGTAGCCTAAGCACCAAGAAAGAGCTTATTAAGCAATGTTTGTGCATTAAAACCTAGTTTTGGTGTAATGTGCAATTTACCCAAAACCTAGGGTTCAATATGAAAAATACCACTTCTAGAGAGTACCCAATATTTCTTGGTATTAATTATATACAACAAAATCAGAGGGGTGTCTCATTTGAATCTCTTTGGAGGACAGAGAATCTTGATATTAAAATAATCAAGATTTAAGCATAATTGAAATCCTAATTCAATTTAATGCAAAAGTAAATATATTAATGGAAGTGCCCTTCAACCAAAAATGAGATGGTTGAATTTTCATAAGTGTGAACGTCCTTGTTCCTTTTAAAGTCCACGGAATATCTAAAGTGAGTGGAGAGCCCACTCACATTAGTAAAAGGAAAAGTAATATCCACTCAATTTTGGATATTACTATTATATTGATTAAGGTGCTTAATTTGTTTTCTTTTAATTCATGGATAATGAAGAGGAATTACAACATGGGTAAGATTTCTTCATATGCAAGGGATGGAGGGGAGTAGGTGGCACCAATTTTGGGAGTTGAAGGAATTATTTATCACTTTCTCTCTCATTGGAATTCCCTTATATACATCTCATTTTCAACCCACATGAAAGGCTTTTTCGATCCCTTTTTCTTTCTTTTCTTTGGATGTGCACAAAGGAGCTTAGGAGCAACAGGAGAACGTGCCCCAACCTGTAGGTAAGATCCATAGTCATTTTCAACCTTGATTTCATGGTGGAAATCAAAATTCAATGCTTAATTTCTTCTTTTCTTCATTCAATCTTCAACCTTGGCCATTCATTTCACTTAAAGACTTGAGAACGGGCCTTGGACAGTTGGGAGAGCTTCAGTCTCCATTTAGGACGTGAAGCTTGAAGCTTGGATTCAGCTTTGAAGGCGGGTTATATAACTTGAACCCTTAAATGTCATTATTGCTTGCAATTTATTCACTATGTGTTGAACCTTTCTTCTTTCTCGATTTCCTTTTGATTAATTGTTGAAATCACCCTAAAAATCACAAATGATTTCGAAGGTTTGAAGCTTGAATATGATGATGTCATCTTAAGCACACACCTCAACAAAGGAAGGGGCAAACCGTTTTTAAAACTGATTGAGCTAATTCGGTTTCAAAACCGAATGAGTTGATTCAGTTTCAAGACCGAATGAGAAATTGAACCCAAGACCGAATGGGTAATTTACTTAAAAACTATATGGGTAATTAAGTTCAAGACTGAATGGATAATTAACTACAAGATCGAATGGGTAATTGAGTCCAAAACTGAATGCGTAATGGATCTCAATATCGAATGGATAAATTGAACTTCAAAACCGTTTGAGGTTATTTGCTGATGTGAAAGATGGAGATCCAATGGCTCAAACTGATTTAATTATAAGTGGATTCCATAATGTATGATCCATGGATTGCAAACCCTAATTGATTTATTGAAGAATTCCTAATTGAATTCGATCAATTTTTGTTTGATGGTCCAAACGGTCTCAAGACCGTTTGGAGTTCAAGGGTTGTGACAAATGATTGGAGATGCAAGGGCTGTAATTGGATTTACTCTCAATGGTTCAATTGATGATCGATTCAATAAATAAAACCCTAAAATCAATTGATTGATTGGAGGAAACCCTACTTGCCCCAAACGGTCTCAAGATCGTTTGGACTCAAACAGTCTGAATGGGTAATGGATCTCAAGATCAAATGGATAAATTGAACTTCAAAACCATTTGAGGTTATTTTCTGATGTGAAAGATGGAGATCCAATGGCTCAAATTGATTTATTTATAAGTGGATTCCATAATGGATGATCCATGGATTGCAAACCCTAATCGATTGATTGAAGAATTCCTAATTGAATTGGATCAATTTCTTGTTTGATGGTCCAAACGGTCTCAAGACTGTTTGGAGGCAAACGGTCTCAAGACCGTTTGGAGTTCAAGGGCTGTGATAAATGATTGGAGATCCAAGTGTTGTAATTGTATGTACTCTCAATGGTTTAATTGATGATCGATTCAATAACGCAAACCCTAAAATCAATTGATTGATTGGAGGAAGCCCTACTTGGTCCAATCGGTCTCAAGGTAGTTTGGACCAATTGGTCTTAAGACCGTTTGAGTCCAAATGGTCTTGAGACCGTTTGAGTCCAAATGGTCTTGAGACCGTTTGGGATCAAACGGTCCTCAGACCGCTTGGAGGGAAAATGGTCTCAAACCGTTTGATGTTCATTCAGTTTAATTTGAGCAAATGGTTTCAAAACCGAATGAAGGAGTTAAGGCAAGACCGAATGGAGGTCAAGTATTTCAAGAGCGTATAAAGGTCTAATACCCCAAGACCATTTGAAGGTTTAATTGATTTAAATCTTATAAGTACAATCAACCCCATGATTGTTGATCATGATTATCAAAGGTAATTACAATGGTTGTACCTTCAAGGTACTTAAGTGATTAGTACCTTTTGAGTGGATAAATTTTGATGCTTATGGAAGAAATGACTTAATACACTATGTCAACCCTTCATTCAAGTTTGAGTTAACCTAATCTAATCAAGTTTGAAGTAATTAATATCCTAGAGAGGATGAGAGAGAGAGAAGAATCCATACATGTATGATAATCATGTAGTGGTTAAACCCCTACACTTTCAACATGAGAAAAATATGTAGTTAGGGTATGATCCTTGATAAAGAAGTAAGAGATCATGTGAAACCCTAACTGAGGAGGTTGATGAGCCCTAACCCTAATTTAGGGAAATGCTACATGAAACCCTAATCTAGGGTAACGGTGTAACCTAATTTAAGGTGATGATATGAGAAATCCCAATTTAGGGTAATATAATGAAAAACCCTAATTTAAGAGGATGCTTCATGAAAACCCTAATTTCAGGAAAAGCTATTTGAATCCCTAATTTTTGGGGAAATGTTATAAGAAACCTTAATTCAAGGTAATGATGTGATGAGAAACCCCAATATAGGGTGATATGATGTAATACCCTAATTTAGGGCAATGTTATGTATAACCCTAATGCAATGATGAGATGTGAGACAATAATCTAGGGAGATGCTATGTAATGCTATATGAAACCTTAATATGAGACACTAACCCTAATAAAGGGTGAAGATTTATGAAACCCTAATCTTGGGCAATATGATGATAAACCATAACTCTAATTTTGGGTGATGAGTTGAGAAACCCTAATTTCAGGGAATGCTATGTGAAACCCTGATATAGGATGATGTTATGTGAAATCCTAATGTAGGGTGATGTTATGTGAAACCCTAATATAAGGTGATGTTCTGTAAACCTTAATTGATAAGATGGGAAAATCCTATTCCAAAAAATGTAATAGTGACTAATATATTGATAGGTGAAACACCTAAGGTGGTTATTAATGGGTGACCTTATATCAATAATGCTTTAACTCGATATGAGTCCATATTATTGATAATGGTTGCATATTTCAAATAAGTGACTCATGACCAATACATTACATGATAAATGTGATGAACTGGTGCATAAAGTATTAGGATGGGAGATACCCTAATACAAGAAAAGATGATGAACTTAAGATAAAGATGATGAGGGAAGTGATACATAAAGACATGATAGGTATCACATTCCGCACCTCAAGATTGATACACCTCGATGCATTCTAAATCCAATTTACTTGGATGAGTAAAACATGAAGTGTGTCATGTCAATTGTTACATATAATGCACTTTGATAAGTATAGGCTAACACACCTTATGAAAAGGATATGCCAAATTAATAAATTATGATGTAATCATACTCTGGAAAAGTTGAGAGAGGAACTCATATCTTGTGTTGATAATTCATTTAATGATAATGATGAGAATAAATAAGCATGATTGAATACTTATGTTATCAATGTTGGCTCCTAGCTGTGTGGGGAAATGAATTAGGGCTTGATCATTAATAATATGATATTGAGAACCTAAATGGTTAATAATGGGAAACCCTAAACCTAATGAAGGGTGACGATATGCAAGAGAAACCATAATTGATAAGGAAGGGAAATTCCTAACGCTAATGATGGAGGGTTGTAATTCTTTTATTTTATAAACCTTGTCAGACATGGTAAATATTTGAATAAAAGTATAATGTGCAATGGCCTTGTGAGCCATGCAAATAAGTTGTTACCTAGTGAGAGGTGACAAGATGTGCAATGGCCTTGTGTGCCATGTAAATAAGTTGTTACCTAGTGAGAGGTGACAAGATGTGCAATGGCCTTGTGAGCCATGTAAATAAGTTGTTACCTAATGAGAGGTGACCAGATGTGCAATGGTCTTGTGAGCCATGTAAATAAGTTGTTACCTAGAAATAAGTGACAATATGTAATGGCCTTGTGAGCCATGTAAATAAGTTATTACCTAGTGAGAGGTGACAAGATGTGCAATGGCCTTGTGAGCCATGTAAATAAGTTGTTACCTAATGAGAGGTGACAAGATGTGCAATGGTCTTGTGAGCCATGTAAATAAGTTGTTACCTAGAAAGAAGTGACAAGATGTAATGGCCTTGTGATTCATGTAATAAGTTGTTTCCTAGTGAGAGGTGAGAAGATACTTAATGGGCCTTGTGAGCCAAGTGAGATGATTGTGTAACAAGTATCCTAAATACCTTGGTCAGATGACCTGGAGGTAATAGTTACATGATAAGTGGTAACCATGTTCAGTGATGAACTAAGGGTTTTAATACCCAGATCCAGTAAACATGATGATGATGTTGAGGGATGTGAATTCCCATAAATGAAATAAATGATTGAGATCCCAATGTTTTATAAAGTTCTGAAAAGCACTTGATAGATGTATTATACTTTCCTTTGTAGTATCTGTCATGATAATTCATGTTTCAAAACTTGACTGATGCTAGAAGAATACTGTAATGTACTTAATTATCCAAGTGGAATCTTATCATGTAGTTCCCTGGCCATATAACCATCGGTGTCAGAATTTGCTAGATGGTGAAATGGGTTGCTCCGCGGCATAACCCAGAATGCATATGTAATATCCTCAAATTTTGGTAAAAAAATTGAACTATAAAATATGATGCATGAATTAATTTGATAATTCCTCAATGATTTTATTGGTGGAATAGTAATGTTAATTGCCTTTTTCACACAAGTGCTTTCGGCACAAGACAAATAGATAAACAAAATCCATGCATTAATAAATAGTAATGACTTTTGATATTGATAAATGTTTTCTAAAGGAGAATAAAGTTAATAATGTGTTAGATGGTTAAAAGAATACTTATCTTTACATTATTGGAAACACAATGGTTGGGACACGAAATAGTGTTACCTTAGGTTTCCTTTTTGGTATGTTGAAGGATAATTACAAGTTAAGATAATGAGATGATTTGTCAGATAATCCAAGATAATATGTAGCTTGGATAATTATTTAAAGGATTATCCACCTTTTTCTTGAATGCCAAATAATGGAACAATATGTAAGTTTCCTAAAGAAAATAGGAAGCTTGTTTTAAAAAAAAAGAAGAAATAGATTCTCCTTCGTGTTTCCATAATATTAGATGGTGCCAATTACCAAATAAAGAAGATATCTTTGAATTACTTTCAGAATGACAAAGAATATTGTGAGTTTTGTCATAATTATAATGGGAAAGAGGTAGATAGCCTTTGGGAGGCACGTTGCCATAAGTGTTTACCCCATATTGGGACTTTTGTACATTGTCATTGAAAAGAATAAATTCCTTTCCATAGGTTACTCATGATGCCCCGAGAAGGAAACGAATACATGATGATTATGACCCAACCTATGTCTCTTTACATTGCGGTCTGTCCCCATACCCTATATATAAATAAGGTTCATGGGAGTTTTCTTCTACACCTTCGAGGGTACAATGGTGTTGGGGGAGGATCGTTGTCCACAAACAGACCTCCACGACCGAGTGCAGGTGAAGATGACGATCTGGAAGGTGGCGCATGTGACAACGTTGTTCTCAGCCTCGCCGACCTGGGTGCCCTCGACGCAGCCCGGCTCAAGGATAGGATCGGAGGATCCCCAACAGAGGTGGTCGGCCCCCTTGCCAAGCCACCATAGACCAGGGGTGGGGAGGCATTGGCATCTGAACGTGCGACACTCAAGCCTACACTAGAGTGTTTGGGGTGGGAGTCGCCCTGATGAGAGAGGAGGGAGACGACGTTGTCTGTCCATAGACGAGATACAAAAATGGATGGAAGAAGAAGGACGGGGACTGGAAGGGGGTCAAGGAAGGCGATTGTGCCAGCAACATGGCGGCAATGTTGGACCTTGACTTCTCGGCTCGGGGGAGTCCTGACGACCAGGTCGCACCGCTTGCAGAACCTGCGATGGCTACCTGTACGCAGATGACGCGCGGGGTAAGGTCCCTGCACCGGTGAGTGCTAGAGCGGACACTTTGGGCCAGGGTCGTGGACGGAATCGGGTCTGCCGCAGGAGGAGATCTGAGGAAGGAGAAGCCTTCCTTGTGGCTGTAGCGAGGGTGGGTGAAGGTAGAGAGAGAGCCAAAAGAAGGATCTTGGTGGCAAAGTGCGAGGGAGGGAGGGCACCTCCAGAAGCACTGGCATGGAGCTGCGTTCTGCAGACGAGTGTCGAGTATGAGCGCCAGGCTAGGCAGGCCGCTATGCGCAACTCAGGGAGAAATAGAGCCAAATGACCAAACGACCCATCTGTTTGTACATGGAGTACAAGGTCACGAAGGTAATTCATCTATTTCTTAGGCTCCACACCTGTTTCAAATAAAAATAGGGTATATTGAGTACATGTCAGTTCTCTATTGGCCCAATTCTAGTAATAGTGAATTAATGATAGCTAATTAATGGCAACTCAGATGATAGAAAAAGTATATATGAAATTGATTAGGAGAACAAGAAGAATCCAAATAAAATAATAGCAGAACCTGATTATGCTTCCTGTTCTAAAAGTATGTACAGTACATCTCCTAATGTGTCTAATGAAAAGGTAAACCTAGTTTTGTTTAATATGATGCTTAATTGGGTATATTCGTTTATGTTATGTTCATACCTGATCTAGACATGTATAATGAGAATAACCTTGATAAAGATGAGTAATGGATGATTCTAGATTAGTAATCTTATTCATGTTGTTTAGGGTTTTACAACCAAATTGGACATCTTGAGATAATCTTAATACTAATAATGTAAACTAGATGTAATGAGTATGCTAATGTGCTTAAGTTGATGATTAGGGTTTCGCCTAATATTCATAACTGAATTTGTAATTTTAGAAACCATAATATAATATAATTAGGGTTTGTAACCCTAATCCCTAGTCCAAGCATGAGGTAGTCCTAAACCCTAGTTTAGGAGCGCATTTAGATCTGAGTAATGTAATGCGAATACATGGTGACACATATGTAGTATGTATATTTCAGATTGAATGCTTTGTTGCTTGGATGTTTGGATGCAATCATAAAGTACATGTTAGTTTCTACATGGCTTCTACAATGACATAAGGTACGTGGTTACGCTTATGAATACATGTATCGAATTCTGAGATTGCCGATGTTTCTCGAGGAGATTGAATGACAAATAAACTGCTTGCTTGTTTATATAGTTCTTGCAAATTATAAAGTGCATATGAGTATCATGTAAAGTAAATAATAGTATTCTGAACCCTGGGTTAGACTGATCTTAAGGGTAATGTACACGAGCCCCGGAGGGACAGTGATTACACCTGAGGTAGTTGACCAGATATGGGTTAGAATATGAAAACAAGTTTATTTTCTTATATTCAAGATAAAGATGTTTGCTTATATCTGTACTTGTAATTATTGTTTGAACCCATGTACCCGTATAGAAATATACTGATCACGTATTTGTTTGTCGGAGTTTTAGGTATCAGATATACTTGATTCATGGACATGAGGGTACAAATCAAGATGTTGAAGAAACTACAGTTTAATCATGAAGGTTTAGTCTTAATGGTTTATCTTCACACACATATAAAGTTAATTATGTTTAAAAGTTATGTAACTCCTTAAAGGAGCTTTTTAGCTAAACATGTATATTTGATCATTTATGGAAATTGATTACTATTTTGTATTATTTCATGAATCTGATCCTGGAAGTTAAGATTAATGATCTGTGACTTTGAGGTCTTTTAGACACTCAAAAGTGCGGGTCGTTACAGCATATTTTTGAATATGCGGGGGTGATGGGTGAAAATATCCTTACGCCCTAATGAAGAAATTGATGTGAGATAAACATTAAATCTCTCAATCCTTCATTATATATGTCGGGGTGGATGTATCACTAATCCCCCGATAACGGGATGGATGTATCACAAATCTCCCAATAATATTAATGTTGGATTGATGTAAGATAAACATGAAATCTCTCAATTGTGAAGAGAGTGCAGCCGTAACTGTAACTCTATAGTGAAGTTGCCAGTATACCCTGGAAAGATATTTAGCAGAGACACAAGATGACCTGCATGGAATCTCATATTGACCGAGATAAGGGAGGTCATGGAAATCCAGATCTTCCATTGACCTTGTATGGCACCGATTTCGACTTCGCAATGGTCGGTTGGAGTATGAGTGGTATACCTCGTCTCCTCAGGGCATAACTGTGATTGTAAAATGTAATCAGTCGTATAGCATGTTTGCTTAAGGATTTAATGCGAAAAAACATTAGCTGATGTTACATTTCTTTTATGAATCTTTAGATGATAGTTGATATAATTATGTTCCCTTACATTCCTTGCAAAGTGGATAGATGATGTATAAATCTACTATGGATAGATACAATGCTCTCCTTAAGAAAGAAGATTATCTTATTCTGTTCATACAATGATTAATACTGTTGTTAATATAAAAGAACTCCTACTCAGTTTTATTCTATCAATCTACAATAATAATGTTTCTGGTGGAGAGTTATATCTCTCGCTGGGACAATTTTCAATTGTCTCAGCCCCGTAGGATCCAACTTTTTACGTAAACACAGAAGAAGAGGTAGAAACCCTATAGCAGGGGGAGAGCAGTAGCTACAATAGGGATAACTATAATATTTTAGGTGGAGGCTCTGGATGTCATATTTAGTATAGAAAGTCTTATGTGTCGTCTCTGTACTCTCAGGTCCTCAGAGTCAGTAGTTAGTGCTTTTAATGAATCGATCTGAGATTTTGGCTTGATGCCCTGAGGTTCTTATACTACCTGTGTATAGTTTTAACAGGGCAGTTGATGCTTGTAATCCTCGAGAAGGGATGGTACAAGATATGTACTTATGAACCAAAATGTAAATAAAATACTTTGGTTCTTGATAAAAAAAGTTTTCCTGTGTTTGGATCTCTTGAAAAAGGTTTTAATTTTTAGTGATTTTTAGTTATCTGCTGCTAATGATCGCTTCCGCTTTGATAATGATGTTTTGTTCGAACGGTGTGTCACATTGTGATAATGGTTATCTTGTTCTGTTTACTTCTTTAGAATGTTTACTTCTAGATTCCCTCACTTACAATGTTATATAAAAGGGAACTAGAAATGGTAATCTATATGTTATTGTGCTTGATGCTCTAAATCCCATACTTGACAGATGCTTAGTTGTGGATAAAAATGATATATCTCTTTTGCATCACCAGTTGGGTCATGTGAATATGCATCAAATGAAGAATTTGAGAAAAAAGGAATTGGTTATGAGACTTCCGAAATTGGATTTTGAAAAGGATGAGGAATGCCAACCTTGCACACAAGGTAAGCAAACCAAGTCCCCCTTCAAATCCAAAGGAGTCCTTAGTACCAAAAGAGCTCCGGAGCTTCTTCATATTGATTTATTCAGACCTATGAGAACTCAAACGCTTTGTGGATCCAAGTATTGTCTTGTGATTGTCAATGGTTTCCCTATCTATACTTGGACATTCTTTATCTTCTATAAAAGTGATACTCTAGATGTTTTCTAGATATTTTGAAAATGAGTTGAAAAAGAAGCTTCTTGCTGAATTATTTCTATCCATAGTGACCATGGGGGAGAGTTTGAAAATGATCTTTTTGAGCACTTTTGTGAAAAATCTGGTTACTCACACAATTTATCTTCTCCTCGTACACCTCAACAAAATGGGATAGTAGAGAGAAAGAATATGTTGTTACAAGAGATGGCTAGGACCATTCTTCTAGAGTATGACACTCCAAAGAAGTTTTGGGATGAAGCTGTTAGTACCTCATGCTTTGTGTAGAACTGAGCTTTTACGCATCCTTCTTTGAAGAAAACCCCCTATGAGTTATGGCGTGGTAGAAATCCATCCATCGACTTCTTTTACATTTTCGGATGTCCTTGTTTTGTTTTGAACACAAAGGATTCTCTCAAAAAGTTTGATCTAAAATTGTACAAGGCTTTCTTCCTAGGCTATAACACTACAAGCAGGGCTTATAGAGTTTTCAATATTGAACTATCTAAAATTGAAGAGTCCATTGATGTAAAATTTATTGAATCTAACCCTACTATTGGAAAGAATGTCGTTGATAATGATGTTGCAGATTACTTAATTCCAATCTTAAAAGACCTCAACATCGACAACAAAGGTAAGAAGGTGGTTGAAGTAGAAGATGAAGAGAAGAAGGATCCCATTCCACGCTTTGCCAAGAATCATCCCAAAGTGCTAATCATTGGTAATCCATTCGATAGGGTGAAGACACGAGCTACCTACCAAAAAGATCAAGCAGACAGTGCCTTCATCTCACAACTGGAGCCAAAAACATCAAGGAAGCTCTTGAAGATGATGAGTGGATCCTAGACACGCAGGAGGAACTAGAGTAGTTAGAGAAGAACTGAGTGTGGACTCTAGTGCCAAGACCAAGCGATAAGAAAATCATTGGAACCAAATAGGTCTACCACAACAATGTTGACGAAAATGGCAAGGTGGTAAGGAACAAAGCAAGGTTAGTGGCTCAAAGCTACATTCGGCACGAAGGTATTGATTTTAATGAAACTTATGCTCCTATTACTAGACTTGAATCCATTAGAATGCTACTTGCTTTTTATAGTTAAAAGAATTTTTTTCTATATCAAATGGATGTTAAAAGTGCGTTTTTGAATGGTACAATCGAGGAGGAAGTATTTGTTGCTCAACCTCTGGGCTTTGAAAATGACAAACTACCTAACCATGTTTATTTGCTATAAAAAGCTATCTATGGACTCAAACAAGCACCTCGAGCTTGGTATGAGAAATTAAAGAACTTTTTGTTAGACAATGGCTATGTCATGGGCAAAGTTGATTCTACTTTATTTCTAAAACACACTTCTAGTAATTTCCTTATCACTAAAATTTATGTTGATGATATCATATTTGGTAGAACTAATCTTGATCTTTGAAAAGAGTTTAGTTCTCCTATGCAAAGTGAGTTCGAGATGAGCATGATGGGAGAGCTTACTTTCTTCCTCAGCTTCCAAATCGAGCAAACCAAAGATGGAAACTTCATCAACCAAGGCAAGTACACCAATGAGCTACTGAAATACTTTAGAATGGAGAACATGAAGCTGATGGACACACCCATGTCCAACACCGCCAAACTTGATAGAGATGAAGAAGGTGAGAAGGTTGTTTAGAATCTCTATAGAGGTATGATTGGAAGTTTACTTTACTTAACTGGATCTTGACCTGACATAATGTTTAGTGTTGGCTTGTGTGCTCGCTTTCAATCAAGTCCTAGGAAATCACATCTTATTGTTGTTAAGAGGATTTTGAGGTACTTAGCTAAAACTCAAAACTTTGGACTATGGTACCCTAAGTCAAGGGACTTTACTCTTATAGCATATAGTGATACTGATTACACAGGTTGTTTGATTGATAGAAAGTGCATAAATGGAACTTGCTTCCTCCTAGGACCATGCTTGGTGTCTTGGTTTTCTAAGAAACAGAGCATCGTGGCATTATCAACTACCGAGGCTGAGTACATTACAGTTGGAAGTTATTGTGCCCAGGTCCTATGGATGAAGAAAATGCTCCAAGACTTTAACATACATTTCGATGCTTCTCCTATCTATTGTGATAGTACTAGTGCAACCAATCAATCTTATAATCCTATATTACATAGTAGAGGTAAACATATAGAGGTTCGTCATTACTTTCTTCATGATCACATTGCCAAAAAGGATATTTATATCATGCATGTGGACATGGAAAATCAATTGGCAGACATTTTCACCATACCTCTAGCTAGAGAGCAATTTAACTTCATTAGATCTAAACTACTCATAATTGCTTTAGATGATATTGACATGTTATCTAGCTAGTTGATTTTATTTTATATGTCTTGCTCATGCCTAAATCACTTTGCTAGCCTAAAATTGCTAAAGTTTGCTTGTTGTTATGCTTAGTTTCACTTATTTCTTGGCATTTCTCGAATTTTGGGTTTTCATCGCTAAAGAGTACTCAATGATGAGTGATATGTGCCTGAGTATGTTCAATATACATAAGGGACTTGAAAAATAGATTTAGGTAGCATTCAAATGGCTAGAAATTAAGTTTGATGGTTTTAGGTCAGGTTGACCATCGGTCAAGTTTCCCCCTAGACAAACTCGACAGATCCATGGTCAAGAGTTGTTCTGAAATGGTCCAATCGTTCAAGTAACTGACTCTCAAAACTTGACTGATCAGCGGGCTAAAGCCAAGTTAAGATGGGTCCAACCGACTATTCTCCCTCTCAACTAGAGAATAGTCGACCGATTCCCCTTCTTCTATCCCTAAACTCTCAACCTCAGACCTTACCTTCCCTCTCCTAGCCCTTTTTTGACCTAGATAGGCTGCCCTAGACCTTTCCCCTTGCTCAGCCATGGTGTGTGAACGGTTTTGGTGGTTTGTTTTGTACGTTTGCTCTCTTCTTCTCCTTCTTTTTGCCTCCATGGCTTCTCATAGAAGAAAGATACCTGCCCCTAGAAATGCACCATCCTCGTCTTCATCCTCTCGCTTGGTTCCATTTGATGATACCTTTTTGTCTCAATAGAGGCTATAAATAGGTATAAGTACCTTCTTCCTAGGAGTCCATTTCTATTTAGAGCCTTGTTTGAGCCTAGCCCTAGGCGTCAAGATGTCATCGAACAAGTGGTGAGGTTGCTATCCGTTCATCAACTATCCACCCTGGTTGTCAAACATGACTGCTTTCATAATTCTATGACAAGCACAAAAGCAGTTCACGAATTATATGCAAACATGCATTGGAATTACGACTCCCTTGTACCCCCACCAAATACTCAAGTGATCCTTACATCTATGATCGTCGGGAAGAAATTCCAAATCTTTAAAGATATCCTGAATATTTTCTTTTCAGGAGACGATGAGAATGACACCTGGAGTAAGGATTACATGGAGTATTTTGACCTTTTGGATCCTGAGGGTTTTTACAAGAAGAATGATATCACTCTTCCTAATATCCATCGCTACCTGAAGAAACCCGATATTCCTTACAAGAAGAAGAGCACCCTACCCTCCTCCTCCCTTGATATCAGAAAGTGTATATTATCCCTAGTGGTAAACTGCAACATCCATCGAAAGAAAAATCAAATGAATATTGCAGAGAACACTGAGGTCCTAATGTATTGCATTCTAGAGAATGTCATAGTTAAATGGTCAAGATACATTCTCCACTATATGACCTATATTGACTCTGGCAACAACACCCGCGATACCCATCCACCTTATCCATCCCTAATATGTTGTTACACCTCGATCTCAGAATTCCCATTAATCATGAGATTAGGGCATAAAATTGAGGATTTATTGTAATACAAAGATCATAACTTTTTCTTCTTTTTCAAACTCTTTGTTTTTTCGCATTGAATCACATAAACAAACTTTACAAGAGAATTAAACCTTGATTTCCCTAATCTGGTTTCAACAGTAAAAATGCATGTATGAACATTCATTATGTTTCTCATACTTTTAAGCACATAGGACTTGCTGATTCACATATATTGCTAAAAGAGGAATAATATTATACATCATCATGTACAACTCTCTCTTATTTCTTTACAAGGACCTAGAGTGACAAGGACCGACTGAACTTAACTATACTCAGACTTAACTCTTGTGACAGATCTACTCTGATGCAATGACCTTCTTCAAGTCCATGTGATATCCCTAAAATTTTTGAGTAGAGGGGTGAGTCTACTCGCTCAGTGAATGAGTACTTCAAAGAACTAGTCTAAAGCACTGATATAATTACAGATATACTTTTGAGAAACTGATATCAATTATAACCGTAGTAAGATTTAAAGAGATTGATCATTGACAATAATAAATATGGCAGGATACTCTAGATATCAACAAGAGCAAATCAATATATGAGCATGCTTGATTAATATCAAAGAGAACTAATAATTCAGAAACATATAAAGAATAATTACTGGTAAACTATACTCGAATCTTTCTTAGCCTTTCTTACTTATAAGAAACTCTTTAAACCTATATGAACATATTTTAGCTTATATCCTGATGAGATGCAGTGCACTCTACATATGAAGACTCATAACGAACTACGATCTCACCGTACAAGACTTAACAGACACACTTTGGAATGTTAAGTCTGACTACTCTCTGGTTTGCAACAGGAAAATGGCTCTCTGGCCTCAGCACATCTATTATGCTGTAAAAACTAGACTCCTCCTCTAACCTGAGCATACATGCAGAGAGTCAAGCCACCTATTGGCTTTTTCAGTACTCTAGTGCCACCAGGATCTCTGGTTGATGTTGGACACTACATTCTGTAATTTAAGGAGACTTCCACTAGGGCTTCATTCCCCGTACCACCTGTTGGTATGTTCCGACCCCCGTATACTGGATGTACCACCAGGGTTAGGTCGTTTCATCCCTAAGGCGCATACCTCTCATAGGGATTCTACGATGTTCACGGCTCTTAAGTCTATTATTTTATCATTCCTAGAAAGCTCTTTCTACATTGTACCTTTCTCTTACTTATACTTGACTCTGGTTTCTCTATGGTGTTGCATCTACTTATTTGAAGTTATAATACAACATGTATATCATTCTAAACATGGCAGTGCAATATATTCAAAATACTATAATATACTGGGTAATCAACATACTATACATGCAGGCAGACTAAAATTCTTAAATTAACATAATGAATGTGCATTTGGCACCTATACACTAGAATCACGCAATTAAACATCTTAATATATGGATAAGAGCTAATTACTTGGCATACAAGTAATCGTCATTTGCTCCCATAAATTATTTGCTTTTTCTTGGAAAATGTGCACATCGACCCAAATCCTGGGTTGTGCATCTCTACTAAGAACATGGTAATCAAAATTCTTAATTCATTGGACACCCTATCCTTAGGGTTTCATTTACCTCATTCACTTATCACATGGCTCTCATAAGGATTTAATATGTCATAAACATCCAATAAATACAGATTGCTTTAAACAAGTCAAATATAATCAATGTATGTATGAAATCCTCAAATTGAGCTAAATAAGGGTTTTCCATGCCATTCATTGAGATATTATGAATCAAGAATAACATTGCATAAATAGAGTCTATGATGCCAAGAAAAACACTTCAAATAGATTTCACCATATTTATTCACAAATTTCCAACTTTCCACTCATATAGGGTTTCACCCTCTTTATGAAGATATCAAGAAAACACTATTCACATCACATGAAATCCAAAATAGTATCTGACATATATGTACTACACATTCAGATAAACAATCATTTATAACCAAGGGGATCCAGATAAACAAATTTCTCTATTTAATTATACAACAAATTTCAATCATAGACAAATTCCCTATATTTCAGTTTACTCTTATAACCTCCGTGAATACTTAGGAAATTCTCATTAGGATGTATTGCATACATTTCTAATATGATTTTATCATCTGAAATTCATCCAAACAGAGGAAGAATCCGTTTCATATCATTTTGCAACAACTTAGATCAAACCCACCATTCATGGTTTGTAGTCACATACTAAGAAATTAAAGATTATGGATGATTTAACCAATTTTCGTGCAATATACTATTTAAAGGAAGTTCCCACTCACCCTAAGGTGTGAAAACATCTTAAAAACACAGCTCATCCCTGAAAATTTCAATCTCATATTAATTCCCTAGCAATTCACCTGATTCTTCTTCCTTTCAACTCGAAAACCCTAAAAATGAGGGATTATGACGAAAGAGTGAGAAAAGGGGAAGTTTTGACACCATTTCAGATCAAATCAGAGGAGGGACAGAAATATTGACATGTGAGAGAAGATTCACCATTAAAGTCTATGCAAAGAAGCTAAATCTACATGATTTCATCATTCCTCGGACCGCAAAACCCTAGGTCAATATCTCCATCACTTTCTACTCTTAAAACCTAACTCTCCCTCTCTCTCTCTAGGATTTCATTTCTCTAGATTGAATCACGAATTATGAGAGCTCCTTGTGTGTTAGGTTGACCACATATAGCAATTGAGCTGCTTGGGTCAATTGCACATTGACCCCTCACAATACTTTCTCTTATTTCAACTGAATTTTCTGTCACAAAAATATTACTGTAATTCATCTACGGATAAGGTCTAAATGCATCCAAAAATTAGGAAAATTTTACATGTTTTTTATGATTGAGATTTAGATCTCTAGTTAAAATTTCAGATCATTTGGAGTTATCAATAATTATAAATAAAACACTACACTGCTGAAAAGCACTCTGTTAGAATTTTGGTTGAAGTATAGTTTGACCGAGAACCACATTCAAAGAACACTCAATTATTCTGAATTTTTTCTCTAATATGCACAATTGAGTTATACATATCATATCCAAAATTCAATTAAATAAAAAATTTGTGGAAAATATGAAAAATCATTTACCACACTTCTATCCTTATCAAATTCCATATTCATGTACTATCAAAACCCTAATTTTTGCCGATTAGGGTTTACATTTCTCAAACCCTAATTCTTCAAACTAAAATCATAGTTAGAGTTTCTTCTTAGGTTTGAAACATCACAATTGATCTACTATCATTAATCAAATCTAAATGATGTTCAATCTAATTAAGCATGTAATCATTCAGGTAAACCCTAGTTTACCAATTAAGCACAAATGTAGTCATTACAATTCTCACCCCCTTAAAAATCTTCGTCCCCGAAACATAAATACACAAACAAAGTATATTCAAATTTTATTTTAAGCTTCTGAAATATTACATGTCATTACATTCTTGTATTTTATACTTGAATGTAGTTTTCAACTTTAAGTCCTTTATTTATTTTCTAATCACAACATGTTAAAATAGTTCTCAATGATAAGAAACAAATTCTCTATGCCACAAGCAATCACAACAGAGAGAGAGACAACGATTTCAATATTTTCATACTCTTGAGGTGTTACCTCAAGATTGATAATGTGATCCAACAATCTCAATTTATACTGCTCAATATGTACTATTGTTATGTATTACCTCTAAGTCACAAAAGAGAGTTCACCATGTTGTTTTGAATTTTTACTATTTTGCTACTAAAATAGCAAAACAATCTTGAGTTGTTAGACTAGATTCAACAAAAATTGTACAATACTACTCACTACATCCCCATTGGATCATGGATACATAAGGTGAAGCATTACTATCACATTCCATATTATTCTCAAGTATGAACCCACACATAATTCAAGGTGTAACCATTAGGTTATAGCATACTAGGGTTTCAACAACAGTAACAGAGTACTACATGATTGTATTAGTCATTCAAGGATTATTCATACCCAATTACCATCTCTTAGTTATATTAAATATAGGTATAACAAGCTATACCTCATTAGGGATACATATCAATACAATATGGTTATCATCCATTCTATTCATATGAGTGAATAGGTAAGACTACCTTATTCAGGGTAAACCTTCATTTGTTCCATCATTATTCAACCCATATCACCATACCACAATTGAACAAAACTAAGATGGATTACTGGTATGAATGAATACAACTATCAGACACCTTTAATTAACATATTGCTTGCACATGTACACTGAAATCATATGTAGAACCAATTTACATCCCTTAATATACCTTCGACAAATTATACTTCTAAAAACAAATTCACATATTACTAAAAGCTATTATTTTCTCTTATGTCTCTCTGATTCACTGCTACTTACTTCTTGTTACTTATCCTTCTTATTTTGATCATATAAAATAAACAACCCTAAAATTTAAACATACAAGCTAAGAATAGATTATTCATCATTCTTGACATCACTGTAAGAATTTGTTTTAGATTACACTTTGCTCATATTGCACTTCTCCTTTTGTTCAAAACACACTTGTTACATTTCAAATTTATTTCTTACCGTTTTCTCGGAATCATTTTCATATTGTTCATCAACCTTTCAGATTAGCTAGGATTACTATCAGTGCTAGTACACTTCTCATAGTGCAAATCGCATGATCTTGTTTTATAGAGATGCTAGTATTCAGGGTAAAATCACTAGTCACATCCCTTCAACTACTACAACTCTAAACATTCTAGGGTTTGTTCCTTATCAATAGCATGATATTATTCTGATGAGACTTTGCTCCCTCAATTTGAAATCCAAACTTTGGATCTCACAAGTTTTGCTAAAGTCTTCTTTATCTTATCGATTGAATTTCCTTTCTCTTAATTGGCCATTCAAATAGATTACTGTTACAACCCCAATTTTTGGGTTCCTTTGGTGAGAAATTTTAAAGATAATTGGACAAATGATTGGAAATAAATGGATTTCGTTTACAATAGCCTTGATGATTGTGTTGTGGGCTTTATTGGCTATTGGGCCCAATAACAAGGAAATTCAATTAATGAATGAATAACTGAGAATTTGAGAAAAGAGAGATGTGGAAACCTCTAGAAGGCAAATCCAAAGAGGGATTTTGTGCCTCTTCGGTTCCTTGGGTCCTAAGGAGTCTAAAGTTGCATAGAGGATTCAATAAGAAAAGAAAAGACTAATTAAGTATTTCCTTGTTAAGAAAGAAATTGAAAATAATGATGAAATGTGGAAAATATGTGAAACGAGGTATAATCGAGTTATCCTTGGTGGATTGTTGTATCCCAAGGATTCCTAATGTCAAAAAGAATTCCAATAGGAAAATAGAAGAGAGGTAAAGAGAAATCCTTGAAAAGAGAAATAAAAAGGAAAAGGATTTGTTAAATAAAAAGGAAATATGAGTAATTGACAATTAAGAGAAGTTAAAGGCAAATATATTTTCCCCAATATGGGAGTTCGGGCCCTTAGGTTGTCTTGAGGTCCAAGGGACCCAAAATAACAAGATAATAGCAAAAGGAATATGAATACTAATTAATTTTGATTAATTGGATATGATAACTTGGGAGAGAAGGAAACCTTTTCATACATTGCAAGTTGTTTCCCAAACTTAGTGCAAAACTAGATAATGCCAAGGCAAACCTTCCCTTAAAATTTGAGTTAAAAAGGAGCAAGGGTTTGAGATATATGAATTTCCTAAGAAAATTGCTAAAATTGGATTTATTTAGAATTAGGAAAAGGATTTTCCTTTTTGATCAAACGCAGATAACACTGGTCGTTGGATCTTAATCCAACAACAATCGGTCATTGTCTAAGTCCTAATGGGACTAGGACTCTGCGTGTTTATAGAGAACTTTTCCTCTTCAAATTTCTTGAGATTCATAGAGAGTGGTCATGTGATCATGGTCCCATTGGACTCAGGGGACGAAATCGCAGGGAGTCATCCCTGGTTTGCTCAGGTTTAGCCTTCGTTTTGGGAAACCCCCAATTCCCACGAGCCTGACCTCGACCCTATAAATAGGGGAGGGTTACGGAGGGAACCAGCATCCCTTTTTACTAGTTCAGATGTTGTGGAATTAACCAGGATCATTTTCATACAATCAATTGTACACTTCGCCCTAACCTTTGCTCCCATCACCGCAGCCAACCTTGCCGGAGTCTGGTGAGAAGGAGGAGATCTTGGCGAGCTCCGGATGAACGATTGAACACCTGGGTAGCTTCGACAGAGGAAGATGAAGCTTCCTGGCTTCTTGGCAAGCTCGAAGGACGGATGGATCGTAGAGTCAATGTTTGAGTTGACTGCGGGTCTGTTGCACTCAACGCAAGGTTGAAGACAACCACGCGGATGTTTACCAAGTTTCCCCTCACGTTCTCCTAACGCGTCGAGGTTAGTTTAGTTTTTTAGTTGTTTTCTTAATCGCAAATAGGTGCGCGTGATCGTGGTCGTTGGATCCTAAGTGGACCAGCGTACCACGGATCAAACGATCCATATTTTTCTTGAAATATTAAGTAAATCAAGTAAAAGGAATTTTCGTAATAAAATCATATCTTCTGATAGAAAATTCGTATGAGGGAAGTTAATACATGAAAAATGATCAGAAAAATACGAGGAATGCACTAAAAATGGTTTGAGAGTCCAAATCAGTATATTTTTGCAAAAGTATATAATTTTGATTAAAAAGGTGTTAATTTGTGGATAGAAACCCTAATGGTAGATTAAGGGTAGATTTCTTATTACAATTAGGTTAATTCAAGCATGGTTAACTTGTTCAATGATAAAGTTAGTTTTTAACATGTTTTGATGATGGAATTGCAAGAATTGGGGTTTTAAAGCTAAGGTTGTAATTAATACCCTTAGAAACCTAAGTGGGAAAGAAAAGATATAATGAATCCAAAAATTAGGGCTTTGTGGGCCTAACCTGATCTTAAGGATTTTAATGGAAAATAAACTGAGATAATTAGGGTTTGATGGATATTTCGATAAAGATAAAGTAAAAGTGGTAAAGAGGAAGTGAAACCCTAATTATGGTCAAAACCCTAAAAAGGACAAATAACCTAGGAAACAACTAGGATTAATGGAGCAAGATGACATGATTGATGAAAGAGAATTGAATGCCTTTTTCAGGATCAACCTGTGTGCACTTGTTTGATTTCTTGATTGGTTATTTCTGCATTCAAGTCTACTTAACATGTATGTGGTTAATTATGAATAACCGCCTTAGTTTCTCGAGGATTTTCTGGATGGTTAATCGCATTAAATGTAAATTATCAGTTTGGATGTTCATACTTGCAAACTATAAAGTCACTATGATTATCACATTAATAATAGAAGTATGGATTCTCGCACCTACATGACTCCCTGATGGATGATGCCAAAGGTCAGGCCCAGATGGGTAGACCAATGGACACCTTGAGTGGTAACCCCAGGAACCAAGCTCAGGAATGAGAAGGTGGCCTATGATATTGCATGGCTAGAGGGCACCATGAGTGGTGACCCAGGCACCAAGCTTGGGATTGAGAAGGTGGCCTTAAGTCATTAGCAAAGGGAACCCTAAGGTGGGTATGGCAGGGTTAGGGCAAAAGCGGTGGAGAATGTCATACTGAAAAGTGTAAATTGGCTTGTTAATTAACTTAATTGTGATAATTAGATTATTATCCTTATGTGCAAACTTTTGGTTGTTCCCACATACTAGTATATTTCGATATACTGACCGACGTTTTGTTTGTTGGCATCTTAGGAACAACAATTGAAAGAACAAACAGTAAAGTGACACATTGCGGAAATAAGAAATAAAGTGCAAGGAGGATTAGATAGAATGATTCAATCTCTAGATAGATAGATTTCCAAATTTTTCAAAGGTAAGTAAAGTTTTAATTTTATACCAAATTCCAGTTAGTTACTAGAATTTCATAATTATTATTGATTATTTGTTGAACCTTTGATCCTGTTAATTGGATAATGGCACCGACCTTTCGGTCTCCATTAATTGGGGGTTACCGGGAGGCGGGGTCATTACAATTAGTATCAGAGCATAGGTTCCTCAATTAATCTTTAATAATTATTAAATTTTACAAATTCTGTAGAAACCAAGGGAGTTATTAGAGGATTGTCCGAAAGACTGAGGTGTCTATAATAGGATCACGTCCGGGGGCTGGCAATATTTTCCTCCGCACCGCTAGTCGGAATACGAGGACTCTTGGATTGTGTGACTTCCTGGCCGATGTCTTAGGATATGACTCAAAATAAGATACCTTTAGGACTTTCTCATCTCGTTCATCCCTCCTCAACTCAAATTCTGTTAAGGACCTTAAGGATTAGGGTTTTCTCTCTTTTCCTCACCCTCTTGAGGTATGGGTAAGGTTGATAAGGATTAAGGAATCCTCCACCAAATTAATAAAGAGCATGTAAGTAAGATGTCATGGACTTAAGCTTAATAGAGTAAGCGTAAAGGAATAGATACATGCTTAGGTCGTATGACACGAGTTGTCATTGCCTTAGGAGAGATCCAAGGATAGAACTCCTTGGTAGGAGGATGAGTAGAGAGAGTAAGTCATGGAGGTAGAGATCTCCATTAAAGTAGAGGCCTAGCACATCCTGTAAGGATGATGTAAACATTAACCCTAAGTGAAGGTTAGAAAGATAGATGACATGGTAAGTTAGATGCCTTGGTTGACTGGGTGTTTGGATGGACATGCCTTTGGATTGCCATACGAGCCATGAGAGGTTGGATGACCTAGAACCTTTGGCAACCCAACCCTGGGAAGGGTCGTGCATGTTTGAATGAAGGATAGCTCCTTCTTGGATGAAGTTAGAGGAGAACCTATAGAAACCCTATGGGCTGATACAAGTAGGATATAGGTTGCACCCAGAGTATATCAGTAGTATGAGCAGTAAGTCTAAACTGAGGCCAAAAGGACCAGATGGATGGCTTATAAGCTAAGCATAAGAGATATGGATAATCTTGAGCCAAACATGAGTTGAGCATAGACTTCACCCATGTCGAGGTATGCTTATGAGCTTGATCCTTCGTGAAGAAAGGACTTCTCATAAAAAGGTTGGTTTAGCTCTAGAGAGAGAGCAGGACCCCCAGGCAAGAAGGTTGGAAGCCTAAAACCCCAAAACTTGAGGAATAGTGGGGATTAGAGGATAATGTGACCTAAGTGGATGATAGTGGTTGCCTCACGCATGATCCTTGGAGGCTGATGATATCGTGGTTGCCTTTAGAGGAACCAAACCCTAGAGAGAGGATGAGTCTGTTAATACCTCTATACCTCTGGTATAGATGAGAAGAAGAGTTCCTTAAATCATGTAGAGGTTTAGTAATAGGTAGTAAGGCCTTGTACATAGTTGGTTGTCCTTGAAGAGAGGTGTTGCTCATAAGGATCATGGAAGTACATGACATGCCTTGGACATGCTTGTTTCATGGTTAAGAGATTGAACATACAGTTGGATACCCAAAGGTGGACTTAGGGTTCCTAGGCCTAAGAGGGGAAGTAGTGTGCCCGATGCTCATGATGAGATTTGAGTCTCTATAATTTTGAGCATGGTACTCCTCATGTGTAGAGAAAAGGAAACCCCTTAAGTTAAGGTATGTTTGATGAACCCCTCACAATTAAGTTGGTTTAATGTTGAGGATGAGAACAAGTATGACCTAGCATGGTTTGATAGGTGATCGCTTGTGCCTTAGTAGCTGTTGGGTTAGACATGCTTATGTGAATGTCAACCCTAAGGACGGTTGTGACCTTATTGTCAGGAGTGTAGTTTCCTCCCATCCTGGGAGAGGGACCCTTTTGTAGGGTGTATACCAGTTATGTTGGTTTTGAGGTAACCTAAAGCCGTTTCATAGGATCTTGAGAAGCTAAGTGAAAAGTACATGGTATGAGTATGAACCTATAGACCCATTAAGATAACCATCTCTAAGTGCATATGGATGTGTTACTATGGAGGTAACCGGTATGGGGCCTGACCAAGGTAGGTAGGTTGCCATGACCCCTATGAAGGGATGAAAGTCAGTCATGATGGCAGAGAGAAATGATGAAGGATTGGGTAAGAATCTAAGTTGGACATGTACCATAATAGAATCCTAATTCTATCCTAGGGACAAGTAGGGATAAGACCAATGGAAGAAGGAGTTGTCTAATTCCCTAGTTGCACATGACCATAGGGTCGGGAGGTAACAACTATCATCATCTGAGGACCATGGGTTAGGAGATTGATAACCTTCACGAACTCATGGGACCCAAAGGGCAGATGAGTAGGGCACTCTCTGGATGCATAAGCGAAGAGGGATGACCCCAAAGTGCCGACACCCTATAGACCTAGAGGAGATGACCAAGGATTGTTCTTGGACCGAGTAAGTTCGAGACCAGTTTTCCATGGAAGTAATTTTGATATCATAATGTTTATGATGAAGAGACATAAGTTGCATGTTCTAACTTAGGTTTGAAGGTGTACTGGAAAGGTGGGTTGTACCATCTCTATTCTTGGAACAGGAAGAACTCTATATTTGGACTGTAGCCAAATGCTTATTTCCTCTTGTTAGGGGAGTGAGAGATAGGACAATACACATGCCTTACACTAAGGACAAAGATGATGTAAGTTGGAACGTTTCTACAAGGTATGACGATAGAGATGATAACATACCTTTGTGGAGAGAATAATACAGGGTTGGTTTACAAACACTAAGAGTGTTAAGGAGATCATCTTATGGGCTATGTAGAATTTGCAAGTTAACCAAGGTTGAGTTTGATCACCATGCGGATGAGCTCAGAGTTTCTTGATGAAGACAAACTTAGAGTTTGAGGTGAGATGACAAGTATAATGCATGGAGGTGTATGCCTTTGACATTACCTAACACCTAAGGATAAGGAGTGGTAATGAATGCTCTGGTTGAGATATAGCTGCCTAGTTTAGCTAGAAGCTAGAAGAAGTTGAGGTTGTTAGGCTAACCTTAAGTTGAGAAAAAGAGGTAAGTTTGGCTAACACTCAGTTGTATCAATAGTGGTTAATCAAGTAGATGATTGTTTGGTTAGCTAGCCTAGTCTGTTATATAATGAAAGGATGGTTGTCGACCCTCAGATGTACTTCTTCAGAAAGGAAAGTGACGAAACCCTAATGAGAGTGGTTTTGGATTTCTAAGGTACCAAGCTTGAAGAATCGTGACGTACAGGAGATCATGATTTTAAGGTCACCATACACCATGATACTACAGAGATAGTAAGAGATAGTAGCATTTTGGGATGCTTAAGATGAAGATGCATGTGGCTTGTGGCCATGCATGATAGTAAGTGAAGGATGAACACCATTAACCCAGTGCATGGATATAAAGTATAAAGAGTTCCCGAGAGGGAATGGGAGTTCATCACTATGGATGTTGTGAGCCTCTCCTAGACCAAGAAGGTCAAGATACAATATGGGTTATGGTAGATCGCCTTACCTAAATAACATGAGAAAGAAAGGAGTACTATCAAGAGACAGATTCTGTTGAACTACATAAGAGAGAGAGATGGTTCGACTACACCATGAAGCAAGTTCAAAAGTTCTTGAGTATGACCTAAAGGTTCACTTCCATGAGATGGAAGTAGAAACATGCAGAACTCAGTGTTGGTACAATTTATCACCCCATACTAATGGACAGTATGATCCAGACTAGAGGGTCTGATGAGAGCATGTGTGCTCATTCAGGGTGATACATAGAGACAGTTCTTAAGGTGTGATGTTAACCACCATAGCCTTTATCGGGATGTAAAAGTCTTATAGAGAGGTTGTGTCGGTCACCACTTCATTAAGATGATGTTGGTGAAGGAGGCCTCACGAAGGTCAGAAAAGAACCAAAGTGTGTGCAGATGAAGTCGCTTTGATCATGCAATGGCCGAGAGAGAGCCCAGTGGTGACATGAGTCACGAGCTGATGCAAATCAGACTGACATGCAGTTCACTATGGGAAAATATGAGATGTGAAAATCCGACCCCTCTAAGCTACAACTAAGAAAGCTGAGTCCCCGATATATGGGTCCATTTGAGATGGATTTGTAGAGATTGTTGTGTTTAACCTTACCCCACAGGATAACATGATGTGCGATGTGTTCTGTGAGTCCGATCTAGAGCACTATGTGAGGTACCCAAGCCATGTGGTGAGCCTTGAACCTATTCAGCTTTTGAGAGGCTGAAATGTCCTGAGTCACCTATGAGTGTACGATATATCAAGGTAAGAAAGAACTCAGATGGAAGAATATGAGATAATGAAGGTTCTTGGGAAGCACCATGGAAAGGGTGAAGCCACATGGGAGCCCCGATGGACATAAGAAAGGCTTATCTTGTTTGTTTGCTTGCTTGATGGAATTTTGAGGACAAAATTCTTATAAGAGGGGAAGGATGTTACATCCCCAATTTTTGGGTTCCTTTGGTGAGAAATGTAATTTCTCACACTAAATATAATTGTAAAAATGATTGGAAATAAATGGATTTCGTTTACAATAGCCTTGATGATTGTGTTGTGAGCTTTATTGGCTATTGGGCCCAATAACAAGGAAATTCAATTAATTAATGAATAACTGAGAATTTGAGAAAAGAGAGATGTGGAAACCTCTAGAAGGAAATTACAAAGAGGGATTTCATGCCTCTTGGGTTCCTTAGGTCCCAAGGAGTCTAAAGTTTCATAGAGGATTCAATAAGAAAAGAAAAGACTAATTAAGTATTTCCTTGTTAAGAAAGAAATTGAAAATAATGATGAAATGTGGAAAATATGCGAAATGAGGTGTAATCGAGTTATCCTTGGTGGATTTTTGTATCCCAATGATTCCTAATGTTAAAAAGAATTCCAATAGGAAAATAGAAGATAGGTAAAGAGAAATCCTTGAAAAGAGAAATAAAAAGGAAAAGGATTTGTTAAATAAAAAGGAAATATGAGTAATTGACAATTAAGAGAAGTTAAAGGCAAATATATTTTCCCCAATATGGGAGTTCGTGCCCTTAGGTTTTCTTGAGGTCCAAGGGACCCAAAATAACAAGATAATAGCAAAAGGAATAGGAATACTAATTAATTTTGATTAATTGGATAATATAACTTGGGAGAGAAGGAAACCTTTTCATACATTGCAAGTTGTTTCCCAGACTTCATGCAAAACTAGATAATGCCAAGGCAAACCTTCCCTTAAAATTTGAGTTAAAAAGGAGCAAGGGTTTGAGAGATATGAATTTCATAAGAAAATTGCTAAAATTGGATTTATTTAGAATTACGAAAGGATTTTCCTTTTTGATCAAACGCAAATAACACTGGCTGTTGGATCTTAATCCAACAGCGATCGGTCATCATCTAAGTCCTACTGGGACTAGGTCTCTACGTGTTTACATAGAATTTTTCCTCTTCAAATTTCTTGAGATTCATAGAGAGTGGTCGTGTGATCATGGTCCCATTGGACTCAGGAGACGAAATCACAGGGAGTCATCCCTGGTTTGCTCAGGTTTGGCCTTCATTTTGGGAAACCCCCAATTCCCACGAACCTGACCTCAACCCTATAAATAGGGGAGGGTTATGGAGGGAACTAGCATCCCTTTTTACTAGTTCATATGCTACATAATTAACCAGGGATCATTTTCATACAATCAATTGTCCACTTCGCCCTGACCTTCGCTCCCATCACCGCAGCCAACCTTGCCGGAGTCCGACGAGAAGGAGGAGATCTTGGCGAGCTCCGGACAAACGATTGAACACCTGGGTAGCTTCGACAGAGGAAGACGAAGATGTTGGATCCTATATGGGTGTTTAGATGCTCTAGAGGGGGGGTGAATAGAGATGAAAGCACTTAAACAAAACTCATTAAACCTTCAAAATATATAACAAGATAAGTTTGCTAAATAGGCAATTTGAGTGCAACTAAATCATGCATAGCAAGGATAAGAGAGATTGAACATGCACCAATTAGACAAGCTATTTACAGTGGTTCCACACTTCAAACTAGAAGTGTGTCAGTCCACTTGCCTAGAGAGGTCAACCTCTAGGACTTTCAACAATTGCACTCTTATATTCACTTATAAGACTTACAATACATGACCAAAAAAGGACTTACCTATCCAATACAAAGAGTCTTCAACCTTACCAAGGACTTACCCACTTTGCAAGAGTCTTCGGCCTTCTCCAAGGACTTACCCACTCTTGCACAAGTCTTCGGCCTTGCCGGAATTACCCACTCTTCTTGGATCTTCCGCCTTTGACTTCACCTTCACTCGGAGAAGCTTCCACCAAGGACTTACCTACTTGAGCAAGGAGTCTTCTGCCTTCACCAAGGGCTTACCCACTCTAGCTCCAAGTCTTTAGTCTTGATCTTCACCAAGGGACGCCTTCCCTTGTTCTTCTTCACCTCTCTTGGATAAGAGAGAGAACCTTCATCTTCAAGATAGCAAATGAGAGATGGGGAGGTGGTGGAAGTGAGAGCCTCACAAGATATACAAGTAGAAACTAGCTCTCTTACAAATCTCCTACTCACTCTAATGGATGAAGCAAGTGATTAAGCTTAGAGAGAGAGAGGAGGCTGTAGGAAGTACTCAACTATAGAATAGGAACCTCACAAAGAGTTTGCAATGAATGCTCAAACTTGGAATGAAGCCCAAGGGTTCCTATTTATAGATGAGGATGCCTCTTAGCCTTTGGGAACACTTAAGAACGAAAACTAGCCGTTTTGTGGCTTGCAACAGATCTATTTTCACTTGTTGCAACTCCACAACGGCTAGAAACACTTTTCTGCACTTTTCCGTACAGTGCAATCGGTCGAGTTGCTATGGGTGTAACTCGACCGATCAAGTAGGAGGCAAACCGATGTTCAAAGGATCGGTCGAGTTTGTCCTGAGGAAACTCGACCGACCATTCCAACTGGAAATGGCCTACTGCCCAATCGGTCGAGTTCTGTGAGTGCACAGCTCGACTGATGCAATCTTCAGAAAATCGACCAAGGTGGATCGGTTGCGTTTCAGGGTGGGAAACTCGACCGACCAAGTGCCTGTAATTGATTTTCAAAGATGCATCTAAAGTGCTCTAATATTCGATCTAAGTGCTCCTGATATTTTTCTAAGCTTAATTACAAGTCATACAATCATTACAAGTGATTTACAACATGATTCTAATGGATATACATCATATTACAAAAAGGTGCACATGTATGACTTTGACTTGTCTTTTCACCAATTTGAGATGCGCAAGTAAGGTCATTTGGAGTGTGTCTATACCTAATCTGAAATCACTCAAGTAGATACATTAGACACCAATATGTGGAATGGTTAGTCATCATTGAAAACACAGGTTTAGTCAATTTAGACATGAGTCAACATTGACCTAATTGACCTTGAGTCAACAAACTCCCCCTTTTTGAAGATGACAAACCATTCCATAAATGTATTGAAAGCATTTAAGTAAATTCATACCTTTGGAGAAACCTAGGGGTTTCAATAGAATTGAGTTCATATGCTCCCCCTCAATTGATGCGCATGGAGTTTTCATACTCCCCCTCAATTGATGCTATTTCTCCTTCATGGTTAGCTTTCATAACATTTATAGAATACTATGTATTCTTCTCATATATGTTCTACACATATATGTCTTCTCCCCTTTACCTTCTCCCTTTACATGAACATGCTTCTCCTCTTCATGTAAGACATGCCTTCTTCCTCTTTTAAAAGAAGACATACCTTTCTCCCCCTTTTTCATTTCAAAAAGGGGTTATGAAGAAAATAAGAAACATCACTTGTTAAAGAGAAAGGAGATGATGCAAATATATAAGGAGAGTAGAAGAGCACGGATAGGGTCTTGTCCAAGTATAGAAAGAAAAGCAAGTTAAAGCATATACTTAAACAACCCAAAAATACAAGATAAAGTGCTGCAGAAAAACAATAAATCACAATTTTGACCCTCAAGATGATGGAATTTGACCAAAAACAATCGGAGCTTATGGCAAAGCGATGAGTCTTGCTCAGAAGGTCGTTTCTGCATGAAAAACACTAGTCTTGCACCAAAAACTGAAATTGGAGCAAAATCTCCATAAAAATCCATAAATACTCCAATTCCCACATATCATGTAGATCTATGAACCCTGCACCACAATGTTATGCAAGCAACTCAAGATAGTAGATATTCAATTTAAGGGACAATCTTGAGCATGTATGAGACAAGAAACAAGCATAGCATATAGATGAGCAAAGAAGCCAATTATAAATAAGGTTAGAACTACATGTATATGAACTACTAGTAGATGATATCACAAGTTAGGACTACTAGTAGGATCTAGATCATAGCAAGAGATACCAAAAGATACACAAGATAAAGCAAGCTATGAGTAGATGAAGAGATATATCCAAACAAAGAGATATGCAATTTTAGAAGCATGAAAGGATATAACTCACAAGATATGCATCCTTACCAAAAGATGATTACCCCTAAGAACCTCAAGGTTGTATCAAAAAAAGATATACACCCAGAAAGATGTAGCAAGTTAGAGGACAACGGAAGCAATTTAAGACACAACCAAGAGATCCAAAGATATCATCATCAAAACCTGCACAACAACACAAAGCAAGAAATTGCAAGATATAGATATATCAATTTAGAGCAATTTGAAAGATAGAGTTGTAAGCAAGATAGGCATTTAGAACATGGCAATATGCATATATAAAGATACCAAGGGAGTGCCAAAGAATAAGGATATTGGTTGAGAAAATCTAGTTGAGAGGGAAATTCTCACTCAATAAGCCAAATGTATATTCTGTGCACATTGTTATCAGTGGAGTTCTGTGCATAGACAACTCGACCGATGATAGCTGCTGGCAACATTCTTGGTGCCTATCGGTCGAGTTTCAATAGGGCAAACTCGACCAACATACCAGCTGTCAAGAAGCACATATATATCATAAAAACATATTTAAAGGCATGCTTAAAATACAAACCATATCCAAACATGTCTAAGCAAGTTAGTAATGCACTATAGAAGCATTAGAAACAATTTTTGAGCAAGAGTGTGAAGAGAAACACAAAATACCACTTTTGACTCAAAAACCATATGTATAGTGCACACTAACTTGACAAAAACAAGTGAGAAATGGTTATAAGCAAGAAAACCTTTACCTTTGTTCTTACCATTCCTTTTCCACTTGTTGTCACCCTCTACACATCTCACCTTTCTTCTTTTATGTGGATTGACAAGTCAATTTGCAATTCAATAGCTCAAGTCAATCCATTTGCAAGTACCTACAAGAAAAAAGATGAAATGGTCCCCAATCATGTTTTTGGGTCCGGAGGGGTTAGTTTAGCAACCCAAATCCGATTGCTTTTTGGTGCTTTCCTAAAAGGACAACAAGTAGAATAATGACCAAATTCATTGCAATAGTTGCATGTGCCCATAGTCTTGGAACTAGAGGATTCTCCATGGAATATTGGAGGTCCTTTATCTTTGTTGTGCCCTTGACTACTATCATACCCTAAACCATGTTTACCAATTTGTTTAGTAGTATGGTGTAGGATGTCATTAAGACTCTTTTTACCCACTAAGAATCTTTGCAAGGATGATCTCAAACTATCATTATCATGCTTAAGAGAAGCAATAGTAGAAGACAAATTTTTGATATTATCTCTAGCATGCAAAAGATCATTTTCTAAGACAAGAGATTTAGTTGAAAGAGAATCTCTATCAATATGAAGAGCAGCAACATCATTCTCTTTATTTGTAGAACTAGAACAAGATTCATGCCCATAGATTTTATCAAGCAAGGAGGCATTTTCTATTTCTGATTCATGCAAAACAAAATCTTTGTCCTTGTTTTCAGATTTAAGAACATGAATGTCATGCATGAGAGAATCAACAATTAAAGTATGCTCTTCATTAGAACTAGGCATGAGAGGTTGAGCTTTTAGAAATTTAATTTTATCAAGTAAACTAGCATTTTCAAGTTTAAGAGAGTCTACTTGACTAAGACAATCATTTTTATCAATAAGCAAGCAAGAATTTGCATATTCAAGATCATCTAGTTCTATATGCAAATTATCAACAATTTTAGCAAGCTTTTTCTTTTTCTTTTTAGAAGACTTATAAGAGGCACAAATATCATGAATAATAGCAATTAAAGATTCTTTATCTAAAGAGTCTAGATTTATCTCACTTGAGTCTTCACTTGTTGACGCTATAAGGGCAAAATGGCATTCTCCTTCATCACTAGAGCTTGAGCTTGATCCTTCGCATAAATCTTCACTTGAGCTTGAGTTGGAGGAGCCACTTGAGCTTGATTTCTATTTCTTCTTGTGAAGATGGGTCTTTTTTACTTATGGGCAATCTTCCTTGTAGTGACCCTTCTTCCCACATGTGAAGAACCGTGTGGAGGAGGACTTACCTTTGTAGAGTTGACCTTTGGAGTACATGGCATCTTCTTTAGCTTGAGAGGATGGAGAGACTTGTTCAATGATAGCTTCAATTTGAGCCTTCATTTCAGCCTTCTTCATTCTCTTTAGCTCTTTCTTCTCTTATCTTTCTACTCCCTCCCTCTTGTCAAGTGTAGCTTCATGTGCTTGTAGATTTCCAATGAGCTCTTCAATAGGAATATCCCTAAGAGACCTTGCTTCTTCAATAGAAGTCACCTTGGAGTCCCACCTCTTGGGGAGAGTTCTAAGGATCTTTGAGTTGATCTCTCTACTAGACATAGGATTTCCTAGAACAACAAGACCATTCAAGATGGTGTTGAGCCTTGAGTACATGTTGGCTATTCTCTCATCCTTTCCCATCTTGAAGTTCTCAAGCAACCCTTTGAGCATGTAGACTTTGCTTTCCTTCACTTGATTTGTCCCTTCATAAGTGATGCAAAGCTTTCTCCATACCTCATAGGCCGTCTCACAAGAGGAAATCCAGTTGAACTCGGTGGGGGTCATAGAGGCATATAGCATGTTCATGGCTCTAGAATTCAACATTGCTTTCATCAAGGTGACTTCATCCCATTCTTCAATATTTGTCTTTGGTAGAATGTATGGGCTGTTCACCATTTGCCACATCTCGAGACTTGATCCTTGGATGTAGAATTGAAGCCTTCTTCTCCAATAGAGGAAATTGCTCCCATCAAAGATTGGAAGGCTGGTCGAGAGTCTCCGTCCTAGGTAGTCACCCATCTTCTCCTACTTGTTGAAGTATGCTTGGTGAAGACCCGCTCTGATACCACTTGTTGGATCCTAGATGGGTGTTTAGATGCTCTAGAGGGGGGGTGAATAGAGCTGAAAGCACTTAAACAAAACTCATTAAACCTTTAAAATATATGACAAGATAAGGTTGCTAAATAGGCAATTTGAGTGCAACTAAATCATGCATAGCAAGGATAAGAGAGATTGAACATGCACCAATTAGACAAGCTATTTAGAGTGGTTCCACACTTCAAACTAGAAGTGTGCAGTCTGCTTGCCTAGAGAGGTCAACCTCTAGGACTTCCAACAATTGCACTCTTATATTCACTTATAAGACTTATAATACATGACCAACAAAGGACTTACCTATCCAATACAAAGAGTCTTCAACCTTACCAAGGACTTACCCACTTTGCAAAAGTCTTTGACCTTCTGCAAGGACTTACCCACTCTTACACAAGTCTTCGGCCTTGCAGGAATTACCCACTCTTCTTGGATCTTCCGCCTTTGACTTCACCTTCACTCGGAGAAGCTTCCACCAAGGACTTACCTACTTGAGCAAGGAGTCTTTTGCCTTCACCAAGGGCTTACCCACTCTAGCTCCAAGTCTTTAGCCTTGATCTTCACCAAGGGATGCCTTCCCTTGTTCTTCTTCACCTCTCTTGGACAAGAGAGAGAACCTTCATCTTCAAGATAGAAAATGAGAGATGGGGAGGTGGTGGAAGTGAGAGCCTCACAAGATATACAAGTAGAAACTAGCTCCCTTACAAATCTCCTACTCACTCTAATGGATGTAGCAAGTGATTAAGCTTAGAGAGAGAGAGGAGGCTGTAGGAAGCACTCAACTATAGAATAGGAACCTCACAAAGAGTTTGCAATGAATGCTCAACCTTGGAATGAAGCCCAAGGGGTCCTATTTATAGCTGGGGATGCCTCTTAGCCTTTGGGAACACTTAAGAACGAAAACTAGCCATTTTGTGGCTTGCAACAGATCTATTTTCACTTGTTGCAACTCCACAATGGCTAGAAACACTTTTCTGCACTTTTCCGTACAGTGCAATCGGTCGAGTTTCTATGGGTGTAACTCGACCGATCAAGTAGGAGGCAAACTGATGTTCAAAGGATCGGTCGAGTTTGTCCTGAGGAAACTCGACCGACCATTCCAACTGGAAATGGCCTACTACCCAATCGCTCGAGTTCTGTGAGTGCACAACTCGACCGATGCAATCTTCAGAAAATCGACCAAGGTGGATCGGTCAAGTTTCAGGGTGGGAAACTCGACCGACCAAGTTCCTGTAATTGATTTTCAAAGATGCATCTAAAGTGCCCTAATATTCAATCTATGTGCTCCTGATATTTTTCTAAGCTTAATTACAAGTCATACAATCATTACAAGTGATTTACAGCATGATTCTAATGGATATACATCATATTACAAAAAGGTGCACTTGTATGACTTTGACTTGTCTTTTCACCAATTTGAGATGCGCAAGTAAGGGCATTTGGAGTGTGTCTATACCTAATCTGAAATCATTCAAGTAGATACATTAGACACCAATATGTGGAATGGTTAGTCATCATCAAAACACGGGTTTAGTCAATTTAGACATGAGTCAACATTGACCTAATTGACCTTGAGTCAACAAACTCCCCCTTTTTGAAGATGACAAACCATTCCATAAATGTATTGAAAGCATTTAAGTAAATTCATACATTTGGAGAAACCTAGGGGTTTCAATAGAATTGAGTTCATATGATACCCCTCAATTGATGCGCATGTAGTTTTCATACTCCCCCTCAATTGATGCTATTTCTCCTGCATGGTTAGCTTTCATAACATTTATAGAATATTATGTCTTCTACTCATATATGTTCTACACATATATGTCTTCTCCTCTTTACCTTCTCCCTTTACATGAACATGCTTCTCCTCTTCATGTAAGATATGCCTTCTTCCTCTTTTAAAAGAAGACATACCTTTCTCCCCCTTTGTCATTTCAAAAAGGGGTTATGAAGAAAATAAGAAACATCACTTGTTAAAGAGAAAGGAGATGACGCAAATATATAAGGAGAGTAGAAGAGCACGGATAGGGTCTTGTCCAAGCATAGAAAGAAAAGCAAGTTAAAGCATATACTTGAACAACCCAAAAATACAAGATAAAGTGCTGCAGAAAAACAATAAATCACAATTTTGACCCTCAAGATGATGGAATTTGACCAAAAACCATCGGAGCTCATGGCAAAGCCATGCGTCTTTCTCAGAAGGTTGTTTCTGCATGAAAAACACTAGTCTTGCACCAAAAACTGAAATTTGAGCAAAATCTCCATAAAAATCCATAAATACTCCAATTCCCACATATCATGTAGATGTATGTACCCTGCATCACAATGTTATGCAAGCAACTCAAGATAGTAGATATTCAATTTAAGGGACAATCTTGAGCATGTATGAGATAAGAAACAAGCATAGCATATAGATGAGCAAAGAAGCCAATTATAAATAAGGTTAGAACTACATGTATATGAGCTACTAGTAGATGATATCACAAGTTAGGACTACTAGTAGGATCTAGATCATAGCAAGAGATACCAAAAGATACACAAGATAAAGCAAGCTATGAGTAGATGAAGAGATATATCCAAACAAAGAGATATGCAATTTTAGAAGCATGAAAGGATATAACTCACAACATATGCATCCTTACCAAAAGATGATTACCCCTAAGAACCTCAAGGTTGTATCAAAACAAGATATACACCCAGAAAGATGTAGCAAGTTAGAGCACAACGGAAGCAATTTAAGACACAACCAAGAGATCCAAAGAGATCATCATCAAAACCTGCACAACAACTCAAAGCAAGAAATTGCAAGATATAGATATATCAATTTAGAGCAATTTGAAAGATAGAGTTGTAAGCAAGATAGGCATTTAGAACATGGCAATATGCATATATAAAGATACCAAGGGAGTGCCAAAGAATAAGGATATTGGTTGAGAAAATCTAGTTGAGAGGGAAATTCTCACTCAATAAGCCAAATGTATATTCTGTGCACAGTGTTATCAGTGGAGTTCTGTGCATAGACAACTCGACCGATGATAGCTGCTGGCAACATTCTTGGTGCCTATCGGTCGAGTTTCAATAGGGCAAACTCGACCAACATACCAGCTGTCAAGAAGCACATATATATCATAAAAACATATTTAAAGGCATGCTTAAAATACAAACCATATCCAAACATGTCTAAGCAAGTTAGTAATGCACTATAGAAGCATTAGAAACAGTTTTTGAGCAAGAGTGTGAAGAGAAACAAAAAATACCACTTTTGACTCAAAAACCATATGTATAGTGCACACTAACTTGACAAAAACAAGTGAGAAATGGTTATAAGCAAGAAAACCTTTACCTTTGTTCTTACCATTCCTTTTCCACTTGTTGTCACCCTCTACACATCTCACCTTTCTTCTTTTATGTGGATTGACAAGTCAATTTGCAATTCAATAGCTCAAGTCAATCCATTTGCAAGTACCTACAAGAAGAAAGATGAAATGGTCCCCAATCATGTTTTTGGGTCCGGAGGGGTTAGTTTAGCAACCCAAATCCGATTGCTTTTGGGTGCTTTCCTAAAAGGACAACAAGTAGAATAATGACCAAATTCATTGCAATAGTTGCATGTGCCCATAGTCTTGGAACTAGAGGATTCTCCATGGAATATTGGAGGTCCTTTATCTTTATTGTGCCCTTGACTACTATCATACCCTAAACCATGTTTACCAATTTGTTTAGTAGTATGGTGTAGGATGTCATTAAGACTCTTTTTACCCACTAAGAATCTTTGAAAGGATGATCTCAAACTATCATTATCATGCTTAAGAGAAGCAATAGTAGAAGACAAATTTTTGATATTATCTCTAGCATGCAAAAGATCATTTTCTAAGACAAGAGATTTAGTTGAAAGAGAATCTCTATCAATATGAAGAGCAGCAACATCATTCTCTTTATTTGTAGAACTAGAACAAGATTCATGCCCATAGATTTTATCAAGCAAGGAGGCATTTTCTATTTCTGATTCATGCAAAACAAAATCTTTGTCCTTGTTTTCAGATTTAAGAACATCAATGTCATGCATGAGAGAATCAACAATTAAAGTATGCTCTTCATTAGAACTAGGCATGAGAGGTTGAGCTTTTAGAAATTTAATTTTATCAAGTAAACTAGCATTTTCAAGTTTAAGAGAGTCTACTTGACTAAGACAATCATTTTTATCAATAAGCAAGCAAGAATTTGCATATTCAAGATCATCTAGTTCTATATGCAAATTATCAACAATTTTAGCAAGCTTTTTCTTTTTCTTTTTAGAAGACTTATAAGAGGCACAAATATCATGAATAATAGCAATTAAAGATTCTTTATCTAAAGAGTCTAGATTTATCTCACTTGAGTCTTCACTTGTTGACTCTATAAGGGCAAAATGGCATTCTCCTTCATCACTAGAGCTTGAGCTTGATCCTTCACATAAATCTTCACTTGAGCTTGAGTTGGAGGAGCCACTTGAGCTTGATTTCTATTTCTTCTTGTGAAGATGGGTCTTTTTTACTTATGGGCAATCTTCCTTGTAGTGACCCTTCTTCCCACATGTGAAGAACCGTGTGGAGGAGGACTTACCTTTGTAGAGTTGACCTTTGGAGTACATGGCATCTTCTTTAGCTTGAGAGGATGGAGAGACTTGTTCAATGATAGCTTCAATTTGAGCCTTCATTTCAGCCTTCTTCATTCTCTTTAGCTCTTTCTTCTCTTATCTTTCTACTCCCTCCCTCTTGTCAAGTGTAGCTTCATGTGCTTGTAGATTTCCAATGAGCTCTTCAATAGGAATATCCCTAAGAGACCTTGCTTCTTCAATAGAAGTCACCTTGGAGTCCCACCTCTTGGGGAGAGTTCTAAGGATCTTTGAGTTGATCTCTCCACTAGACATAGGATGTCCTAGAACAACAAGACCATTCAAGATGGTGTTGAGCCTTGAGTACATGTTGGCTATTCTCTCATCCTTTCCCATCTTGAAGTTCTCAAGCAACCCTTTGAGCATGTAGACTTTGCTTTCCTTCACTTGATTTGTCCCTTCATAAGTGATGCAAAGCTTTCTCCATACCTCATAGGCCGTCTCACAAGAGGAAATCTAGTTGAACTCGGTGGGGGTCATAGAGGCATATAGCATGTTCATGGCTCTAGAATTCAACATTGCTTTCATCAAGGTGACTTCATCCCATTCTTCAATATTTGTCTTTGGTAGAATGTATGGGCTGTTCACCATTTGCCACATCTCGAGACTTGATCCTTGGATGTAGAATTGAAGCCTTCTTCTCCAATAGAGGAAATTGCTCCAATCAAAGATTGGAAGGCTGGTCGAGAGTCTCCGTCCTAGGTAGTCACCCATCTTCTCCTACTTGTTGAAGTATGCTTGGTGAAGACCCGCTCTGATACCACTTTTTGGATCCTAGATGGGTGTTTAGATGCTCTAGAGGGGGGGTGAATAGAGCTGAAAGCACTTAAACAAAACTCATTAAACCTTTAAAATATATGACAAGATAAGGTTGCTAAATAGGCAATTTGAGTGCAACTAAATCATGCATAGCAAGGATAAGAGAGATTGAACATGCACCAATTAGACAAGCTATTTAGAGTGGTTCCACACTTCAAACTAGAAGTGTGCAGTCCGCTTGCCTAGAGAGGTCAACCTCTAGGACTTCCAACAATTGCACTCTTATATTCACTTATAAGACTTACAATACATGACCAACAAAGGACTTACCTATCCAATACAAAGAGTCTTCAACCTTACCAAGGAGTTACCCCCTTTGCAAGAGTCTTCGGCCTTCTCCAAGGACTTACCCACTCTTGCACAAGTCTTCGGCCTTGCAGGAATTACCCACTCTTCTTGGATCTTCCGCCTTTGACTTCACCTTCACTTGGAGAAGCTTCCACCAAGGACTTACCTACTTGAGCAAGGAGTCTTTTGCCTTCACCAAGGGCTTACCCACTCTAGCTCCAAGTCTTTAGCCTTGATCTTCACCAAGGGACGCCTTCCCTTGTTCTTCTTCACCTCTCTTGGATAAGAGAGAGAACCTTCATCTTCAAGATAGCAAATGAGAGATGGGGAGGTGGTGGAAGTGAGAGCCTCACAAGATATACAAGTAGAAACTAGCTCTCTTACAAATCTCCTACTCACTCTAATGGATGTAGCAAGTGATTAACCTTAGAGAGAGAGAGGAGGCTGTAGGAAGCACTCAACTATAGAATAGGAACCTCACAAAGAGTTTGCAATGAATGCTCAACCTTGGAATGAAGCCCAAGGGGTCCTATTTATAGCTGGGGATGCCTCTTAGCCTTTGGGAACACTTAAGAACGAAAACTAGCCGTTTTGTGGCTTGCAACAGATCTATTTTCACTTGTTGCAACTCCACAATGGCTAGAAACACTTTTCTGCACTTTTCCGTACAGTGCAATCGGTCGAGTTTCTATGGGTGTAACTCGACCGATCAAGTAGGAGGCAAACTGATGTTCAAAGGATCGGTCGAGTTTGTCCTGAGGAAACTCGACCGACCATTCCAACTGGAAATGGCCTACTACCCAATCGCTCGAGTTCTGTGAGTGCACAACTCGACCGATGCAATCTTCAGAAAATCGACCAAGGTGGATCGGTCAAGTTTCAGGGTGGGAAACTCGACCGACCAAGTTCCTGTAATTGATTTTCAAAGATGCATCTAAAGTGCCCTAATATTCAATCTATGTGCTCCTGATATTTTTCTAAGCTTAATTACAAGTCATACAATCATTACAAGTGATTTACAACATGATTCTAATGGATATACATCATATTACAAAAAGGTGCACTTGTATGACTTTGACTTGTCTTTTCACCAATTTGATATGCGCAAGTAAGGGCATTTGGAGTGTGTCTATACCTAATCTGAAATCATTCAAGTAGATACATTAGACACCAATATGTGGAATGGTTAGTCATCATCAAAACACGGGTTTAGTCAATTTAGACATGAGTCAACATTGACCTAATTGACCTTGAGTCAACAAACTCCCCCTTTTTGAAGATGACAAACCATTCCATAAATGTATTGAAAGCATTTAAGTAAATTCATACCTTTGGAGAAACCTAGGGGTTTTAATAGAATTGAGTTCATATGATACCCCTCAATTGATGCGCATGTAGTTTTCATACTCCCCCTCAATTGATGCTATTTCTCCTGCATGGTTAGCTTTTATAACATTTATAGAATATTATGTCTTCTACTCATATATGTTCTACACATATATGTCTTCTCCTCTTTACCTTCTCCCTTTACATGAACATGCTTCTCCTCTTCATGTAAGATATGCCTTCTTCCTCTTTTAAAAGAAGACATACCTTTCTCCCCCTTTGTCATTTCAAAAAGGGGTTATGAAGAAAATAAGAAACATCACTTGTTAAAGAGAAAGGAGATGACGCAAATATATAAGGAGAGTAGAAGAGCACGGATAGGGTCTTGTCCAAGCATAGAAAGAAAAGCAAGTTAAAGCATATACTTGAACAACCCAAAAATACAAGATAAAGTGATGTAGAAAAACAATAAATCACAATTTTGACCCTCAAGATGATGGAATTTGACCAAAAACCATCGGAGCTCATGGCAAAGCCATGCGTCTTTCTCAGAAGGTTGTTTCTGCATGAAAAACACTAGTCTTGCACCAAAAACTGAAATTTGAGCAAAATCTCCATAAAAATCCATAAATACTCCAATTCCCACATATCATGTAGATGTATGTACCCTGCATCACAATGTTATGCAAGCAACTCAAGATAGTAGATATTCAATTTAAGGGACAATCTTGAGCATGTATGAGATAAGAAACAAGCATAGCATATAGATGAGCAAAGAAGCCAATTATAAATAAGGTTAGAACTACATGTATATGAGCTACTAGTAGATGATATCACAAGTTAGGACTACTAGTAGGATCTAGATCATAGCAAGAGATACCAAAAGATACACAAGATAAAGCAAGCTATGAGTAGATGAAGAGATATATCCAAACAAAGAGATATGCAATTTTAGAAGCATGAAAGGATATAACTCACAACATATGCATCCTTACCAAAAGATGATTACCCCTAAGAACCTCAAGGTTGTATCAAAACAAGATATACACCCAGAAAGATGTAGCAAGTTAGAGCACAACGGAAGCAATTTAAGACACAACCAAGAGATCCAAAGAGATCATCATCAAAACCTGCACAACAACTCAAAGCAAGAAATTGCAAGATATAGATATATCAATTTAGAGCAATTTGAAAGATAGAGTTGTAAGAAAGATAGGCATTGAGAACATTGCAATATGCATATATAAAGATACCAAGGGAGTGCCAAAGAATAAGGCTATTGGTTGAGAAAATCTAGTTGAGAGGGAAATTCTCACTCAGTAAGCCAAATGTATATTCTGTGCACAGTGTTATCGGTCGAGTTCTGTGCATAGACAACTCGACCAATGACAGCTGCTGGAAACACTCTTGGTGCCTATCGGTCGAGTTTCAATAGGGCTAACTCGACCGACAGACCAGCTGTCAAGAAGCACATATATATCATAAAAACATATTTAAAGGCATGCTTAAAATACAAACCATATCCAAACATGTCTAAGCAAGTTAGTAATGCACTATAGAAGCATCAGAAACAGTTTTTTAGCAAGAGTGTGAAGAGAAACACAAAATACCACTTTTGATTGAAAAACCATATGTATAGTGCACACTAACTTGACAAAAACAAGTGAGAAATGGTTATAAGCAAGAAAACCTTTACCTTTGTTCTTAACATTCCTTTTCCACTTGTTGTCACCCTCTACACATCTCACCTTTCTTCTTTTATGTGGATTGACAAGTCAATTTGCAATTCAATAGCTCACGTCAATCCATTTGCAAGTACCTACAAGAAGAAAGATGTAATGGTCCCCAATCATGTTTTTGGGTCCGGAGGGGTTAGTTTAGCAACCCAAATCCGATTGCTTTTGGGTGCTTTCTTAAAAGGACAACAAGTAGAATAATGACCAAATTCATTGCAATAGTTGCATGTGCCCATAGTCTTGGAACTAGAGGATTCTCCATGGAATATTGGAGGTCCTTTATCATTGTTGTTCCCTTGACTACTATCATACCCTAAACCATGTTTACCAATTTGTTTAGCAGTATGGTGTAGGATGTCATTAAGACTCTTTTTACCCACTAAGAATCTTTGCAAGGATGATCTCAAACTATCATTATCATGCTTAAGAGAAGCAATAGTAGAAGACAAATTTTTGATATTATCTCTAGCATGCAAAAGATCATTTTCTAAGAAAAGAGATTTAGTTGAAAGAGAATGTCTATCAATATGAAGAGCAGCAACATCATTCTCTCTATTTGTAGAACTAGAACAAGATTCATGCCCATAGATTTTAGCAAGCAAGGAGGCATTTTCTATTTCTAATTCATGCAAAACAAAATCTTTGTCCTTGTTTTCAGATTTAAGAACATCAATGTCATGCATGAGAGAATCAACAATTAAAGTATGCTCTTCATTAGAACTAGGCATGAGAGGTTGAGCTTTTAGAAATTTAATTTTATCAAGTAAACTAGCATTTTCAAGTTTAAGAGAGTCTACTTGACTAAGACAATCATTTTTATCAATAAGCAAGAAAGAATTTGCATATTCAAGATCATCTAGTTCTATATGCAAATTATCAACAATTTTAGCAAGCTTTTTGTTTTTCTTTTTAGAAGACTTATAAGAGCCACAAATATCATGCATAATAGCAATTAAAGATTCTTTATCTAAAGAGTCTAGATTTACCTCACTTGAGTCTTCACTTGTTGACGCTATAAGGGAAAAATGACATTCTCCTTCATCACTAGAGCTTGAGCTTGATCCTTCACATGAATCTTCACTTGAGATTGAGTTGGAGGAGCCACTTGAGCTTGATTGCCATTTCTTCTTGTGAAGATGGGTCTTTTTTCCTTATGGGCAATCTTCCTTGTAGTGACCCTTCTTCCCACATGTGAAGCACCGTGTGGAGGAGGACTTACCTTTGTAGAGTTGACCTTTGGAGTACATGGCATCTTCTTTAGCTTGAGAGGATGGAGAGACTTGTTCCATGATAGCTTCAATTTGAGCCTTTGTTTCAGCCTTCTTCATTCTCTTTAGCTCTTTCTTCTGTTGTCTTTCTACTTCCTCCCTCTTGTCAAGTGTAGCTTCATGTGCTTGTAGATTTCCAATGAGATCTTCAATAGGAATATTCCTAACAGACCTTGATTCTTCAATTGAAGTCACCTTGGATTCCCACCTCTTGGGGAGAGTTATAAGGATCTTTGAGTTGATCTCTCCACTAGACATATGATGTCCAAGAACAACAAGACCATTCAAGATGGTGTTGAGCCTTGAGTACATGTTGGCTATTCTCTCCTCCTTTCCCATCTTGAAGTTCTCAAGCAACCCTTTGAGCATGTAGACTTTGCTTTCCTTCACTTGATCTGTCCCTTCATAAGTGATGCAAATCTTTCTCCATACCTCATAGGCCGTCTCACAAGAGGAAATCCAGTTGAACTCGGTGGGGGTCATAGAGGCATATAGGATGTGCATGGCTCTAGCATTCAACATTGCTTTCATCAAGGTGGCTTCATCCCATTCTTCAATATTTGTCTTTGGTAGAATGTATGGGCTGTTCACCATTTGCCACATCTCGAGACTTGATCCTTGGATGTAGAATTGAAGCCTTCTTCTCCAATAGAGGAAATTGCTCCCATCAAAGATTGGAAGGCTGGTCGAGAGTCTCCCTCCTAGGTAGTCACCCATCTTCTCCTACTTGTTGAAGTATGCTTGGAGAAGACCTGCTCTGATACCACTTGTTGGATCCTAGATGGGTGTTTAGATGCTATAGAGGGGGGGTGAATAGAGCTGAAAGCACTTAAACAAAACTCATTAAACCTTCAAAATATATGACAAGATAAGGTTGCTAAATAGGCAATTTGAGTGCAACTAAATCATGCATATCAAGGATAAGAGAGATTGAACATGCACCAATTAGACAAGCTATTTACAGTGGTTCCACACTTCAAACTAGAAGTGTGTCAGTCCACTTACCTAGAGAGGTCAACCTCTAGGACTTCCAACAATTGCACTCTTATATTCACTTATAAGACTTACAATACATGACCAACAAAGGACTTACCTATCCAATACAAAGAGTCTTCAACCTTACCAAGGACTTACCCCCTTTGCAAGAGTCTTCGGCCTTCTCCAAGGACTTACCCACTCTTGCACAAGTCTTCGGCCTTGCAGGAATTACCCACTCTTCTTGGATCTTCCGCCTTTGACTTCACCTTCACTCGGAGAAGCCTTCCACCAAGGACTTACCTACTTGAGCAAGGAGTCTTCTGCCTTCACCAAGGGTTTACCCACTCTAGCTCCAAGTCTTTAGCCTTGATCTTCACCAAGGGATGCCTTCCCTTGTTCTTCTTCACCTCTCTTGGACAAGAGAGAGAACCTTCATCTTCAAGATAGCAAATGAGAGATGGGGAGGTGGTGGAAGTGAGAGCCTCACAAGATATACAAGTAGAAACTAGCTCTCTTACAAATCTCCTACTCACTCTAATGGATGTAGCAAATGATTAAGCTTAGAGAGAGAGAGGAGGCTGTAGGAAGCACTCAACTATAGAATAGGAACCTCACACAGAGTTTGCAATGAATGCTCAACCTTGGAATGAAGCCCAAGGGGTCCTATTTATAGCTGGGGATGCCTCTTAGCCTTTGGGAACACTTAAGAACGAAAACTAGCCATTTTGTGGCTTGCAACAGATCTATTTTCACTTGTTGCAACTCCACAACGGCTAGAAACACTTTTCTGCACTTTTCCGTACAATGCAATCGGTCGTGTTTCTATGGGTGTAACTCGACCGATCAAGTAGGAGGCAAACTAATGTTCAAAGGATCAGTCGAGTTTGTCTTGAGGAAACTCGACCGACCATTCCAACTAGAAATGGCCTACTACCCAATCGGTCGAGTTCTGTGAGTGCACAACTCGACCGATGCAATCTTCAGAAAATCGACCAAGGTGGATCGGTTGAGTTTCAGGGTGGGAAACTCGACCGACCAAGTGCCTGTAATTGATTTTTAAAGATGCATCTAAAGTGCTCTAATATTCGATCTAAGTGCTCCTGATATTTTTCTAAGCTTAATTACAAGTCATACAATCATTACAAGTGATTTACAACATGATTCTAATGGATATACATCATATTACAAAAAGGTGCACTTGTATGACTTTGACTTGTCTTTTCACCAATTTGAGATGCACAAGTAAGGGCATTTGGAGTGTGTCTATACCTAATCTGAAATCACTCAAGTAGATACATTAGACACCAATATGTGGAATTGTTAGTCATCATCAAAACACGGGTTTAGTCAATTTAGACGTGAGTCAACATTGACCTAATTGACCTTGAGTCAACAAACTCCCCCTTTTTGAAGATGACAAACCATTCGATAAATGTATTGAAAGCATTTAAGTAAATTCATACCTTTGGAGAAACCTAGGGGTTTCAATAGAATTGAGTTCATATGCTCCCCCTCAATTGATGTGCATGTAGTTTTCATACTCCCCCTCAATTGATGCTATTTCTCCTTCATGGTTAGCTTTCATAACATTTATAGAATACTATGTCTTCTACTCATATATGTTCTACACATATATGTCTTCTCCCCTTTACCTTCTCCCTTTACATGAACATGCTTCTCCTCTTCATGTAAGACATGCCTTCTTCCTCTTTTAAAAGAAGACATACCTTTCTCCCCCTTTGTCATTTCAAAAAGGGGTTATGAAGAAAATAAGAAACATCACTTGTTAAAGAGAAAGGAGATGACGCAAATATATAAGGAGAGTAGAAGAGCACGGATAGGGTCTTGTCCAAGTATAGAAAGAAAAGCAAGTTAAAGCATATACTTGAACAACCCAAAAATACAAGATAAAGTGCTGCAGAAAAACAATAAATCACAATTTTGACCCTCAAGATGATGGAATTTGACCAAAAACCATCGGAGCTCGTTGCAAAGCGATGAGTCTTGCTCAGAATGTTGTTTCTGCATGAAAAACACTAGTCTTGCACCAAAAACTGAAATTGGAGCAAAATCTGCATAAAAATCCATAAATACTCCAATTCCCACATATCATGTAGATCTATGTACCCTGCACCACAATGTTATGCAAGCAACTCAAAATAGTAGATATTCAATTTAAGGGACAATCTTGAGCATGTATGATACAAGAAACAAGCATAGCATATAGATGAGCAAAGAAGCCAATTATAAATAAGGTTAGAACTACATGTATATGAACTACTAGTAGATGATATCACAAGTTAGGACTACTTGTAGGATCTAGATCATAGCAAGAGATACCAAAAGATACACAAGATAAAGCAAGCTATGAGTAGATGAAGAGATATATCCAAACAAATAGATATGCAATTTTAGAAGCATGAAAGGATATAACTCACAAGATATGCATCCTTACCAAAAGATGATTACCCCTAAGAACCTCAAAGTTGTATCAAAACAAGATATACACACAGAAAGATGTAGCAAGTTAGAGCACAACGGAAGCAATTTAAGACACAACCAAGAGATCCAAAGATATCATCATTAAAACCTGCACAACAACTCAAAGCAAGAAATTGCAAGATATAGATATATCAATTTAGAGCAATTTGAAAGATAGAGTTGTAAGCAAGATAGGCATTTAGAACATGGCAATATGCATATATAAAGATACCAAGGGAATGCCAAAGAATAAGGCTATTGGTTGAGAAAATCTAGTTGAGAGGGAAATTCTCACTCAATAAGCCAAATGTATATTGTGTGCACAGTGTTATCAGTCGAGTTCTGTGCATAGACAACTCGACCGATGACAGCTGCTGGCAACACTCTTGGTGCCTATCGGTCGAGTTTCAATAGGGCAAACTCGACCGACAGACCAGCTATCAATAAGCACATATATATCATAAAAACATATTTAAAGGCATGCTTAAAATACAAACCATATCCAAACATGTCTAAGCAAGTTAGTAATGCACTATAGAAGCATTAGAAACAGGTTTTGAGCAAGAGTGTGAAGAGAAACACAAAATACCACTTTTGACTCAAAAACCATATGTATAGTGCACACTAACTTGACAAAAACAAGTGAGAAATGGTTATAAGCAAGAAAACCTTTACCTTTGTTCTTACCATTCCTTTTCCACTTGTTGTCACCCTCTACACATCTCACCTTTCTTCTTTTATGTGGATTGACAAGTCAATTTGCAATTCAATAGCTCAAGTCAATCCATTTGCAAGTACCTACAAGAAGAAAGATGAAATGGTCCCCAATCATGTTTTTGGGTCCGGAGGGGTTAGTTTAGCAACCCAAATCCGATTGCTTTTGGGTGCTTTCCTAAAAGGACAACAAGTAGAATAATGACCAAATTCATTGCAATAGTTGCATGTGCCCATAGTCTTGGAACTAGAGGATTCTCCATGGAATATTGGAGGTCCTTTATCTTTGTTGTTCCTTTGACTACTATCATACCCTAAACCATGTTTACCAATTTGTTTAGTAGTATGGTGTAGGATGTCATTACGACTCTTTTTACCCACTAAGAATCTTTGCAAGGATGATCTCAAACTATCATTATCATGCTTAAGAGAAGCAATAGTAGAAGACAAATTTTTGATATTATCTCTAGCATGCAAAAGATCATTTTCTATGAAAAGAGATTTAGTTGAAAGAGAATCTCTATGAATATGAAGAGCAGCAACATCATTCTCTCTATTTGTAGAACTAGAACAAGATTCATGCCCATAGATTTTAGCAAGCAAGGAGGCATTTTCTATTTCTAATTCATGCAAAACAAAATCTTTGTCCTTGTTTTCAGATTTAAGAACATCAATGTCATGCATGAGAGAATCAACAATTAAAGTATGCTCTTCATTAGAACTAGGCATGAGAGGTTGAGCTTTTAGAAATTTAATTTTATCAAGTAAAATAGCATTTTCAAGTTTAAGAGAGTCTACTTGACTAAGACAATCATTTTTATCAATAAGCAAGAAAGAATTTGCATATTCAAGATCATCTAGTTCTATATGCAAATTATTAACAATTTTAGGAAGCTTTTTCTTTTTCTTTTTAGAAGACTTATAAGAGCCACAAATATCATGAATAATAGCAATTAAAGATTCTTTATCTAACGAGTCCAGATTTACCTCACTTGAGTCTTCACTTGTTGACGCTATAAGGGCAAAATGGCATTCTCCTTCATCACTAGAGCTTGAGCTTGATCCTTCACATGAATCTTCACTTGAGCTTGAGTTGGAGGAGCCATTAGAGCTTGATAACCATTTCTTCTTGTGAAGATGGGTCTTTTTTCCTTATGGGCAATCTTCCTTGTAGTGACCCTTCTTCCCACATGTGACGCACCGTGTGGAGGAGGACTTACCTTTGTAGAGTTGACCTTTGGAGTACATGGCATCTTCTTTAGCTTGAGAGGATGGAGAGACTTGTTCCATGATAGCTTCAATTTGAGCCTTCATTTCAGCCTTCTTCATATTCTTTAGCTCTTTCTTCTCTTGTTTTTCTACTTCCTCCCTCTTGTCAAGTGTAGCTTCGTGTGCTTGTAGATTACCAATGAGCTCTTCAATAGGAATATCCCTAAGAGACCTTGCTTCTTCAATAGAAGTCACCTTGGATTCCCACCTCTTGGGGAGAGTTCTAAGGATCTTTGAGTTGATCTCTCCACTAGACATAGGATGTCCTAGAACAACAAGACCATTCAAGATGGTGTTGAGCCTTGAGTACATGTTGGCTATTCTCTCCTCCTTTCCCATCTTGAAGTTCTCAAGCAACCCTTTGAGCATGTAGACTTTGCTTTCCTTCACTTGATTTGTCCCTTCATTAGTGATGCAAAGCTTTCTCCATACCTCATAGGCCGTCTCACAAGAGTAAATCCAGTTGAACTCGGTGGGGGTCATAGAGGAATATAGGATGTGCATGGCTCTAGCATTCAACGTTGCTTTCATCAAGGTGGCTTCATCCCATTCTTCAATATTTGTCTTTGGTAGAATGTATGGGCTGTTCACCATTTGCCACATCTTGAGACTTGATCCTTGGATGTAGAATTGAAGCCTTCTTCTCCAATAGAGGAAATTGCTCCCATCAAAGATTGGAAGGCTGGTCGAGAGTCTCACTCCTAGGTAGTCACCCATCTTCTCCTACTTGTTGAAGTATGCTTGGAGAAGACCCGCTCTGATACCACTTGTTGGATCTTAGATGGGTGTTTAGATTCTCTAGAGGGGGGGGTGAATAGAGCTGAAAGCACTTAAACAAAACTCATTAAACCTTCAAAATATATGACAAGATAAGGTTGCTAAATAGGCAATTTGAGTGCAACTAAATCATGCATAGCAAGGATAAGAGAGATTGAACATGCACCAATTAGACAAGCTATTTAGAGTGGTTCCACACTTCAAACTAGAAGTGTGTCAGTCCACTTGCCTAGAGAGGTCAACCTCTAGGACTTCCAACAATTGCACTCTTATATTCACTTATAAGACTTACAATACATGACCAACAAAGGACTTACCTATCCAATACAAAGACTCTTCAACCTTACCAAGGACTTACCCACTTTGCAAGAGTTCGGCCTTCTCCTAGGACTTACCCACTCTTGCACAAGTCTTCGGCCTTGCAGGAATTACCCACTCTTCTTGAATCTTCCGCCTTTGACTTCACCTTCACTCGGAGAAGCTTCCACCAAGGACTTACCTACTTGAGCAAGGAGTCTTCTGCCTTCACCATGGGCTTACCCACTCTAGCTCCAAGTCTTTAGCCTTGATCTTCACCAAGGGATGCCTTCCCTTGTTCTTCTTCACCTCTCTTGAACAAGAGAGAGAACCTTCATCTTCAAGATAGCAAATGAGAGATGGGGAGGTGGTGGAAGTGAGAGCCTCACAAGATATACAAGTAGAAACTAGCTCTCTTACAAATCTCCTACTCACTCTAATGGATGTAGCAAGTGATTAAGCTTAGAGAGAGAGAGGAGGATGTAGGAAGCACTCAACTATAGAATAGGAACCTCACAAAGAGTTTGCAATGAATGCTCAACCTTGGAATGAAGCCCAAGGGGTCCTATTTATAGTTGGGGATGCCTCTTAGCCTTTAAGAACACTTAAGAACGAAAACTAGCCATTTTGTGGATTGCAACGGATCTATTTTCACTTGTTGTAACTCCACAACGGCTAGAAACACTTTTCTGCACTTTTCCGTACAATGCAATCGGTCGTGTTTCTATGGGTGTAACTCAACCGATCAAGTAGGAGGCAAACCGATGTTCAAAGGATCGGTCGAGTTTATCTTGAGGAAACTCGACTGACCATTCCAACTGGAAATGACCTACTACCCAATCGGTCGAGTTCTGTGAGTGCACAACTCGACTGATGCAATCTTCAGAAAATCGACCAAGGTGGATCGGTTGAGTTTCAGGGTGGGAAACTCAACCGACCAAGTTCCTGTAATTGATTTTCAAAGATGCATCTAAGGTGCTCTAATATTCGATCTAATTGCTCCTGATATTTTTCTAAGCTTAATTACAAGTCATACAATCATTACAAGTGATTTACAACATGATTCTAATGGATATACATCATATTACAAAAAGGTGCACTTGTATGACTTTGACTTGTCTTTTCACCAATTTGAGATGCGCAAGTAAGGGCATTTGGAGTGTGTCTATACCTAATCTGAAATCACTCAAGTAGAAACATTAGACAAGAAACAAGCATAGCATAAGAATCTTTGCAAGGATGATCTCAAACTATCATTATCATGCTTAAGAGAAGCAATAGTAGAAGACAAATTTTTGATATTATCTCTAGCATGCAAAAGATCATTTTCTAAGAAAAGAGATTTAGTTGAAAGAGAATCTCTATCAATATGAAGAGCAGCAACATCATTCTCTCTATTTATAGAACTAGAACAAGATTCATGCCCATAGATTTTAGCAAGCAAGGAGGCATTTTCTATTTCTAATTCATGCAAAACAAAATCTTTGTCCTTGTTTTCAGATTTAAGAACATCAATGTCATGAATGAGAGAATCAACAATTAAAGAATGCTCTTCATTAGAACTAGGCATGAGAGGTTGAGCTTTTAGAAATTTAATTTTATCAAGTAAACTAGCATTTTCAAGTTTAAGAGAGTCTACTTGACTAAGGCAATCATTTTTATCAATAAGCAAGCAAGAATTTGCATATTCAAGATCATCTAGTTCTATATGCAAATTATCGACAATTTTAGCAAGCTTTTTCTTTTTCTTTTTAGAAGACTTATAAGAGCCACAAATATCATGAATAATAGCAATTAAAAATTATTTATCTAAAGAGTCTAGATTTACCTCACTTGAGTCTTCACTTGTTGACGCTATAAGGGAAAAATGACATTCTCCTTCATCACTAGAGCTTGAGCTTGATCCTTCACATCAAATCTTCACTTGAGCTTGAGTTGGAGGAGCCACTTGAGCTTGATTGCCATTTCTTCTTGTGAAGATGGGACTTTTTTCCTTATGGGCAATCTTCCTTGTTGTGACCCTTCTTCCCACATGTGAAGCACCGTGTGGAGAAGGACTTACCTTTGTAGAGTTGACCATTGGAGTACATGGCATCTTCTTTAGCTTGAGAGGATGGAGAGACTTGTTCCATGATAGCTTCAATTCGAGCCTTCATTTCAGCCTTCTTCATTCTCTTTAGCTCTTTCTTCTCTTGTCTTTCTACTTCCTCCCTCTTGTCAAGTGTAGCTTCATGTGCTTGTAGATTTCCAATGAGCTCTTCAATAGGAATATCCCTAAGAGACCTTGCTTCTTCAATAGAAGTCACCTTGGATTCCCACCTCTTGGGGAGAGTTCTAAGGATCTTTGAGTTGATCTCTCCACTAGACATAGGATGTCCTAGAACAACAAGACCATTCAAGATGGTGTTGAGGCTTGAGTACATGTTGGCTATTCTTTCCTCCTTTCCCATCTTGAAGTTCTCAAGCAACCCTTTGAGCATGTAGACTTTGCTTTCCTTCCTTGATATGCCCCTTCATAAGTGATGCAAAGCTTAGTCCATACCTCGTAGGCCGTCTCACAAGAGGAAATCCAGTTGAACTCGGTGGGGGTCATAGAGGCATATAGGATGTGCATGGCTCTAGCATTCAACGTTGCTTTCATCAAGGTGACTTCATCCCATTCTTCAATATTTGTCTTTGGTAGAATGTATGGGCCTTTCACGATTTGCCACATCTCGAGACTTGATCCTTGGATGTAGAATTGAAGCCTTCTTATCCAATAGAGGAAATTGCTCCCATCAAAGATTGGAAGGCTGGTCGAGAGTCTCCCTCCTAGGTAGTCACCCATCTTCTCCTACTTATAGAATTATGCTTGGAGAAGACCCGCTCTGATACCACTTGTTGGATCCTAGATGGGTGTTTAGATGCTCTAGAGGGGGGGTGAATAGAGCTGAAAGCACTTAAACAAAACTCATTAAACCTTAAAAATATATGACAAGATAAGGTTGCTAAATAGGAAATTTGAGTGCAACTAAATCATGCATAGCAAGGATAAGCGAGATTGAACATGCACCAATTACACAAGCTATTTAGAGTGGTTCCACACTTAAAACTAGAAGTGTGTCAGTCCACTTGCCTAGAGAGGTCAACCTCTAGGACTTCCAACAATTGCACTCTTATATTCACTTATAAGACTTACAATACATGACCAACAAAGGACTTACCTATCCAATACAAAGAGTCTTCAACCTTACCAAGGACTTACCCAGTTTGCAAGAGTCTTCATCCTTCTCCAAGGACTTACCCACTCTTGCACAAGTTTTCGGCTTTGCAGGAATTACCCACTCTTCTTTGATATTCCACCTTTGACTTCACCTTCACTCGGAGAAGCTTCCACCAAGGACTTACCTACTTGAGCAAGGAGTCTTCTGCCTTCACCAAGGGCTTACCCACTCTAGCTCCAAGTCTTTAGCCTTGATCTTCACCAAGGGACGCCTTCCCTTGTTCTTCTTCACCTCTCTTGGACAAGAGAGAGAACCTTCATATTCAAGATAGCAAATGAGAGATGGGGAGCTGGTGGAAGTGAGAGGCTCACAAGATATACAAGTAGAAACTAGCTCTCTTACAAATCTCCTACTCACTCTAATGGATGTAGCAAGTGATTAAGCTTAGAGAGAGAGAGGAGGTTGTAGGAAGCACTCAACTATAGAATAGGAACCTCACAAAGAGTTTGCAATGAATGCTCAACCTTGGAATGAAGCCCAAGGGGTCCTATTTATATCTAGGGATGCCTCTTAGCCATTGGGAACACTTAAGAATGAAAACTAGCCGTTTTGTGGCTTGCAACAGATCTATTTTCACTTGTTGCAACTCCAAAACGGCTAGAAACACTTTTCTGCACTTTTTCGTACAGTGCAATCGGTCGAGTTTCTATGGGTGTAACTCGACCGATCAAGTAGGAGGCAAACCGATGTTCAAAGGATCGGTCGAGCTTGTCCTGAGGAAACTCGACCGACCATTCCAACTGGAAATGGCCTACTACCCAATCGGTCGAGTTCTGTGAGTGCACAACTCGACCGATGCAATCTTATGAAAATCGACCAAGGTGGATCGGTCGAGTTTCAGGGTGGGAAACTCGACCGACCAAGTGCGTGTAATTGATTTTCAAAGATGCATCTAAAGTGCTCTAATATTCGATCTAAGTGCTCCTGATATTTTTCTAAGCTTAATTACAAGTCATACAATCATTACAAGTGATTTACAACATGATTCTAATGGATATACATCATATTACAAAAAGGTGCACTTGTATGACTTTGACTTGTCTTTTCACCAATTTGAGATGCACAAGTAAGGGCATTTGGAGTGTGTCTATACCTAATATGAAATCACTCAAGTAGATACATTAGACACCAATATGTGGAATGGTTAGTCATCATCAAAACACGGGTTTAGTCAATTTAGACGTGAGTCAACATTGACCTAAATGACCTTGAGTCAACAAACTCCCCCTTTTTGAAGATGACAAACCATTCGATAAATGTATTGAAAGCATTTAAGTAAATTCATACCTTTGGAGAAACCTAGGGGTTTCAATAGAATTGAGTTCATATGCTCCCCCTCAATTGATGCGCATGGAGTTTTCATACTCCCCCTCAATTGATGCTATTTCTCCTCCATGGTTAGCTTTCATAACATTTATAGAATACTATGTCTTCTACTCATATATGTTCTACACATATATGTCTTCTCCCCTTTACCTTCTCCCTTTACATGAACATGCTTCTCCTCTTCATGTAAGACATGCCTTCTTCCTCTTTTAAAAGAAGACATACCTTTCTCCCCCTTTGTCATTTCAAAAAGGGGTTATGAAGAAAATAAGAAACATCACTTGTTAAAGAGAAAGTAGATGACGCAAATATATAAGGAGAGTAGAAGAGCACGGATAGGGTCTTGTCCAAGTATAGAAAGAAAAACAAGTTAAAGCATATACTTGAACAACCCAAAAATACAAGATAAAGTGCTGTAGAAAAACAATAAATCACAATTTTGACCCTCAAGATGATGGAATTTGACCAAAAACCATCGGAGCTCATGGCAAAGTGATGAGTCTTGCTCAGAAGGTCGTTTCTGCATGAAAAACACTAGTCTTGCACCAAAAACTGAAATTGGAGCAAAATCTGCATAAAAATCCATAAATACTCCAATTCCCACATATCATGTAGATCTATGTACCCTGCACCACAATGTTATGCAAGCAACTCAAGATAGTAGATATTCAATTTAAGGGACAATCTTGAGCATGTATGATACAAGAAACAAGCATAGCATATAGATGAGCAAAGAAGCCAATTATAAATAAGGTTAGAACTACATGTATATGAACTACTAGTAGATGATATCACAAGTTAGGACTACTAGTAGGATCTAGATCATAGCAAGAGATACCAAAAGATACACAAGATAAAGCAAGCTATGAGTAGATGAAGAGATATATCCAAACAAAGAGATATGCAATTTTAGAAGCATGAAAGGATATAACTCACAAGATATGCATCCTTACCAAAAGATGATTACCCCTAAGAACGTCAAGGTTGTATCAAAACAAGATATACACCCAGAAAGATGTAGCAAATTAGAGCACAATGGAAGCAATTTAAGACACAACCAAGAGATCCAAAGAGATCATCATCAACACCTGCACAACAACTCAAAGCAAGAAATTGCAAGATATAGATATATCAATTTAGAGAAATTTGAAAGATAGAGTTGTAAGCAAGATAGGCATTTAGAACATGGCAATATGCATATATAAAGATACCAAAGGAGTGCCAAAGAATAAGGCTATTGGTTGAGAAAATTTAGTTGAGAGGGAAATTCTCACTCAATAAGCCAAATGTATATTCTGTGCACAATGTTATCGGTCGAGTTCTGTGCATAGACAACTCGATCGATGACAGCTGCTGGCAACACTCTTGGTGCCTATCGGTCGAGTTTCAATAGGGCAAACTCGACCGAAAGACCAGCTGTCAAGAATCACATATATATCATAAAAACATATTTAAAGGCATGCTTAAAATACAAACCATATCCAAATATGTCTAAGCAAGTTAGTAATGCACTATAGAAGCATTAGAAACAGTTTTTGAGCAAGAGTGTGAAGAGAAACACAAAATACCACTTTTGACTCAAAAACCATATGTATAGTGCACACTAACTTGACAAAAACAAGTGAGAAATGGTTATAATCAAGAAAACCTTTACCTTTGTTCTTACCATTCCTTTTCCACTTGTTGTCACCCTCTACACATCTCACCTTTCTTCTTTTATGTGGATTGACAAGTCAATTTGCAATTCAATAGCTCAAGTCAATCCATTTGCAAGTACCTACAAGAAGAAAGATGAAATGGTTCCCAATCATGTTTTTGGGTCCGGAGGGGTTAGTTTAGCAACCCAAATCCGATTGCTTTTGGGTGCTTTCCTAAAAGGACAACAAGTAGAATAATGACCAAATTCATTTCAATAGTTGCATGTGCCCATAGTCTTGGAACTAGAGGATTCTCCATGGAATATTGGAGGTCCTTTATCTTTGCTGTTCCCTTGACTACTATCATACCCTAAACCATGTTTACCAATTTGTTTAGTAGTATGGTGTAGGATGTCATTAAGACTCTTTTTACCCACTAAGAATCTTTGCAAGGATGATCTCAAACTATCATTATCATGCTTAAGAGAAGCAATAGTAGAAGAAAAAATTTTGATATTATCTCTAGCATGCAAAAGATCATTTTCTAAGAAAAGAGATTTAGTTGAAAGAGAATCTCTATCAATATGAAGAGCAGCAACATCATTCTCTCTATTTGTAGAACTAGAACAAGATTCATGCCCATAGATTTTAGCAAGAAAGGAGGCATTTTCTATTTCTAATTCATGCAGAACAAAATCTTTGTCCTTGTTTTCAGATTTAAGAACATCAATGTCATGCATGAGAGAATCAACAATTAAAGAATGCTCTTCATTAGAACTAGGCATGAGAGGTTGAGCTTTTAGAAATTTAATTTTATCAAGTAAACTAGCATTTTCAAGTTTAAGAGAGTCTACTTGACTAAGACAATCATTTTTATCAATAAGCAAGCAAGAATTTGCATATTCAAGATCATCTAGTTCTATATGCAAATTATCAACAATTTTAGCAAGCTTTTTCTTTTTCTTTTTAGAAGACTTATAAGAGCCACAAATATCGTGAATAATAACAATTAAAGATTCTTTATCTAAAGAGTCTAGATTTACCTCACTTGAGTCTTCACTTGTTGACGCTATAAGGGAAAAATGGCATTCTCCTTCATCACTAGAGCTTGAGCTTGATCCTTCACATGAATCTTCACTTGAGCTTGAGTTGGAGGAGCCACTTGAGCTTGATAACAATTTCTTCTTGTGAAGATGGGTCTTTTTTCCTTATGGGCAATCTTCCTTGTAGTGACCCTTCTTCCCACATGTGAAGCACCGTGTGGAGGAGGACTTACCTTTGTAGAGTTGACCTTTGGAGTACATGGCATCTTCTTTAGCTTGAGAGGATGGAGAGACTTGTTCCATGATAGCTTCAATTTGAGCCTTCATTTCAGCCTTGTTCATTCTCTTTAGCTCTTTCTTCTCTTGTTTTTCTACTTCCTCCCTCTTGTCAAGTGTAGCTTCATGTGCTTGTAGATTTCCAATGAGCTCTTCAATAGGAATATCCCTAAGAGACCTTGCTTCTTCAATAGAAGTCACCTTGGATTCCAACCTCTTGGGGAGAGTTCTAAGGATCTTTGAGTTGATCTCTCCACTAGACATAGGATGTCCTAGAACAACAAGACCATTCAAGATGGTGTTGAGCCTTGAGTACATGTTGACTATTCTCTCCTCCTTTCCCATCTTGAAGTTCTCAAGCAACCCTTTGAGCATGTAGACTTTGCTTTCCTTCACTTGATCTGTCTCTTCATAAGTGATGCAAAGCTTTCTCCATACCTCATATGCCGTCTCACAAGAGGAAATCCAGTTGAACTCGGTGGGGGTCATAGAGGAATATAGGATGTGCATGGCTCTAGCATTCAACGTTGCTTTCATCAAGGTGGCTTCATCCCATTCTTCAATATTTGTCTTTGGTAGAATGTATGGGCTGTTCACCATTTGCCACATCTCGAGACTTGATCCTTGGATGTAGAATTGAAGCCTTCTTCTCCAATAGAGGAAATTTCTCCCATCAAAGATTGGAAGGCTGGTTGAGAGTCTCCCTCCTAGGTAGTCACCCATCTTCTCCTACTTGTTGAAGTATGCTTGGAGAAGACCCGCTCTGATACCACTTGTTGGATCCTAGATGGGTGTTTAGATGCTCTAGAGGGGGGGGTGAATAGAGCTGAAAGCACTTAAACAAAACTCATTAAACCTTCAAAATATATGACAAGATAAGGTTTCTAAATAGGCAATTTGAGTGCAACTAAATCTTGAATAGCAAGGATAAGAGAGATTGAACATTCACCAATTAGACAAGCTATTTAGAGTGGTTCCACACTTCAAACTAGAAGTGTGTCAGTCCACTTGCCTAGATTGGTCAACCTCTAGGACTTCTAACAATTGCACTCTTATATTCACTTATAAGACTTACAATACATGACCAACAAAGGACTTACCTATCCAATACAAAGAGTCTTCAACCTTACCAAGGACATACCCACTTTGCAAGAGTCTTCATCCTTCTCCAAGGACTTACCCACTCTTGCACAAGTTTTCGGCTTTGCAGGAATTACCTACTCTTCTTTGATATTCCACCTTTGACTTCACCTTCACTCGGAGAAGCTTCCACCAAGGACTTACCTACTTGAGCAAGGAGTCTTCTGCCTTCACCAAGGGCTTACCCACTCTAGCTCCAAGTCTTTAGCCTTGATCTTCACCAAGGGACGCCTTCCCTTGTTCTTCTTCACCTCTCTTGGACAAGAGAGAGAACCTTCATATTCAAGATAGCAAATGAGAGATGGGGAGCTGGTGGAAGTGAGAGGCTCACAAGATATACAAGTAGAAACTAGCTCTCTTACAAATCTTCTACTCACTCTAATGGATGTAGCAAGTGATTAAGCTTAGAGAGAGAGAGGAGGTTGTAGGAAGCACTCAACTATAGAATAGGAACCTCACAAAGAGTTTGCAATGAATGCTCAACCTTGGAATGAAGCCCAAGGGGTCCTATTTATAGCTAGGGATGCCTCTTAGCCATTGGGAACACTTAAGAATGAAAACTAGCCGTTTTGTGGCTTGCAACAGATCTATTTTCACTTGTTGCAACTCCACAACGGCTAGAAACACTTTTCTGCACTTTTTCGTACAGTGCAATCGGTCGAGTTTCTATGGGTGTAACTCGACCGATCAAGTAGGAGGCAAACCGATGTTCAAAGGATCGGTCGAGCTTGTCCTGAGGAAACTCGACCGACCATTCCAACTGGAAATGGCCTACTACCCAATCGGTCGAGTTCTGTGAGTGCACAACTCGACCGATGCAATCTTATGAAAATCGACCAAGGTGGATCGGTCGAGTTTCAGGGTGGGAAACTCGACCGACCAAGTGCCTGTATTTGATTTTCAAAGATGCATCTAAAGTGCTCTAATATTCGATCTAAGTGCTCCTGATATTTTTCTAAGCTTAATTACAAGTCATACAATCATTACAAGTGATTTACAACATGATTCTAATGGATATACATCATATTACAAAAAGGTGCACTTGTATGACTTTGACTTGTCTTTTCACCAATTTGAGATGCGCAAGTAAGGGCATTTGGAGTGTGTCTATACCTAATATGAAATCACTCAAGTAGATACATTAGACACCAATATGTGGAATGGTTAGTCATCATCAAAACACGGGTTTAGTCAATTTAGACGTGAGTCAACATTGACCTAAATGACCATGAGTCAACAAACTCCCCCTTTTTGAAGATGACAAACCATTCGATAAATGTATCGAAAGCATTTAAGTAAATTCATACCTTTGGAGAAACCTAGGGGTTTCAATAGAATTGAGTTCATATGCTCCCCCTCAATTGATGCGCATGGAGTTTTCATAATCCCCCTCAATTGATGCTATTTCTCCTCCATGGTTAGCTTTCATAACATTTATAGAATACTATGTCTTCTACTCATATATGTTCTACACATATATGTCTTCTCCCCTTTACCTTCTCCCTTTACATGAACATGCTTCTCCTCTTCATGTAAGACATGCCTTCTTCCTCTTTTAAAAGAAGACATACCTTTCTCCCCCTTTGTCATTTCAAAAGGGGTTATGAAGAAAATAAGAAACATCACTTGTTAAAGAGAAAGTAGATGACGCAAATATATAAGGAGAGTAGAAGAGCACGGATAGGGTCTTGTCCAAGTATAGAAAGAAAAACAAGTTAAAGCATATACTTGAACAACCCAAAAATACAAGATAAAGTGCTGCAGAAAAACAATAAATCACAATTTTGACCCTCAAGATGATGGAATTTGACCAAAAACCATCGGAGCTCATGGCAAAGTGATGAGTCTTGCTCAGAAGGTCGTTTCTGCATGAAAAACACTAGTCTTGCACCAAAAACTGAAATTGGAGCAAAATCTGCATAAAAATCCATAAATACTCCAATTCCCACATATCATGTAAATCTATGTACCCTGCACCACAATGTTATGCAAGCAACTCAAGATAGTAGATATTCAATTTAAGGGACAATCTTGAGCATGTATGATACAAGAAACAAGCATAGCATATAGATGAGCAAAGAAGCCAATTATAAATAAGGTTAGAACTACATGTATATGAACTACTAGTAGATGATATCACAAGTTAGGACTACTAGTAGGATCTAGATCATAGCAAGAGATACCAAAAGATACACAAGATAAAGCAAGCTATGAGTAGATGAAGAGATATATCCAAACAAAGAGATATGCAATTTTAGAAGCATGAAAGGATATAACTCACAAGATATGCATCCTTACCAAAAGATGATTACCCCTAAGAACGTCAAGGTTGTATCAAAACAAGATATACACCCAGAAAGATGTAGCAAATTAGAGCACAATGGAAGCAATTTAAGACACAACCAAGAGATCCAAAGAGATCATCATCAAAACCTGCACAACAACTCAAAGCAAGAAATTGCAAGATATAGATATATCAATTTAGAGAAATTTGAAAGATAGAGTTGTAAGAAAGATAGGCATTTAGAACATGGCAATATGCATATATAAAGATACCAAGGGAGTGCCAAAGAATAAGGCTATTGGTTGAGAAAATCTAGTTGAGAGGGAAATTCTCACTCAATAAGCCAAATGTATATTCTGTGCACAGTGTTATCGGTCGAGTTCTGTGCATAGACAACTCGATCGATGACAGCTGCTGGCAACACTCTTGGTGCCTATAGGTCGAGTTTCAATAGGGCAAACTCGACCGAAAGACCAGCTGTCAAGAATCACATATATATCATAAAAACATATTTAAAGGCATGCTTAAAATACAAACCATATCCAAACATGTCTAAGCAAGTTAGTAATGCACTATAGAAGCATTAGAAACAGTTTTTGAGCAAGAGTATGAAGAGAAACACAAAATACCACTTTTGACTCAAAAACCATATGTTTAGTGCACACTAACTTGACAAAAACAAGTGAGAAATGGTTATAAGCAAGAAAACCTTTACCTTTGTTCTTACCATTCCTTTTCCACTTGTTGTCACCCTCTACACATCTCACCTTTCTTCTTTTATGTGGATTGACAAGTCAATTTGCAATTCAATAGCTCAAGTCAATCCACTTGCAAGTACCTACAAGAAGAAAGATGAAATGGTTCCCAATCATGTTTTTGGGTCCGGAGGGGTTAGTTTAGCAACCCAAATCTGATTGCTTTTGGGTGCTTTCCTAAAAGGACAACAAGTAGAATAATGACCAAATTCATTTCAATAGTTGCATGTGCCCATAGTCTTGGAACTAGAGGATTCTCCATGGAATATTGGAGGTCCTTTATCTTTGTTGTTCCCTTGACTACTATCATACCCTAAACCATGTTTACCAATTTGTTTAGTAGTATGGTGTAGGATGTCATTAAGACTCTTTTTACCCACTAAGAATCTTTGCAAGGATGATCTCAAACTATCATTATCATGCTTAAGAGAAGCAATAGTAGAAGACAAATTTTTGATATTATCTCTAGCATGCAAAAGATCATTTTCTAAGAAAAGAGATTTAGTTGAAAGAGAATCTCTATCAATATGAAGAGCAGCAACATCATTCTCTCTATTTGTAGAACTAGAACAAGATTCATGCCCATAGATTTTAGCAAGCAAGGAGGCATTTTCTTTTTCTAATTCATGCAGAACAAAATCTTTGTCCTTGTTTTCAGATTTAAGAACATCAATGTCATGCATGAGAGAATCAACAATTAAAGAATGCTCTTCATTAGAACTAGGCATGAGAGGTTGAGCTTTTAGAAATTTAATTTTATCAAGTAAACTAGCATTTTCAAGTTTAAGAGAGTCTACTTGACTAAGACAATCATTTTTATCAATAAGCAAGCAAGAATTTGCATATTCAAGATCATCTAGTTCTATATGCAAATTATCAACAATTTTAGCAAGCTTTTTCTTTTTCTTTTTAGAAGACTTATAAGAGCCACAAATATCGTGAATAATAGCAATTAAAGATTCTTTATCTAAAGAGTCTAGATTTATCTCACTTGAGTCTTCACTTGTTGACGCTATAAGGGCAAAATGGCATTCTCCTTCATCACTACAGCTTGAGCTTGATCCTTCACATGAATCTTCACTTGAGCTTGAGTTGGAGGAGCCACTTGAGCTTGATAACAATTTCTTCTTGTGAAGATGGGTCTTTTTTCCTTATGGGCAATCTTCCTTGTAGTGACCCTTCTTCCCACATGTGAAGCACCGTGTGGAGGAGGACTTACCTTTGTAGAGTTGACCTTTGGAGTACATGGCATCTTCTTTAGCTTGAGAGGATGGAGAGACTTGTTCCATGATAGCTTCAATTTGAGCCTTCATTTCAGCCTTGTTCATTCTCTTTAGCTCTTTCTTCTCTTGTCTTTCTACTTCCTCCCTCTTGTCAAGTGTAGCTTCATGTGCTTGTAGATTTCCAATGAGCTCTTCAATAGGAATATCCCTAAGAGACCTTTCTTCTTCAATAGAAGTCACCTTAGATTCCAACCTCTTGGGGAGAGTTCTAAGGATCTTTGAGTTGATCTCTCCACTAGACATAGGATGTCCTAGAACAACAAGACCATTCAAGATGGTGTTGAGCCTTGAGTACATGTTGACTATTCTCTCCTCCTTTCCCATCTTGAAGTTCTCAAGCAACCCTTTGAGCATGTAGACTTTGCTTTCCTTCACTTGATCTGTCCCTTCATAAGTGATGCAAAGCTTTCTCCATACCTCATATGCCGTCTCACAAGAGGAAATCCAGTTGAACTCGGTGGGGGTCATAGAGGAATATAGGATCTGCATGGCTCTAGCATTCAACGTTGCTTTCATCAAGGTGGCTTCATCCCATTCTTCAATATTTGTCTTTGGTAGAATGTATGGGCTGTTCACCATTTGCCACATCTCGAGACTTGATCCTTGGATGTAGAATTGAAGCCTTCTTCTCCAATAGAGGAAATTTCTCCCATCAAAGATTGGAAGGCTGGTTGAGAGTCTCCCTCCTAGGTAGTCACCCATCTTCTCCTACTTGTTGAAGTATGCTTGGAGAAGACCCGCTCTGATACTACTTGTTGGATCCTAGATGGGTGTTTAGATGCTCTAGAGGGGGGGTGAATAGAGCTGAAAGCACTTAAACAAAACTCATTAAACCTTCAAAATATATGACAAGATAAGGTTTCTAAATAGGCAATTTGAGTGCAACTAAATCATGCATAGCAAGGATAAGAGAGATTGAACATGCACCAATTAGACAAGCTATTTAGAGTGGTTCCACACTTCAAACTAGAAGTGTGTCAGTCCACTTGCCTAGAGAGGTCAACCTCTAGGACTTCCAACAATTGCACTCTTATATTCACTTATAAGACTTACAATACATGACCAACAAAGGACTTACCTATCCAATACAAAGAGTCTTCAACCTTACCAAGGACTTACCCACTTTGCAAGTGTCTTCGGCCTTCTCCAAGGACTTACCCACTCTTGCACAAGTCTTCGGCCTTGCAGGAATTACTCACTCTTCTTGGATCTTCCACCTTTGACTTCACCTTCACTCGGAGAAGCTTCCACCAAGGACTTACCTACTTGAGAAAGGAGTCTTCTGCCTTCACCAAGGGCTTACCCACTCTAGCTCCAAGTCTTTAGCCTTGATCTTTACGAAGGGACGCCTTCCCTTGTTCTTCTTCACCTCTCTTGGACAAGAGAGAGAACCTTCATCTTCAAGATAGCAAATGAGAGATGGGGAGGTGGTGGAAGTGAGAGCCTCACAAGATATACAAGTAGAAACTAGCTCTCTTACAAATCTCCTACTCACTCTAATGGATGTAGCAAGTGATTAAGCTTAGAGAGAGAGGAGGTTGTAGGAAGCACTCAACTATAGAATAGGAACCTCACAAAGAGTTTGCAATGAATGATCAACCTTGGAATGAAGCCCAAGGGGTCCTATTTATAGCTGGGGATGCCTCTTAGCCTTTGGGAACACTTAAGAATGAAAACTAGCCGTTTTTTGGCTTGCAACGGATCTATTTTCACTTTTTGCAACTCCACAACGGCTAGAAACACTTTTCTGCACTTTTCCGTACAGTGCAATCGGTCGAGTTTCTATGGGTGTAACTCGACCGATCAAGTAGGAGGCAAACCGATGTTCAAAAGATCGGTCGAGTTTGTCCTGAGGAAACTCGACCGACCATTCCAACTGGAAATGGACTACTACCCAATCGGTCGATTTCTGTGAGTGCACAACTCGACCGATGCAATCTTCAGAAAATTGACCAAGGTGGATCGGTCGAGTTTCAGGGTGGGAAACTCGACCGACCAAGTTCCTGTAATTGATTTTCAAAGATGCATCTAAAGTGCTCTAATATTCGATCTAAGTGCTCCTGATGTTTTTCTAAGCTTAATTACAAGTCATACAATCATTACAAGTGATTTACAACATGATTCTAATGGATATACATCATATTACAAAAAGGTGCACTTGTATGACTTTGACTTGTCTTTTCACCAATTTGAGATGCGCAAGTAAGGGCATTTGGAGTGTGTCTATACCTAATATGAAATCACTCAAGTAGATACATTAGACACCAATATGTGGAATGGTTAGTCATCATCAAAACACGGGTTTAGTCAATTTAGGCATCAGTCAACATTGACCTAATTGACCTTGAGTCAACAAACTCCCCCTTTTTGAAGATGACAAATCATTCGATAAATGTATTGAAAGCATATAAGTAAATTCATACCTTTGGAGAAACCTAGGGGTTTCAATAGAATTGAGTTCATATGCTCCCCCTCAATTGATGCGCATGGAGTTATCATACTCCCCCTCAATTGATGCTATTTCTCCTGCATGGTTAGCTTTCATAACATTTATAGAACACTATGTCTTCTACTTATATATGTTCTACACATATATGTCTTCTCCCCTTTACCTTCTCCCTTTACATGAACATGCTTCTCCTCTTCATGTAAGACATTCCTTCTTCCTCTTTTAAAAGAAGACATACCTTTCTCCCCCTTTGTCATTTCAAAAAGGGGTTATGAAGAAAATAAGAAACATCACTTGTTAAAGAGAAAGGAGATGACGCAAAAACTGAAATTGGAGCAAAATCTGCATAAAAATCCATAAATACTCCAATTCCCACATATCATGTAGATCTATGTACCCTGCACCACAATGTTATGCAAGAAACTCAAGATAGTAGATATTCAATTTAAGGGACAATCTTGAGCATGTATGAGACAAGAAACAAGCATAGCATATAGATGAGCAAAGAAGCCAATTATAAATAAGGTTAGAACTACATGTATATGAACTACTAGTAGATGATATCACAAGTTAGGACTACTAGTAGGATCTAGATCATAGCAAGAGATACCAAAAGATACACAAGATAAAGCAAGCTATGAGTAGATGAAAAGATATATCCAAACAAAGAGATATGCAATTTTAGAAGCATGAAAGGATATAACTCACAAGATATGCATCCTTACCAAAAGATGATTACCCCTAAGAACCTCAAGGTTGTATCAAAACAAGATATACACCCAGAAAGATGTAGCAAGTTAGAGCACAACAGAAGCAATTTAAGACACAACCAAGAGATCCAAAGAGATCATCATCAAAACCTGCACAACAACTCAAAGCAAGAAAATGCAAGATATAATCAATTTAGAGCAATTTGAAAGATAGAGTTGTAAGCAAAATAGGAATTTAGAACATGGCAATATGCATATATAAAGATACCAAGGGAGTTCCAAAGAATAAGGCTATTGGTTGAGAAAATCTAGTTGAGAGGGAAATTCTCACTCAATAAGCCAAATGTATATTCTGTGCACAGTGTTATCGGTCGAGTGTTGTGCATAAACAACTCGACCGATGACAGCTGTTGGCAACACTCTTGGTGCCTATCGGTCGAGTTTCAATAGGGCAAACTCGACCGACAGACCAGCTGTCAAGAAGCACATATATATCATAAAAACATATTTAAAGGCATGCTTAAAATACAAACCATATCCAAACATGTCTAAGCAAGTCAGTAATGCACTATAGAAGCATTAGAAAAATTTTTTGAGCAAGAGTGTGAAGAGAAACACAAAATACCACTTTTGACTCAAAAACCATATGTATAGTGCACACTAACTTGACAAAAACAAGTGAGAAATGGTTATAAGCAAGAAAACCTTTACCTTTGTTCTTACCATTCCTTTTCCACTTGTTGTCACCCTCTACACATCTCACCTTTCTTCTTTTATGTGGATTGACAAGTCAATTTGCAATTCAATAGCTCAAGTCAATCCATTTGCAAGTACCTACAAGAAGAAAGATGAAATGGTCCCCAATCATGTTTTTGGGTCCGGAGGGGTTAGTTTAGCAACCCAAATCCGATTGCTTTTGGGTGCTTTCCTAAAAGGACAACAAGTAGAATAATGACCAAATTCATTGCAATAGTTGCATGTGCCCATAGTCTTGGAACTAGAGGATTCTCCATGGAATATTGGAGGTCCTTTATCTTTGTTGTTCCCTTGACTACTATCATACCCTAAACCATGTTTACCAATTTGTTTAGTAGTATGGTGTAGGATGTCATTAAGACTCTTTTTACCCACTAAGAATCTTTGCAAGTACGATCTCAAACTATCATTATCATGCTTAAGAGAAGCAATAGTAGAAGACAAATTTTTGATATTATCTCTAGCATGCAAAAGATCATTTTCTAAGAAAAGAGATTTAGTTGAAAGAGAATCTCTATGAATATGAAGAGCAGCAACATCATTCTCTCTATTTGTAGAACTCGAACAAGATTCATTCCCATAGATTTTAACAAGCAAGGAGGCATTTTCTATTTCTAATTCATGCAAAACAAAATCATTTTCCTTGTTTTCAGATTTAAGAACATCAATGTCATGCATGAGAGAATCAACAATTAAAGTATGCTCTTCATTAGAACTAGGCATGAGAGGTTGAGCTTTTAGAAATTTAATTTTATCAAGTAAACTAGCATTTTCAAGTTTAAGAGAGTCTACTTGACTAAGACAATCATTTTTATCAATAAGCAAGCAAGAATTTGCATATTTAAGATCATCTAGTTCTATATGCAAATTATCAACAATTTTAGCAAGCTTTTTCTTTTTCTTTTTAGAAGACTTATAAGAGCCACAAATATCATGAATAATAGAAATTAAAGATTCTTTATCTAAAGAGTCTAGATTTACCTCACTTCAGTCTTCACTTGTTGACGCTATAAGGGCAAAATGGCATTCTCCTTCATCACTAGAGCTTGAGCTTGATCCTTCACATGAATCTTCACTTGAGCTTGAGTTGGAGGAGCCACTTGAGCTTGATTGCCATTTCTTCTTGTGATGATGGGTCTTTTTTCCTTGTGGGCAATCTTCCTTGTAGTGACCCTTCTTCCCACATGTGAAGCACCGTGTCGAGGAGGACTTACCTTTGTAGAGTTGACCTTTGGAGTACATGGCATCTTCTTTAGCTTGAGAGGATGGAGAGACTTGTTCCATGATAGCTTCAATTTGAGCCTTCATTTCAGCCGTGTTCATTCTCTTTAGCTCTTTCTTCTCTTGTCTTTCTACTTCCTCCCTCTTGTCAAGTGTAGCTTCATGTGCTTGTAGATTTCCAATGAGCTCTTCAATAGGAATATCCCTAAGAGGCCTTGCTTCTTCAATAGAAGTCACCTTGGATTCCCACCTCTTGGGGAGAGTTCTAAGGATCTTTGAGTTGATCTCTCCACTAGACATAGGATGTCCTAGAACAACAAGACCATTCAAGATGGTGTTGAGCCTTGAGTACATGTTGGCTATTCTATCCTCCTTTCCCATCTTGAAGTTCTCAAGCAACCCTTTGAGCATGTAGACTTTGCTTTCCTTCACTTGATCTGTCCCGTCATAAGTGATGCAAAACTTTCTCCATACCTCATAGGCCGCCTCACAAGAGGAAATCCAGTTGAACTCGGTGGGGGTCATAGAGGCATATAGGATGTGCATGGCTCTAGCATTCAACGTTGCTTTCATCAAGGTGGCTTCATCCCATTCTTCAATATTTGTCTTTGGTAGAATGTATGGGCTGTTCACCATTTGCCACATCTCGAGACTTTATCCTTGGATGTAGAATTGAAGCCTTCTTCTCCAATAGAGGAAATTGCTCCCATCAAAGATTGGAAGGCTGATCGAGAGACTCCCTCCTAGGTAGTCACCCATCTTCTCCTACTTGTTGAAGTATGCTTGGAGAAGACCCGCTTTGATACCACTTGTTGGATCCTAGATGGGTGTTTAGATGCTTTAGAGGGGTGGTGAATAGAGCTGAAAGCAGTTAAACAAAACTCATTAAACCTTCAAAATATATGACAAGATAAGGTTGCTAAATAGGCAATTTGAGTGCAACTAAATCATGCATAGCAAGGATAAGAGAGATTGAACATGCACCAATTAGACAAGCTATTTAGAGTGGTTCCACACTTCAAACTAGAAGTGTGTTAGTCCACTTTCCTAGAGAGGTCAACCTCTAGGACTTCCAAAAATTGCACTCTTATATTCACTTATAAGACTTACAATACATGACCAACAAAGGACTTACCTATCTAATACAAAGAGTCTTCAACCTTACCAAGGACTTACCCACTTTGCAAGAGTCTTCGGCCTTCTCCAAGGACTAACCACTCTTGCACAAGTCTTCGGCCTTGCAGGAATTACCCACTCTTCTTGGATCTTCCGCCTTTGACTTCACCTTCACTCGGAGAAGCTTCCACCAAGGACTTACCTACTTGAGCAAGGAGTCTTCTGCCTTCACCAAGGGCTTACCCACTCTAGCTCCAAGTCTTTAGCCTTGATCTTCACCAAGGGACGCCTTCCCTTGTTCTTCTTCACCTCTCTTGGACAAGAGAGAGAAGCTTCATCTTCAAGATAGAAAATGAGAGATGGGGAGGTGGTGGAAGTGAGAGCCTCACAAGATATACAAGTAGAAACTAGCTCTCTTACAAATCTCCTACTCACTCTAATGGATGTAGCAAGTGATTAAGCTTAGAGAGAGAGAGGAGGCTGTAGGAAACACTCAACTATAGAATAGGAACCTCACAAAGAGTTTGCAATGAATGTTCAACCTTGGAATGAAGCCCAAGGGGTCCTATTTATAGTTGGGGATGCCTCTTAGCCTTTGGGAACACTTAAGAACGAAAACTAGCCGTTTTGTGGCTTGCAACGATCTATTTTCACTTTTTGCAACTCCACAACGGATAGAAACACTTTTCTGCACTTTTCCGTACAGTGCAATCGGTCGAGTTTCTATGGGTGTAACTCGACCGATCAAGTAGGAGGCAAACCGATGTTCAAAGGATCGGTCGAGTTTGTCCTGAGGAAACTCGACCGACCATTCCAACTGGAAATGGCCTACTACCCAATCGGTCGAGTTCTGTGAGTGCACAACTCGACCGATGCAATCTTCAGAAATCGACCAAGGTGGATCGGTCGAGTTTCAGGGTGGGAAACTCGACCGACCAAGTGCCTGTAATTGATTTTCAAAGATGCATCTAAAGTGCTCTAATATTTGATCTAAGTGCTCCTGATATTTTTCTAAGCTTAATAACAAGTCATACAATCATTACAAGTGATTTACATCATGATTCTAATGGATATACATCATATTACAAAAAGGTGCACTTGTATGACTTTGACTTGTCTTTTCACCAATTTGAGATGCGCAAGTAAGGGCATTTGGAGTGTGTCTATACCTAATATGAAATCACTCAAGTAGATACATTAGACACCAATATGTGGAATGGTTAGTCATCATCAAAACACGGGTTTAGCCAATTTAGACGTGAGTCAACATTGACCTAATTGACCTTGAGTCAACAAACTCCCCCTTTTTGAAGATGACAAACCATTCGATAAATGTATTGAAAGCATTTAAGTAAATGCATACCTTTGGAGAAACCTAGGGGTTGCAATAGAATTGAGTTCATATGCTCCCCCTCAATTGATGCGCATGGAGTTTTCATACTCCCCCTCAATTGATGCTATTTCTCCTCCATGGTTAGCTGTCATAACATTTATAGAATACTATGTCTTCTACTCATATATGTTCTACACATATATGTCTTCTCCCCTTTACCTTCTCCCTTTACATGAACATGCTTCTCCTCTTCATGTAAGACATGTCTTCTTCCTCTTTTAAAAGAAGACATACCTTTCGCCCTCTTTGTCATTTCAAAAAGGGGTTATGAAGAAAATAAGAAACATCACTTGTTAAAGAGAAAGGAGATGACACAAATATATAAGGAGAGTAGAAGAGCACGGATAGGGTCTTGTCCTAGCATAGAAAGAAAGGCAAGTTAAAGCATATACTTGAACAGCCCAAAAATACAAGATAAAGTGCTGCTGGAAAACAATAAATCACAATTTTGACCCTCAAGATGATGGAATTTGACCAAAAACCATCGGAGCTCATGGAAAAGCGATGAGTCTTGCTCAGAAAGTTGTTTCTGCATGAAAAACACTAGTCTTACACCAAAAACTGAAATTGGAGCAAAATCTGCATAAAAATCCATAAATACTCCAATTCCCACATATCATGTAGATCTATGTACCCTGCACCACAATGTTATGCAAGCAACTCAAGAGAGTAGATATTCAATTTAAGGGACAATCTTGAGCATGTATGAGACAAGAAACAAGCATAGCATATAGATGAGCAAAGAAGCCAATTATAAATAAGGTTAGAACTACATGTATATGAACTACTAGTAGATGATATCACAAGTTAGGAGTGCTAGTAGGATCTAGATCATAGCAAGAGATACCAAAAGATACACAAGATAAAGCAAGCTATGAGTAGATGAAGAGATATATCCAAACAAAGAGATATGCAATTTTAGAAGCATGAAAGGATATAACTCATAAGATATGCATCCTTACCAAAAGATGATTACCCCTAAGAACCTCAAGGTTGTATCAAAACAAGATATACACCCAGAAAAATGTAGCAAGCTAAAGCACAACGGAAGCAATTTAAGACACAACCAAGAGATCCAAAGAGATCATCATCAAAACCTGCACAACAACTCAAAGCAAGAAATTGCAAGATATAGATATATCAATTTAGAGCAATTTAAAAGATAGAGTTGTAAGAAAGATAGGCATTTAGAACATGGCAATATGCATATATAAAGATACCAAGGGAGTGCCAAAGAATAAGGCTATTGGTTGAGAAAATCTAGTTGAGAGGGAAATTCTCACTCAATAAGCCAAATGTATATTCTGTGCACAGTGTTATCGGTCGAGTTCTGTGCATAGACAACTCGATCGATGACAGCTGCTGGCAACACTCTTGGTGCCTATCGGTCAAGTTTTAATAGGGAAAACTCGACCGACAGACCAGATGTGAAGAAGCACATATATATCATAAAAACATATTTAAAGGCATGCTTAAAATACAAACCATATCCAAACATGTCTAAGCAAGTTAGTAATGCACTATAGAAGCATTAGAAACAGTTTTTGAGCAAGAGTGTGAAGAGAAACACAAAATACCACTTTTGACTCAAAAACCATATGTATAGTGCACACTAACTTGACAAAAACAAGTGAGAAATGGTTATAAGCAAGAAAACCTTTACCTTTGTTCTTACCATTCCTTTTCCACTTGTTGTCACCCTCTACACATCTCACCTTTCTTCTTTTATGTGGATTGACAAGTCAATTTGCAATTCAATAGCTCAAGTCAATCCATTTGCAAGTACCTACAAGAAGAAAGATGAAATGGTCCCCAATCATGTTTTTGGGTCCGGAGGGGTTAGTTTAGCAACCCAAATCCGATTGCTTTTGGGTGCTTTCCTAAAAGGACAACAAGTAGAATAATGACCAAATTCATTGCAATAGTTGCATGTGCCCATAGTCTTAGAACTAGAGGATTCTCCATGGAATATTGGAGGTCATTTATCTTTGTTGTTCCCTTGACTACTATCATACCCTAAACCATGTTTACCAATTTGTTTAGCAGTATGGTGTAGGATGTCATTAAGACTCTTTTTACCCACTAAGAATCTTTGCAAGGATGATCTCAAACTATCATTATCATGCTTAAGAGAAGCAATAGTAGAAGACAAATTTTTGATATTATCTCTAGCATGCAAAAGATCATTTTCTAAGAAAAGAGATTTAGTTGAAAGAGAATCTCTATCAATATGAAGAGCAGCAACATCATTCTCTCTATTTGTAGAACTAGAACAAGATTCATGCCCATAGATTTTAGCAAGCAAGGAGGCATTTTCTATTTCTAATTCATGCAAAACAAAATCTTTGTCCTTGTTTTCAGATTTAAGAACATCAATGTCATGCATGAGAGAATCAACAATTAAAGTATGCTCTTCATTAGAAGTAGGCATGAGAGGTTGAGCTTTTAGAAATTTAATTTTATCAATTAAACTAGCATTTTCAAGTTTAAGAGAGTCTACTTGACTAAGACAATCATTTTTATCAATAAGCAAGCAAGAATTTGCATATTCAAGATCATCTAGTTCTATATGCAAATTATCAACAATTTTAGCAAGCTTTTTCTTTTTCTTTTTAGAAGATTTATAAGAGCCACAAATATCATGAATAATAGCAATTAAAGATTCTTTATCTAAAGAGTCTAGATTTACCTCACTTGAGTCTTCACTTGTTGACGCTATAAGGGCAAAATGGCATTCTCCTTCATCACTACAGCTTGAGCTTGATCCTTCACATGAATCTTCACTTGAGATTGAGTTGGAGGAGCCACTTGAGCTTGATTACCATTTCTTCTTGTGAAGATGGGTCTTTTTTCCTTGTGGGCAATCTTCCTTGTAGTGACCCTTCTTCCCACATGTGAAGCACCATGTGGAGGAGGACTTACCTTTGTAGAGTTGACCTTTGGAGTACATGGCATCTTCTTTAGCTTGAGACGATGGAGAGACTTGTTCCATGATAGCTTCAATTTGAGCCTTCATTTCAGCCTTCTTCATTCTCTTTAGCTCTTTCTTCTCTTGTCTTTCTACTTCCTCCCTCTTGTCAAGTGTAGCTTCATGTGCTTGTAGATTTCCAATGAGCTCTTCAATAGGAATATCCCTAAGAGACCTTGCTTCTTCAATAGAAGTCACCTTGGATTCCCACCTCTTGGGGAGAGTTCTAAGGATCTTTGAGTTGATCTCTCCACTAGACATAGGATGTCCTAGAACAACAAGACCATTCAAGATGGTGTTGAGCCTTGAGTACATGTTGGCTATTCTCTCCTCCTTTCCCATCTTGAAGTTCTCAAGCAACCCTTTGAGCATGTAGACTTTGCTTTCCTTCACTTGATCTGTCCCTTCATAAGTGATGCAAAGCTTTCTCCATACCTCATAGGCCGTCTCACAAGAAGAAATCCAGTTGAACTTGGTGGGGGTCATAGAGGCATATAGGATGTGCATGGCTCTAGCATTCAACGTTGCTTTCATCAATGTGGCTTCATCCCATTCTTAAATATTTGTCTTTGGTGGAATGTATGGGCTGTTCACCATTTGCCACATCTCGAGACTTGATCTTTGGATGTAGAATTGAAGCCTTCTTCTCCAATAGAGGAAATTGCTCCCATCAAAGATTGGAAGGTTGGTCTAGAGTCTCCCTCCTAGGTAGTCACCCATCTTCTCCTACTTGTTGAAGTATGCTTGGAGAAGACCCGCTCTGATACCACTTGTTGGATCCTAGATGGGTGTTTAGATGCTCTAGAGGGGGGGGTGAATAGAGCTGAAAGCACTTAAATAAAACTCATTAAACCTTCAAAATATATGACAAGATAAGGTTGCTAAATAGGCAATTTGAGTGCAACTAAATCATGCATAGCAAGGATAAGAGAGATTGAACATGCACCAATTAGACAAGCTATTTAGAGTGGTTCCACACTTCAAACTAGAAGTGTGTCAGTCCACTTGCCTAGAGAGGTCAACCTCTAGGACTTCCAACAATTGCACTCTTATATTCACTTATAAGACTTACAATACATGACCAACAAAGGACTTACCTATCCAATACAAAGAGTCTTCAACCTTACCAAGGACTTACCCACTTTTCAAGAGTCTTCGGCCTTCTCCAAGGACTTACCCACTCTTGCACAAGTCTTCGGCCTTGCAGGAATTACCCACTCTTCTTGGATCTTCCGCCTTTGACTTCACCTTCACTCGGAGAAGCTTCCACCAAGGACTTACCTACTTGAGCAAGGAGTCTTCTGCCTTCACCAAGGGCTTAACCACTCTAGCTCCAAGTCTTTAGCCTTGATCTTCACCAAGGGACGCCTTCCCTTGTTCTTCTTCACCTCTCTTGGACAAGAGAGAGAACTGTGATGGAGTGGACTTTTAGAATCCTAAATGTCCAATGACATAAGTGAAATCATATGATTGAGATATTTTGAGAGTTCCAAGATTTTGACGAAGTAGTTGGGTTGATGTGATGTTGATATCACGGTGAAGATCTCTCTTTTTATGCCTTTTGAGGAAATTTAATTGGATGGTATAACCATTGAGTTTTGGCACCAAATTTGAGTAGAAGGAAGATTGAGTAGTGAAGAAGCTATGGTTAAATTTTGGTGGCAATGGGGTCCTCCTAGAGAGAGATATTTAGGTTTGAAATGTGTGAAATAATGTGAATATTTATGACTGATGAACCAAGGTTCTGAGCAATTAGCCTAAGTTCTAATTTGCAACCTAGTATCACGTGCCCCATAAGATGGGAATTAACATCATGGCAGCCAGGTCATTATTCGATGTCTTGTGTTGGATGGTTAGATAGTAGTCTCGTAGATCAGAGACGGGTGACCGGAAGCACTAAGCCACCTCTTACTCCACGTCCTTGAACGTGTACTCGGACGTGTGTTTGGTAGTGTATGCAGTTCAGCCTCAAGGAGAAGAGTTGATCCGTCATAAGTACGGGGAGGCTCTCTATAATGGAGGTTATCGATACTTCTTCGTACTCCTCTCCTTTGGAAGTTGTAGCAGATAGCCAGAAAACCGAGAAGGGCGACGGGGAGAGAAACCCCGTTCTCGCAGGAGGAGGTCCTCACAGGAACTAGTGAGGATGCCCGTGATGAACTCGTGGAGGGCAGATGCCGTAGATAGAGACGTCAAGCGGCAAGTCGATGAACCTCAGTCCACCAAGAAAGGAAAGGGGAGGGAAGACTGACGACGACACGAGGACTGACGAAACGATGTTGACGCCATCAAGCAGGGAACGACGCACGTAGGCGTCAGGTTCAAGCACAGCGGCAAGGCTGCAGCCCCACCCAACAGCGAGATCGAGCATGTTTCTGGTGCTCGTTAAGGAGATCGAGAGGATGCCAATGAGGTGACGCCATGACGCCATCTTGCCGGAGAAGATGATGGCCGAGAGAGATGGAGATCTACCGGAGGAGAACCTGACGGAGGTGGCCCTCATGAACAGAGCCCCACTGTGACTCCGGCGTCAAGCATGACGGATCAGAGTCCAGCCAGAGGCGGCGCCAGTGGGCGGACTCTTGCGTGAAGGGCGATTCCTTACGTGAAATCCCTACGGAAGCGGCGTGCTGAGGGGCCGGAGGTGGAGCAGGTCATCCACCGGTGCTCTTAGGAACTTTGGGTTGTGATTAGGAGATGCGATTGGAGATCGAGCCTTCACCGCAGATCCATCCTCATGATGACGACATACGCAGGCATCAAGCTTTGGGATCGCGGAGAACGCGATCTGTGAGAGAGGGAGCGGACAAGGTCAGCCAGCGCTCAAACCAGAAGCAAACCGGCCCAAAAAATTAGGCAAACTCAGAGCCTAGAGCAGCCGGTTCAAGCGAACCATGCAAGGAGGAGTTAGCCCACCCCCACCAAGTGACACGTGGTAGCGTTCCATTGGCTGAACAAGGTAAATGCTCAAATATATCCAGTTCTTAGATAATTCATAGAAATTAGCTCGAGCATCAGAAAAATATAAGTAAAATACTAAAATTCTCAGAAAAATATGTAGAACAATATAGAAGCATAATATCAGACTTTTGACGAACTAATATCAGTGATATCATGTAAGATATAGAATGCTTAGTTCATGAGTAGTAAATACTAAATGATAACCTAAAATTATGGAAAAATATTTGTAAGGCTATAATTATGTTTATAATGCATATGATGTCAGTTACGGTCATGTTGATGTATGAAATCACGTAGTTTGCTTTATATGGATAATTAGGGCTAATAACCCTAAAGAAAATGCAATGAATACAAGCATGCTCAATAAATGATAGAATTTACAGAATAGACTCATATCAGTATCTGGAACCTCATATTTAAGTATGAGATCAGGATGATACACATAATTCATGTTATATGATAATGTTTGCCCTTAATGTGATATAAACCTTAATATGATTAATACATGTAACATAGGGTTAACATGTGCACATAATCATATGTAACTAGGTAATCAGATTATGTACTCTAATCTTGAATATAAGATCAATAACCTAATTATAAGAAGACAAGTAATAATGTATATAACATAATGACTAAGTGAAACCCTAATGAACACGGTTAGGGTTAAGATGAGATGTAAGAAGATGAGAACCTGATGATAGTATATGATCTTATCTTAATCAGGGTTGACCAAGGATATAGATGACATGAGGAAGATGTGTTTAGTATGATCTATCTCTTTGGAAGGTACGCCATTACCTCTTACTTGGCTTATTATACAATATGCTTGTGTTATATGTGTAGTAAAATACTTGGCATATGGTATTGGATGAAATGATTGTTCTGGTATGATATGTTGCATGATTTTCCATAATTATTGCTATGAACACATGAAACATAATATATCTGTTACATTATATCTAAGCACTTCAACTCTTTGGTAGTAAAGTGTTGGAAATAAGTACTTCAACTCTTTGGTAGTAAAGTACTTGGAAGTGATCCAACTATTTGGTAGTAGATCACATTGTGAAATGATCCAACTCTTTGGTAGTAGATCATAAAGGCCTTAATGCATTCAACTCTCAGGTAGTAAATGCATGGATGATATAATGGAAAATGTGCTTAAAATATGTGTTCTCTTTTGTTGATGAATATCTTTGTGCAAGTATACACTTTTCTTATATTCTTCTGTTACTGCCAAGTATATTAGTTTTATCTTATTGCCAAGATATGATGAGAGGTAAATAAAAGACACATAGGTGTACTCAGTACAATATTCATGAAATATTGTGCTGACGTGTACCACATGTAATCTTTTGTTTAGGTTGTGGCTATGCTCTTGAAGATGCATGATAATTGAGAGTTGTGTAGCGAGCTGATGTTCAGGTGGACCTGTTGTCTTAAGATCTTGTTGTTTAGTTGTAGTACATGTATATGTATAGTTTGTTGTTCAATATGTAATATCAAATGTTGTAACAATTCATGTTGTAATTATATGTTGAATGGTGAACATGTGTGTATGGTTTTATTATTGTTCATGTACATGTGCTACTATCGTTTCCTTATGACTTCCTCTAATTTTCTGCTTCTTAGCCTAGTGTGTGGTGTTTAAATTGGGATTCTCGCTGAGGTGAGGGTTTCAATTTGGACGTCGCACATCAGATTAAATTTTAGAAACTTCGGGGACGTCACAGGTGGTATCAGAGCATGAACAATAGAAAAGCCTGACATTTGCTCATCATGCAACTCAAAACTAAAGAACATTGAACCTTAATAATCTTTAGGGTTAGATTAGTCGTCTTTTAGAGACTAGATCTGACCTAGCCTCTAGGTTAGCACCTAGATGTCCGAGAACTAGGTCTAGACTGGTGCTTGTTGAGTAGCAAGTCCTGAGATGTCGTTCTTTCCTTGTAGTGCAGCGGTATGGGACGTTGCACTATTTGGAAATGACGTGCATCAAGGGAAGAGAAACCCTAGACATATTGCACACGTTGTCTAGAGTAGCTACACTAGTCTACCCCTTGTTCTCACCCTTTGCACTAGTTTTCATGACACTGTACTCTCTACTATGTGTGGGGCACTCGTTTCTGGATTTGGTTTTTGATTCCAATCGGATCGAACCTTGGTAGTTTTCTCTGATGCTTGTTTTATCGGAGAAAAACTATATAATATTTTATTATGTATATGTATTACAAAAATGTGTCCCCACACATGTACGAGTAGGAGGTGGTCATGCAACCTAAGTGAAAGTGAATGACATCAGTCTAGAAGAGAGTGTAGTTTTAGATTAGATGTCTAGAGCCTTATTTGGAATATATGATAGATGGATGAGATGAAATAAGTTTTGATGATATGATGTGGGTCTTATATAGAAGACATAAGATGTTTATGATGATATGTGATTGTCTTCGAGGACTTAAGTTCAGTTTGAGGATTTGATATAAGTTTTGATGATGCAAGTATGAGTTCTGTTATGAGATAAGATATGTTAAGTTAAGACAAGGTTGTGAGTCAGCATGGGCCTCAAGCTCTTTTACAAAGGAGGACCTCTAGTGTTAGGACCGGTTTGGGGTTAGCTCAAGAGAGAGCAAGACCCACAGGGAGAAGGTCAGAGAACCTAGACTCCACAATATGAGAAATATGTGATATGATATGTCCTAAACTAGAATACTCCTGAGTGATTGAGTTGAGTCGCTCTATGTATGATTCCTATAGTTTTCTTGAACCCTAGATGTCCTTGGGAGGACCAAATCCTAGAGACAGAGAGAGGTTGGATATATGTGCATGTGAACATGAATATGAATGCCTACCATCTGGGTGAGGGAGAGAGCCCAAGACCCTGGAGGAGGTAGCTATGTTAGTTCTGTGAAGCCTCATGCTCGGTTTGATGGTTTCCCACATAGGAATCTAGTGGTGTATATAAGAAAGTTTTGGGTAAGATGTGTCATGGGTAGAAGACCTATGAATATTATGTCATAGCATGTTTTGGTTTGTGCTTATGTGGCTAGAGCTTGTAAGGCTATCACTTGTGCCAATGAGGTAATCTGAAAACCCTAGACTAAGAGAGGAAAGATAAAGCATGTGCATATGAGACACTCACAGACATGAGTTAGCTCAGAGAGACTGAGCCTGGAACTACCCTCATGAGATGGGCCAGGAGAACCTCAATTGGACTAGATGATGTTTTGATATGTGTTTTATTACACACTCACCAAAGTTTGTTTAGCACAACCATGATAGAATAATTGTAAGGATGCAATCTAATATCAAGATGTGATATATGGCATGATGGAAACTTCGAGATGCTTTAATAAATATGAATGCATAAATTGTTAACCATACACATAAATAATGATGCTAAAGTGATATGGTTGGTTAATCTTGTGATGAAATCACTAGTAACTGTTGCAATTTAAGATGAACAATGAAATAAGATCATATGAATGAAATATGTTACATGAAGTGTTAAGCTTAGTGCTTAATAATGATAAAAATATAGTTTGAAAGTTAGCACAACATAATGATGGTGACACCTCAATATGATTCAGATGGATAAAGTGGGTTAACTTTAGTTAACGACCTCCTAAAAGACATATGTTAATGTAGAACATGTTCTAACAAATTAGCTCAATAATATGTTTATGACACCTTGATACAATCGGTTAAATTTAGTTAACTTCTGTGGAACATGTTAATATGATGTCGAAATCCTAATGCACGGGTTAAGGTAAGGGTGCAACCCTGATATATGAGATACGTCATGACATGATCGAAGTTTCTAAACCCAGAGTTTAACCTTGAACGGAGTGTTTGTGCACCAAGATGGTTGTAAACCCCCCTAATAGTGCTTTGGATACATGGTTCTAGGTAACCTTTACGGATATGTTACACATAGAATAGTGCCTACATGTGGATGAAGTCATGGTAGTTTTCCTTGGAGTAAGAATATGGTTGACTTTTGAGGACGAAAGTTCTTTTAAGATGTATATGATGTGACAAAGTGGTTTTTCTGGCTTAATTCCGAGGACGGAATTTCTTTTAAGGTGTGTAGGATGTGATGGAGTGGACTTTTAGAATCCTAAATGTCCAATGACATAAGTGAAATCATATGATTGAGCTATTTTGAGAGTTCCAAGATTTTGATGAAGTAGTTGTGTTGATGTGATGTTGATATCACGGTGAAGATCTCTCTTTTTATGCCTTTTGAGGAAATTTAATTGGATGGTATAACCATTGAGTTTTGGCACCAAATTTGAGTAGAAGGAAGATTGAGTAGTGAAGAAGCTATGGTTAAATTTTGGTGGCAATGGGGTCCTCCTAGAGAGAGATATTTAGGTTTGAAATGTGTGAAATAATGTGAATATTTATGACTGATGAACCAAGGTTCTGAGCAATTAGCCTAAGTTCTAATTTGCATCCTAGTATCACGTGCCCCATAAGATGGGAATTAACATCATGGCAGCCAGGTCATTATTCGATGTCTTGTGTTGGATGGTTAGATAGTAGTCTCGTAGATCAGAGACGGGTGACCGGAAGCACTAAGCCACCTCTTACTCCACGTCCTTGAACGTGGACTCGGACGTGTGTTTGGTAGTGTATGCAGTTCAGCCTCGAGGAGAAGAGTTGATCCCTCATAAGTACGGGGAGGCTCTCTATACTGGAGGTTATCGATACTTCTTCGTACTCCTCTCCTTTGGAAGTTGTAGCAGATAGCAAGAAAACCGAGAAGGGCGACGGGGAGAGAAACCCAGTTCTCGCAGGAGGAGGTCCTCACAGGAACTAGTGAGGATGTCCGTGATGAACTCGTGGAGGGAAGACGCCGTAGATAGAGACATCAAGCGGCAAGTCGATGAACCTCAGTCCACCGAGAAAGGAAAGGGGAGGGAAGACCGACGACGGCACGAGGACTGACGAAACGATGTCGACGCCATCAAGCAGGGAACGACGCACGTAGGCGTCAGGTTCAAGCACAGCGGCAAGGCTACAGCCCCACCCAGCAGCGAGATCGAGCATGTTTCGGGTGCTCGTTAAGGAGATCGAGAGGATGCCAATGAGGTGAAGGCATGACGCCATCTTGCCGGAGAAGATGATGGCCGCGAGAGATGGAGATCTACCAGAGGAGAACCTGACGGAGGCGGCCCTCATGAACAGAGCCCCACTGTGACTCCGGCGTCAAGCATGACGGATCAGAGTCCAGCCAGAAGCGGTGCCAGTGGGCGGACTCTTGCGTGAAGGGTGATTCCTTACGTGAAATCCCTACGGCAACGGCGTGCTGAGGGGCCGGAGGTGGAGCAGGTCGTCCACCGGAGCTCTTAGGAACTTTGGGTTGTGATTAGGAGATGCGATTGGAGATCGAGCCTTCACCGCAGATCCATCCTCATGACGACGACATACGCAGGCATCAAGCTTTGGGATCGCAGAGAACGCGATCTGTGAGAGAGGGAGCAAATAGGTCATCCAGCGCTCAAACCAGAAGCAAACCGGCCCAAAAAATTAGGAAAACTCAGAGCCTAGAGAAGCCGGTTCAAGCGAACCATTCAAGGAGGAGTGAGCCCACCCCCACCAAGTGACACGTGGTAGCGTTCCATTGGCTGAACAAGGTAAATGCTCAAATATATCCAGTTCTTAAATAATTCATAGAAATTAGCTCGAGCATCAGAAAAATATAAGTAAAATACTGAAATTCTCAGAAAAATATGTAGAACAATATAGAAGCATAATATCAGACTTTTGACGAAATAATATCAGTGATATCATGTAAGATATATAATGCTTAGTTCATGAGTAGTAAATACTAAATGATAACCTAAAATTATGGAAAAATATTTGTAAGGCTATAATTATGTTTATAATGCATATGATGTCAGTTACGGTCATGTTGATGTATGAAATCACGTAGTTTGCTTTATATGGATAATTAGGGCTAATAACCCTAAAGAAAATGCAATGAATACAAGCATGCTCAATAAATGATAGAATTTACAGAATAGACTCATATCAGTATCTGGAACCTCATATTTAAGTATGAGATCAGGATGATACACATAATTCATGTTATATGATAATGTTTGCCCTTAATGTGATATAAACCTTAATATGATTAATACATGTAACATAGGGTTAACATGTGCACATAATCATATGTAACCAGGTAATCAGATTATGTACTCTAATCTTGAATATAAGATCAGTAACCTAATTATAAGAAGACAAGTAATAATGTATATAACATAATGACTAAGTGAAACCCTAATGAACACGATTAGGGTTAAGATGAGATGTAAGAAGATGAGAACCTGATGATAGTATATGATCTTATCTTAATCAAGGTTGACCAAGGATATAGATGACATGAGGAAGATGTGTTTAGTATGATCTATCTCTTTGGAAGGTACGCCATTACCTCTTACTTGGCTTATTATACAATATGCTTGTGTTATACGTGTAGTAAAATACTTGGCATATGGTATTGGATGAAATGATTGTTCTGGTATGATATGTTGCATGATTTTCCATAATTATTGCTATGAACACATGAAACATAATATATTTGTTCCATTATATCTAAGCACTTCAACTCTTTGGTAGTAAAGTGCTGGAAATAAGTACTTCAACTCTTTGGTAGTAAAGTACTTGGGAGTAATCCAACTCTTTGGTAGTAGATCACATTGTGAAATGATCCAACTCTTTGGTAGTAGATCATAAAGGCCTTAATGCATTCAACTCTCAGGTAGTAAATGCATGGATGATATAATGGAAAATGTGCTTAAAATATGTGTTCTCTTTTTTTGATGAATATCTTTGTCCAAGTATACACTTTTCTTATATTCTTCTGTTACTGCCAAGTATATTAGTTTTATCTTATTGCCAAGATATGATGATAGGTAAATGAAAGACACGTAGGCATACTCAGTACAATATTCATGAAATATTGTGCTGACGTGTACCACATGTAATCTTTTGTTTAGGTTGTGGCTATGCTCTTGAAGATGCATGATAGTTGAGAGTTGTGTAGCGAGCTGATGTTCAGGTGGACCTATATGTATAGTTTGTTGTTCAATATGTAATATCAAATGTTGTAACAATTCATGTTGTAATTATATGTTGAATGGTGAACATGTGTGTATGGTTTTATTATTGTTCATGTACATGTGCTACTATCGTTTCCTTATGACTTCCTCTGATTTTCTGCTTCTTAGCCTAGTGTGTGGTGTTTAAATTGGGATTCTTGCTGAGGTGAGGGTTTCAATTTGGACGTCGCACATCAGATTAAGTTTTAGAAAATCCAGGGACGTCACAAGAACCTTCATCTTCAAGATAGCAAATGAGAGATGGGGAGGTGGTTGAAGTGAGAGCCTCACAAGATATACAAGTAGAAACTAGCTCTCTTACAAATCTCCTACTCACTCTAATGGATGTAGCAAGTGATTAAGCTTAGAGAGAGAGGGGAGGTTGTAGGAAGCACTCAACTATAGAATAGGAACCTCACAAAGAGTTTGCAATGAATGCTCAACCTTGGAATGAAGCCCAAGGGGTCCTATTTATAGCTGGGGATGCCTCTTAGCCTTTGGGAATACTTAAGAACGAAAACTAGCCGTTTTGTGGCTTGCAACGGATCTATTTTCACTTGTTGCAACTCCACAATGGCTAGAAACACTTTTCTGCACTTTTCCATACAGTGCAATCGGTCGAGTTTCTATGGGTGTAACTCGACCGATCAAGTAGGAGGCAAACCGATGTTCAAAGGATCGGTCGAGTTTGTCCTGAGGAAACTTGACCGACCATTCCAACTGGAAATGGCCTACTACCCAATCGGTCGATTTCTGTGAGTGCACAACTCGACCGATGCAATCTTCAGAAAATCGACCAAGGTGGATCGGTCGAGTTTCAGGGTGGGAAACTCGACCGACCAAGTGCCTGTAATTGATTTTCAAAGATGCATCTAAAGTGCTCTAATATTCGATCTAAGTGCTCCTGATATTTTTCTAAGCTTAATTACAAGTCATACAATCATTACAAGTGATTTACAACATGATTCTAATGGATATACATCATATTACAAAAAGGTGCACTTGTATGACTTCGACTTGTCTTTTCACCAATTTGAGATGCGCAAGTAAGGGCATTTGGAGTGTGTCTATACCTAATCTGAAATCACTCAAGTATATACATTAGACACCAATATGTGGAATGGTTAGTCATCATCAAAACACGGGTTTAGTCAATTTAGACGTGAGTCAACATTGACCTAATTGACCTTGAGTCAACAAACTCCCCCTTTTTGAAGACGACAAACCATTCCATAAATGTATTGAAAGCATTTAAGTAAATTCATACCTTTGGAGAAACCTAGGTGTTTCAATAGAATTGAGTTCATATGCTCCCCCTCAATTGATGTGCATGGAGTTTTCATACTCCCCCTCAATTGATGCTATTTCTCCTCCATGGTTAGCTTTCATAACATTTATAGAATACTATGTATTCTACTCATATATGTTCTACACATATATGTCTTCTCCCCTTTACCTTCTCCCTTTACATCAACATGCTTCTCCTCTTCATGTAAGCAAGATAGGCATTTAGAACATGGCAATATGCATATATAAAGATACCAAGGGAGTGCCAAAGAAAAAGGCTATTGGTTGAGAAAATCTAGTTGAGAGGGAAATTCTCACTCAATAAGCCAAATGTATATTCTGTGCACAGTGTTATCGGTCGAGTTCTGTGCATAGACAACTCGACCGATGACAGCTGCTGGCAACACTCTTGGTGCCTATCGGTCGAGTTTCAATAGGGAAAACTCGACCGACAGACCAGCTGTCAAGAAGCACATATATATCATAAAAACATATTTAAAGGCATGCTTAAAATATGACCCATATCCAAACATGTCTAAGCAAGTTAGTAATGCACTATAGAAGCATTCAAAACAGTTTTTGAGCAAGAGTGTGAAGAGAAACACAAAATACCACTTTTGACTCAAAAACCATATGTATAGGGCACACTAACTTGACAAAAACAAGTGAGAAAAGGTTATAAGAAAGAAAACCTTTACCTTTGTTCTTACCATTACTTTTCCACTTGTTGTCACCCTCTACACATCTCACCTTTCTTCTTTTATGTGGATTGACAAGTCAATTTGCAATTCAATAGCTCAAGTCAATCCATTTGCAAGTACCTACAAGAAGAAAGATGGAATGGTCCCCAATCATGTTTTTGGGTCCGAAGGGGTTAGTTTAGCAACCCAAATCCGATTGCTTTTGGGTGCTTTCCTAAAATGACAACAAGTAGAATAATGACCAAATTCATTGCAATAGTTGCATGTGCCCATAGTCTTGGAACTAGAGGATTCTCCATGGAATATTGGAGGTCCTTTATCTTTTTTGTTCCCTTGACTACTATCATACCCTAAACCATGTTTACCAATTTGTTTTGTAGTATAGTGTAGGATGTCATTAAGACTCTTTTTACCCACTAAGAATCTTTGCAAGTATGATCTCAAACTATCATTATCATGCTTAACAGAAGCAATAGTAGAAGACAAATTTTTGATATTATCTCTAGCATGCAAAAGATCATTTTCTAAGAAAAGAGATTTAGTTGAAAGAGAATCTCTATCAATATGAAGAGCAGCAACATCATTCTCTCTATTTATAGAACTAGAACAAGATTCATGCCCATAGATTTTAGCAAGCAAGGAGGCATTTTCTATTTCTAATTCATGCAAAACAAAATCTTTGTCCTTGTTTTCAGATTTAAGAACATCAATGTCATGAATGAGAGAATCAACAATTAAAGAATGCTCTTCATTAGAACTAGGCATGAGAGGTTGAGCTTTTAGAAATTTAATTTTATCAAGTAAACTAGCATTTTCAAGTTTAAGAGAGTCTACTTGACTAAGGCAATCATTTTTATCAATAAGCAAGCAAGAATTTGCATATTCAAGATCATCTAGTTCTATATGCAAATTATCGACAATTTTAGCAAGCTTTTTCTTTTTCTTTTTAGAAGACTTATAAGAGCCACAAATATCATGAATAATAGCAATTAAAAATTATTTATCTAAAGAGTCTAGATTTACCTCACTTGAGTCTTCACTTGTTGACGCTATAAGGGAAAAATGACATTCTCCTTCATCACTAGAGCTTGAGCTTGATCCTTCACATCAAATCTTCACTTGAGCTTGAGTTGGAGGAGCCACTTGAGCTTGATTGCCATTTCTTCTTGTGAAGATGGGACTTTTTTCCTTATGGGCAATCTTCCTTGTTGTGACCCTTCTTCCCACATGTGAAGCACCGTGTGGAGAAGGACTTACCTTTGTAGAGTTGACCATTGGAGTACATGGCATCTTCTTTAGCTTGAGAGGATGGAGAGACTTGTTCCATGATAGCTTCAATTCGAGCCTTCATTTCAGCCTTCTTCATTCTCTTTAGCTCTTTCTTCTCTTGTCTTTCTACTTCCTCCCTCTTGTCAAGTGTAGCTTCATGTGCTTGTAGATTTCCAATGAGCTCTTCAATAGGAATATCCCTAAGAGACCTTGCTTCTTCAATAGAAGTCACCTTGGATTCCCACCTCTTGGGGAGAGTTCTAAGGATCTTTGAGTTGATCTCTCCACTAGACATAGGATGTCCTAGAACAACAAGACCATTCAAGATGGTGTTGAGGCTTGAGTACATGTTGGCTATTCTTTCCTCCTTTCCCATCTTGAAGTTCTCAAGCAACCCTTTGAGCATGTAGACTTTGCTTTCCTTCCTTGATATGCCCCTTCATAAGTGATGCAAAGCTTAGTCCATACCTCGTAGGCCGTCTCACAAGAGGAAATCCAGTTGAACTCGGTGGGGGTCATAGAGGCATATAGGATGTGCATGGCTCTAGCATTCAACGTTGCTTTCATCAAGGTGACTTCATCCCATTCTTCAATATTTGTCTTTGGTAGAATGTATGGGCCTTTCACGATTTGCCACATCTCGAGACTTGATCCTTGGATGTAGAATTGAAGCCTTCTTATCCAATAGAGGAAATTGCTCCCATCAAAGATTGGAAGGCTGGTCGAGAGTCTCCCTCCTAGGTAGTCACCCATCTTCTCCTACTTATAGAATTATGCTTGGAGAAGACCCGCTCTGATACCACTTGTTGGATCCTAGATGGGTGTTTAGATGCTCTAGAGGGGGGGTGAATAGAGCTGAAAGCACTTAAATAAAACTCATTAAACCTTCAAAATATATGACAAGATAAGGTTGCTAAATAGGCAATTTGAGTGCAACTAAATCATGCATAGTAAGGATAAGAGAGATTGAACATGCACCAATTAGACAATCTATTTAGAGTGGTTCCACACTTCAAACTAGAAGTGTGTCAGTCCACTTGCCTAGAGAGGTCAACCTCTAGGACTTCCAACAATTGCACTCTTATATTCACTTATAAGACTTACAATACATGACCAACAAAGGACTTACCTATCCAATACAAAGAGTCTTCAACCTTACCAAGGACTTACCCACTTTGCAATAGTCTTCGGCCTTCTCCAAGGACTTAACCACTCTTGCACAAGTCTTCGGCCTTGCAGGAATTACCCAGTACTCTTCTTGGATCTTCTGCCTTTGACTTCACCTTCACTCGGAGAAGCTTCCACCAAGGACTTACCTACATGAGCAAGGAGTCTTCTGCCTTCACCAAGGGCTTACCCACTCTAGCTCCAAGTCTTTAGCCTTGATCTTTACCAAGGGACGCCTTCCCTTGTTCTTGTTCACCTCTCTTGGACAAGATAGAGAACCTTCATCTTCAAGATAGCAAATGAGAGATGGAGAGGTGGTGGAAGTGAGAGCCTCACAAGATATACAAGTAGAAACTAGCTCTCTTACAAATCTCCTACTCACTCTAATGGATGTAGCAAGTGATTGAGCTTAGAGAGAGAGGAGGATGTAGGAAGCACTCAACTATAGAATAGGAACCTCACAAAGAGTTTGCAATGAATGCTCAACCTTGTAATGAAGCCCAAGGGGTTCTATTTATAGCTGGGGATGCCTCTTAGCCTTTGGGAACACTTAAGAACAAAAACTATCCATTTTGTGGCTTGCAACGGATCTATTTTCACTTGTTGCAACTCCACAACGGCTAGAATCACTTTTCTGCACTTTTCCGTACAATGCAATCGGTCGAGTTTCTATGGGTGTAACTCGACCGATCAAGTAGGAGGCAAACTGATGTTCAAAGGATCGGTCGAGTTTGTCCTGAGGAAACTCGACCGACCATTCCAACTGGAAATGGCCTACTACCCAATCGGTCGAGTTCTTTGAGTGCACAACTCGACCGATGCAATCTTTAGAAAATCGACCAAGGTGGATCGGTCGAGTTTCAGGGTGGGAAACTCGACCGACCAAGTGCCTGTAATTGATTTTCAAAGAAGCATCTAAAGTGCTCTAATATTCGATCTAAGTGCTCTTGATATTTTTCTAAGCTTAATTACAAGTCATACAATCATTACAAGTGATTTACAACATGATTCTAATGGATATACATCATATTACAAAAAGGTGCACTTGTATGACTTTGACTTGTCTTTTCACCAATTTGAGATGCGCAAGTAAGGGCATTTGGAGTGTGTCTATACCTAATCTGAAATCACTCAAGTAGATACATTAGACACCAATATGTGGAATGGTTAGTCATCATCAAAACACGGGTTTAGTCAATTTAGACGTGAGTCAACATTGACCTAATTGACCTTGAGTAAAAAAATCCCCCTTTTTGAAGATGACAAACCATTCCATAAATGTATTGAAAGCATTTAAGTAAATTCATACCTTTGGAGAAACCTAGGGGTTTCAATAGAATTGAGTTCATATGCTCCCCCTCAATTGATGTGCATGAAGTTTTAATAGCTTCAATTTGAGCCTTCATTTCAGCCTTCTTCATTCTCTTTAGCTGTTTCTTCTCTTATCATTCTACTTCCTCCCTCTTGTCAAGTGTAGCTTCATGTGCTTGTAGATTTCCAATGAGCTCTTCAATAGGAATATCCCTAAGAGACCTTGCTTCTTCAATAGAAGTCACCTTGGATTCCCACCTCTTGGGGAGAGTTCTAAGGATCTTTGAGTTGATCTCTCCACTAGACATAGGATGTCCTAGAACAACAAGACCATTCAAGATGGTGTTCAGCCTTGAGTACATGTTGGCTATTCTCTCCTCCTTTCCCGTCTTGAAGTTCTCAAGCAACCCTTTTAGCATGTAGACTTTGCTTTCCTTCACTTGACCTGTCCCTTCATAAGTGATGCAAAGCTTTCTGCATACCTCACAGGCCGTCTCACAAGAGGAAATCCAGTAGAACTCGGTGGGGGTCATAGAGGCATATAGGATGTGCATGGCTCTAGCATTCAACGTTGATTTCATCAAGGTGGCTTCATCCCATTCTTCAATATTTGTCTTTGGTAGAATGTATGGGTTGTTCACCATTTGCCACATCTCGAGACTTGATCCTTGGATGTAGAAATGAAGCCTTCTTCTTCAATAGAGGAAATTTCTCCCATCAAAGATTGGAAGGCTGGTCGAGAGTCTCCCTCGTAGGTAGTCACCCATCTTCTCCAACTTGTTGAAGTATGCTTGGAGAAGACCCGCTCTGATACCACTTGTTGGATCCTAGATGGGTGTTTAGATGCTCTAGAGGGGGGGGGGTGAATAGAGCTGAAAGCACTTAAACAAAACTCATTAAACCTTCAAAATATATGACAAGATAAGGTTGCTAAATAGGCAATTTGAGTGCAACTAAATCATGCATAGTAAGGATAAGAGAGATTGAACATTCACCAATTAGACAATCTATTTAGAGTGGTTCCACACTTCAAACTAGAAGTGTGTCAGTCCACTTTCCTAGAGAGGTCAACCTCTAGGACTTCCAACAATTGCACTCTTATATTCACTTATAAGACTTACAATACATGACCAACAAAGGACTTACCTATCCAATACAAAGAGTCTTCAACCTTACCAAGGACTTACCCACTTTGCAATAGTCTTCGGCCTTCTCCCAGGACTTAACCACTCTTGCACAAGTCTTCGTCCTTGCAGGAATTACCCAGTACTCTTCTTGGATCTTCTGCCTTTGACTTCACCTTCACTCGGAGAAGCTTCCACCAAGGACTTACCTACATGAGCAAGGAGTCTTCTTCCTTCACCAAGGGCTTACCCACTCTAGCTCCAAGTCTTTAGCATTGATCTTTACCAAGGGACGCCTTCCCTTGTTCTTCTTAACCTCTCTTGGACAAGAGAGAGAACCTTCATCTTCAAGATAGCAAATGAGAGATGGAGAGGTGGTGGAAGTGAGAGCCTCACAAGATATACAAGTAGAAACTTGCTCTCTTACAAATCTCTTACTCACTCTAATGGATGTAGCAAGTGATTGAGCTTAGAGAGAGAGGAGGCTGTAGGAAGCACTCAACTATAGAATAGGAACCTCACAAAGAGTTTGCAATGAATGCTCAACCTTGTAATGAAGCCCAAGGGGTTCTATTTATAGCTGGGGATGCCTCTTAGCCTTTGGGAACACTTAAGAACAAAAACTATCCATTTTGTGGCTTGCAACGCATCTATTTTCACCTGTTGCAACTCCACAACGGCTAGAATCACTTTTCTGCACTTTTCCGTACAATGCAATCGGTCGAGTTTCTATGGGTGTAACTCGACCGATCAAGTAGGAGGCAAACTGATGTTCAAAGGATCGGTCGAGTTTGTCCTGAGGAAACTCGACCGACCATTCCAACTGGAAATGGCCTACTACCCAATCGGTCGAGTTCTTTGAGTGCACAACTCGACCGATGCAATCTTCAGAAAATCGACCAAGGTGGATCGGTCGAGTTTCAGGGTGGGAAACTCGACCGACCAAGTGCCTGTAATTGATTTTTAAAGAAGCATCTAAAGTGCTCTAATATTCGATCTAAGTGCTCTTGATATTTTTCTAAGCTTAATTACAAGTCATACAATCATTACAAGTGATTTACAACATGATTCTAATGGATATACATCATATTACAAAAAGGTGCACTTGTATGACTTTGACTTGTCTTTTCACCAATTTGAGATGCGCAAGTAAGGGCATTTGGAGTGTGTCTATACCTAATCTGAAATCACTCAAGTAGATACATTAGACACCAATATGTGGAATGGTTAGTCATCATCAAAACACGGGTTTAGTCAATTTAGACGTGAGTCAACATTGACCTAATTGACCTTGAGTCAAAAAACTCCCCCTTTTTGAAGATGACAAACCATTCCATAAAATGTATTGAAAGCATTTAAGTAAATTCATACCTTTGGAGAAACCTAGGGGTTTCAATAGAATTGAGTTCATATGCTCCCCCTCAATTGATGTGCATGAAGTTTTAATAGCTTCAATTTGAGCCTTCATTTCATCCTTCTTCATTCTCTTTAGCTGTTTCTTCTCTTGTCATTCTACTTCCTCCCTCTTGTCAAGTGTAGCTTCATGTGCTTGTAGATTTCCAATGAGCTCTTCAATAGGAATATCCCTAAGAGACCTTGCTTCTTCAATAGAAGTCACCTTGGATTCCCACCTCTTGGGGGTAGTTCTAAGGATATTTGAGTTGATCTCTCCACTAGACATAGGATGTCCTAGAACAGCAAGACCATTCAAGATGGTGTTGAGCCTTGAGTACATGTTGGATATTCTCTCCTCCTTTCCCATCTTGAAGTTCTCAAGCAACCCTTTGAGCATGTAGACTTTGCTTTCCTTCACTTGATCTGTCCCTTCATAAGTGATGCAAAGCTTTCTCCATACCTCATAGGCCGTCTCACAAGAGGAAATCCCGTTGAACTCGATGGGGTTCATAGAGGCATATAGGATGTGCATGGCTCTAGCATTCAACGTTGCTTTCATCAAGGTGGCTTCATCCCATTCTTCAATATTTGTCTTTGGTAGAATGTATGGGCTGTTCACCATTTGCCACATCTCGAGACTTGATCCTTGGATGTAGAATTAAAGCCTTCTTCTCCAATAGAGGAAATTGCTCCCATCAAAGATTGGAGGGCTGGTCGAAAGTCTCCCTCCTAGGTAGTCACCCATCTTCTCCTACTTGTTGAAGCATGCTTGGAGAAGACCCGCTCTGATACCACTTGTTGGATCCTAGATGGGTGTTTAGATGCTCTAGAGGGGGGTGAATAGAGCTGAAAGCACTTGAACAAAACTCATTAAACCTTCAAAATATATGACAAGATAAGGTCGCTAAATAAGCAATTTGAGTGCAACTAAATCATGCATAGCAAGGATAAGAGAGATTGAACATGCACCAATTCGACAAGCTATTTAGAGTGGTTCCACACTTCAAACTAGAAGTGTTCCAGTCCACTTGCCTAGAGAGGTCAACCTCTAGGACTTTCAACAATTGCACTCTTATATTCACTTATAAGACTTACAATACATGATCAACAAATGACTTACCTATCCAATACAAAGAGTCTTCAACCTTACCAAGGACTGACCCACTTTGCAAGAGTCTGCGGCCTTCTCCAAGGACTTACCCACTCTTGCACAAGTCTTCGGCCTTGCAGGAATTACCCACTCTTCTTGGATCTTCCGCCTTTGACTTCACCTTCACTCGGAGAAGCTTCCACCAAGGACTTACCTACTTGAGCAAGGAGTCTTCTGCCTTCACCAAGGGCTTACCCATTCTAGCTCCAAGTCTTTAGCCTTGATCTTCACCAAGGGACGCCTTCCATTATTCTTCTTCACCTCTCTTGGACAAGAGAGAGAACCTTCATCTTCAAGATAGCAAATGAGAGATGGAGAGGTGGTGGAAGTGAGAGCCTCACAAGATATACAAGTAGAAACTAGCTCTCTTACAAATCTCCTACTCACTCTAATGGATGTAGCAAGTGATTAAGCTTAGAGAGAGAGAGGAGGCTGTAGGAAGCACTCAACTATAGAATAGGAACCTCACAAAGAGTTTGCAATGAATGCTCAACCTTGGAATGAAACCCAAGGGGTCCTATTTATAGCTGGGGATGCCTCTTAGCCTTTGGGAACACTTAAGAATGAAAACTAGCCGTTTTGTGGCTTGCAACGGATCTATTTTCACTTGTTGCAACTCCACAACGGCTAGAAACACTTTTCTGCACTTTTCCGTACAGTGCAATCGGTCGAGTTTCTATGGGTGTAACTCGACCGATCAAGTAGGAGGCAAACCGATGTTCAAAGGATCGGTCGAGTTTGTCCTGAGGAAACTCGACCGACCATTCCAACTGGAAATGGCCTACTACCCAATTGGTCGAGTTTTGTGAGTACACAACTCGACCGATGCAATCTTCAGAAAATCGACCAAGGTGGATCGGTCGAGTTTCAGGGTGGGAAACTCGACCGACCAAGTGCCTGTAATTGATTTTCAAAGATGCATCTAAAGTGCTTTAATATTCGATCTAAGTGCTCATGATATTTTTCTAAGCTTAATTACAAGTCATACAATCATTACAAGTGATTTACAACATGATTCTAATGGATATACATCATATTACAAAAAGGTGCACTTGTATGACTTTGACTTGTCTTTTCACCAATTTGAGATGTGCAAGTAAGGGCATTTTAAGTGTGTCTATACCTAATCTGAAATCACTCAAGTAGATACATTAGACACTAATATGTGGAATGGTTAGTCATCATCAAAACACGGGTTTAGTCAATTTAGACGTGAGTCAACATTGACCTAATTGACCTTGAGTCAACAAACTCCCCCTTTTTGAAGATGACAAACCATTCCATAAATGTATTGAAAGCAGTTAAGTAAATTCATACCTTTGGAGAAACCTAGGGGTTTCAATAGAATTGACTTCATATGCTCCCCCTCAATTGATGCGCATGGAGTTTTCATACTCCCCCTCAATTGATGCTATTTCTCCTGCATGGTTAGCTTTCATAACATTTATAGAATACTATGTCTTCTACTCATATATGTTCTACACATATATGTCTTATCCCCTTTACCTTCTCCCTTTACATTAACATACTTCTCCTCTTCATGTAAGACATGCCTTCTTCCCCTTTTAAAAGAAGACATACCTTTCTCCCCCTTTGTCATTTCAAAAAGGGGTTATGAAGAAAATAAGAAACATCACTTGTTAAAGAGAAAGGAGATGACGCAAATATATAAGGAGAGTAGAAGAGCACGGATAGGGTCTTGTCCAAGCATAGAATGAAAAGCAAGTTAAAGCATATACTTGAACAACCCAAAAATACAAGACAAAGTGCTACAGAAAAACAATAAATCACAATTTTGACCCTCAAGATGATGTAATTTGACCAAAAACCATCGGAGCTCATTGCAAAGCGATGAGTCTTGCTCAGAAGGTCGTTTCTGCATGAAAAACACTAGTCTTGCACCAAAAACTGAAATTGGAGCAAAATCTGCATAAAAATCCATAAATACTCCAATTCCCACATATCATGTAGATCTATGTACCCTGCACCACAATGTTATACAAGCAACTCAAGATAGTAGATATTCAATTTAAGGGACAATCTTGAGCATGTATGAGACAAGAAACAAGCATAGCATATAGATGAGAAAAGAAGCCAATTATAAATAAGGTTAGAACTACATGTATATGAACTACTAGTAGATGATATCACAAGTTAGGACTACTAGTAGGATCTAGATCATAGCAAGAGATACCAAAAGATACACAAGATAAATCAAGCTATGAGTAGATGAAGAGATATATCCAAACAAAGAGATATGCAATTTTAGAAGCATGAAAGGATATAACTCACAAGATATGCATCCTTACCAAAAGATGATTACCCCTAAGAACCTCAAGGTTGTATCAAAAAACGATATACACCCAGAAAGATGTAGCAAGTTAGAGCACAACGGAAGCAATTTAAGACACAACCAAGAGATCCAAAGAGATCATCATCAAAACCTGCACAACAACTCAAAGCAAGAAATTGCAAGATATAGATATATCAATTTAGAGCAATTTGAAAGATAGAGTTGTAAGCAAGATAGGCATTTAGAACATGGCAATATGCATATATAAAGATACCAAGGGAGTGCCAAAGAATAAGGCTATTGGTTGAGAAAATCTAGTTGAGAGGGAAATTCTCACTCAATAAGACAAATGTATATTCTGTGCACAGTGTTATCGGTCGAGTTCTGTGCATAGACAACTCGACCGATGACAGCTGCTGGCAACACTCTTGGTGCCTATCGGTCGAGTTTCAATAGGGCAAAGTTGATCGACAGACCAGCTGTCAAGAAGCACATATATATCATAAAAACATATTTAAAGGCATGCTTAAAATACAAACCATATCCAAACATGTCTAAGCAAGTTAGTAATGCACTATAGAAGAATTAGAAATAGTTTTTGAGCAAGAGTGTGAAGAGAAACACAAAATACCACTTTTGACTCAAAAACCATATGTATAGTGCACACTAACTTGGAATAAACAAATGAGAAATGGTTATAAGCAAGAAAACCTTTACCTTTGTTCTTACCATTCCTTTTCCACTTGTTGTCACCCTCTACACATCTCACCTTTCTTCTTTTATGTGCATTGACAAGTCAATTTGCAATTCAATAGCTCAAGTCAATCCATTTGCAAGTACCTACAAGAAGAAAGATGGAATGGTCCCCAATCATGTTTTTGGGTCCGGAGGGGTTAGTTTAGCAACCCAAATCCGATAGCTTTTGGGTGCTTTCCTAAAAGGACAACAAGTAGAATAATGACCAAATTCATTGCAATAGTTACATGTGCCCATAGTCTTAGAACTAGAGGATTCTCCATGGAATATTGGAGGTCCTTTATCTTTGTTGTTCCCTTGACTACTATCATACCCTAAACCATGTTTACCAATTTGTTTAGTAGTATGGTGTAGGATGTCATTAAGACTCTTTTTACCCACTAAGAATATTTGCAAGGATGATCTCAAACTATCATTATCATGCTTAAGGGAAGAAATAGTAGAAGACAAATTTTTGATATTATCTCTAGCATGCAAAAGATCATTTTCTAAGAAAAGAGATTTAGTTGAAAGAGAATCTCTATCAATATGAAGAGCAGCAACATCATTCTCTTTATTTGTAGAACTAGAACACGATTCATGACCATAGATTTTAGCAAGCAAGGAGGCTTTTTCTATTTCTAATTCATGCAAAACAAAATCTTTGTCCTTGTTTTCAGATTTTAGAACATCAATGTCATGCATGAGAGAATCAATAATTAAAGTATGCTCTTCATTAGAACTAGGCATGAGAGGTTGAGCTTTTAGAAATTTAATTGTATCAAGTAAACTAGCATTTTTATGTTTAAAAGAGTCTACTTGACTAAGACAATCATTTTTATCAATAAGCAAGCAAGAATTTTCATATTCAAGATCATCTAGTTCTATATGCAAATTATCAAAAATTTTAGCAAGCTTTTTATTTTTCTTTTTAGAAGACTTATAAGAGGCACAAATTTCATGAATAATAGCAATTAAAGATTCTTTATCTAAAGAGTCTAGATTTACCTCACTTGAGTCTTCACTTGTTGACGCTATAAGGGAAAAATGGCATTCTCCTTCATCACTAGAGCTTGAGCTTGATCCTTCACATGAATCTTCACTTGAGCTTGAGTTGGAGGAGCCACTTGAGCTTGATTGCCATTTCTTCTTGTGAAGATGGGTCTTTTTTCCTTGTGGGCAATCTTCCTTGTAGTGACCCTTCTTCCCACATGTGTAGCACCGTGTGGAGGAGGACTTACCTTTGTAGAGTTGACCTTTGGAGTACATGGCATCTTCTTTAGCTTGAGAGGATGGAGAGACTTGTTCCATGATAGCTTCAATTTGAGCCTTCATTTCAGCCTTCTTCATTCTCTTTATCTCTTTCTTCTCTTGTCTTTCTACTTCCTCCCTCTTGTCAAGTGTAGCTTCATGTGCTTGTAAATTTCCAATGATCTCTTCAATAGGAATATCCCTAAGAGACCTTCCTTCTTCAATAGAAGTCACCTTGGATTCCCACCTCTTGGGGAGAGCTCTAAGGATCTTTGAGTTGATCTCTCCACTAGACATAGGATGTCCTAGAACAAAAAGACCATTCAAGATGGTGTTGAGCCTTGAGTACATGTTGGCTATTCTATCCTCCTTTCCCATCTTGAAGTTCTCAAGCAACCCTTGGATCATGTAGACTTTGCTTTCCTTCACTTGATCTGTCCCTTCATAAGTGATGCAAATCTTTCTCCATACCTCATAGGCCGTCTCACAAGTGGAAATCCAATAGAACTCAGTGGAGCTCATAGAGGCATATAGGATGTGCATGGCTCTAGCATTCAACGTTGCTTTCATCAAGGTGGCTTCATCCCATTCTTCAATATTTGTCTTTGGTAGAATGTATGGGCTGTTCACCATTTGCTACATCTCGAGACTTGATCCTTGGATGTAGAATTGAATCCTTCTTCTCCAATAGAGGAAATTGCTCGCATCAAAGATTGGAAGGCTGGTCGATAGTCTCCCTCCTAGGTAGTCACCCATCTTCTCCTACTTGTTGAAGTATGCTTGGAGAAGACCCGCTCTGATACCACTTGTTGGATCCTAGATGGGTGTTTAGATGCTCTAGAGGGGGGTGAATAGAGTTGAAAGCACTTAAACAAAACTCATTAAACCTTCAAAATATATGACAAGATAAGGTTGCTAAATAGGCAATTTGAGTGCAACTAAATCATGCATAGCAAGGATAAGAGAGATTGAACATGCACCAATTAGACAAGCTATTTAGAGTGGTTCCACACTTCAAACTAGAAGTGTGTCAGTCCACTTTCCTAGAGAGGTCAACCTCTAGGACTTCCAACAATTGCACTCTTATATTCACTTATAAGACTTACAATACATGACCAACAAAGGACTTACTTATCCAATACAAAGAGTCTTCAACCTTACCAAGGACTTACCCACTTTGCAAGAGTCTACAGCCTTCTCCAAGGACTTACTCACTCTTTCACAAGTCTTCGCCCTTGCAGTAATTACCCACTCTTCTTGGATCTTCCGCCTTTGACTTCACCTTCACTCGGAGAAGCTTCCACCAAGGACTTACCTACTTGAGCAAGGAGTCTTCTGCCTTCACCAAGGGCTTACCCACTCTAGCTCCAAGTCTTTAGCCTTGATCTTCACCAAGGGACGCCTTCCCTTGTTCTTCTTCACCTCTCTTAGACAAGAGAGAGAACCTTCATCTTCAAGATAGCAAATGAGAGATGGGGAGGTGGTGGAAGTGAGAGCCTCACAAGATATACAAGTAGAAACTAGCTCTCTTACAAATCTCCTACTCACTCTAATGGATGTAGCAAGTGATTAAGCTTAGAGAGAGAGAGGAGGCTATAGGAAGCACTCAACTATAGAATAGGAACCTCACAGAGAGTTTGCAATGAATGCTCAACCTTAGAATGAAGCCCAAGGGGTCCTATTTATAGCTGGGGATGCCTCTTAGCCTTTGGGAACACTTAAGAACGAAAACTAGCCATTTTGTGGCTTGCAACAGATCTATTTTCACTTGTTGCAACTCCACAATGGCTAGAAACAGTTTTCAACACTTTTCCGTACAGTGCAATCAGTCGAGTTTCTATGGGTGTAACTCGACCGATCAAGTAGGAGGCAAACCGATGTTCAAAGGATCGGTCGAGTTTGTCCTGAGGAAACTCGACCGACCATTCCAACTAGAAATGGCCTACTACCCAATCGGTCGAGTTCTGTGAGTGCACAACTCGACCGATGCAATCTTCAGAAAATCGACCAAGGTGGATCGGTCGAGTTTCAGGGTGGGAAACTCAACCGACCAAGTGCCTGTAATTGATTTTCAAAGATGCATCTAAAGTTCTCTAATATTCGATCTAAGTGCTCCTGATATTTTTCTAAGCTTAATTACAAGTCATACAATCATTACAAGTGATTTACAACATGATTCTAATGGATATACATCATATTACAAAAAGGTGCACTTGTATGACTTTGACTTGACTTTTCACCAATTTGAGATGCGCAAGTAAGGGCATTTGGAGTGTGTCTATACCTAATATGAAATCACTCAAGTAGATACATTAGGCACCAATATGTGGAATGGTTATTCATCATCAAAACACGGGTTTACTCAATTTAGACGTGAGTCAACATTGACCTAATTGACCTTGAGTCAACAAACTCCCCCTTTTTGAAGATGACAAACCATTCCATAAATGTATTGAAAGCATTTAAGTAAATTCATACCTTTGGAGAAACCTAGGGGTTTCAATAGAATTGAGTTCATATGCTCCCCCTCAATTGATGCGCATGGAGTTTTCATACTCCCCCTCAATTGATGCTATTTCTCCTGCATGGTTAGCTTTCATAACATTTATAGAATACTATGTCTTCTACTCATATATGTTCTACACATATATGTCTTCTCCCCTTTACCTTCTCCCTTTACATGAACATGCTTCTCCTCTTCATGTAAGACATGCCTTCTTCCTCTTTTAAAAGAAGACATACCTTTCTCCCCCTTTGTCATTTCAAAAAGGGGTTATGAATAAAATAAGAAACATCACTTGTTAAAGAGAAAGGAGATGACGCAAATATATAAGGAGAGTAGAAGAGCACGGACAGGGTCTTGTCCAAGCATAGAAAAAAAAGCAAGTTAAAGCATATACTTGAACAACCCAAAAATACAAGATAAAGTGTTGTAGAAAAATAATAAATCACAATTTTGACCCTCAAGATGATGGAATTTGACCAAAAACCATCGGAGCTGATTGCATGAGTCTTGCTCAGAAGGTCGTTTCTGCATGAAAAACACTAGTCTTGCACCAAAAACTGAAATTGGAGAAAAATCTACATAAAAATCCATAAATACTCCAATTCCCACATATCATGTAGATCTATGTACCCTGCACCACAATGTTATGCCAGCAACTCAAGATAGTAGATATTCAATTTAAGGGACAATCTTGAGCATGTATGAGACAAGAAACAAGCATAGCATATAGATGAGCAAAGAAGCCAATTATAAATAAGGTTAGAACTACATGTATATGAACTACTAGTAGATGATATCACAAGTTAGCACTACTAGTAAGATCTAGATCATAGCAAGAGATACCAAAAGATACACAAGATAAAGCAAGCTATGAGTAGATGAAGAGATATATCCAAACAAAGAGATATGCAATTTTAGAAGCATGAAAGGATATAACTCACAAGATATGCATCCTTACCAAAAGATGATTACCCCTAAGAACCTCAAGGTTGTATCAAAACAAGATATACACCCAGAAAGATGTAGAAAGTTAGAGCACAACGGAAGCAATTTGACACACAACCAAGAGATCCAAAGAGATCATCATCAAAACCTGCACAACAACTCAAAGCAAGAAATTGCAAGATATAGATATATCAATTTAGAGCAATTTGAAAGATAGAGTTGTAAGCAAGATAGGAATTTAGAACATGGAAATATGCATATATAAAGATACCAAGGGAGTGCCAAAGAATAAGGCTATTGGTTGAGAAAATCTAGTTGAGAGGGAAATTCTCACTCAATAAGCCAAATGTATATTCTGTGCACATTGTTATCGGTTGAGTTTTGTGCATAGACAACTCGACCGATGACAACTGCTGGCAACACTCTTGGTGGCTATCGGTCCAGTTTCAATAGGGCAAACTCGATCGACAGACCAGATGTCAAGAAGCACATATATATCATAAAAACATATTTAAAGGCATGCTTAAAATACAAACCATATCCAAACATGTCTAAGCAAGTTATTAATGCACTATAGAAGCATTCGAAACAGATTTTGAGAAAGAGTGTGAAGAGAAACACAAAATACCACTTTTGACTCAAAAACCATATGTATAGTGCACACTAACTTGACAAAAACAAGTGAGAAATGGTTATAAGCAAGAAAACCTTTACCTTTGTTCTTACCATTCCTTTTCCACTTGTTGTCACCCTCTACACATCTCACCTTTCTTCTTTTATGTGGATTGACAAGTCAATTTGAAATTCAATAGCTCAAGTCAATCCATTTGCAAGTACCTACAAGAAGAAAGATGGAATGGTCCCCAATCATGTTTTTGGGTCCGGAGGGGTTAGTTTAGCAACCCAAATCCGATTGCTTTTGGGTGCTTTCCTAAAAGGACAACAAGTAGAATAATGACCAAATTCATTGCAATAGTTGCATGTGCCCATAGTCTTGGAACTAGAGGATTCTCCATGGAATATTGGAGGTCCTTTATCTTTGTTGTTCCCTTGACTACTATCATACCCTAAACCATGTTTACCAATTTGTTTAGTAGTATGGTGTAGGATGTCATTAAGACTCTTTTTACCCACTAAGAATCTTTGCAAGGATGATCTCAAACTATCATTATCATGCTTAAGGGAAGCAATAGTAGAAGACAAATTTTTTATATTATCTCTAGCATGCAAAAGATCATTTTCTAAGAAAAGAGATTTAGTTGAAAGAGAATCTCTATCAATATGAAGAGCAGCAACATCATTCTCTCTATTTGTAGAACTAGAACAAGATTCATGCCCATAGATTTTAGCAAGCAAGGAGGCATTTTTTATTTCTAATTCATGCAAAACAAAATCTTTGTCCTTGTTTTCAGATTTAAGAACATCAATGTCATGCATGAGAGAATCAACAATTAAAGTATGCTATTCATTAGAACTAGGCATGAGAGGTTGAGCTTTTAGAAATTTAATTTTATCAAGTAAACTAGCATTTTCAAGTTTAAGAGAGTCTACTTGACTAAGACAATCATTTTTTTAAATAAGAAAGCAAGAATTTGCATATTTAAGGTCATCTAGTTCTATATGCAAATTATCAACAATTTTAGCAAGCTTTTTATTTTTTTTAGAAGACTTATAAGAGGCACAAATATCATGAATAATAGCAATTAAAGATTCTTTATCTAAAGAGTCTAGATTTACCTCACTTGAGTCTTCACTTGTTGACGTTATGAGGGCAAAATGGCATTCTCCTTCGTAACTAGAGCTTGAGCTTGATCCTTCACATGAATCTTCACTTGAGCTTGAGTTGGAGGAGCCACTTGAGCTTGATTGCCATTTCTTCTTGTGAAGATGGGTCTTTTTTCCTTGTGGGCAATCTTCTTTGTAGTGACCCTTCTTCCCACATGTGAAGCACCGTGTGGAGGAGGACTTACCTTTGTAGAGTTGACCTTTGGAGTACATGGCATCTTCTTTAGCTTGAGAGGATGGAGAGACTTGTTCCATGATAGCTTCAATTTGAGCCTTCATTTCAGCCTTCTTCATTCTCTTTATCTCTTTCTTCTCTTATCTTTCTACTTCCTCCCTCTTGTCAAGTGTAGCTTCATGTGCTTGTAGATTTCCAATGAGCTCTTCAATAGTAATATCCCTAAGAGACCTTGCTTCTTCAATAAAAGTCACCTTGGATTCCCACCTCTTGGGGAGAGTTCTAAGGATCTTTGAGTTGATCTCTCCACTATACATAGGATGTCCTAGAACAACAAGACCATTCAAGATGGTGTTGAGCCTTGAGTACATGTTGGATATTCTCTCCTCCTTTCCCATCTTGAAGTTCTCAAGCAACCCTTTGAGCATGTATACTTTGCTTTCCTTCACTTGATATGTCCCTTCATAAGTGATGCAAAGCTTTCTCCATACCTCATAGGCCGTCTCACAAGAGGAAATCCAGTAGAACTCGGTGGGGGTCATAGAGGCATATAGGATGTGCATGGCTCTAGCATTCAACGTTGCTTTCATCAAGGTGGCTTCATCCCATTCTTCAATATTTATCTTTGGTAGAATGTATGGGCTGTTCACCATTTGCCACATATCGAGACTTGATCCTTGGATGTAGAATTGAAGCCTTCTTCTCCAATAGAGGAAATTGCTCCCATCAAAGATTGGAAGGATGGTCGAGAGTCTCCCTCCTAAGTAGTCACCCATCTTCTCCTACTTGTTGAAGTATGCTTGGAGAAGACCCACTCTGATACCACTTGTTGGATCCTAGATGGGTGTTTAGATGCTCTAGAGGGGGGGTGAATAGAGCTGAAAGCACTTAAACAAAACTCATAAAACCTTCAAAATATATGACAAGATAAGGTTGCTAAATAGGCAATTTGAGTGCAACTAAATCATGCATAGCAAGGATAAGAGAGATTGAACATGCACCAATTAGACAAGCTATTTAGAGTGGTTCCACACTTCAAACTAGAAGTGTGTCAGTCCACTTGCCTAGAGAGGTCAACCTCTAGGACTTCCAACAATTGCACTCTTATATTCACTTATAAGACTTACAATACATGACCAACAAAGGACTTACCTATCCAATACAAATAGTCTTCAACCTTACCAAGGACTTACCCATTTTGCAAGAGTCTTCGGCCTTCTCCAAGGACTTACCCACTCTTGCACAAGTCTTCGGCCTTGCAGGAATTACCCACTCTTCTTGGATCTTCCGCCTTTGACTTCACCTTCACTCGGAGAAGCTTCCACCAAGGACTTACCTACTTGAGCAAGGAGTCTTCTGCCTTCACCAAGGGCTTACCCACTCTAGCTCCAAGTCTTTAGCCTTGATCTTCACCAAGGGACACCTTACCTTGTTCTTTTCACCTCTCTTGGACAAGAGAGAGAAGCTTCATCTTCAAGATAGAAAATGAGAGATGGGGAGGTGGTGGAAGTGAGAGCCTCACAAGATATACAAGTAGAAACTAGCTCTCTTACAAATCTCCTACTCACTCTAATGGATGTAGCAAGTGATTAAGCTTAGAGAGAGAGAGAGGAGGCTGTAGGAAGCACTCAACTATAGAATAGGAACCTCACAAAGAGTTTGCAATGAATGCTCAACCTTGGAATGAAGCCGAAGGGGTCCTATTTATAGCTGGGGATGCCTCTTAGCCTTTGGGAACACTTAAGAACGAAAACTAGCCATTTTGTGGCTTGCAACAGATCTATTTTCACTTGTTGCAACTCCACAACGGCTAGAAACACTTTTCTGCACTTTTCTGTACAGTGCAATCGGTCGAGTTTCTATGGGTGTAACTCGACCGATCAAGTAGGAGGCAAACCGATGTTTAAAGGATCGGTCAAGTTTGTCCTGAGGAAACTCGACCGACCATTCCAAATGGAAATGGCCTACTACCCAATCGGTCGAGTTCTTTGAGTGCACAACTCGACCGATGCAATCTTCAGAAAATCGACCAAGGTGGATCGGTCGAGTTTCAGGGTGGGAAACTCGACCGACCAAGTGCCTGTAATTGATTTTCAAAGATGCATCTAAAGTGGTCTAATATTCGATCTAAGTGCTCCTGATATTTTTCTAAGCTTAATTACAAGTCATACAATCATTACAAGTGATTTACAACATGATTCTAATGGATATACATCATATTACAAAAAGGTGCACTTGTATGACTTTGACTTGTCTTTTCACCAATTTGAGATGCGCAAGTACGGGCATTTGGAGTGTGTCTATACCTAATATGAAATCACTCAAGTATATACATTAGACACCAATATGTGGAATGGTTAGTCATCGTCAAAACACGGGTTTAGTCAATTTAGACGTGAGTCAACATTGACCTAATTGACCTTAAGTCAAAAAACTCCCCCTTTTTGAAGATGACAAACCATTCCATAAATGTATTGAAAGCATTTAAGTAAATTCATACCTTTGGAGAAACCTAGGGGTTTCAATAGAATTGAGTTCATATGCTCCCCCTCAATTGATGCGCATGAAGTTTTCATACTCCCCCTCAATTGATGTTATTTCTCCTTCATGGTTAGCTTTCATAACATGTAACATCCCTGACCTGGGTTATAACCTAACCCTGGAAGTTTTGCCTAAATATGTAATTATATACTTGTGAATATTCCTTGTCATGTAATTAAGTTCCTCGGGAACATTTACTTTCAATTTTTGCTCCTTTAAATGTAAAGTTGTAGCATTGTTTTGTAGTGTAGGGACCTATGTGCAAATTACCCAGTTAAAGGGGTTAACTTGCAATGTTCACAGGTTGAGATGTTCTTATGATAATAAGACATCATATGAGTGAATATGATGAGGTAAGATGGATTTTCCAAGCTTGGGCATCAAGATGCAGCTTGTGGAATGATCCTTGTGCTTAAAAAAAAACCTAATTTGGAGTAAAGTGCAATTTACCCAAATTGAGGGGTGCAATTTGTAAAATACTTCATCTAGAACATCTTTTATAACTCTTTTCATCATTTAGAGTATAAATGATGAAAGGGACACATCAATGAACAATCAGATAAGAAAAATGATCTTTGTGATAAAAATCACCTAATATGGGTATGGAGACCTTTCATGTATGTACCTTAGTTGAAAGTTGGCTTTCTTTACCCTTAGATCTTGAGATTTCATGAGCTTTGCATAAGTTTAGATGAGTTTGGACGTGCCCTTGAGCAAGGAGGGACTTAGATGTAAATTCCATGCTTTAGAGGTCCTTATGGTGTAAAAAGGCCTAAAGTATATAAGCCTTCTCCCTTGCAACAAGTGAACGGATCTTTCATTTCCTTCACTTCTTCTCTTCCTTCTCAACTGACCAAGGCTAGCTCTGGAGCAGAGAAGGACGACCAAGGGTCCTAGGTAAGTTTAGATCACCCCTTTTTGCTTGAATTCATTGAGGAAACTCGTTTTCAAGGTTGGATTCATGGCTAGCTCACCTAGCTCTATCTTTCTAGCCTTTCCTTCCCAACGTTTCCTTGGAGAATTCACCTTGGCCGATCTGTGGAGCTCTAAGACGCCATTAAAGCTTGGAGCTTGAAAGCTTGGAGCTCAAGGAACAACCTTTAGGCGGGTTTTATAACTCTAAACTCTTTGCTTTATATGCATATTTTGTTCTTGCAATTTAGCAATTAGTTCTTCTTCTACCTCTCTTCTTTCTTGCACTTTTGCAAGAAAAACGGTGGAATAACTGACCTTGACAGAGGTTGAAGATGATGGGCGTGAATTCCTAGGTTACTTTATCATACGGACTTGGACCCTCTTGGTCCAAACGGTTGCAAACCATTTAAGGTCAAACAGTTTCAAACCGTTTGCCCTCAAACGACCTTGCAAGACCGTTTGGATTGAAATGGTCTCAAGACCATTTGATAGGGTTGACCAAGGGACGACCGTTTGAGGGTATGTTGGTAATATACGGAATTTCATTCCTGCAAAGAATCAAAGTTGAATTCTTAACCAATTGAGAGTTGAAGGCACTTCAACATCCTAACCCTAATCGGGTTGAAATTGTTGTTTTTAAACATAGATCTTGTTGAATTTTGGGTTGAAGGACCCAAACGGTCTCAAGACCATTTGGGGGTTCTTCCAAATGGTCTCAATACCGTTTGGGCACAACCCAAGACCATTTGGAGGTCTAGGGTTGAGATAATCTAATGGTTTGAAGGTCCAATTGCATTAAGTTTATGAATTGATAAAATTACTGATTTTAGACCTAATTGGAGTTCAACCCTAATCCAACCGACTTGGTTTTTGGTCAAACTTTGGGCAAACGGTCTCAAGACCATTTGGATGATGTCCAAACGATCTCAAAACCGTTTGGGCCAAGTTTGGGCCCAAATGGAGGTCAATTGATTGGTTCAACCTTGAATTGATTCACATTGTTGAATATTGATGACCATACGATTTGAAACCCTAATTGAGGTGGACTTAACCCTAATTGGCCTTCAATTGAGGGTTAATTTGGTTTCCAAGTGATTGAGGTTCATCCTAATTGACTCAATTTATAAGTGGTTAACATGGCTTTGGCCAAGTGAGGGCTTCAACATACTTAATTATAAACAATTGTAACTTTTGAACCTAGTTGGAGGTCCAAACGGTCTCAAGACCGTTTGAGGCCAAACGGTCTCAAGACCATTTGGGGCCAAACGGTCTCAAGACCGTTTGGGATCAAATGATCTCAAGGTCGTTTGGACCAATCGATCTCAAGATACTTTGATCAAACGGTTTCAAACCGCATGATCTTCAAACAGTTTGAAAGTCAAAACGGTCAACTCACCCAAACGGTCTCAAGACCGTTTGAGGTCAAACGGTCTCAAGACCTTTTGAGGAAAAATGGTCTCAAGACCGTTTGACACCAAACGGTCTCAAGACCGTTTGGTGGTTGAAGGTTGAAACCGTTTGAAGGTGTTCAAGGTGGTTTGTGCTTAATCAATTGATGGTGTAATTGGTTCAATGGTGACTTAATCTAAATCCTAATGGTAACCTAGGTCATTAAGGGACTAAGAGGTTAATGAATTGACCCATGATGGTGATCATGAGGTAAATTACCAAAATACCCTTGAGGGGTTTAATTGAGTAATACCTTGTTCTAATCAAACCCTAATCACATGATAGTGATGTTTTGGCTTATGCTAGTCAATGAGGACTTAACCCAACCTGATCTAGAGTGGTGTTGTCACCATCTACTAGTATGAGGAGAGAGAAAGTATCCTAAGAGAGAGAAAGTACCCTTTTATGGTGGAAACTCAAGTAAGATACCTTCAATACACATGAATGTGCATGTTTAGGGTATGATCCACCTATGTGAGATCATGGAAACCCTAATTATGATGTTTAGTGAATCTTAATCCTATTTTAGAGCTTTAATGATGATGTTTCTCATACATGATGTTGTTATGAGTTCAATTCACCATGGAGTGAATAGTAAACCCTAATTCTAGGGTAATGACATGTAATATGAATAGTAAACCCTGATTGATGAATATTGGGGAGCTTGACTCTTCTAAGAGTTTGAAAGTGTATCTTCTAGAATGAATTGTTTACTGTTATCAGTTGAATTAACCATGCAGGTTGTCATGAGATGATGATCATATCTAGGTATGGATTATGAAACTATATTCATTGAAAGCATGCTTTAGCTTTATGAATAGTGATATATCCTGATGCATTGTCAATAGCAACCTATGGATTAAAATGGGCTGTGAGAGCCATAATTACCATCAAGGTCATGCTTTAAAGATGACTTGTGATGAATGTATTAAGAAATGATGATTGATGAGAGTTAGGCTTGTTACATTTAGTATTCTCCTTTCATAGCTGTTATGCTAATGTTATTGTTTGAAGAACAATGTATGATGTTAAAAGAATACTGAATGTACCTAACTAATCAAGGGTAATGTAGAGCCCTGATCATAGATCCATCATTGTCAGAGATCAAATTATGGTGAAACAGGTTTTCCTAAGGGAACTCCTGGATCACATACTTTTGAGTATGTGGGGTATATGGATGTGTAGAACCTTACATCCTAGTGTAGGTGTTTGATGTAGATGTGTAATCCATCAATCCTTCACTATAATCCCATACCGTATCAGTGGATGGTAAACATGAAACCTCCTGATGACGAAGAAAGCACAGATATCTCTATCAGTGAAAGATAAACATGAAATCTCCTGATGACGAAGAGAGTACAGAACGCCACTGTAACTCTAAAATAGCGAAGGACCAGATTACCATGGCAATCTATTATAGTAGAGGCACGAGATGTCCTACAAGTAATCCTCTTACTGACTGAGGAAGGTGAAGGTCATGAGAATCTAGCTCTTTCGATGACCTAGTATGATACCGAGGCACTTAGCAGTGATTGGTTGGAGTATGAGTGGTAAACCTCATCTCCACAGGGCATAAAAGTAATGTTTGAAAAACATAATCCACAGCGTAGTATACCTGTTAGAGATAACTACGAGTTGATTGATGTTACACTGTATAGTGCAAATGTCTTCATATTTCATAACTGTTGAACTCAGGCTTACTACTATATCTGATGTTGAATATTGTGAAGCTTTTACTGTTTAAGTTATTCTTTGAGATGCTATAATAAAGCTTCTGGCGGAGAGTTATAACTCTTGCTGGGACAATTATGTAAAATTGTCTCACCCCGTAGACTTCAACTTTTTAGGTGTACGTCGAGGACGGAGGAACAGGTCTACAGGTGACCAGTCCCAGCAGCAGTAGCATCAGGGGCAGCAGTGAAATCTCAGGTGGAGATTTAGTCTGCCATGTGGTGTAGTTAGAGTCAGTCCTATGTGTCCTCTGTACTCTCAGGTCTTGGAGTCTTTTGGTCTGAGATTTTGGTTATGAGTTCTTGAGATTTTGTATCATGTTGTATATAATTACTCAAGAAATAATTATCTGAGATGTAAACAATTTATCTCCCTTTATGAAGGAAGTTTTATGGTTTCAATGCTTTATCTCAAAAAGTTTTAATTTCCGCTGATTTTTGGTATTCCGTTGCTAATCGAATCGCTTCTGTTAAGTTTAAATCATGTTTATATCGTGGTTTGGAGATCAGAGCCCACAAATTAATTGGTATCAGAGCTCTAGGTTCACTGAGTCTACAGAGGCATAGGACTTAGAATGTCGAGTCTATCCTTAGTATCTCTTCCTTATCTAATAGAATCTTCTGCTCCTGAGGAGAAGAAGATACATAAGGATGGCTGAGCCACATGATGAGTATGTGGCAGAGAGTAGTGCTAGTGCACCTCGAGGTGGTGTAAGGGTTCCAAAAATAGAACAGCCTCCACCTGAACCACCCCAGTTTGACCCAGCTGATATGGGTAACCCAGCTGTTCAAACTATGTTCGGACAGTTTATGACTGCCATGACACACATCACCGACAGGATGCCCATGCCTGCACCTAGGGCACCTGCCCAGCCTGAAAGACAGGGTATCGGTAAGACGTTCGAACGAATTCGTCGTGTCGGAGCTACCGAGTACTTTGGGACTGCCAACCCCGCAGATGCTGATCTGTGGTTAACAGAGTTGGAGAAAGCTTTCAGGATTCTTAATATCCCAGAGGCTGAGAAGGTTAGACATGCTGTCTATCTTCTCAAAGGCAGTGTTGGTCACTGGTGGAATATGGAAGAGCAGAAGAGATCTGGGATAGAGTTCTCGTGGGAAGAGTTTCGTCAGGAATTTATCAATAGATATTTTCCAAAGACCTTCCTAGATGAGAAGATCTCTCAGTTTGAGAGATTGAGGCAGGGCATGATGAACATTAGCGAGTATGAAGCTAAGTTCATGGAGTTGCTGCGGTTCTGTCCGCACATGGCTGCCACAGAAGAGGAAAGAATCAGGAGATTCGAGAAGGGTTTGAATGATGATATATCAACCCCTGTGTCTGCCTTAGAAAACTGAGAGAGATTCTCTACCTTCGTTGAGTCAGTCCGAAGGATAGAGAGATCTGTGGTTGAGAAGAGGCAAACCCAGAAAAGATATCCACAGTTCCAGGGTTCTTCATCTAGGGATTTCAAGAAACCGAGATTCTCTGCACCTAACCCTCCACCACCCAGATCAAGTTCCCAAACTCAGTGGTCACCAAGTAGAGGCAGGGGACGAAGCCTACCTCAACAAGAGACTTACAGTTCTACATCAATGTCAGTTACTGGACCACCAAGACCACAACAACTGGAGAGAAGTTGCTACAATTGTGGGAAGGTGGGACACTTGATGAAGGACTGCCGATCTAGGCATGTCAGTGTGACACAACCTCAGAGGCAGAGTCAACAGGGATCTCAGAGAAGGCAATCTCAAGGAGTAGCTCGAGGACGTGGACAAGCGTCTCAAGCTGGATCATCAGCACCACCTCAACAGCAGGCTACATCGAGGTTCTATGCGATGAACCCACCAGATGCAGTGGTCAATCCACGGGTAGTGGCAGGTCAGATGGAACTTTTATATTCTGATATGTCTACATCCTGTGTTGTATCTGTTCTGATTGACCCAGGTGCTACACACTCTTTTATCACTCGAAGAGTGATTCGTAACTGCAATATGACGGTTAGTCATAGGGTAGATAGTTTGTTGTTGGAGACTCCGTTGAGTGGGTCTGTCATTTTGCAAGAGGTATGTTTTCCCTGCATCCTCTTCTTTTCTGATCATCGCATTCAAGTGGACCTTATACCACTTGATATGCAAGGATTTGATATAATCCTCGGGATGGACACCTTAGAAAAGTATAGAGTTGTCTTGGATTGTGAATCCAAGTTGGCTGTGTTTGCTGATGAAGGCAACACATGGATCTTTCAAGGAGAAAGAAAGATTCTGCCCACCTGTCTTGTATCAGCTATGGTTGCTGATAAGCTGTTGAGGCAAGGATGTTATGCATTCTTGGCCCATGTGGTAGATGTTACCAAGGAAAGTTCCAATCCTGCTGAAGTTCCCATAGTCAGAGAATTCGAGGATGTGTTCCCTGAAGAACTTCCTGGTATACCACCACCTCGGGAGATTGATTTTGAGATCAATTTGGTCCCAGATACGAAACCCATAGCCCAGACACCGTATAGGATGGCGCCTGCCGAGATGGCAGAACTCAAGAAACAGCTTCAAGAGTTACTTGAGAAGGGTTTTATCCGACCAAGCACATCACCATGGGGTGCTCCGGTTTTGTTTGTTAGAAAGAAAGATGGGTCAATGCGATTGTGCATTGACTACAAACAACTTAATAAAGTAACAATAAAGAACAAGTACCCTTTGCCGAGGATTGATGATCTTTTTGACCAGTTGCGTGGTGCAACAGTCTTCTCAAAGATAGATTTGAGATCTGGATATCATCAACTCCACATTAAGGACAGTGACATATCCAAGTCTGCCTTTAGGACAAGATATGGTCACTATGAGTTCACAGTTATGTCGTTTGGACTAACCAATGCACCAGCTGCATTCATGGAACTCATGAATATAGTCTTTCGACCTTTCCTTGATCAATGTGTTGTCGTTTTCATAGATGACATATTGATTTATAGTAAGGATGCTCAGCAGCATGAGCAGCATCTTCGCCAAGCTTTAACCTTGCTAAGAGAACATAAGCTATATGCAAAGTTTAGCAAGTGTGAATTCTGGCTGCCGGAGGTATCTTTTCTTGGACATGTGATATCTGCCTCGGCAATTCATGTTGACCATGTAAAGGTAGAATCTGTTCTACAGTGGGAACAACCGAAAACACCGACGGAGATTAGAAGTTTCTTGGGATTAGCTGGTTACTATCGAAGGTTTATTATGAATTTCAGTTTTATAGCCTTACCTTTGACCAAGTTAACCCGGAAAGATGTTCCTTTTGCTTGGAGTGATAATTGTCAACAATCTTTTCAGCTGTTGAAGGAGAGGTTGACAAGTGCACCTGTGCTTGTGCTACCTGAGCAAGGAAAAGGATATGTAGTCTTCTGTGATGCCTCCAAGAATGGACTTGGATGTGTGTTGATGCAGGATAAACAAGTGATTTCTTTTGCTTCCCGACAACATAAGAAACACAAGGAAAATTATCCGACACACGATCTGGAGTTAGCTGTTGTGGTCCATGCCTTGAAAATCTGGAGACATTACCTCTACGGAGAAACCTTCCAGATTTTCACAGACCACAAGAACCTTAAGTATATCTTCTCTCAGCATGAGCTTAACATGAGGCAACCTCGCTGGATGGAGTTAATCAAGGACTATGATTGTACTATTGATTACCATCCGGGCAAGGCCAATGTGGTTGCAGATGCCTTGAGTAGGAAATGAGCAACATCAACCATGGATAGAGCACAACTAAGTTCCTTAATATGCTCTAAGAGAGATATGCTTATCTCTTTAAGGCAAGACAATGTGCAGTTGAAGGTGTCATTGTTAGTTGGTTTGTTAGCTGAAATGCAGATTAAACCTACTCTCAGAGAGCAGATTAAGGAGCCACAACAAGTAGATGATGCAGTTCAACAGATTAGATCTGAGTATGGTAGGGAGAAGCATGATGGTTTTCATGAGTTAGATGACCAGGTGGCATGCTATCATGGGAGAATGATAGTACTAGATGTAGATAATCTGAGGAAGTTAGTTCTAGAGGAAGCTCATTCTTTGATGTATGTTATGCATCCAGGGAGCACCAAGATGTATCGAAACTTGAAAGATATGTATTGGTGGCCTGGGATGAAGAAGGATGTAGCTGAGTTTGTTCTAAGGTGTCATGTGTGTCAGCGGGTCAAGGCTGAGCACCAGAAACCTACAGGAACAATGCAACCCTTACCCATACCACAGTGGAAGTGGGACCATGTGACCATGGACTTTGTTGTTGGCCTACCCAGGACAAGCAAAGGACATGATTCCATTTGGGTAGTTGTTGATAGGTTGACAAAGACAACGCATTTCTTACCTATCAAAACAACCTATTCTGCTGAAAGGTTATCACAGTTGTATGTGCAAGAGATAGTGCGGTTGCACGGAGTTCCTGTCACTATAGTTTCTGACAGAGGTCCCCAGTTTACAAGTCATTTTTGGGAGAAGTTACACAGAGCTTTAGGCACCAAGTTAAGGTTTACTACAGCCTTTCATCCCCAGACTGATGGACAGTCTGAGAGGACTATACAGACCTTGGAAGATCTGTTGAGAGCATGTGTTCTCCAGTTTACCGGGAGTTGGGATCTACATATGAGCTTGATAGAGCTTGCCTATAACAATAGCTATCAGGATAGCATTGATATGGCACCATATGAAGCCTTATATGGTATACGTTGTAGATCACCCTTGTACTGGTATGAGACTGGTGAGCACCAGTTGTTAGGTCCTGATCTTGTGCAGTAAACTACAGAGAAGATTAAAGTTATACAACAACATCTTAAGACTCCACAGGATAGGCAGAAGTCGTATGTTCATAAACGTCGTAGACCCCTAGAGTTCCAGGTTAGAGACAGAGTGTATCTCAAGGTCTCACCTTGGAAAGGAGTCCTTCGTTTTGGAAGGAAAGGGAAGTTAGCTCCTAGATTTATGGGACCTTATCCAATTATTGAAAGAGTTGGAAAGGCGGCCTATAGACTAGAGTTACCTCAGGAGTTGCATAAGTTACACCCTGTGTTTCACATTTCCATGCTAAGGAAATGTCCCCCGACACCGAGTCAGTTCTACAACCTATGGAAGTAGAATTGAATGAAGATATAACATATGAGGAGGGACCAGTGTCAATCCTAGATAACAAAATTAAAAAGTTCAAGAAGAAAGATTTAAGCCTTGTGAAATTCCTCTGGAACCATCGTGGTGTTGAAGAAGCCACTTGGAAACTAGAGGATGAGTTGAGAAGGAAGTACCCTGCTCTTTTCTCTTAATACGTTTTATCGATTTCGGGGACGAAATCCTTGTGAAGGGGTGGATAATTTGTAACATCCCTGACCTGGGTTATAACCTAACCCTGGAATTTTTGCCTAAATATGTAATTATATACTTGTGAATATTCCTTGGCATGTAATTAAGTTCCTCGGGAACATTTACTTTCAATTTTTGCTCCTTTAAATGTAAAGTTGTAGCATTGTTTTGTAGTGTAGGGACCTATGTGCAAATTACCCAGTTAAAGGGGTTAACTTGCAATGTTCACAGGTTGAGATGTTCTTATGATAATAAGACATCATATGAGTGAATATGATGAGGTAAGATGGATTTCCCAAGCTTGGGCATCAAGATGCAGCTTGTGGAATGATCCTTGTGCTTAAAAAAAACCTAATTTGGAGTAAAGTGCAATTTACCCAAATTGAGGGGTGCAATTTGTAAAATACTTCATCTAGAACATATTTTATAACTCTTGTCATCATTTAGAGTAGAAATGATGAAAGGGACACATCAATGAACAATCAGATAAGAAAAATGATCTTTGTGATAAAAATCACCTAATATGGGTATGGAGACCTTTCATGTATGTACCTTAGTTCAAAGTTGGCTTTCTTTACCCTTAGATCTTGAGATTTCATGAGCTTTGCATAAGTTTAGATGAGTTTGGACGTGCCCTTGAGCAAGGAGGGACTTAGATGTAAATTCCATGCTTTAGAGGTCCTTATGGTGTAAAAAGGCCTAAAGTATATAAGCCTTCTCCCTTGCAACAAGTGAACGGATCTTTCATTTCCTTCACTTCTTCTCTTCCTTCTCAACCGACCAAGGCTAGCTCTAGAGCAGAGAAGGACGACCAAGGGTCCTAGGTAAGTTTGGATCACCCCTTTTTGCTTGAATTCATGGAGGAAACTCGTTTTCAAGGTTGGATTCATGGCTAGCTCACCTAGCTCTATCTTTCTAGCCTTTCCTTCCCAACGTTTCCTTGGAGAATTCACCTTAGCCGATCTGTGGAGCTCTAATACGCCATTAAAGCTTGGAGCTTGAAAGCTTGGAGCTCAAGGAACAACCTTTAGGCGGGTTTTATAACTCTAAACTCTTTGCTTTATATGCATATTTTGTTCTTGCAATTTAGCAATTAGTTCTTCTTCTACCTCTCTTCTTTCTTGCACTTTTGCAAGAAAAACGGTGGAATAACCGACCTTGACAGAGGTTGAAGATGATGGGCGTGAATTCCTAGGTTACTTTATCATACGGCCTTGGACCCTCTTGGTCCAAACGGTTACAAACCATTTAAGGTCAAACGGTTTCAAACCGTTTGCCCTCAAATGACCTTGCAATACCGTTTGGATTGAAACGGTCTCAAGACCGTTTGATAGGGTTGACCAAGGGACGACCGTTTGAGGGTCTGTTGGTAATATACTGAATTTCATTCCTGCAAAGAATCAAAGTTTAATTCTTAATAAATTGAGAGTTGAAGGCACTTCAACATCCTAACCCTAATCGGGTTGAAATTGCTGTTTTTAAACATAGATCTTGTTGAATTTTGGGTTGAAGGACCCAAACGGTCTCAAGACCGTTTGGGCACAACCCAAGACCGTTTGGAGGTCTAGGGTTGAGATAATCTAATGGTTTGAACGTCCAATTGCATTAAGTTGATGAATTGATAAAATTACTGATTTTAGACCTAATTGGAGTTCAACCCTAATCCAACCGACTTGGTTTTTGGTCAAACTTTGGGCAAACGGTCTCAAGACCGTTTGGATGATGTCCAAACGATCTCAAGACCGTTTGGGCCAAGTTTGGGCCCAATTGGAGGTCAATTGATAGGTTCAACCTTGAATTGATTCACATTGTTGAATATTGATGACCATACGATTTGAAACCCTAATTGAGGTGGACTTAACCCTAATTGGCCTTCAATTGAGGGTTAATTTGGTGTCCAAGTGATTGAGGTTCATCCTAATTGACTCAATTTATAAGTGGTTAACATGGATTTGGCCAAGTGAGGGCTTCAACATACTTAATTATAAACAATTGTAACTTTTGAACCTAGTTGGAGGTCCAAACGGTTTGAGCCCATTTGGACCAAACGGTCTCAAGACCGTTTGAGGCCAAACGGTCTCAAGACCATTTGGGCTCAAACGATCTCAAGGTTGTTTGGACCAATCGATCTCAAGATACTTTGATCAAACGGTTTCAAACCGCATGAGCTTCAAACAGTTTGAAAGTCAAAATGGTCAACTCACCCAAACGGTCTCAAGACCGTTTGAGGGCAAACGGTCTCAAGACCGTTTGGTGGTTGAAGGTTGAAACTGTTTGAAGGTGTTCAAGGTTGTTTGTGCTTAATCAATTGATGGTGTAATTGGTTCAATGGTGACTTAATCTAAATCCTAATGGTAACCTAGGTCATTAAGGGACTAAGAGGTTAATGAATTGACCCATGATGGTGATCATGAGGTAAATTACCAAAATACCCTTGAGGGGTTTAATTGAGTAATACCTTGTTCTAATCAAACCCTAATCACATGATAGTGATGTTTTGGCTTATGCTAGTCAATGAGGACTTAACCCAACCTGATCTAGAGTGGTGTTGTCACCATCTACTAGTATGAGGAGAGAGAAAGTATCCTAAGAGAGAGAAAGTACCCTTTTATGGTGGAAACTCAAGTAAGATACCTTCAATACACATGAATGTGCATGTTTAGGGTATGATCCACCTATGTGAGATCATGGAAACCCTAATTATGATGTTTAGTGAATCTTAATCCTATTTAAGAGCTTTAATGATGATGTTTCTCATACATGATGTTGTTATGAGTTCAATTCACCATGGAGTGAATAGTAAACCCTAATTCTAGGGTAATGACATGTAATATGAATAGTAAACCCTAATTGATGAATATTGGGGAGCTTGACTCTTCTAAGAGTTTGAAAGTGTATCTTCTAGAATGAATTGTTTACTGTTATCAGTTGAATTAACCATGCAGGTTGTCATGAGATGATGATCATATCCAGGTATGGATTATGAAACTATATTCATTGAAAGCATGCTTTAGCTTTATGAATAGTGATATATCCTAATGCATTGTCAATAGCAACCTATGGATTAAAATGGGATGTGAGAGCCATAATTACCATCAAGGTCATGCTTTAGAGATGACTTGTGATGAATGTATTAAGAAATGATGATTGATGAGAGTTAGGCTTGTTACATTTAGTATTCTTCTTTCATAGCTGTTATGCTAATGTTATTGTTTGAAGAACAATGTATGATGTTAAAAGAATACTGAATGTACCTAACTAATCAAGTGTAATGTAGAGCCCTGATCATAGATCCATCATTGTTAGAGATCAAATGATGGTGAAACAGGTTTTCCTAAGGGAACTCCTGGATCACATACTTTTGAGTATGTGGGGTATATAGATGTGTAGAACCTTACATCCTACTGTAGGTGTTTGATGTAGATGTGTAATCCGTCAATCCTTCACTATAATCCCATACTGTATCAGTGGATGGTAAACATGAAACCTCCTGATGACGAAGAAAGCACAGATATCCGTATCAGTGAAAGATAAACATGAAATCTACTGATGACGAAGAGAGTACAGAACGCCACTATAATTCTAAAATAGCGAAGGACCAGATTACCCTGGCAAGATATTATAGTAGAGGCACGAGATGTCCTACAAGTAATCCTCTTACTGACTGAGGAAGGTGAAGGTCATGAGAATCCGGCTCTTTCGATGACCTAGTATGATACCGAGGCACTTAGCAGTGATTGGTTGGAGTATGAGTGGTAAACCTCATCTCCACAGGGCATAAAAGTAATGTTTGAAAAACATAATCCACAACATAGTATACATGTTAGAGATAACTACGAGTTGATTGATTGATGTTACACTGTATAGTGCAAATGTCTTCATATTTCATAACTGTTGAACTCAGGCTTACTATTATATCTGATGTTGAATACTGTGAAGCTTTTACTGTTTAAGTTATTCTTTGAGGTGCTATAATAAAGCTTCTGGTGGAGAGTTATAACTCTCGCTGGGACAATTATGTAAAATTGTCTCACCCCGTAGACTTCAACTTTTTAGGTGGACGTCGAGGATGGAGGAACAGGTCTACAGGTGACCAGTCCTAACAGCAGCAGCATCAGGGGCAGCAGTGAAATCTCAGGTGGAGATTTAGTCTGCCATGTGGTGTAGTTAGAGTCAGTCCTATGTGTCCTCTGTACTCTCATGTCTTGGAGTCTTTTGGTCTGAGATTTTGGTTATGAGTTCTTGAGATTTTGTATCATGTTGTATATAATTACTCAAGAAATAATTATCTGAGATGTAAACAATTTATCTCCCTTTATGAAGGAAGTTTTATGGTTTCAATGCTTTATCTCAAAAAGTTTTAATTTCCGCTGATTTTTGGTATTCCGCTGCAAATCGAATCACTTCCGTTAAGTTTAAATCGTGTTTATATCGTGGTTTGGAGATCAGAGCCCACATAACATTTATAGAATACTATGTCTTCTACTCATATATGTTCTACACATATATGTGTTCTCCCCTTTACCTTCTCCCTTTACATGAACATGCTTCTCCTCTTCATGTAAGACATGCCTTCTTCCTCTTTTAAAAGAAGACATACCTTTCTCCCCCTTTGTCATTTCAAAAAGGGGTTATGAAGAAAATAAGAAACATCACTTGTTAAAGAAAAAGGAGATGACACAAATATATAAGGAGAGTAGAAGAGCACGGATAGGGTCTTGTCCAAGCATAGAAAGAAAAGCAAGTTAAAGCATATACTTGAACAACCCAAAATTACAAGATAAAGTGCTGCAGAAAAATAATAAATCACAATTTTGACCCTCAAGATAATGGAATTTGACCAAAAACCATCGGAGCTCATGGTAAAGCGATGAGTCTTGCTCAGAAGGTCGTTTCTGCATGAAAAACACTAGTCTTGCACCAAAAACGGAAATTGGAGCAAAATCTGCATAAAAATCCATAAATACTCCAATTCCCACATATCATGTAGATCTATGTACCCTGCACCACAATTTTATGCAACCAACTCAAGATAGTAGATATTCAATTTAGGGGACAATCTTGAGCATGTATGAGACAAGAAACAAGCATAGCATATAGATGAGAAAAGAAGCCAATTATAAATAAGGTTAGAACTACATGTATATGAACTACTAGTAGATGATATCACAAGTTAGGACTACTAGTAGGATCTAGATCATAGCAAGAGATACCAAAAGATACACAAGATAAAGCAAGCTATGAGTAGATGAAGAGATATATCCAAACAAAGAGATATGCAATTTTAGAAGCATGAAAGGATATAACTCACAAGATATGCATCCTTACCAAAAGATGATTACCCCTAAGAACCTCAAGGTTGTATCAAAACAAGATATACACCCAGAAAGATGTAGCAAGTTAGAGCACAACAGAAGCAATTTAAGACACAACCAAGAGATCCAAAGAGATCATCATCAAAACCTGCACAACAACTCAAGTGTAGCTTCATGTGCTTGTAGATTTCCAATGAGCTCTTCAATAGGAATATCCCTAAGAGACCTTGCTTCTTCAATAGAAGTCACCTTGGATTCCCACCTCTTGGGGAGAGTTCTAAGGATCTTTGAGTTGATCTCTCCACTAGACATAGGATGTCCTAGAACAACAAGACCATTCAAGATGGTGTTGATCCTTGAGTACATGTTGGCTATTCCCTCCTCCTTTCCCATCTTGAAGTTCTCAAGCAACCCTTTGAGCATGTAGACTTTGCTTTCCTTCACTTGATTTGTCCCTTCATAAGTGATGCAAAGCTTTCTCCATACCTCATAGGCCGTCTCACAAGAGGAAATCCAATTGAACACGGTGGGGGTCATAGAGGCATATAGGATGTGCATGGCTCTAGCATTCAACATTGCTTTCATCAAGGTGGCTTCATCCCATTCTTCAATATTTGTCTTTGGTAGAATGTATGGGCTGTTCACCATTTTCCACATCTCGAGACTTGATCCTTGGATGTAGAATTGAAGCCTTCTTCTCCAATAGAGGAAATTGCTCCCATCAAAGATTGGAAGGCTGGTCGAGAGTCTCCCTCCTAGGTAGTCACCCATCTTCTCCTACTTGTTGAAGTATGCTTGGAGAAGACCCGCTCTAATACCACTTGTTGGATCCTAGATGGGTGTTTAGATGCTCTAGAGGGGGGTGAATAGAGCTGAAAGCACTTAAACAAAACTCATTAAACCTTCAAAATATATGACAAGATAAGGTTGCTAAATAGGCAATTTGAGTGCAACTAAATCATGCATAGCAAGGATAAGAGAGATTGAACATGCACAAATTAGACAAGCTATTTAGAGTGGTTCCACACTTCAAACTAGAATTGTGTCAGTCCACTTGCCTAGAGAGGTCAACCTCTAGGACTTCCAACAATTGCACTCTTATATTCACTTATAAGACTTACAATACATGACCAACAAAGGACTTACCTATCCAATACAAAGAGTCTTCAACCTTACCAAGGACTTACCCACTTTGCACAATATTCAAGAATGAAAACTATCCGTTTTGTGGCTTGCAACGGATCTATTTTCACTTGTTGCAACTCCACAACGGCTAGAAACACTTTTCTGCACTTTTCCGTACAGTGCAATCGGTCGAGTTTCTATGGGTGTAACTCGACCGATCAAGTAGGAGGCAAACCGATGTTCAAAGGATCGGTCGAGTTTGTCCTGAGGAAACTCGAACGACCATTCCAACTGGAAATGGCCTACTACCCAATCGGTCGAGTTCTTTGAGTACACAACTCGACCGATGCAATCTTGAGAAAATCGACCAAGGTGGATCGGTCGAGTTTCAGGGTGGGAAACTCGACCGACTAAGTGCCTGTAATTGATTTTCAAAGATGCATCTAAAGTTCTCTAATATTTGATCTAAGTGCTCTTGATATTTTTCTAAGCTTAATTACAAGTCATACAATCATTACAAGTGATTTACAACATGATTCTAATGGATATACATCATATTACAAAAAGGTGCACTTGTATGACTTTGACTTGTCTTTTCACCAATTTGAGATGCGCAAGTAAGGGCATTTGGAGTGTGTCTATACCTAATCTGAAATCACTCAAGTAGATACATTAGACACCAATATGTGGAATGGTTAGTCATCATAAAAACACGGGTTTAGTCAATTTAGACATGAGTCAACCTTGACCTAATTGACCTTGAGTCAACAAAAGCTTCTTGGCTTCTTGGCGAGCTCGAAGGACGAATGGATCGTAGAGTCAACATTTGAGTTGACTGCGGGTCTGTTGCACTCAACGCAAGGTTGAAGACAACCTCACGGCTGTTTACCAAGTTTCCCCTCACCTTCTCCTAACGCGTCGAGGTTAGTTCAGTCTTTCAGTTGTTTTCTTAATCGCAAATAGGTGCGCGTGATCGTGGTCATTGGATCCTAACTGGACCAGCGGACCACGGATCAAACGATCCGTATTTTTCTGGAAATAGTAAGTAAATCAAGTAAAAGGAATTTTTGTAATAAAATCATATCGTCTGATAGAAAATTCAGATGAGGGAAGTTAATACATGGAAAATGATCAGAAAAATATGAGGAATTCATTAAAAATAGTTTGAGAGTCTAAATCAGTATATTTTTGCAAAAGTATCTAATTTTGATGAAAAGGGTTTAATTTGTGGATAGAAACACTAATGGTAGATTAAGGGTAGATTTCTTATTGCAATTAGGTTAATTCAAGCATGGTTAACTTGTTCAATGATAAAGTTAGTTTTTAACCTATTTTGATGATGGAATTGCAAGAATTGCGGTTTTAAAGCTAAGGTTGTAATTAATACCCTTAGAAACCTAAGTGGGAAAGAAAAGATATAATTAATCCAAAATTTAGGGTTTTGTGGGCCTAACCTGATCTTAAGGATCTTAATGGAAAATAAACTGAGATTATTAGGGTTTGATGGATATTTCGATAAAGATAAAGTAAAAGTGGTAAAGAGGAAGTGAAACCCTAATTATGGTCAAAACCCTAAAAAGGACAAATAACCTAGGAAACAACTAGGATTAATGGATCAAGATGACATGATTGATGATAGAGAATTGAATGCCTTTTTCAGGATCAACCTGTGTGCACTTGTTTGATTTCTTGATTGGTTATTTTTGCATTCAAGTCTGCTTAACAGGTATGTGGTTAATTATGAATAACCGCCTTAGTTTCTCGAGGATTTTCTGGATGGTTAATCACATTAAATGTAAATTATCAGTTTGGATGTTCATACTTGAAAACTATAAAGTCACTATGATTATCACATTAATAATAGAAGTATGGATTCTCACACCTACATGCCACCCTGATGGATGATGCCAAAGGTCAGGCCCAGATGGGTAGACCAATGGACACCTTGAGTGGTAACCCCAGGCACCAAGCTCGGGAATGAGAAGGTGGCCTATGATATTGCATGGCTAGAGGGCACCATGAGTGGTGACCCCAGGCATCAAGCTCGAGATTGAGAAGGTGGCCTTAAGTCATTGGAAAAGGGAACCCTAAGGTGGGTATGCCAGGGTTAGGACAAAAGCGGTGGAGAATGTCATACTGAAAAGTGTAAATTGGCTTGTTAATTAACTTAATTGTGATAATTATATTGTTATCCTTATGTGCAATCTTTTGGTTGTTCCCACAGACCAGTATATTTCGATATACTGACCGACGTTTTGTTTGTCGGTGTTTTAGGAACAACAATTGAAATAACAAATAGTAAAGTGACACATTGTGGAAATAAGAAATAAAGTGCAAGGAGGATTAGATAGAATGATTCAAGCTATGGATAGATAGATTTCCAAAGTTTTCAAAGGTAAGTAAAGTTTTAATTTAAACTAAATTCCAGTTAGTTGGTAGAATTTCATAATTATTATTGATTATTTGTTGAACCTTTGATCATGTTAATTGGATAATTGCACTGACCTTTCAGTCTCCCTTAATTGGGGGTTATCAGGAGGCGGGGTCGTTACAATTACATTCTCAATTACCCTGCTAGGGTTTCGTCATCATATTGTGTGTCATTATTACATTCAATAGATGTGTCTACTATGATGGAGTGGGTTTTTGAAATCCCTAAATCTCCAACAACATATTAGAATCCATATCTTGAGTTATAATGAGAGTCCCAAGTATTTCAGTAAAGTTGGAATGTTGATTGATATTTATATAATGATTAAGATCTCTCTTTCTATGCCTTCTTGAGGAATTTATTTGGATGGTCTAACAATTCAGTTTTGGCACCAAATTCAAGTACAAGGTACCTTTTGTAGCGACGAAGCTATGGTTAAAATTTGGTAGCAATTGGATGTCCCTAGATGAAGTTATTTAGGTTTGATAGTGGTGAAATAATGTGCTTTATTGAGGATTTATTAGACCTAAGTTTAATATCATAAGCCTGGATCAGGCTGTGTCATGCTTCCTTGGCTTGAGGAGCCACAGATCGCTGACGTGGCCATGTGATGACCTTTGGATGGGTTGTATTTGACGACCTGAACCTTGTTTGCAAGATCAGTTAGTCAATGTAGTGGGCAGACTGGAAATCCCATCTGGAGGTGCTGAGTTGTGAGGGATCGTGGCTATGCGGTAGTTTTGAGTGGATGGCTACCTCTGGAATGAGGAGAGAAGTTGTATGACCCCTCACAGGAACATGCTCGTGGTGAAATCTGGGAGAACCACCAAGTCCACAGTGCTATGTCTCCACTACCCACACAGAGGTCGAAGAGGAGGAAACGAAGAAGGAAGAAGTAGGAAATGGACGTACTGGAGAGGAATCTGAGGAAGGGAATACAATCCCAATAGATAGACAAAGCTAGCAACCAACCTAGCCTATCTTTTCACCGCATCACCATGGCTGTCAAAACCAAGGAGGACAGGAGACATCTCAGAATTAGGGGGAGGTGTTTCAGGCTGTTCCAACGCAATGGGTGAGTGCTCCCTAGTCTCTGGAGGTTGCCCAGAGATACTCGAAGCAGATATGGGACAAGGGACAGATCAGGAGGCTAGATCCCTCTTTTGCTCTACTACAGTGGGAGCAAGGGTCGGCGTGGTTGTGGTTGGCGAGGCCTGGGGCCACAGATGAGGAAGAGAGGAGCCATGGAGATCAGGGCGAAGCTTTTGAGGCTGATGGCAGTCTTAGGAGCTGATGCGGAGCATCTCTGCTCTATTAATCCCTCGCTAGAGCAGAGCCGTGCAGCGGCGCTCCTACAAAATAGGGGCAGCAGGCGTCCCCGCAAGAACGTGAGAGAAAGAGAAGGGGAGCAGTCGGTCTGGACTCCCACTCAACTAGATGGACCGGGTCCAGGCACACGAACCAACCAGCTCAAGCCGGGCCACGTGTCAACTCATGATTGGCCAAAAGGTAAGAAAATGCCCAGACCTTGTATAATTCATAGTAAATAGCCCGTTGATCAGAAAAATACAAATAATATACCGTTTTTCTCAAAAAAATGAGTAGAACAACATGGAATGATAATATCAGGCTTTTGATGCAATAATATCAGTGATATGTTGTTAGTTGTGAAATGATTAATTGATAGATAATAAATATCAAACAACGACCTAAAATTATGAGAAAATACCAGTAAATCATGATTCATGTTTATAATGCATATGATGTCAGACATGATCATGGTAATACACGAAATCATGTAATTTGCTTTCTATGGATAATTAGGGCTAATAACACTAAATAAAATGCTATAAATACATGCATACTCAATGAATGATGAAATTTACAGAGTAAGCTCATATCAGTATTTTGAACCTCAGATTTAATTATGATATCATTATGATGAACAAAATTCAGGTTACATGAGGATGACCCTTAATGCATGGGTTGTAACCCTAATTTGAATAATGTATATAATCAAGGGTTAATATGTGCACAAAAAGGATATGGAACATAATGATCATATAATGAACCATAATTTGGAAAATAACATCAGTATGATAATTCCAAGACAAGAATGCAAGTGACATGGAAATATACTAAGGAGATAAGGTAAACCCTAAAATGGACATAACTAGGGTTAAGACGAGATGTAAGATGATGAGAATCTGATGCTAGTATGTGGTCTTGTCTTAATCAGGGTTGATCATGATATAGATGATATGAGGATATGATGATTAGGTTTGTCTTGATCAAGGTACGCCATTACCTCTTGCTTGGCTTATTATACACTATGCTTGTGTTATATGGTAGTAAAGACTTGGCATATGATATGGATTGAAATGATTGTTCTTGTATGATATCTTGCTTGATTTTCCATACTTATGGCTATGAACACATGAAACATAACATATCAGATCCATCATATGATAGCACTAAACTCTTTGGTAGTACAGTGCATTGAAGTGATCTCAAACTCTTTGGTAGTAGATCACATGTGTTAGATCTCAAACTCTTTGGTAGTAGATCACACATTAACTGATCTCAAACTCTTTGGTAGTAGATCACACATTAACTGATCTCAAACTCTTTGGTAGTAGATCATGAGGCCTAAAAACATCAAAGCCCTAGGGGCAGATGTACGAGATATATGATGGAAATGTGCTTAAAATATATGTGTTCTCTTTTGTTAATGAAAATCTTTGTGCAAGTATATGATTTTCTTATATTTTCTTATGTTATTGCCAAGTATTAGTTTTATCTTATTGCCAAGATATGATGAGAGGTATATAAAAAGACACGTAGGCGTACTCAGTACAATATTCTTGAATATTGTGCTGACGTGTACCACATGTAATCTTTTTGTTTAGGTTGTGGTTGTGCTCTTGAAGATCCAGGATAGTTGAGAGTTGTGTGGCGAGCTAATGTACAGGTGGACATGTTGTCTTAAGATCCTGTAGTTTAGTTGTAGTACATGTATATGTATAAGTTTTTTGTTCAATATATAATATAAAATGTTGTAACAATTCATGTTGTAATTATATGTTGAATAATGAACAAGTGTTGTATGGTTTTATTATTGTTCATTGACATGTGCTACTAATTGTTTCCTTCTGACTCCCTTGATTTTCTTCTTCTTAGCCTAGTGTGGGATGTTTAAATTGGAATTCTCACTGAGGTGAGGTTTCAATTTGGACGTATCACATCAGATTAAGTTTTAGAAAATCTGGGGACGTCACATCTACCATGGTGGATGTGCATCATATATGATTCATTTTCTTATCACTTCATTCCCACACTGCTCTCATTAAGGAAGATTATAAAAGAGAAGATGATTTTGAGATTTTGAATTATTATCTTCAAACATTCAATAATACATTTCTCATATGTAGGTTTAATTAATTATCAACAAGTATACTTGACTAATTAGCACTTTCTTGAATGTCACAACCTCTTTCGTTTATAATCTATATTACTCAATTATGTTTCAAACCCTTCTTTACTTCCCATTATCCCCTTACCATATACTACTATTCCACATGTCATCTTTAACTTCTAGTTTTATCTTATGATAATGTTGCTTCTTTTATGTGTATGATCAAGTATACCATGTTGCACATATTTCCTTTTATCCTTCTACTAATGGGAAGTTGAAATTCTAAATCAATAATCTCTATACTAGTTTCAACTCATGTTTAATACAATACATATCCTTCATTTTAAATCAAACGGCTCATCCATGGGTGAAATATAGTTTCTCTTTCAATCAAGTTTTTCCTTCATGAATATAGTCTACCTTTGTATGACATTCATTTATTTAGCTACACTTTTGTTCTTCTTTTAGAAACTAGTTTGTTGTTCTATAGAGACTTAGAATCCAAAGGCGGTAAGGATGAATGTATTAAACTTATTAATAAAGGTATACATTCCATGCTCTCAATTATATCATAACCCTCATTCCTTAATCAATCTCATTATTTCCAACATTTCTCTTTGTTTCAACTAAGTTTCTTATCCTAGTTTTATTATTTATATGCTCGTCTAGTTCTCTTCACTTTAACTCTTCTGAAGACTCTTCACTTCTATGTACTTATTTTATACTTAGCTCTTTTTATCTATTTTCCCTTTGCTTTGGAGTACATAAAAACATTGTACTCGGTTATATAATCCATTCCTCATGATTGATTCTTACTATCTTGGCCCCTTCCATACTTTTCTCGTATCTTTTCCATATTTCTTATTTAGAGTTCATATAATACTAATAATTAAACTTAATCTGAATCTTATGTCGTGTTCCTTTATTCCCAATTAAGGGTTTCTCATATGAGTCCCAAAGTTGGATCTTATAAATCAGTTCCAACTGATTCTTAGTTATCCCAGTCTTTCCCTTATACTTCAAAATCTTAGAGTATATACATTCATACTAGAATTTGGATCTAATCTATCCAGAATTTACTCTTGTTATGTTACTAATAGGAGTCATTAGATCCCAATAATACATCCTGCCAGCCGGACCAGGTCAAACCTATAGTCCTGAAGCCAAGAGATACTCAGGATTACTTAACTCCTATTCATCTCAAATGTGTGGAAGAAAACTTATCCACTTAGGAAAGCTCATTGAAAGATCATTTCTAGTCTACTTGAGACAAAGAATGTAATCAATAAATGCTACAACTGCATAGTGTACAACAAATCTTAAAGACCCATATATATTTCAAAGTACTGAATATCTAAATTCAAACATATAACAGCTTTTCTATTCAAATCCAATAAAAAAAAAATATGAAATGAAAGTTCAATCTCATTATAGATTTATGCTCTTAATTCATGTTACTTATCTTGTTACTAACCCTAATATTTCTAGGGTTCCTCTCTAGACCATCCTTCCACTATATATCTGGCTAGGGTATACATGAAAGAATAGACAGGGTAGCTTGATACTGGTTGATCCAAGTACTCAGATATCAACCAAGATATCCAAATACTCAAATCCCCAGAGCTAACATCATAACATCTCTTATCTACCACACTTATGACTCTAACTTACTAACTTAATGCTCCCTGACAACTTAGCCTAAGCTCTGATACCAATTTGTTACACCTCGATCTCACAATTACATTAATCATAAGATTAGGGCATAAAATTGAGGATTTATCGTAATACAAAGATCACCCTTAACTTTTTCTTCTTTTTCAAACTTTTTGTTTTCTAGCATTGAATCACATAAACAAACTTTACAAGAGAATTAAACCTTGATTTCCCTAATCTAATTTCAACAGTAAAAATGCATGTATGAACATTCATTATGGTTCTCATACTTTTAAGCACAGAGGACTTGCTAATTCGCATAAATTGCTAAAAGAGGAATAATGTTATACATCATCATTTACAACTCTCTCTTATTTCTTTACAAGGACCTAGAGTGACAAGGACTGACTGAACTTAACTATACTCAGACTTAACTCTTGTGGCAGATCTACTCTGATGCAATCACCTTCTTCAAGTCCATGTGATATCCCTAAAAATTTTGAGTAGAGGGGTGAGCCTACTCGCTTAGTGAATGAGTACTTCAAAGAAACAGTCTAAAGCACTGATATAATTACAGATATACTTTTGAGCAATTGATATCAATTATAACAACAGTAAGCTTTAAAGAGATTGATCATTGATATAATATGGCAGGATACTCTAGATATCAACAAGAGCAAATCAATATATGAGAATGCTTGATTAATTTCAAAGAGAACTAATAATTCTAAAACATACAAAGAATAATTGTTCGGAAACTGTACTCAAATCTTTCTTAGCCTTTCTTACTTATAAGAAACTCTTTAAACCTATATGAACATATTTTAGCTTATGCCCTGATCATATGCAGTGTACACTACTACAGAAATAGCATTCAGTGTCGCTTTTCTGGGCGTCGGTTGTTTACGGAAACCGACACCTATACTATTAGACGTCGGTTATTTATACAAACCGACGTCTATATTTGAAGACCAGCCAGACACGGGTACCGCTTTATATTCAGCGTCGGCTGTTTATAAAAAACCGACGCCTAAAATCACCCGCGAAATCCAAATTTCGAGCAAAAACATTTTAGGTCATCTTTAGCGTCGGTTTTATAGGTATTCACCAACGCCTATTTAAAATGAAAATTTGCGCGAAAATGTCCCACTTTCAGCGTCGGTTGTGCCAGATAACCGATGCTGATTATGGTTCCCGCCAAAAAAATTAGGGTAAAGGTTTTCTAAACGGGCGTCGGTTTTTTACAGACAACCGATGCTAAAGCGTTATAGGCGTCGGTTTTATAAATAACCTATGCTGATTACCAAATTAATAGACCCGATCACCCAGCTCTTCCCCCTTTCTTCCTGTTTCATCCTGTTGCTCGCCGCTCGCTCTCTGCCCGACGACTCCAGCTGCTGCTCTCTGCCGCTCGCTCTCCGCCGCTCGCTCTCTGCCGCTGCTCTCCGCCGACGTCTCTGCCACTACTTCCACTGCTCAACACTGCTGCCGGAGAACTGCCTCTCCGCCGCCGCATCTCCGCCTGACGACCCCCGCGTCTCCGCCGCTGCTGCCACTGCCCTACGCCGCTGCCGCCTCCACTGCCTACACCGCCGCCTCCACTGCTCTTCTTCCTTAACGGAGCTCGCTACCGACAGAGCTACTCCTCTTCTTCCTCCACAAGCTCGCTACTTACAGGTTCGATTTTACTCTGTTATAGGATCCTTCAATGTGTGTTCTTTATAAGGTCAGATTGGTTTATGAGTTGTTGGTCAATCATTTGGTTATGAGTTTTTATACCTAGTTACACAGCTCATTTTTGCTTCAATCATATTCAACATGTTGTTGTTTTTTATTGCAATTTGGTTCATTTTGTCATTTATATTTGCTTGTAATTTTTCAAAGGAGAACGGTTTGTACAATAAATCCTAGTAGATTTGGATTTGGTTCTGATTCTAATTCTGATTTTTGCTTTGACCTTGCCCTGAAAGTTGTTCATGTTCTTCTGGTAAGTTGTATTGTGGGTGAACCTAGATGACCAACCTCAAAGATGGACCTTCAACTCAAATTTGTTCATGTTCTTCAACTCAAATTTCACAATGTTAATCCTGGGACAAACGACCAACTTCCTTGTTCATTGGCTCATATGGTAGCCAAGGACTGCAAAGATGGACCTTCATCATCCTAAAATGGGGGGTTATGAGGGTTATGAACTTCTAATTTGTGCATATATTTGTCATACATTTGTGCTTGCATATATGAACAAATCTTTTGCTTGCATATATTTGTCATATCTATTATTGTGTTTGTTGGCCTAGAAACCCGTCCAAGATTTACTCATTAGGAGTAAATCTTGGATAGTCCCTGGTTTGGGACTGTTCTTGAACACCTAATCTCACTTAGGATGTAAGTGTATAATGTGTATTGGGTTTTCGAGAAAATTTCGGTAGCATTTCCCCGTTTGTTCTCTAGGTACATATGTACTTAGAGAACATCGGGGAAATGCTGCCGAAATTTTCTTGAAAACTAAATACACATTATACACTTACTAGTGAGATTAGGTGTTCAAGGATGGGATAGGTGGTACACATTTATTATATATAAGAATGACATCAAATGTATTTGTTGGCCTAGAAACCCATCCAAGATTGACTCATTAGGAGTAAATCTTGGATAGTCCCCGGTTTGGGACTGTTCTTGAACACCTAATCTCACTTAGGATGTCAGTGTATAATGTGTATTGGGTTTTCGAGAAAATTTCGGTAGCATTTCCCCGTTTGTTCTCTAAGTACATATGTACTTAGAGAACAGCGGGGAAATGCTGCCGAAATTTTCTTGAAAACCAAATACACATTATACACTTACTAGTGAGATTAGGTGTTCAAGGATGGGATAGGTGGTACACATTTATTATATATAAGAATGACATCAAATGTATTTGTTGGCCTAGAAACCCATCCAAGATTGACTCATTAGGAGTAAATCTTGGATAGTCCCTGGTTTGGGACTGTTCTTGAACACCTAATCTCACTTAGGATGTAAGTGTATAATGTGTATTGGGTTTTCGAGAAAATTTCGGCAGCATTTCCCCGTTTGTTCTCTAAGTACATATGTACTTAGAGAACAGCGGGGAAATGCTGCCGAAATTTTCTTGAAAACCAAATACACATTATACACTTACTAGTGAGATTAGGTGTTCAAGGATGGGATAGGTGGTACACATTTATTATATATAAGAATGACATCACATTATACGCTTAGGATGTAAGTGTATACCCTAATCGTTTCCTAATATATACTTGTTTTCTCTGATCATAGAATGGATAGATCATGGATGTCCATTCGTAATCGTTGCACCCCAGAGTTTATATCTGGTCTTGATCAGTTTATTAGATTTGCCGAGGAACATAGGAAAAAACCTACAGATAGGTTCTACTGTCCATGTAGGCATTGCGGTAACAACTTGAAAGTCAACACTGGTGAGGAAATCAAAAGTCATGTCATGTGCAACGGGATTGTACAAGGCTATACAGAATGGCACTGGCATGGAGAGATTTCAAAATCGAAACCAATAGATGTCGATAGCAGTGCTTGGGTGGAAGAAGAAATTGCCTCTGATGACGTAAATGTGAACGAACCAGTTCCAGCAGACATCGTTGATGCGATGCTGGATAGTTGTAGGGTAGAGCACACCGATCCACCTCCTATCTTTACAAACATTTTGCATGATGCTGAGATACCGTTATACACAGGCTGTGCTAAGTTTACGAAGCTTAGCGCTGTGTTGAGATTGTATAAGTTGAAAGCTAACAATAGATGGAGCGACAAAAGCTTCACTTCATTGTTGACTTTGTTGAAAGAAATTCTTCCTGAAGGAAACGAGCTTCCAATCTCAACATACCAGGTAAAGAAAATGTTGTGCCCAATGGGAATGGAGGCCAAGAAGATACACGCATGCCCGAATGATTGTGTATTATTTCAAAAGGACTATGTAGATTTGAAAGATTGTCCAAAATGTGGTGCGTCACGGTATAAATTGACGACTTCGGGGGAGTCCAAAACTGGTTCTCCTGCCAAGGTGTTGTGGTATCTACCTATAATATCACGGTTTCAACGCTTGTTTGCAAATCCGAAAGATGCGAAGAATTTGAGGTGGCATGCAGATGTTAAGAAAAATAATGATGGGATCCTACGACATGCGTCTGATTCCCCACAGTGGAAGAAGATTGATCTATTGTACCCTAAATTTGGTGAAGAAGATAGGAATCTAAGACTTGGGCTTTGTACAGATGGGATGAATCTGTATGGGACATTGAGCAGCCAACATAGCACTTGGCCAGTCATGCTTGTTATATACAATCTTCCTCCCTGGATGTGTATGAAAAATAAGTACGTTATGTTGTCATTGTTGATATCGGGCCCTAAACAACCCGGAAATGATATCGATGTTTATCTTGAACCTTTGATTGATGACTTAAGGAAACTTTGGGCTGAAGGTGTGATGACCTATGATGCTTCAGCAAGAGAGACATTTCGTTTGCACGCTATGTTGTTTTGCACTATTAATGACTTTCCAGCATATGGGAATTTGTCTGGATATAGTGTCAATGGAGCTAAAGCGTGTCCTATATGTGAAGAAAACACTGATTCAATAAGACTAAAACATGGCGGCAAGACTGTATATCTTGGTCATCGAAGGTTTCTTTCAAAATTCCATCCGTATCGTAGGAAGCGCAAAGCATTCAATGGATGGAATGATGAACGGAGTGCACCTAAACCTATACCAGGGGATGTTGTTTATGAAAGAGTAAAAGACATTGTCAATGAATTTGGTAAGAAATCACAATGTAGTATGGCCACACGGAGTGATAATTCTTCATTCAAGAAGAAGTCAATATTTTGGGATCTTCCTTATTGGAGTTCTTTGACAGTCAGGCATTGTATCGATGTAATGCACGTTGAGAAAAATGTCTGTGATAGCATCATTGGTACTCTATTAAATATGCCAGGTAAGACTAAAGATGGGATAAAATCCAGACTGGACCTACGTGAAATGGGAATAAGGTCAGAATTAACAGAATTACGTGAAATGGGTAATAAAAGAACATACTTACCTCCCGCTTGTTACACGTTGTCTAGAAAGGAGAAGAAAACTTTTTGTGAATGCTTGGTAAATGTTAAGGTGCCACATGGTTACTCATCCAACATCCGTAGATTGGTATCAATGAAAGATCTGAAGTTGATAGGTCTTAAATCTCATGATTGTCACACTCTAATGCAACAAATATTGCCCGTGGCAATTCGATCTATATTGCCGAAGCATGTAAGGTTTGCAATTACCAGACTTTGTTTCTTTTTCAACAGTCTATGCAGCAAAGTTATTGACCCTGATACTCTCGATAATTTGCAAAGAGAAGTGGTTGTTACCCTATGTCAGCTTGAGATGTATTTTCCTCCTTCGTTCTTTGATATCATGGTACATCTTGTTGTCCACTTGACTAGGGAAGTGAAAATGTTGGGACCAGTTTTCTTGCATTGGATGTATCCCTTTGAACGATACATGAGTGTTTTTAAAGGTGATGTTCGAAACCGTTATCGGCCTGAAGGGAGTATTATTGAAGGTTATGTGGTGAGAGAGGTTATGGATTTTTGCAATGACTTTCTCAGTGGTAATGACACTCCTGATAATGACTTTCTCAGTCTTATGAAGGGTTTGACATTAATGGATTCACATATTACACAAAGCGCCAAGATGATAAGAGTGTCGTCCAAAATAGTGGGGTCACTCTTCAAGTGTCGACTATGTGCTTTGCAAGTGCAAAGGATAAGAGTCCACGTGAAGCTAAAATGTCATATTACGGTGTCATTGAGGACATTTGGGAGTTTGACTACATAGATTTCAAAATTCCGCTCTTTAAATGTAATTAGGTTGATAACACCAAATGAGTTATAGTGGATGAATTGGGTTTCACTTTGGTGAACTTTGAAAAGATTGGCGAGAAGGGTGAACCATTCATATTGGCATCACAGGCGAAACAAATATTCTATATCGATGATCCTGCAAATGATAAATGGTCGGTTGTTCTTCATGGTAAAAGACAGTTCATTGAAGATCCTATAGATGAAGAAGAGTACTATGATAAGTATGATGACTCCAGTCCATTCTCAGTTGGGTTGCCAACTCCACAAAATATTGAAGCTAATGATGACTTATATGTGCGCGGAGATCACAATGAAGGATTGTTAATTGATAAAAGATCACAATTTTAGAGACATGTATGTTTATACAAATGCTAAATGTTCGCCTTTTTCTAGTTAATACAAATGCTAAATGTTTGCCTTTTTCTAGTTAATACAAATGCTAAATGTTTGCCTTTTTCTAGTTAATAGAAATGCTAAATGTTTGCCTTTTTAATGACATTTTCAGATGGCTGACCATGATGAGCATGATGTCCATGATGAGCATGAAGTCCATGATGAGCATGCTGTCCATGACGAGCATGGCGAGGATACTAATGTAAGTTCTAAAAACATATCCTGTATTTCTATAAAATTCATTATCTTCTAGTTATGTCATATATCCTATATTTCTATATTGGGCTAAGTTAGTGTGTTTTATTTTTGTCAAATTTTAGGTTGATGCACCTGTACCCACTGAAGCACTGGAGCAACTTGATGCGCAACACCAGACACTTAACAAGAAAAGGGGCATCACTCTATTGAAGAAGTTATTAGCGCTAAGTGGTAGTGGATCCAAATTGGTGGTGGAGTTTGATAATGGAGGAAATCCAATTGGAGTGAACCGCAATAATTTTGTGAACTATCTTGGGTGTACCACTCGGAGCCATTGTGGTGTTAAGTATGACAATTGGCATAAAGTTCCTCAAGGGAAAAAAGAATTGATATGGAAGGATTTATGCGTGAGTTATTATTATTTGCAATTCTATTTTGTAGATTACAAATTCTATTATTTGCAATTCTATTTTGGATACTAGTTAATAACATTTCTATTTTACAGAATCTGTTTGCATTGGATGAGAAGTTGCATCGTAAAAATGTGATGCAACGCGCTGGAAAGATGCTTAGGAATTATAGGACAAATCTGAACAGAGAATACATAAAAGAGGGTGATAAGAAGAAGAAGTCAGCCCTTGAACAATGGAACTTCTTGGACAAAGAAGATTGGGACAATTTTGTTGCTTCAAGAAAATCTGAAGAATTCAAGGTATTAGGCGTCACTCCTAATTTAATTAATATACATTGTATTCACCTATTCAAGATTAGCATTTAGTGATACTAACCAAATCATTAATGTGCATACTAACTAGGCCCTCTGTGACGCACAAAAAGCAAGGCGTGCACTGAATGTGCATGACCACACTATGGGTCCAAAAGGCTATGCAAGCGTTCGCCAAAGACTACAGGCAGAGTCTGCGGCTACTCAGGAGTCTGCTCCTACTCAGGAGTCTGCCACACCCATGCCTCGCCATGATATCTGGATAGCTGGCAGGCAAAACAAGAAGGGTGAAATAAAGAAGCCTGTAACTGCTGAGGCGGCTGCAAAAATGGTAAAATACAACTCTTAGAGAAATCGTTTGAATATTGATTATTTGTGGTGTTAACTTACCAATTTCTGTTTATGGTGATTAGCGGGAGCTGCACGAGCAGAGGAAACAAGGCACGTTCATCCCTCAGGGCACAAGGGATGAATTGACAGTTGCTCTGGGTAACCCAGAGCATCCTGGACGTGTTAGAGGTGCCAGCACTGGTGTTGGCATCAAAGCATTCTTTGGGCCATCCCAGCGCAAACCCAGAGCGAGACTTTCTCAAGAAGAGGTAACCTATTCTTTTTTTAGAATGTTACTGCAAAAGGAAATTCATTAATAAGAAGCTAATGTTTCTTTTATCCATGTATAGGAGAATAAGAGAGTTGAGGATTTAGTTGCTAAGAAGATCAACGATGTAGTTGCTGAGAAGGTCAAGGAAGAATTGCTGCGGTGGCAGGCATCTCAGGCTTCCAATACGCCTATGGCGACCCACTCTTCTCCTGATGCACAGACTGCGAGTAATCCTGGAGACCCATCGCCTAGCACGTCTGCTGTAAGTATTGTTTATGGCATTGTAGTTAGTATTTTCAAGTTGTTATGTTTTCAAGATGATATGTATATATGTATAATATTCTTTACGTAAATTTGTAGGCATTGAAGCCATGCCGCTTAAGAATGCAAGACTACGTTGTTGCAGAGGCGCAAGCTTACCCGTCCCTTCCTGGGGAAAGGTTTCACTGGACTCCAATGCCACAGGGCTATGTTCGTGTGGGCCCATTACGTGTGTTACCCGATTGGAGGGAAGTTGCGTTGCCATATGCCCACCCAGATATTGATACACTTGGTGAGGCAGAAGGCAGGGTGATATTGTGGCCCAAAGCAGATGTCGTCTACACGACTAAAATTGTAAGATAAATTTACATTGATTTAGACTGTTAATGTGTATATATGATGTCAACTGATCTGAAATTATATGTACAGGTTAAAAAGAAGACACCAGGAGCACCTAGGCCTCCACTTCCACTTCCCGCATTACCCGATTGGGTTCCAACTGACCTAACATACCTGTTAGGTCCTGCTTGTAGGGGAATGGCATGTTGGCTACGGGCACATAATGTACATTGCCCTATAATTATTTCTTTAGATGCAGATTATGCAGGTCAATCATACGATAGCTCTTTATTTATACAAGATATTATTGAGCTGTTTATGTATGATTGGCTGAATACATCAATGATAGAGACATGGATAAGGTGAGATCTTGTTTATACATCCATATACCTTCTGTAAGATCCGGTGATCTGGTTTCTTATATATTAATGCATACGCCTATATGTTTTGCAGCTACCTAGTCAAAGATCATTGCAAACAATTTGCATTTGATCATGTGGGATTTTTGATTCCATCATTGATTAGTTTGGTAGCTAAAGACCCTGATAATGTTCAACAATACTGTATAGATGCTTTTACAATTTTTGGTCAGCAAAAGAAGACGATAATAATAGCTCCATTCAATGTCAAGTAAGTTTACTTTATTTATAATTTGGACTTAAGAAAATTCCATTTTCATTTTGCATTTTGAGTTATTAATTGTTAACTTCTTACTTCTAGCGGTAGACATTGGGAGTTACTAGTTATTGTCCCCGGGGCATTCACTGTTTATTATCTAGATCCTGCGGGGAGTACATTGAACACTAAAATTGGACACGTAATGAGAATGCCATTATTCTGGTGAGAAATATTTCATTTTTATATCCGTTAACATCTTTTATTACATTACTATTTACTTATGCAATTTATTGTGTTATATTAACATGTAGGGGTTTAGATGCATTCAAAAAGGCTGGAGGAATGGTCCCAAGGAAAAAGAACCAGCCAATAAATTGGCAGAACGTACAAGTAAGTTCCCGACTCGAATATATATATTATTGATGTGAATTGTGCTTAGTTGTATTATTTTGTATGTTTCAATTTATAGTGTGCTACACAAGACAATGGCTGGGCATGCACATACTATGTGATGCGATTTATGCAGATGATTATCAAATATGCCGCATTGGACATCGATACCATACATGAGGTATTATATATACTCTCATTAGTTAGTATGCAATATATCGATCTTATCTTATTTTTATATTATTACTTATATATATACATCATTCTCTTTGCAGGTGTTTAAAACTGACAACACTACAGGTAAATGCTTAAAAAATATACATGCTCCATATACGATGGAAGCATTAAATGAAGTAAGAGAAGAATGGGCAAAAGCCATACAAGCAGTGGCAACTGTAAGATATAATTGGGATGTTGATAGCGATAATGAATGATACTTTGTAAATGAATATTTCTGAATGTTAATACATGTATTTGAATGTTTCTATATGTGTGAATGTGAGAATTGAATTGATGTATGAATGTATGTACTTGTGTGAAATTTTGCTTATGACTTTTGTAGGTTTGCGGCCTGTTTGTAGGCTGATATCAATGGATGTCGTAAACCTGCAGTTCAGTTACTGAACTGCAGGTTCTCATCCTGCTGACCAGCCACAGCAGGCCTGCAAACTGATATGAAAAAAAAAAATAGGCGTCGGTTATTTATAAAAACCGTCACCAAAGATCTACAGCGTCGGTTATTTATAGATAACCGACGCCTTATGTGGCCAAAGCAGTCCTCGAAATGGCGTCAGATATACGTATCAAACCGACGCCTATTTAAATTAGAGGCGTCGGTCTTTTGGTATATAACCGACGCCAAACGTGTTCGCGCCACAAAAAATGACGTCATTTAGGACACTTTATGCGTCGGTTATCTACTAAAAGACCGACGCTATAAGTAGTATAGGCGTCGGTCCGTTAGTAAACAACCGACGCAGAAAGTGCCCTAGCTGACGCCGTTTTATGTGCCGCGAACCCCTTTGGCGTCGGTTATCGACTAAACGACCGACGCCGATAGTTTAAATAGGCGTCGGTTAAACAACCGACGCCGAAGTGTTCGACCTTTAGCGGCGCCCACATAGGCGTCGGTCGAAAACCGACGCCAAATGGGGTTAAACGACCGACGCCAAAGGCCACTTCTGTAGTAGTGGTACTCTACATATGAAGACTTGTAGCGAACTACGATCTCACCGTACAAGACTTAGCTCACACACCCAGGAATACTAAGTCTGACTACTCTCTGGACTGTAATAGCAAAATGGCTCTCTAGCCTCAACACATCTATTATTCCATAAAAACTGGAATCCTCCTCTAGCCTGAGCACACAGTCGGAGAGTCAAGCCACCTATTGGCTTTTTCTGTACTCTAGTACCACCAGGATCTCTAGTTGATGTTGGACACTACATTCTTTAATTTAAGGATACTTCAACTAGGGCTTTGTCTCCCATACCACCTTTTGGTATGTTCCAACCCTCCATATATTGGACACACCACCAGGGTTAGGTCATTTCATCCCTAAGGCACAAACCTCTCATAGGGATTCTACGGTGTTCAGGGCTCTTAAGTCTATTATTTTATTATTCCTAGAAATCTCTTTCTACATTGTACCTTTCTCTTACTTATACTTGACTCTAGTATCTCTATACTGCCGCATCTAGTTATTTGAAGTTATAATACAACATGTATATCATTCTAAACTTCGCAGAGCAGTATATTCAAAACACTATAATATATTGAGAAATCAATATACTATACATGCAGGCAGACTAATATTCTTAAATAAACATAATGCATGTCCATTTGGCACTTATACACTAGAATCATGTAATTAAACATCTTAATATACAGATAAGAGCTAATTACTTGGCATACGAGTAATCATCATTTGCTCCCATAAATTCTTTGCACTTTCCTGGAAAACGTATACATCGACCCAAATCCTGGGTTGTGCATCTCATACTGAGAACATGGTAATCAAAATTCTTAATTCATTGAACACCCTATCCTTAGGGTTTCATTTACCTCATTCACTTATCACATGGCTCTCATAAGGATTTAATGTCATAAACATCCACTAAATACAGATTGCTTTAAACAAGTCATATACAATCAACATATGTATGAAATCCTCAAATTGAGCTAAATTAGGGATTTCCATGCCATTCATTGAGATATTATGAATCAAGAATAACATTTCATAAATATATTCTATGATGCCAAGAAAAACACTTCAAATGGATTTCACCATATTTATTCACAAATTTCCAACTTTCCACTCATATAAGGCTTCACCCTCTTTACGAAGATATCAAGCAAACACTATTCACATCACATGTAATCCAAAATAGTATCTGACATATATGTACTATGCATTCAGATAAAAAATCATTCATTTCCAAGGGGATCTAGATAAACAAATTTCTCTATTTAATTATACAGCAAATTTCAGTCATAGATAAATTCCCTATATTTCAGTTTACTCTTATAACCTCTGTGAATACTTAGGAAATTCTGATTAGGATGTATTTTATACATTTCTAATATGATTTTATCATCTGAAATTCATCCAAACAGAGGAAGAATCTGTTTCATATCATTTTGCAACAACTTAGATCAAACACACCATTCAGGGTTTGCAGTCGCATACTAAATAATTAAAGATTATGGATGATTTAACCAATTTACGTGTAATATACTATTTAAAGGAAGTTCCCACTCACCCTAAGGTGTGAAAACACCTTAAAAATGTAGCTCATCCTTGAAGATCTCGATCTCATATCAAATCTCTAGCAATTCACCCGATTCTTCTTCCTTTCAAGTCGAAAACCCTAAAAATGAGGGATTATGAAAAAAGAGTGAGAAAAGGGGAAGTTTTGACATCATTTAGGATAAAATCAAAGGAGAGATGGAAATCTTGACATGTGAGAGAAGATTCACCATTAAAGTCTATGCAAAGAAGCTAAACTTACATGATTTCATCATTCCTCGGACCGCAAAACCCTAGGTAAGCATCTCCATCACTTTCTCCTCTCAAACCCTAACTCTCCCTCTCTCTCTAGAATTTTGCTTCTCTGGATTGAATCATCAAATATGAGAGCTCCTTGTGTGTTAGGTTGACCATATAGAGCAATTGAGCTGCTTGGGTCAATTGCACATTGACCCCTCACTATAATTTCTCTTATTTCACCTGAATTTTCTGTCATAAAAATATTACTGTAATTCATCTACTGATAAGGTCTAAACGCATCCCAAAATTAGAAAAATTTTACATGTTTTTTATGATTGATTTTTAGATCTCTAGTTAAAATTTCAGATCATTTGGAGTTATCAATAAATAATTATAAATAAAACACTACACTACTACAAAGCACTCTGTCAGCATTTTGGTCGAAGTATAGGTTGATCGAGAACCATATTCAAAGAACACTCAAATATTCTGCATTTTTTCTCCAATATGCATTATTGAGTTATACATATCATATGCAAAATTAAATTAAATACAAAATTTGTGGAAAATATGAAAAATCATTTACCACACTGTTGTCCTGATCAAATTCCATATTCATGTACTATCAAAACCCTATTTTTTTCCGCTTAGGGTTTACATTTCTTAAACCCTAATTCTTAAAACTAAAATCATAGTTAGAGTTTCTTCTTAGGTTTGAAACATCACAATTTATCTACTATCATTAATCAAGTCTAAATGATGTTCAATCTAATCAAGCATGTTATCATTCAGGTAAGCCCTAGTTTACCAATTAAGCACAAATGTGGTCATTACAATTCTCACCCCCTTAAAAAGTTTCATCCCCGAAACATAAATACGCAAAAAAAGTATATTCAAAGTTGATTTTAAGCTTCTAAAATCTTACATGTCATTACATTCTTGTATTTTATACTTGAATGTAGTTTTCAACGTTAAGTCATTTATTTCTTTTCTAATCACAACATGTTAAAATAGTTCTCAATGATAACAAACAAAATCTCTATGCCCCAATCAATCATAGTAGAGAGAGAGACAACCATTTAAATATTTTCATACTCTTGAGGTGTTACCTCAAAATTGATAATTTGATCCAGCTATCTCAATTCATACGGCACAATATGTACTATTGTTATGTATTTCCTCTAAGTCACAAAAGAGAGTTCACCATGTTGTTTTGAATTTTTACTATTGTGCTACTCAAATAGCAAAACAATCTTTATTTGGAAGACTAGATTCAACAACAATTGTACAATACTACTCACGACATCCCCATTGGATCATGGATGCATAAGGTAAAGCATTACCATCACATTCCATATTATTCTCAAGTATGAACCCACACATAATTCAAGGTGTAACCATCAGATTATAGCATACTAGAGTTTCAACAACAGTAATAGAGTACTCCATGATTGTATTAGTCATTCAAGGACTATTCATACCCAATTACCATCTCTTAGTTATATTAAAGCTAGGTGTAACAAGATATACCTCATTAGGGTTACATATCAATACAATATGGTTATCATCCCTTTTATTCATATGAGTGGATCGGTAAGACTACCTTATTCAGGGTAACCCTTCATTTTTCCATCATTATTCAACCCATATCACCATACCACAATTGTACAATACTAAGATGGATTACTGGTATGAATGACTACAACTATCAGACACCTTTAATTAACATATTGCTTGCACATGTACACTGAAATCATATGTAGAACCAATTTACATCCCTTAATATACCTTCAACAAATTATACTTCTAAAAACAAATTCACATATTACTAAAAGCCATTGTTTTCTCTTATCTCTCTCCTCATTCACTACTACTTACTTCTTGTTACTTATCCTTCACATTTTGATCATATTGAATAAACATCCCTAAAATTGAAACATACAAGCTAAGAATAGATTATTCATCATTCTTGATATCACTGTAAGAATTTGTTTTAGATTACACTTTGCTCATCTTGCACTTCTCCTTTTGTTCAAAATACACTTGTTACATTTCAAATTTTTTTCTTACCCTTTGCTCTGAACCATTTTCATATTTTTCATCAACCTTTCAGATTAGCTAGGATTACTATCAGTGCTAGTTTACATCTCATAGTACAAATCACATGATCTTGTTTTATAGAGATGGTACTATTCAAGGTCAAATCACTAGTGACATCCTTTGAACTACTACAACTCTAAACATTCTAGGGTTTGGTCCTTATCAGTAGCACAACGTTATTGTGATGTGACTTTGATCCCTTAATTTGAAATTCAAACATTGGATCTCACAATTTTTACTAAATTCTTCTTTATCTTATCGATTGAATTTCCTTTCTCTTACTTGACCATTCAGATAGATTGCATTCTCAATTACCCTACTAGGGTTTCATCATCATATTGTGTGTCATTATTACATTCACTAGATGCCTCTACCACGGTGGATATGCATCATATATGATTCATTTTCTTATCACTTCATTCCCACATTGCTCTCATTAAGGAAGATATGAAAGAGAAGATGATTTTGAGACTTAGAATTCTTATCTTCAAACATTCAATAATACATTTCCCATATGTAGGTTTAACTAATTATCAAAAAGGATACTTGACTAATTAGCACTTTCTTGAAACTCGCAACCTCTTTCTTTTATAATCTATATTACTCCATTATGTTTCAAACCCTTCTTTACTTCCCATAATCCCCTTACCATATACTACTATTCCACATGTCATCTTTAATTTCTAGTTTTCTCTTATGATCATGTTGCTTCTTTTATATGTATGATCAAGTATACCATGTTGCATATATTTCCTTTTATCCTTTTAAATCAATAATCTCTCTACTAGTTTCAACTCATGTTTAATACATTACATATCCTTCATTTTAAATCAAACGACTCATGCATTGGTGAAACATAGTTTCTCTTTCAATCAAGTTTTTCCTTCCTGAATATAGTCTACCTTTGTATGACTTGTTCATTTATTTAGCTACACTTTTGTTCTTATTTTAGAAACTAGTTTGTTGTTCTATAAAGACTTAGAATCCAAACCCAGTAAGGATGAATGTATTGAACTTATTAATAAATGTATACATTCCATGCTCTCAATTATATCATAACGATCATTCCTTAATCAAGCTCATTATTTCCAACATTTCTCTTTGTTTCAACTAAGTTTCTTATCCTAGTTTTATGATTTATATGCTCATCTAGTTCTCTTCACTTTAACACTTTTGAAGACTCTTCACTTCTATCTACTTATTGTATACTTAGCTCTTTTCTTCTATTTTCCCTTTTCTATGGAGTGCATAAAAAAATTGTACTCAGTTATATAATCCATTCCTCGTGATTTATTCTTACTATCTTGGCCCCTAGCAATTCACCCAATTCTTCTTCCTTTCAACTCGGAAATCCTAAAAATGAGGGATTATGAAGAAAGAGTGAGAAAAGGGGAATTTTTGACACTATTTTGGATCAAATCAGAGGAGGGATGGAAATCATGATGTGAGAGAAGATTCACTATTAAAGTCTATTCATAGAAGCTAAACTTACATGATTTCATCATTCCTCGGACCGCAAAACCCTAGGTCAGCATCTCCATCACTTTCTCCTCTCAAACCCTAACTATCCCTCTCTCTCTCTCTCTAGGATTTCATTTATCTAGATTGAATCATGAATTATTAGAGCTACTTGTGTGTTAGGTTGACCATATAGAGCAATTGAGCTGCTTGGGTCAATTGCATTGACCCCTCACTATACTTTCTCTTATTTCAACTAGATTTTGTGTCATAAAAATATTACTATAATTGGTCTACTGATAAGGTCTAAATGCATCCAAAAATTATGAAAGTTTTAAATGTTTTTTATGGTTGATTTTCAGATCTCCAATTAAAATTTCAGATCATTTGGAGTTACCAATAAATAATTAAAAATAAAAGACTACACTGTTGAAAAGCACTCTATCAACATTTTGGTCGAAGTATGGTTCGACCGAGAACCACATTCAAACAACACTCAAATATTCTGAAATTTTTCTACAATATGTATGATTGATTTATCCATATGATATCCAAAACTCAATTAAATACAAAATTTTTAGAAAATATGAAAAATCATTTACCACACTGCTATCCTGATCAAATTCCATATTCATGTACTATCAAAATCCTATTTTTTGCCGATTAGGGTTTACATTTTTGAAACCCTAATTCTTCAAACTAAAATCATAGTTAGAGTTTCTTCTTAGGCTAGAAACATCACAATTTATCTACTATCATTAATCAAGTCTAAACGATGTTCAATCTAATCAAGCATGTAATCATTCAGGTAAACCCTAGTTTAGCAATTAAGCACAAATTTTGTCAATACATATGTGGTCTATTTCAGTTCTCCAATGAGAAATCACTCTTCTCTGACTTCCACTACAAACTTGCTAGGAAGGGAGTGTATATTAGTGAGACCACAACTCAAAAATATGTGCCTGTCTTTTCCTCCATCACACCCGGTGCTTCACCCTCAGCCTCGGCCTTTGCTGCCCCTACCTCTACCTCTACCCGATCTCTACCTCCTCAACCACACCGACCTAGTCATGCCTCGTTTCATGTGTCCAATGAAACCCTCATGGGATAAATGATGCACCAATAGGCATACAATCTCCAGGTTCAGGAGCACCTATACCAGGATTCAAGTTCAATCATGTCAAACATGAACTTATCTTGTACACACCCATACCCCACCTACCAGCCTTACCTTGGTAGTGATTATGCTTCCTATGCATACCATCATTACTACCCTACACCCGAGCCTTACACTACTTCTCCCACACCCTATGTTGTTGGTGGTCCTACTCACGTCTACCTGTCGTTGCCTACTGGCCCCTTGGCCACTTTGCTTGCCAGTCTTGGCAATTCTGCTCCTTCCTTCCCCCAGGCCAATGATCTCTATGCTCTTGGTATGACTTGGGATGAACAGAATGCTCGTTGGCCCGGTCATGGTTTTGGTCCTTCTGTGGACGAGGAGATGCCTGACCAGGCTGATGTTGAGACTACTGCTGCTGATGACGATGATGGTGATGGTAAGGATGCTTTTGATTTCGGTGATAGCTCTAGTGCTGATTCCGGTGATGAAGGCACTGCTACTGCACCTTCAGATGGAGACAAGGACTATGAGCCTAGAGCTAATGATGATGATATTGTGGACATAGATAGTCTAGATGTCTAGTTGTTTCTTAGTTTTTAGTCTAGTTTTCTGATCATATATATCTTTCTAGGCTATTTTGTATTAGAAATATCTGGGCACATTATTTGAGATGTACTATTTTATCTTCAGTTTTCACCGCTTCTTGTTTGTAGCTACTTTTATGAGAACATGCTTCTGAGTTGTAATCTATGTTATGTGCACTCTTGCTCTTTGATCAGTTATATCCTATGAGTTGGTGCCATATTTCACTATATTTTGATTATGACTTAGCTTGTGTATTTCTTTCGTCTCTGGTTGATATATGATATGAGATTGCATGTTTGAATATCTGCCTGATTGTGTTTGGAGAAGACCTGATTATATGCTCTTCTACCCCCCTCACTTTTTGATAATGTCAAAAGGGGGAGAGAACTTCAATGTCTTGAAACTCAATCATATTGATATTCTTTGTCATATTGGTTCTTATTGCTTATGAGATTCTTTTCTTGTTAATTATATGATTTATCATGTGACTTGCAAAAGACCATATAGTACATGTATGCTATAATTGCTTTGTGTAGATAGACTAACTATGCAGGTTAACGTAAGCATAGATTGAGGGGGAGAAATTCACATTATTCAAATCTTGAATCCCCCTAATTCACAAGGCAAAGGTTTAATTTCTATATCCTTTCAATATGTTTGAGGAATGGTTTGTCATTGTCAAAAAGGGGAAGAATGTTGACCTAGAGGTTATACATTGTCCATATTTTGATATAATTATTCCATTCATATGTATCTAATATGAGCATTCAAGATTGATTTCAGGTGTTAGGTACATGAAAAGGATCAAATTACACAAGCCCTAGCTTGTCAAAGTTCAAGTCAAAAGCAATGCAAGTGTGCTAATTAGGAAATCTATGTAAACAACCTTAGAATATTTTTTTAATCACTTATATTGATGATATGACTTGTAACTAAGATGAGAAAAATATGTGGGACACTTTATACCAAGTTTTAATCACTTTGGAAAATTGATCATACGCTGTTGATCGGTCGAGTTCCAATCTTGACCGATCCACTAGATCAATTTTCTGAAGAGTGCATCAATCGAGTTATGCATTCATAGAACTCGATGGATCGGGTTACTGACCAAATGTGATTTTTATTGGTCAGTTGAGTTTACCAGGAGAAACTCGACTGATGGTTTGAATATCGAGTTTGTCTTTTAGTCGATCGATCAAGTTACCTTTATTGAATCTCGATTAAATGCACTATATGGAAAAAGTAGAAAAAGTGATTCTAATTGTTGGTGACTTGTTTGGACGAAAATAGATCCGTTGCCTTGGGAAAAAATGGCTATAATTTGGCCCTAAGTGTTCCCACTATCAAAGGGCACCTCTAGCTATAAATAGTACCACTTGGAGTTCATTCCAAGGTTTCTCTTGCATAGCATAGCTTGGTCCTAGCCTAGTTGAGAGTGTTGTACCCCTTTGAGCCCCTTTCTCTCTCTACTTTCAATTCAAATATGTCAATATGAGTGAGTTAGGATCTATTGTAAGAGAGATATCGTTTGTATCCATGTAAATCTCTCCACCTCCATCTTCCTACCCCCTTTCATCTTTGAAGAAAAGGCTTTAAGATCTTCTCCAAGTGAAGGAGAAGGAGTTGTTGTTGTTCAAAGTTGAAGAATGCATGGTGATCAAGATATCTAAGTGAAGGAGATAGGAAAGGCGGACGTTCAAGAAGGATATGTAATTCTTGGAAAGCCAAAGACTTGAAGATGGAGCGGGTAAGTCCTTGTTGAAGGCTAAAGACTCCTTTGCTCAAGTGGGTAAGTTCCTTCGGTAGGTTGAAGATCCTTTCTTGAGGTATTAAGTTATTGGATGAATGTGGTTTTGTCTTGTAATCTTATGAATGAATATAAGAGCACCAAGATTGCAAAGTCCTAGAGACTAACCACCTCTAGATAGTGGACTGACTCACTTCTAGTTTGAAGTGTGGAATCACTCTAAACCACTTTGTCCAAGTGTATGCTATCTTTGCCTCTCATCCTTGCAATGCTTGTTAGTTAGGACTTCAAATTGGTTGTATACTTAAGCTTCTGCACTTGATATAATTTGAAGGTCTAATCCATTTTGTGAGATTTGTGAAGCTCTATTCACCCCCACTCTAGAGCCCCTGATCCAACCACCACCACCACCACCACCACCACCATGATCATCATCATCGTCATCATCTTCTTCTTCTTCTTGATTGCATCCATGTGATCAGTCCTCCTCCTCCTCATCATCATCATCATCATCATCATCCTCATCATCATCTTCTTCTTTTTCTTTTTCTTCTTCTTCTTGATTGATCCCATGTGATCAGTTTGGACTTGAATGCGCCCAGTTTAGAGTTGATTGTTCCCAATTTAGACTTGATTGAGTCATGTTTGGATTTGAACGCCCCGTTCAGACTTGATAGTGCCCTGTTTGGACTTGAATGCCCCATTTAGACTTGGTTGTGACCTAGCTTGGACTTGAATGCACACAATTTCGACTTGAATGCACCCAGTTTAGACATGATTGCGCTCAGTTTAGAGTGTGGCAATGTACCTAATATTCAGACTTGATTGCACCCAATTTGGACTTGAATACACATAGTTTCAACTTGAATCTGCCCAATTTGGTCGTGATGCGCCCAGTTAGTGTTGTATCGATGTACCTATTTTTTGAACTTGATTATGCTCAGTTTGGACTTGAATGCTCCCAATTCGGACTTGATTGTGCCTAGTTTGAGCGTCAAATTTTTTCTTGATAGTATGCCTATTTCATAGTGTAATGAGCCCCTTCTCATCATCATCATCATCATCGTCATTATCGTCATCGTCGTCATTATTATCATATCATTGGCATCATCATAGCACACACATTATTTTTATACTTATATTATTTCTCTCAAAATATATCAATATTAGTTTTGTTAGATTGACTATTTTATAACGAGTCAAAAGTTTTTTATTTTGTCAATAACTACACTGCGGGTTGAAAATTATTTGCGATACAAATTTCTCTCTCCTCTTTTTTTACTTTACTTCCCTCGCCTATCACACATTTATAGTGCCAACCGCCTCATCCGAAATGGCGCGTTAAGACCACGTTGTGGCTGAGCCCACCAAAGAAACCGTTACAGACTACAAGCGTGCGTGAGAGTCTAGCTCACGCCAAACACCAGTTTTCTTATCAAGCACACATTAGACAAACATGAAGCAACCGCCCCCTTTTGGATAGTTGAAGCACGTACATCTTCTTAAATTCGCTCAGCCGGAGAGCTTCGTGCTGCCATCATCACCTGGTACCTATTAGGCATTGGGACTTCCGCTACTTTTCCGGCTGCTATAATGATGTCACCTTCAAGAGTACAGCCTCTGTCCATTGAGTACATATCCAACGCTTGCTTCTGCGTGACTACTCCCCAATTAAGCAAGTGGTTTAAAAAAACATGGAGAGATCGTCGAACACTTGACATACTGTACTCAAGTGGTGAGCAAAGGAAACATCATGAAGACATGTCGCGGGGCTCGCTACTATCGGCACAGTTCTATAATTGGTATATGGCTGACAAATACGGAAAAAATACAACGGGGGAAGAAGCCGGGATTAGTTATTTTTGGGTGCAAATTGTGATTTTTCCATGTAATATACTAAAGCAATTGTGAATAATAATACCACCACACAAGTGCTTAAGCATAGTACACCGCACATCAACATACAATACACTAACACGAAACCAAAACAGAGAATAAATTTATATTAAACATAATACATTTGCAAAAAAAAATACTTCTTACAATAAATAAAGAAATGTACATAAGTATAAAATATAGGAAAATAAATACATCAAATTGGTCATTTTCTTCTACAATAAATTTTTTCTCAAATTTTATCTGTCATTTTTCCCTCTGCAGTTATATCGATATATGTAACACCCCTATTCATCATTACATAATCTCCTTCTTCTTAAAAAAAATATATAAACTTCTCCTTTGATTCTTTTTCTCTCTGAAAAATGCTCGCCGTGCCTCACATATTCAAATGGCCAGTCCATGTAGCATTTTTCATAAAGTTTTGTCACGGCGCCAAACGAAGATCGTGGTCAGGTATCAAAGGGATAGCGGACAAAGAGATTGGTTCCAGACATCAGTTGAAAGCAAACAATTGAGAAGTAATGGAACAGTTTGCCATAGAATGTTAAGCTTGGCCACCCCATGACTGATATCGGTGCGAAGGGTTTATCTGGTATCAAAGGGATATCGGACAGAGAGATTGGTTCCAAACATCATTTGAAAGCAAACAATTGAGAAGTACTGGAAGTCTGGAACAGTTTGACATAGAATGTTAAGCTTGGCCACCCCATGATTTATATCGGTACGAAGGGTATATCTGATTCACTAGGTAGCCAAGTTAGAATTCTGTCAATCTTTTCTTTTCAATCTTGGAACGTCCCAGACCCTAGTTGCATTGCTTGTATTAACTGGTGTGTTTCCTCCGTAGCACATAAAATTGTGTTGACTAGGAGTGAAAAGGAAGACGCATAGGCGGAATCGTGCGTGGGCATTTAGAGACGAGTACTAGCACACTGGCCCTTTACAGAACCGGGTGGGCATTTCTCAAAACACGAATGTTACGATCTTTCGTCGTGGACCATCAACTGGAATGTTCAAACATGCTGGTGTTAGATATATGGTTGTATATGGCATGAATATATCATGAGTTAATCCTAATGTGGTACAACTAGTACATAGGAGAAATATAATTTTTGGTCTTGTGCAAAGGGGTAGAAGTTTTATCCCACACTGCTCTCTCCTAGAATTTTTCTAGTCTTTATATGAAGAATCACATGTGACACTTTTGTCCAACGGTTCTAGGAGAGGGTATGCTCACATCCTTGGTGGGAAAAGTGACCACAACACACACGCACGCACACACGTTAAGTTTGAATTGTGGAGAATGTCTTCTGTCTTCTTTTTGTATTAAGACACAACTACATAATTAATTAGTTAATTATTGATTTAATTAATTGTTTTTTATCCAAACGGATTTATTAATCCTAATTGGAAAGTATTTTCCTTACGGGTTTTTTCACATCGTGTACAAGAGAAATCAAGTGATTGCGTCTTAATTGTAATAAGATTTTAGTCCGTGTAAGGCTATAAATAACCATCCAGTCATTAGGGTTAAACACATCTCAAACGAACATCAGCCGTCAGTCATTTCATTTGTGTTTTGCAAGCCCTATAGGAGAGCTTTCACGCGTCCCTTCCAAGTTGTTACATTGAGTTCCTCTCCTGCGAGTAGCAAGTTCTTCCTTCTCTTCCTTAGATACGCGATCTGTCGAACGGTGGTTACTGCGATCGTTGAGCTGCGTTGGTAGTACAACCGAATGTCATCAAGTACGAGCGAGACGACACAACCTTCTTCAGGTTCGTGACCGAGTCAAATAGAATAATGACACCTATCCTTCTGAATTGCGAGTCACTGATTTCTTTAAGTAACACGTTCCTTTTTCCAACGAACGATATGGTCTATGTTCCTAGCTTCATTTTTATTTTCTTCTGCGTTGTTTATTCTTCTACTTCTTATCCGGATCTAGCCTAAACCTGTTAATCTATTACATCTGTTGTTGTTGCATATAACGACGTAAACCTAAAATTTACAATAGTTTTACAGAAATCATTATCTGTAATTAATTAACAATGGTCATTCATGTTGGTTCTGGGAATTAAATTGATAGTAGCAGTATGTCTGAGAAATTTACTTGTACCAACTTTGCATGTTGGCGGATTCAGATGTAAATTAGACTTAATATTACGGGTTTTGATTAGTATATAGAATAGGATGAACCTAAATCTGATGACACTATCCCTAATAATGCAAATATAATAACTAACTGGAAGAAGAGTGATAAGATGTGTCGATGGTTGATTCTATTTGGTTTAAATAACAACTTATATGATTCTTACTCGAAGCCAGCTGTTACTACCTCCAAAGTTTTATGGGAAGTGTTAGTTAAAAATTTTAGTACTGAAAACTAGGGTGTTGAAAAGTACGGTGTCTAACTTTTTAAAATTTCAGATGCTTGAGGGTAAGTCTATTTTTTATCAAACACACGACTTTCATCTCATGTGTCATGAACTCTCAGATGTAAAGATGGATTTACCTGAGAAGTTCGTTGTTATGGCCATCATAGAAAAGTTCTCTAAATTATGGAAATTGTGTGGCATAACTCTTAAGCATCACAAAGGAGACTTGTCAATGAATGATCTAATGAGAGGCATTAACATATAATAACAACACTTAAAAGAGAAGATTGTCAAGGTGTCTACTGATGCAAACCTTAGTGTCAATTTTACTACTGCTAAAACCAAAGATACGAAAACAAAGAATGTGCATAAACCTAAGGCCAAGATTTAGAAGAAATGAAAGAACAAACCTTGTTGGACTTGTGGACATGTTAAACACTAGAACAAGGATTGTCCTTCAAAGAAGGCAAAGAAAGATATTGCATCTGCAACTGAGGAGGCTGTAGTCAATATGATGATTGCATCCTTGAACATCAATGAATGGGTATGTTTTTATAAAACTTGAAATCTTTTCTATTTTTGAACAACTTTATTGGATAATTGACATTGGGGCTAATGTACATGTTTGTGTTGATAAGTGCATGTTAGTGACTTACCAGGCCTCATGAGGTCATTTCGTGAGTTTGGGAGATTCTAGCTCTACAGAAGTCAAAGACGAAGGACGAGTTGACTTGAAGATCCTTTTGTGGAAGGTTCTGACACTCCATAGAGTCAGACATATTCTAACATTCAATAAAATATCCTTAGTTGCATAATTTTAGTTAGGGAAAGTTTTAGAGTAGATAAAAAATATAATAAGGCAATTATTATGCACCATTGTGATTCTTTACTTTTTGGAAAAGGTAATATGTGATGTGAAGAACTTATTTAAGATTCTTGTTGAACCTATTTCAAATTTTATTTTAAATTTAAAAGATAATAGTTATGTATGTGTGAATCTTGTATCATTTGATGTTTGACATTCACGTATGGGACATGTTAATGTTTCCTCAATGAATAGTATGATAAATTTGGATTTAATCCCTATATCTGACATTAGTAATAATAAATGTGAAATTTGTGTGCAAACTAAATTGCTTAGAAAATTCTTTTCATTCTGTGAATAGGAATTTAGAAATATTAGATTTAGTGCAAACTGATTTCTATAAATTTAATGAGATTGCTGCTAGGGATCAAAAGTGTTATCTTATATCTTTTATGGATGATACAAGTAGATATTGTTATGTCTTTTAACTTAGAAGTAAATATGAGGTATTAGAAAAATTTAAAATTTATAAGAAAGAAGCTAAAATTCAAACCAACAAAGTACTTAAGTGATTAAAGTATGATAGGGAAGGAGAATACACCTTGAACTTATTTGTAAAAGTTTGCTAATTGCATGGTATAGTTCATTAGGTTACAGCTCTATATTCACCACAACCTAATGTGATAGTTAAACATAATAACCAAATCCTTATAGATATGGTCAATTCTTTATTTTAAACCTCAGGCCCACCCAACTTCATGTGGGGGTGAAGCTTTGAATACAGCTTGCCATATTTTGAATAAGGTTCCTCATAAATATGTAAAAAGTAGTCTGTTTGAATTATGGAGAGGGAGAAAACCTAATCTCTAATATCTTCGAGTGTGAGAGTGCCTTGTGAAGGTACTTGTCCCTGAACACAAGAAGAAGAAATTGGGATTGAAAACTGTTGATGCCATTTTCTTGAGATATGTAGAGACAAATTATGTCTATAGATTCTTAATTGGAAAATATGATATCTCAGACATTGAGGTCAATACAATTGTAGAATTATGAGATGCTACATTCTTTAAAGATGTGTTTCCCATAGAATCCGATGTGCTCAATGAAGTATGTCAAGATGATTCATTTACTACATGTTCCATTCCCGAGCATGTGGAAAGGATGACATATGTGAAGGGCGACTCAGAATAAGCTATTTCTGAATCTAGAGAAATGATTGAACTAAGAAGAAGTAAATGGCCTAACACATCCAAAGACTTTGTAAGTGAATTTCTCAATTATTATGTTAAGGATGATCATGTAACTTTCCAACAAGCTATGAAATTTTCAAAAGCTAATTTTTAGAAAGAAGTTGTTAATGATGAAATCCAATCATTTTCTCGACTACCGGAAAAGATGATTGTAGAAGAATAAACACCGGCACTTTACTTATACATATGTATATGAACGTTACGATCTTTCATCGTGGATCATCAACCGGACCGTTCAAACATGTTGGTGCGTAATTGCGGGTCATCAGGCGGCAGAGAAAATAGATATAGCAAGAGCAGCTTGCAGCAGCAGGTCTGCCATCATAACCTGCTTTAATTGTGATGCTTGAACCGTGTCCAGTGAGGAAAAAAGGCAGGCTGCGTGCCAACTTAATCCATACTCCACACTTAGAAGCTACGGAGAAGAAGGAGATATCATACGGGAGTGGCCAAAGGCAGCGTGGTTGACGAATGATGTTAACTTATGGACTGAAGTTGATGTGTCAAAAAACTATAGAATGGTTGAGTTAATCGCTGAAGGTAATATTGGGAGTTCATTGCGGTACTTGCAACATCATACCTTTGCAATAAAGTTTAAGACTGACGAATTTAAAAGACAATTATCATTTTGAATAGGAGATCTCCTTGGATCTTGATACGTGTAGTCACTCACAGAAAACGCAACACCGTAAATGATATGACACGAGGAAGACGAAAATGCTGAAATTCTCATATTTTATTTGCTTATGATACAAGCTTTAGATAGAGCTACAAAAACGAGCTAGAGATCCTATCTACTCGGCTATTTTCATGCCACTAACTACTGAAATCCATTAAATCAGGATCTGGCCTCAAGACTCAGGCTAACATTTTGTGACATCACACATACCTGTTACACGTGCAGGAGAGAAACATACTAAACTAAGTAATCAATGTTGGAGACTCAGCTTTGCACCATGTGCGGAGCTAAGTGAACAAGTCTGAATTATTTTCAACATTCTTCCCATTAATTCACATCTGGTAAGTCAAGGTTCCTGACCCCGAGCATTTCACTTAGTTCTGCAAACTTCATTCTTCCAAGTGCCTTGGAAAGAATGTCTGCTCGCTGTTCATCAGTACATACATATTTTGGTTTGATCTGCCCTTCTTCTACCTTTTCATGAATGAAGTGGAATATGGTTTCAATGCTTGCTTCGCCCATGAAATATAAGGTTTTTCATTAAGGCAATAGCAGACTTATTATCTACGAGCAGATGAACTGGTTTACCCTCTTGTCGTGAAGCAAGTTCCTTAGTCATATAACCTGACATGCTGCTACAATAGTTTTCATAAACTCAGCCCCACACGATGACATAGCACTTCTATTTCTGGGATTCCCATGAGATAGGTTTTCCTTTAAATAGAAAACAATACCTGTTTTGCTTTTCCTTTCATCTATAACTCCTGCTAGATCACTGTCTGAGTATCCTAATATTTGGGCATCGTCATCTCCACTTTTTTATACCAAGCCGGGATTCACATTACCTTTCACATACCTCAAAATATGTTTAACAACTTGTTGATGCATAACTCTGGGTTCCTCTATATATCGCCTCACTATACCAACCGAGTAGGATAGGTTTGGTTGGTTGTGTGTTATATATCTCAAACTTCTGACCAAGCTTCTGTATTCAATGGGATTCACTTGTTCTCTGTCAGTGTCTTAACTTTAGTTTAGGCTCCATTAGGAACTTGCTCGGATTGCAGTCATTCACTCATGCTTGCTTAAGTATTCTCTTGGTGTAGGCTGATTGTTTCAAAGAGATACAACCTTCCTTTTGCTCCACTGCGATTTCCAGGTAGTGTGAGAGAGGTCCTAGATCACTCATTTGAATTCCTTCATCATTTGATCTCTGAATTTTTTGATTTCATCACCACTTGGCCTGGTTATGATTAGATCATCCACGTCAATTCCAACATTGAGCACCTCTTTTCCAATGTTTCGTGTGTACACATCCTACTCTTGTGTACACCTCACAAAATCAAGCCCTTTAATGCTCCTATCTAGCTCGATACTCCAGGCCCTAGGTGCTTGCCGCAGTCCATACAAGGCTTTCTTGAGCTTGAGTACCTTGTGCTCTTGTTTTTCTACCTTAAACCCCTCATGTTTGGCAACATAGACTTCTTCTAGGTCACCATTAAGGAAAGTTGTCTTGAAGGTGATGGACTTTCCACCTGTGGTGTGCTGAGAGGGAAAGCAAGAGCCTTACAGTCTCCCTTCTAGCTTCTGGAGCGGAGACTTCATCAAAATTTATCCCATGATGTTACACATATCCCTTCAACATGAGCCTTGTCTTATATTTGATGATATTCCCTTATGAATGCTTCTTGAATTTGTATACCCACATCACTCCTATAGCCTTGTGACATCATGGCAATTTAGACAACATCCAAGTGTCATTCTTTTCTATTTCCTCTAGTTCTTGAATCATGGCCTCTTTCCATGCCAGTTTTTTAGTAGCTTCTGATAGTTGGTTGGCTCTTCAGCATCTGTCAATAGAAGATCTCTGAAAGAATGTCGGTAAATATCCTCAAGGGATCTGAGTTTCATTGGTCTTTCCACAACTGATCAGGAGGACCCAAAACTTTGTGGTGAATTATGAGCACTTGTGGAATGCATAGATGATGGGGTAACCTATGTGTTTTGCAAAGGAGGTGTGGTTGATCATTGTGACTGACTAGATGTGGTTGCATTGGGTGATTGTCCTTCATCATCAATGTGATGACCTTCTTCCTATTCACTTTGCCGAATTCATCCATTGTGAACGTGAATCCTAGTGTATGGCTCTTCTTCTTAAATTTTAGTCCACTTCCACTTTCTTTGTTCCTCAAAGATCATATCTCTACTGACTTTAATCCTTCCTTCTCGAGGATCATAGAATTGATGTGCTTTTCTTCCTAGTTGTACACTAAAATAGACCATAGAAACACTTTGATCATCAAATTTCTTTGTGAATATACTCGACACCTTCATATGGGTAGTTCACCCAAATATCTTTAGATGATCTAGGTGTGGCTTGTTACCTGGACATGCCTCATGAGGTTTAATTCTAGTAAGTACTTTTCTAGGCATGCGTTTCAAAAAGTAGACAGCATGTCTAACTGCCTCCCCCTACATACTTGAAGGTATACCCATACTCTTTAGCAAGCTTCTCTCTATGGACATGACTGTCTGATTCCTTTTTTCCACTGTGCCATTTTGCTATGGGGTGTAGGGTGATATTAACAACCTTTGAATCCCTTCTTTCTCACAAAATGTGGTGAATTGATTGGATAATGATATTGCTATCATGATTGTGAATGTAATAGACATTGAATAAAAGTCTTTGCTCCCTGTTCATGAATTGGAACAACTCAAACCCCTTTCCTTTTATTTGTTTCTCCAATCCATCTCAGAAACTCACCTGCCCATAGAATGTTTCGTCCAACCCCTTGAATTTGCTTTGGTGCCCTATCATGTGGTTACTTGCGTTGTTGTCAAGGTACCACATATATAAATGCATTTTCTCACATGTGTCAGTGTACCGATTTGGTACGACCTTTTCTTCATTCAACAACACCATATTGAGTTCTAGCTTTTCATGTCTGACCAACAACAAAGTTGGTTCTTTGTCTAGCATCTGGACTGGATTTACCTGCTCTTTTTGTTGCTTCCCTCGACACTCCGAAGCATAATGACCAAGGTTATTGTAGTGAATGCAAATGACTTTTCTCTTGTCACTATTGGCATCATGATTTCTATCTACAACCTAGAAGGGGATATTTTCATCACTGTGGCCTACCCTCATTGATTATAACTCTACATACTCTTAGGTGGAATTTCAAGATGAAACAAGATATCATTTATTCAGTTTAAACATTTTGCACGGAAGTGAAAAATAACCTCCAACCTAGTAATATCACCATTAGGAGTGACCACGGTGGGAGATCAAAAGTAATGAGTTTGAGAGTTTCTTATGAAAAAAGGTTGTTGACTGAATATCTCATCACATAGAACTCCTCAATAGATGGCTTAGTTTAAATGAAGAATACATAATTACAAAATATTTCTGTAATAACATTCCTTGTATGCAATGTTACAAAAACATTTTGGTCTAGAACTTCCATCTTTTATATTTTATCAAAATATAATACTTATTCATTCCCACCTCAAGAAAACTTCCAATGAAATTATCTCTACAAACAAGTATGTACTTGATTATTATGAAGCATTGTGAACGAGACAGTGGCATTGATGGATTCTTTTGTTGATGTTGTTATAAGAAAGGTGATGAGTGGCTGAGCATAGACATTTAGCAGGTATGGTAGGAACCAAAAAGGACATCATCTAAGTCGGTCCTAGTTTAAACTATTTGCTAAAGTTTAGATTTATGATATACTAGACTTGTATTTACTGAATGAATCAAACCAAAATTTCATTCAAGTGTAAGTGTGACGACATCGTTCGAACAAACTGTTATTTAACTAAGCAGAAGCAATTAATTGTAGCAGAATACTGAAAATCACTAAAAATTAAAACCATTTACAAAGAGGTCCATACACTGGAAAACTCTTTCAAAAAGAACCAAGATAATTTAATTACATTTTGGTTCACAAGTACATATCGTGTACCATTCCTTCTCGAGAATCACAAGCCTTGACTGTCTTATCAAAACTATACGTAGACATCATAAAAACCTCGAGGCATCAAACCAAAATCTCAGATCAGTTCATTAAAAGTAGTGACTACTGACTCCTAGGACCTGAGAGTACAGAGATGACACATAAGACTTTCTATACAAAACATGACAGCCAGTGCCTCCACCTGGAATGTCAATGTTGTCCCTTCTGTTGTTGCTGCTGCTCTTCCCCTACTATAGGGTTCCTGTCTATTCTTCTGCGTCTACCTAAAAAGTTGGATCCCATGGGGCCGAGACAATTGAAATTCTCCCATCGAGAGATATAACTCTCTGCCAAAAATATTATTATTGCAATTATTGGAATAAAACTGAGCAGAGGAATCATAAGAATTCAACAGTAGATAAATCAATTATCTAAGCATATTAAAGCAATTTTCTCCTTCGAAGTATTTCAGCTTGTACCTTGATAAAGTAGTATATCATTTATCCAATAAGGAATATGAAGAACATGTATAACATTTATCCATCTAGGATATACTAATCAAGGTAATATCAACCAGTGATTCTCATATTTCAACCTTAAGCAAATACGCTACACAGCTGATTACATTTTACAATCATACTTAAGCCCTGAGGAGATGAGGTATAAAACTCATACTACAACCGACCATTGCAAAATCGAAATCGGTACCATACATAGGTCAATGGAAGAGTCAAATTCCCATGACCTCATCTTCCTCAGTCAATGTGTAGACCAAATGCAAGACATCTTGTGTCTCTGCTAAATAGCTTTCCAGGGTATATTGGCAACTTCGCTATAAAGTTACAGTGGTAGCTGTACTCTCTTCACAATCAAGAGATTTCATGTTTATCTCACATCGATTTGGCATTAACATCATTGGGAGATTAGTGATACATCCATCCCAGCATTCGGGAGATTAGTGATACATCCATCCCGACATATATAATGAAGAATTGAGAGGTTTAATGTTTATCTCACATCAATTCCTCCATTAAGGAGTAAGGATATTCGTGCCCATAACCCCCACATACTCAACAATATGCCCTCCAGGAGTTCCCGTAGGAAAACCTGTTTCACCATGACCAAACTTCTGACGATGATGGATCTATGGTCAGGGCTCTACATGATAAGATTTCACTAGATTAATTAAGTACATTACTATATTCTTTTAGCATCAGTCATGTTTTCAAATATAATTAATTATAACAAATGCTTCAAAGAATGTGTAATGCTTCTATCAAGTACTTTTCAAGCTTTATTAAACATTGGGATCTTAATCCCTTGTCTCATCAGGGGCATCCTCATCCCTTAACATCTCATCATCATGATTATGGAATATGGGTATTCAAACCATCAATTCATCAAGAACACTTGTTACCACTTATCAGGTAACTAACACCTTCAGGTCATCTTGACCAAGGTAAACATAATACTTGCAATATAGACATTTCACATGGATCTTATAACCCATTAATCTTTTGTTACCTCTTATTAGGCAACAAAGCATAATATGGCTCACAAGGCCCATAAAATAATTTCAATAATAAAACATCATAGCATACACCTGGCTATGTCCAACATCTCATTATACATGCATGATTAGTATACATGATAACAATTATATTAATTACATATCAGGACTACGCATGTAAGAGTAGAATCACTATTCCCTCATTTAAGTTAGGATTTCCCAATTTATGTCAATTAGGAATGCTCATCCCATTACCCAAATTAGGGTTATGGTTTACCATCATATTTCCCAACATTAGGGTTTCATGCACTATAACCCAAGATTAGAGCTTTACATACCTTTACCCTATATCAGGGTTAGGATTTCATATTAGGGTTTCATATAGCATTATATAGCATCACCCAGGGATTAGAGTTCACGTGACATCTTTGTATTAGGGTTTCACTTGACATCACCCTTAATTAGGGTTTCACATAACTTCACCCTTAATTAGGATTTCACATGTAGTTTAACCCAAATTTAGGGTTTCATTAAACATCCCCTTAAATTAGGGTTTTTCATTATATTACCCTGAATTGGGATTTCTCATATCATCGCCCTAGATTAGGGTTACACCATTACCCTAGATTAGGGTTAGGGTTCATCAACCTTCTCAATTAGGGTTTCATGATCTCATTATAAAGTATCATACCCTAATTACATATTTTATTCATGTTGAGAGTATTGAGGTTTAACCATTACATGATTATCACACATGTATGGATCCCTTTCTCTCATCCTCTCCAGGATATTAATTACTTCAAAATTTGATTAAATTAGGTTAAATCAACCTGAATGAAGGGTTGGCATAGTGTATTAAGTCATTGCTTCCATAAGCACCAAAGATTAACCACTCAAAAGGTACTCATCACTTAAATACCTTGAAGGTACAACCATTGTAATTACCTTTGATAAACATCATCAACAATCATGGGGTTGATTGTACTTACAAGATTTGAATCAACTAAACCTTCAAACGGTTTTGACCTTCTTGACCTTCAATCGGTCTTGAGGTGCTTGACCTCCCATCGGTCTTGCCCTAACTCCTTCATTCGGTTTTGAAACTGTTTTCTCAACTTATTATTGAAACTGAATGAACATCAAAAGGCTTGAGACCGTTTGCCCTCCAAATGTTCTGAGGACCTTTTGATCCCAAACGGTCTCAAGACCATTTGGACTCAAACGGTCTCAAGATCGTTTGGTCCAAACCACCTTGAAACTGATTGGACCATTTAGGGTTTCCTCTAACCAATCAATTAGTTTTATGGTTTTCTTTATTGAATTGATCATCAATTGAACCATTATGAGTACATCCAATTACATCCCTTGGATCTCCAATCATCCATCACATCCCTTGAACTCCAAACGGTCTTGAGATCGTTTGGATCAATTAATCTTGAAATTGATTCCCTCAACTAGGGTTTCAATCAATTCAATTGATTTTTGGGCTTGCAATCCATGGACCATTCATCCTAGAATTCTTTATAATTAAATCAATTTAAGCCATTGGATCATCATCTTTCATATTAGCAAATAATCTCAATCAGTTTTGAAGTTCAATTTACCCATTCGATCTTGAGATCCATTACCCATTCGGTTTTGAACTCAATTACCCATTCGATCTTGTAGTTGATTACCCATTCGGTCTTGTACTAAATTACCCATTCAGTTTGAATAAATTACCCATTCGTTCTTGGGTTCAACTACCCATTCGGTATTGGGTACAACTACCTATTTGGTCTGGAACTCAATTGCCCATTCGGTCTTGAAACTGAATCAATTCAATCGATTTTGAAACCGAATTGACTCAATCAGTTTTGAGAACTGATTTCCCCTTTCTTTGTTGAGGTGTGTGCTTAAGCTGACATCATCAACTTCAAGCTTCAAACCTTCGAAATCAGTTGTGATTCTTATGGCAATTTCAACAACTAATCAAAAGGAAACCGAGAGAGAAGAAAGGTTCAACACAAAATGAATAAATTGCAAGCAATAATGACATCTAAGGGTTCAAGTTATATAACCCACCTTCAAAACTGAATCCAAGCTTCAAGATTCACATACTCAATGGTGAATGAAGCTTTCTCAACTTCCAAGGCTCGTCCTCAATTCTTTGAGTGAAATGAATGGCTAAGGTTGAAGATTGAATGAAGAAAAGAAGAAATTCATCATTGAATTTTGATTTCCACCATGAAATCAAGGTTGAAGATGACTATGGAGCTTACCTACAGGTTGTAGCACGTCCTCCTGTTGCTCCTAAGCTCCTTTGTGCATGGCCAAAGCAAGGAAAGAAAAAGGGATCGAAAAAGCCTTTCATGTGGGTTGAAAATGGGATGTTTATAAGGAAATTTCAATGAGAGAGAAAGTGATAAAATAATCTTTTAACTCCCAAAATTGGCGCCACATACTCCCCTCAATCCCTTGTATATGAAGCCATCTCTCCCACCTTGTAATTCTTCTTCATTATCCATGAATTAAAGAAAAAAAATTAAGCACCTTAACCATTATAATAATAATATCCAAATTTGAGTGGATATTACTTTTCCTTTTACTAATGTGAGTGGGCTCTCCACTCACTTTAGATATTTCATGGCCATTGCAAGCCACAAGGGCGTTAACACTTATGCAAATTCAACCATCTCATTTTTTATTGAAGGACACTTCAATTAATATATTTATTTTTGCATTAAATTGAATTAGGGTTTCAATTATGCTTAAATCTTGATTATTTTAATATCAAGATTCTCTCTCCTCCAAAGTGATTCAAATGAGACGACCCTCTCATTTTATTGTCTCTAATTGATACCAAGAAATATTAGGGACTCTCTAGAAATGGTATTTTGCATATGGAACCCTAGGTTTTGGGTAAATTGCACATTACACCAAAACTAGGTTTTAATGCACAAACATTACTTAACAAGCTCTTCTTAGTGCTCAAGTTACCAAAAGCCTTACCTCTGCTTCATTTTCATTCTTATGATGCTTCAACACTTGAGGAACATTTTAACATGTAACATTTGCAAGTGAACCCCTCAACTTAGGTAATTTGCACTTTAGTCCAAAACAAGCGAAACAGTGTTTCAACATTATTCAAAAAGGACTAAAATGGAAACATAAGTTCCTCTTGAGCCTTAATTACTTTTCAAAAGATAAGAGAAAGCATATAATTAACTTTATTAAACAAAGCATCTTGGGTTAAAGCATAACCCAGGCCAGGGATGTTACAAATTATCCACCCCTAACAGGGATTTCGTCCCCAAAATCATCAAGAGAAAAGAGAAGGGTACTTCCTCCTCATCTCTTCCTCTAGCTCCCACATAGATTCTTCAATGCCGCAGTGATGCCAAAGAACTGTCACAAGACATATGTCTTTCTTTTTCAGCTTTTTAATTCTTTTATCAAGGATCATCACAGGTCCTTCAACATATGATATATCATCATTTAATTCTATCTCCACAGGTCACAAAACTAAGTCTGTGTTAGGATGACACTTTCTCAGCATGGAGATATGGAACACTAGATGCAACTTATGCAACTCAGGTGGCAACTCCAGCTTATAGACTACCTTTTCAATCCGTTCAATGATTGTATAAGGCCCCATAAATCTAGGAGCTAACTTTCCTTTCTTTCCAAATCTAAGAACACCTTTCCAAGGTGAGACCTTGAGATATACTCTATCAACTTGGAATTCTAAAGGTATTTGCCGTTTGTCGGAGTATGATTTTTGTCTATTATGTGCAGTCTTTAACTGTTGTTGGATTACTTTAATCTTCTCAGTTGTCTGCTGAACAAGCTCAGGACCCAAAAGTTGATATTCTCCTGTTTCATACCAACATAAAGGAGATCTACAATATCTACCATATAATGCTTCATATGGGTCCATATCAATACTTTGCTGGTAGCTATTATTGTAAGCAAATTCTATCAAGCTCAGGAGTAGATCCCAGCTTTTTACAAACTGAAGGACACATGCCCTAAGAAAATCCTCCAAAGTTTGTATGGTCCTCTGAGATTGTCCATCTATCTGTAGGTGAAAGGTTGTACTAAACCTTAACTGCGTACCCAAAACTTTATGTAGTCGTTCCCAAAAATGACTCATGAACTGGGGACCTCTATCAGAAACAATAATAGCTAGAACCTCGTGCAACCGTACTATCTCATCGATATATATCTATGCAAGCTTCTCAGCAGTGTAGGTTGTTTTGACAGGAAGGAAATGTGATGTCTTAGTAAACCTATCAACTATCACTGATATGGAATCAAGACCTTTGGTTGTTCTAGGTAAACCAACCAAAAAGTCCATGGTCACGTGATCCCATTTCCACTACGGTATAGGCAAGGGTTGCATTGTTCCTACGGGCTTCTGATGTTCAGCTTTAACCTGCTGACACACCGGACATCGCATAACAAACTCAGCTACATCTTTCTTCAATCGAGGCCACCAATACATATCCTTCAAGTTATGATAAATTTTGGTGCTTCCTGGATGCATTGCATACATCGAAGAATGAGCTTCCTCCAAGACTAACTTCCTTAAGTTATTGGCATCAGGTACTACCATCCTACCACGGTAACAGACTACCTGATCCTTTGACTCATGAAAGCCATCCCGTTTTTTAACATCCCTGACTTGGGTTATGCTTTCACCCTAGTTTTTTTGTTTAATAAAGTTAATTATATTCTTTCTCTTACCTTTTGAAAAATAATTAAGGCTCAAGAGGAACTTATGTTTAAATTTTAGTCCTTTTTGAATAATGTTGAAACAATGTTTTGCTTGTTTTGGACTAATGTGCAAATTACCCAAGTTGAGGGGTTAACTTGCAAATATTACATGATAAAATGTTCCTCAGATGTTGAAGCATAATAATAATGAGAATGATGTAGAGGTATGGGTTTTGGAAGCCCGAGCACCAAGAAAGAGCTTGTTAAGTAATGTTGTGCATTAAAAACCTAGTTTTGGTGTAATATGCAATTTACCCAAAACCTAGGGTTCAATATGCAAAATACCACCTTTACAGAGTGCCTAATATTTCTTGGTATCAATTAGAGACAAGAAACTCAGAGGGGCATCTCATTTGAATCACTGTGGAGGAGAGAGAATCTTGATATTAAATAATTAAGATTGAAGCATAATTGAAACCCTAATTCAATTTAATGCAAAAATAAATATATTAATTGAAGTGTCCTTCAACCAAAAATGAGATGGTTGAATTTGAATAAGTGTGAACGTTCTTGTTCCTTGCAAAGGCCACGAAATATCTAAAGTGAGTGGAGAGCCCACTCACATTAGTTAACTAAAAAGTAATATCCACTCAATTTTGGATATTATTATTATAATGGTTAAGGTGCTTAATTTGTTTTCTTTATTTCATGGATAATGAAGAAGAATTACAAGTCATGGGATATGTCTTCGTATGCAAGGGATTGACTAGAGTATGTGGCGTCAATTTTGGGAGTTGAAGGAATTAATTATCACTATCTCTCTCACTGAAATTTCCTTATATACATCCCATTTACAATCCACATGAAAGGCTTTTTCTATCCCTTTTTCATTCCTTGCTTTGGCCATACACAAAGGAGCTTAGGAGCAACAGTAGGATGAGCCCCAACCTGTAGGTAAGCTCCATAGTCATCTTCAACATTGATTTCATTGTGGAAATCGAAATTCAATGCTTAATTTCTTCTTTTCTTCATTCAATCTTCAACCTTAGCCATTCATTTCACTCAAAGACTTGAGAACGAGCCTTGGACAGTTGACAGAGCTTCATTCACAATTGAGGACATGAAGCTTGAAGCTTGGATCTAATTTTGAAGGCAAGTTATATAACTTGAACCCTTAAATGTCATTATTGCTTGTAATTTATACACTATGTGTTGAACCTTTCTTCCTTCTCAATTTCCTTTTGATTAAATGTTGAAATCACCATAAGAATCACAACTAATTTTGAAGGTTTGAAGCTTGAAGATGATGATGTAATCTTAAGCACACACCTCAACAAAGGAAGGGGCAATCAATTTTCAAAATGATTCAGCTTATTTGGTTTCAAAACTGAATGAGTTGATTCAGTTTCAAAATCGAATGGGAAATTGAACCCAAGACTGAATGGGCAATTGAGTTCAAGACTGAATGGGTAGTTGAACCCAAGATCGAATGGGTAATTTACTTCAAACCGAATGTGTGGCGACCGTCTTGCGAAAACATGATTAACTAATGCGGAAGTGAATTATTTGCAGCGGATTACTGAAAATCACTGAAAATTAATACTTTTTCAAGAGATCTATTCACAGGAAAACTCTTTAACCAAGAACTGAAGTATTTCAAATTCATCCTGGTTCACAAGTATACAACATGTACCATTCCTTCTCAAAGATTACAACATCAACAGTCTTATAAACATTATATACAGACAGTATACGAATCTCGAGGCATCAAGCCAAAACTCAGATTGATTCATAAGACACTGACTAAAAACTCTAAGGACATGAGAGTACAGAGAAGACACAGAGGACTACTATCTGTATGACTAGACAGACACTATCTCCACCTGAGATCTTATTGATGTCCCTCTTGTTGCTGTTGTTGTTTCTCTTTCCTTATTCTAGGATTTCTGCTTTGCCTCCCATGCATACCTAAAAGTGTTTCCCACGGGGGTGAGACAACTGAAAATTGTCCCAGCGAGAGATATAACTCTCTGCCAAAAACATTGTTATTGCACTTTATTAAATTAAAACTGAGCAGGGGTTACTTTTACATTATCAGGCAGAATTATTCATTATAGAACAGAATAAGATAATCTCCATTCTCAAGGAGGTCATTGCATCTACCCATGGTAGATAAGTAGTTCATCTGTCTACCTTGCAGAGAATATAAAGAAACATAATTAACATTTATCCACTAAGGAATGCACAAAGAAATGCAACATCAGCCAATGAATCTTCGTATTCAATCCTTAAGCCAACATGCTATACGGTTGATTACATTTTACAATCACACTTATGCTCTTAGGAGATGAGGTATACCACTCATACTCCAACAGACCACTGTTAGGAGTCGAAATCGGTACCATACATAGGTCATCAAAAGAGCCAGATTCTTATGACCTTATCCGTCTCAGTCAGTACGAGACCACATGTAGGACATCTCGTGTCTCTGCTAACTAGCTAGCCAGGGTATACTGGCACCTTCGCTACAGAGTTACAGCATCAACTACACTCTCATCGCCAATCGAGAGATTTCTTATTTATCTCCTCGATCCGACATTAAGTATCATTGGGGGATGTGTACACCATCTAACCCAATCATCGGGAGATTCGTGATACATCCATCCCAACATATTCATGAAGGATTGAGAGATTTCTTGTTTACCTTCCAACAATCTCTTCAAGAGGACGTAAGTATGTTTTCGCCCATTTACCGCCACATATTCAAAATTTGTGCTCTGGGTTTTGCAGTGGGCACCCGTTTCACCACCACCTATTCCTGACAATGATGGATCTATGGTCAGAGTACTACATGGATAGATTTCACTTGATTTATTAAGTACATTCTCATATTCTTTTAGCATCAGCCAAGTTCTCAAACATAACTTATTACAACAATGCTATCAAGAGACATGTACTACTTTCATCAGATATTTATCAGTCTTTCAAAGACCCTGGGAACTCAGTCCCTCATTTCAATACTGGGAATTCTCATCCCTTCACATTCTCATAACCATAATCATATGGTTCTGGGTATTCAAACCCTTAACTCATCATTGAGCATTATTATACCTTTTTCATGTAACTATCACCTTCAGGTCATCTGATCAAGGCATTCATGATACTTGTTACACAAGCATCAAACCTGGCTCACAAGGCCATGAAATATATTGTCACCTCTCACTAGGTTACAAATTACTCATGTGACTCATAAAAGTCCATGCATATTGCTTCTTTTACTAAGCAACAACAACATTAAGGCACATAATGCCAATAAACATTTATTATATAAATGTCACAACTCAAACTATATATATAAATCACCTCATAATATATGTATGGTTATTAGGCATGATAACAGTCATACAAGATATTCATCACATCATGTGATGCAATAGTAACACCATTATTCTTTTACCAGGAATTAGGGTTTACTATCAAATAGGGATTTTCATTCCTTTTTACCCAAATTAGGGTTAGGGTTCCCCATTTTTCATTAATAAAGATTTCATGATCTCATTATCTGTCCAACCCTTAATACATTATTCCATACCTCTGGGGCATTCAAGGATATCATATTTTCTTATTCTAGAACATTACTTTCATCATATAGCATTAATGATCATCAATTCAAGGTGTGAGTTCATTTCTCATCCTCATCATGGTATGATTATATCATACACATCATTTGGGCTTAACCCCATTCTCAAGGTACATTAATTAACACTCATCAAGGTGGAACAACTCATTACATTTCATTGTAATAGTTGCATAACACACTTCATATGTTTCTTACCAAATTATATTGGATTTGGAGTACATCAAGGCGTATAAACCCTGAAGTGTTGAATGTGATAACTATCATATTTTGATGTATCACTTTCTCATCACTTCAGACTCTCCTGAATTAGCCATCTTATCTTGTATTAAGGTATTTCCCTTCTTAATACATTCCATCACTAATCACTTACCTAAAGCATATAATGCATATGCCAAACACTAGAGTTGTCCAACTATCTTTAATGGTATGGACTTGTCTAATGGTAAAGACATTGCTTACAATTAGGTTGCATATATTCAACCACATGAAATGTTTCACCTTTATAAGGCCATTCCTTCTATCTCATCATTAGGGTTTCTTTATATCATTACTTAAGATTAGAATTATGATTCATTGTCATATTATCCAAGATTAGGGCTTTATGTATTATGACTCCTCATTAGAGTCTCACATGCCTTCACCCTTCTTAGGGCCTCTTATCACAACATAACATTAATACGTTATGTGGTGTTAATACTTAGTTAAGGTTTCTCATGGAATCACCCTCAACTAGGGTTTCTCATGGAATCACCCTCAACTAAGGTTTCCACCATAGTTTCCCACAATTTGGGCCTACTATTCATCTCTATTAGGATTTCATTCAATTATCCATAATTGGAGATTCACTATTCATTCCAAATAGGGATTTACATCTCTTTTCCCTAAATTAGAGTTTCACTTATGATTACCCTAGATTAGGGCTACATCCTTACCTTGGATTACGGTTTCATTTAGAATTGCCCTCAATTAGGGTTAGAATTCAATAACCCTGTCAATTAGGGTTTATGTTCATGATTAGGGTTTCATGATCTCTTTATTTAAGGATCATACCCTTAATCACCACATGAATCGTATTCATGTTATGAATTCATGCTAACATCATCTCAACTTGATAAGGTCATATCATCCCTTCAATCAAGTACATACAACTATGAATGACATAGTGTACCAAGTCATTGATCCTATAAGCAATTAGGGTTCATCCCTTAATTGGCACTAATCACTTAGGTACTAATAGGGTTTCAATCTTTGTACCTTCATTGATTATCATTACTAATTATCATTGGATCAATGAGTCATTCATCATCTCTATTATCGAGAGATTCAATCACCTTGGACCTCCATTTCATAAGGTTTCCAATTGAATTGATCAATTGAATCTACAATCAACTTTGACTACTTGACCCCCAAACGGTCTTGGTCTTTCAAAGTTCAAACGGTTTAAAACTGTTTGGTAAAGGTGGTGCTTGAGACCGTTTGCCCAAGTAGGTGAAGACCGTTTGCCCAAGTAGGTGAAGACCGTTTGCCCATCACATCATCAAAATCAAAGTCAGCCAATTAGGGTTTGGATCATTGGATTGATCACCAAATCAGCAATTGATTACACTTTAACTTAGTATCATTGAATCATCAATTGCTTAACCATACTCACCCCTAGACCTCCAAACGGTCTTGGGTCACCTCCAAACGGTCTCACGGTCTTGGGTGACCTCCAAACGGTCTTGAGACCGTTTGGCTCATCCAACCCTTGGATTCTAGTGAAAAAACATTAGGGTTTGAGCTATTGAGTTGATCATCAAATCACTACTTAATTGCAAAGTGATTTGGTACCTTTAGACCTTCAATTGGTCAAACATGCTTAACCCTAGACCTCCAAACGGTCTTGGGTGATCCCCAAATGGTCTTGAGACCGTTTGGGTGATTCCCAAACGGTTTTGAAACTGTTTGGGTCAATCAACCCAAAACATCAACTCATTCCAATGCAAAATCAGCACTTAGCCAATTACGGTTAACACCATATCTTTTGTCCTTCAAACACTTAACCATATCCAACCCCAGACCTCCAAATGTTCTTGGGTGACCTCCAAACGGTCTTGAGACCGTTTGGGTAATCCCCAAACAGTTTTGAAACCGTTTGGGCTAAATAACCCAAAAAGTCAAATCAATCAAGTTGAAAATCAGCACTTAATCCAATTAGGGTTTGCCTAATTGATTAGCCTTCAACTCATGATTCCTTTGGAATTAATCCATAAAATTTGGTGAGTTTTTAACCAACACCATTAGGAACAGGAATCTCAAACGGTGAACCTTTTTTCAACCCTCTCAAATGGTTTTGAAACCGTTTGCCCAAAAAGGCAAATAAATCAAATTGAAAATCAGCACTTAATCCAATTAGGCTTTGCCTAATTGATTGGCTTTCAACTCACGATTCCTTGGGAGTTAACCCATCAAATTTGGTTAGTCATTAACCAACATAATTAGGAACAGTAATCTCAAACGGTCAGCCCTTAGTCAACTCACTCAAACAGTTTTGAAACTGTTTGCTCCCAAACGGTTTCAAACCGTTTGCTCTCAAATGGTTTGGTGAAACCGCATGAGCAATTAACTCAAAACCGTATGAACCATGATTTATTTGGAAAAGTATCCAAGATGATGTCATCATCATCTACCTTCGTCCCTGAAGTTCTAACAACTTCTGATTTCATGAAATAACCATTTTTAACCAGCAATTAAACAAGATAATGAAGGAATCATTGAAATTGCAAGATTAATGGTTGAATAACAATGAAAAAGAGTTCAAGTTATAAAACTCGCCTCCAATTCAGCTCCAAAGCTCCATGTCCACGGAAAAAATGGTGTATGCAACTCCTTTCACCATTCCAAGTCTCATCCTGAAGGTTTGAGTGGAAAGGAATGGTTAGAATTGAAGAGGAGATCGAAATAGGAAGAAATCCATAATTTATTTTCGATTTCCACCATGGAATCAAGGTGAAATGGATCAAAAACCTTATCAATAGGTTGGGGGTCGTCCTCCTGATCCTCCCAAGCTCCCTTGGTCGTTTCCCAAGCAAGGAGAAGAAGTGGGGTCGAAAAAGCCTTCCATTTGGCTTGTAAAGGGTCTTTTTAATAAGAAATTCAAGGAGAGAGAAAGTGCCTTATAAAAATTCATTTAATCCCAAAAATGTGGCCGCCTCTTCCTCCTTATCTTCCTTAGGGATGAGGCTTTCTTGTTTGCCTTTTATACCTCTCAATTATCCATGATTTAAAGAAAAGAAAATTAAGCACCTCAATTCATATTATTTTAATATCCATATGTGAGTGGATATTTCTTTTTCTTATAAAATTGTGTGAGTTATCCACTCCCTTGGATATTTTCGTGGTCCTTTCAAGGCTCAAGGACTTCACACATAAATCTGAATCCAACCATTTTAATTTTGGTTGAAGGCCCTTTAATTAATACATTTATTTTTGCCCTAAATCGAATTAGGGTTTCAATTAGGATTAAATCTTGATTATTTTAATATCAAGATTCTCTCTCCTCCAACTTAATTTAAATGAGGCACCCCTATCATTTTGTTTGCTCTACATGATGCCAAGAAGCATTAAGGACCTTATTGAAGTGGTAATTTACATATTGAACCCTATGGTTTGGGTAAATTGCACTTTACACCAAAACTAGGTTTTAATGCACAAACATTGCTTTATTAGCTCTTTCTTGGTATTCAGGCTTCCATAAGCCACACCTCAGCATCATCTTCACTCTCATGATGCTTCAAAACATGAGGAACATATTATCATGCACAATTTCACTTAAACCCCTCAACTTGGGTAATTTGCACTTTAGTCCAAAACAAACAAAACATTGATTTCAACAATGTTCAAAAAGGACTAGAATTGCAATATAAGTTCATCTTGATCCCTAATTACCTTTCACAAGATGAGATTAACCATTTAATCATCTTTCTTAATCAAAACATCTAGGGTTAAAGTATAACCCAGGTCAGGGGTGTTACAGAATGGGTAATTTAGTACAAGGTCGAATGGGTAATTAATTACAAGATTGAATGGGTAATTGAGTTCAAAATCGAATGGGTAATGGATCTCAAGATCGAATGGGTAAATTGAACTTCAAAACCAATGTATATTATTTGCTGATGAGAAAGATGAAGATCCAATGTCTTAAATTGATTTAATTATAAAGAATTCTAGAATGAATGATCCATGGATTGCAAGCCCTAATCGATTGATTTGATTGAAACCCTAGTTGAGGGAATTGATTTTAAGGTTGTTTGACCCAAACAGTCTCATGACCGTTTGGAGGACAATGGTTGATTGTGGTATTTGGTTGGAGATCCAAGGGCTACAATATAATGTGCTTTCAATACTTCAACTGATGGATGATTTCAATGATGGAGGGTTCATTGATTGTAAACCCTAGACCTAATAGATTGCATTCGGTTTCAAGACCGAATGGATGATTCGATTTCAAGACCGAATGGAGGATTTAGTTTCAAGACTGAATGGATGATTCTGTTTCAAGATTGAAGGATTGATGATTCAGTTTCAAAACTGGATGGATCATTCAGTTTCAAGACTAAATGGATTGATTTGATTACAAAACCAAATAGGCTGATTCGATTTACAATTGATCAAGACCAATTGAAGGTCACAATACTTCAAGACAGTTGGAAGGTCTAATACCTCAAAATCATTTTATGTTTTAATTTATTTAAATCTTGTAAGTACAATCAACTCCATGATTGTTGATGATGTTTATCAAAGGTAATCACAATGGTTGTATCTTCAAGGTACTTAAGTGATTAGTATCTTTTGAGTGGTTAATCTTTGATGCTTATGAAAGCAATGCCTCAATACACTATGCTAACCCTAAATGTATACAATTGAATGAAGGGTTAACCTAATTTAATCAAGTTGAAGTAATTAATATCCTGAAGAGGATGAGAGAGAGAGAGGGATCCATACATGTGTAATAATCATGCAATGGTTAAACCTCAACATTTTCAATATGAATAAAATATGTAATTAGGGTATGATCCTTTATAAAGAGATCATGAAACCCTAATTGAGAAGGTTGATGAACCCTTATCTATGGTAATGGTGTAACCCTAATCTAGGGTGATGATATGAGAAATCCCAATTCAGGGTAATATAATGAAAAACCCCAATTTAAGGGGATGCTTCATGAAACCCTAATTTTGGGTTAAACTACATGTGAAACCCTAATTAAGTGTGATGACATGTAAAATTCTAATTAAGAGTGAAGTCAAGTGAAACCCTAATTAAGGGTGAAGTCATGTGAAACCCTAACTAAGGGTGATGTCAAGTGAAACCCTAATAAAGAGATGTGATGTGAACTCTAATCCCAAGGTGATGCTATATAATGCTATATGAAACCCTAATATGAAATCCTAACCCTGATATAGGGTAAAGGTATGTAAAGCTCTAATCTTGGGTTATAGTGCATGAAACCCTAACGTTGGGCAATATGATGATAAACCATAACCCTAATTTGGGTAATGGGATGAGCATTCCTAATTGACATAAATTGGGAAATCCTAACTCTAATGAGGGAATAGTGATGCTACTCTTACATGCATAGTCCTGATATGTAATTGATATAATTGTTTTCATGTGCACTAATCATGCAAGTATCATGAGATGTTGGACATAGCCAGGTATGACATATGATGCTTTGGTATTGAAATTGTTTTATGGGCCTCATGAGCCATATTATGCCTTGTTGCCTAATAAGAGGTAACAAAAGATTAATGGGCTTTAAGAGCCATGTGAAATGCATGTATTGCAAGTATCATGTTTACCTTGGTCAAGATGACCTGAAGGTGTTAGTTACCTGATAAGTGGTAACAAGTGTTCTTGATGAATTGAAGGTTTGAATACCCATATTCCATAATCATGATGATGAAATGTTAAGGGATGCAGACTCCCCTGATGAGACACGGGATTAAGATCCCAATGTTTAATGAAGCTTAAAAAGTACTTAATAGAACATTACACATTGTTTGTAGCTTTTGTTATAATAAATGATACTTGAAAACATGATTGATGCTAAAAGAATATAGTACTGTACTTAATTAATCAAGTGAAATCTTATCATGTAGAGCCCTGACCATAGATCCATCATCGTCAGTAGTTTGGTGATGGTGAAATAGGTTTTCCTATGGGAACTCCTAGAGGGCATACTATTGAGTATGTGGGGGTTATGGGCATGAATATCCTTACTCCCTAATGGAGGAATTGATGTGCGATAAACATTAAATCTCTCAATCCTTCATTATATATGTCGGGAAGGATGTATCACTAATCTCTCGAATGCTGGGATGGATGTATCACTAATCTCCCAATGATATTAATGCTGAATCGATGTGAGATAAACATGAAATCTCTCGATTGCGAAGAGAGTACAGCTGCCACTGTAACTCTATAGTGAAGTTTCCAATATACCCTGGAAAGCTATTTAGCAGAGACACAAGATGTCCTGCATTTGGTCCTCACAGTGAATGAGGAAGATCAGGTCATGGGAATTCGGCTCTTCCATTGACCTATGTATGGTACCGATTTTGATTTCGCAATGGTCGGTTGGAGTATGAGTGGTATACCTCATCTCCTCAGGGCTTAAGTATGATTGTAAAATGTAATCGGTCGTGTAGCGTATTTGCTTAAGGTTGAAATACGAGAATCACTGGTTGATATTATCTTTCTTAGCATGTTTTAGATGGATAAATGTTATACATGTTCTTCATATTCCTTATTGGATAAATGATATACTGCTTTATCAAGTTACAAGTATTAATTGCAATAATAAGATTTCTGGCAGAGAGTTATATCTCTCGCTGGGACAATTTCAATTGTCTCACCCACGTGGGATCTAATTTTTTAGGTAGATGCAGAAGAAGAGACGGGAACCCTATAGCAGGGGAAGAGCAGCAATAGCGGGGACAATAGTGACATTCCAGGTGGAGGCACTGGCTGTCTTGTTTTGTATAAAAAATCCTATGTGTCATCTCTGTACTTTCAGGTCCTCAGAGTCAGTATCTAGTTTAATAAATCGATCTGAGATTTTGGCTTGATGCCTCGAGGTTCTTATGCTACTTATGTACAAATTTAACAGGGCAGTTGATGTATGTGATCCTCAAGAAGGAATGGTACAAGACATGTACTTGAGAACCAAAATGTAATTGAATTACTTTGGTTCTTTTTGAAAGAGTTTTCCAATGTATGGATCTCTTTGTAAAAGGTTTTAATTTTTTAGTGATTTTCAGTAATGTACTGCAATTGATCACTTCTGCTTAGTTAAATAATGGTTTGTTTGAACGATGACGTCACAGTTTCTCACTACCATATTCTTACTTGATCTGTTGTATTACAACATCAGCTTGATGTGCTTCTTTAATCTGTTATCTCAGAGTAGGTTTTACTTGCATCTCAGCTAACAACCCGACTAACAGCGATACTTTAAGCTATATATTGTCTTGCCTCAAGGAGATAAGAATATCTCTTTTTAAGCACACTAGGGAGTTCAACTGTGCTTTATCTAAGGCTGGTGATGATGATTTCCTACTTAGTGCATCAGCCACTACATTAGCGTTTCCTATATGATAATCAATTATACAATCGTAGACCTTGATTAACTCCATCCAGCGGCATTGTCTCATATTCAACTCATGTTGTGAGAAGATATATTTTAGATTCTTATGGTCTGTGAAAATCTAGAATGTTTCTCCATAAAGATAATGTCTCCAGATCTTCAAAGCATGGACCACAACATCTATCTCTAGGTCATGTGTTGGATAATTCTCCTCGTGTTTCTTAAGCTATCGAGAGGCAAAAGAAATCACTTGATTATCCTGCATCAACACACATCCTACACCATTCTTAGATGCATCACAGAAAACTATATACCCCTTCCCTTGCTCAGGTAACACCAGTACATGTGCACTTGTTAACCTTTCTTTCAACAGCTCGAAAGAAAGTTGACACTTATCATTCCATACAAAAGGAACGTCCTTCCTGGTCAACTTGGTTAGGGGTAAAGCTATAGAACTGAAGTTCTTAATGAACCTCCTATAATAGCCTGCCAGTCTTAGGAAACTACGTATCTCCATCGGTGTCTTTGGTTGTTCCCATTGCATGACAGATTCCACCTTTTTAGGATCATCACGAATACCTGAGGCAGATATCAGGTGTCCTAGAAAAGAAACTGTTGGTAACCAGAACTCACATTTGCTAAACTTAGCATACAACTTATGCTCTCTTAGCAATGTCAAAGCCTTATGGAGGTGTTGCTCATGTTGTTGAGCATCTCTACTGTATATGAAGATGTCATCTATAAAGACCACTATGAATTGATCAAGAAAAGGTTGAAAGATTTTGTTCATGAGTTCCATGAATGCAGCTGGTGCATTAGTTAGTCCAAATGATATAACTATGAACTCATAGTTACCATACCTTGTCCTAAAGGCAGACTTAGGTATGTCACTCTCCTTGATACGCAACTGATGATATCCCGACCTCAGATCTATCTTAGAAAAGTTAGTTGCACCACGCATCTAATCAAACAGGTCATCAATCCTTGGCAAAGGATACTTGTTCTTTATGGTTACTTTATTCAACTATCTGTAATCAATACATAACCACATCGATCCGTCCTTCTTCTTAACAAAGAGAACCGGATCACCCCATGGTGAAGTACTCGGTCGGACAAAACCTTTTTCTCAAGCAATTCCTGCAGCTGTTTCTTGAGCTCTGCCATCTCAACAGGTGCCATTCTATATGGTGTTTGTGTTATTGGTTGCATGTCCGGGATTAGATTAATCTCACAATCAATCTCTCGGGGTGGAGGTACACCTGGAAGTTCCTCAGGAAACACATCTTCAAACTCCCTAACTATCGGAACTTCAGAAAGATTAGAACTCTCCATAGTCATGTCTAGCACATGTGCCAAGTATGCAAAGCATCCATGTCTCATCAGCTTCTTAGCTACCATAGCTAACACAAGATAGGTTGTAAGAATCTTTCTATCTCCCTAAAAGATCCATGTGTCACCATCATTAGTGAACACATCTTGCTTGGAATCACAATCCAAGACAACCTTATATTTTTCTAGGGTGTCCATCCCAAGGATTATATTGAACCTGTGCATCTCAAGTGGTATGAGATCCACATGAATGTGATGTTCAGAAAAGGAAAGAATGAAGGGAGAACACACCTCCCACAGCACTACAGATCCCGACAAAGGGGTCTCTAACAACAAACTATCTGCTCTACAACTGACAGTCATGTTGCAGTCATGAATCACTCTTCGAGTGATAAAGGAATGCGTAGCACCCAGATCAATTAAAACAGATACAAAGAAGAATGAAGACAAATCAAAATGAAATAGTTCCATATGACCTGTCACAACTCGAGGGTTGACTACTTCTTTAGGTTGATTCATCGCATAGAATTTCATCATTGCTTGTTGTTGACTCTATGCTCGATTGTTGGGTGCCGACGAACCAGCTTAGAACGCTTGTCCACCTCCTCTAGCACCACTTGAAAATTGTCACCTCTAAGAGCCTTTCTGACTCTGCCTCTGCGGTTGAGTCACACTTGCTTCTCTATCTCGACAATCTTTCATCAAATGCCCCATCTTTCCGCATATAAAACATCCTCTGTTCCCTGACTGTGGCCTGGCTGGTCCTGTTACTAACACTGATGCTGAGTTGTGGGCTCCTTCTGGTGGTAAACTACGGCCTCTACCCCTATTCGACGTCCATTGCATTTGGGTATTGAATCTTGGTGGTGCTATTGGTGTAGAAAACCTCGATTTCTAGAAGCTCTTGGACCCTTATCCTTGAAACTGAGTATACACCTTCTTACTCTTGGTTTGACATTTCTCAATCACCGACCTTTCTATCTGTCTCACGGACTCCACAAAGGTGGCGAACCTATCCCTATTTTCTAAGGAAGACACATGAGTGGTCAAATCAACGTTCAACCCCTTCTCAAAATGTCGAATTCTCTCTTCATCAGTAGCTGCCGTATGCGGACAGAACCGCAAAAGCTCCATGAACTTAGATTCGTACTCGCTAATATTCATTGGTCCTTGCCTTAACCTCTCAAACTGAGAGATCTTCTCATCTAGAAACATCTTAGAAAAGTATCTATTGACAAATTCTCATCAGAATACTTCCCATCTGATCTCATCACCTGGCCTTTTGCCCTCTTCTATGGTCCACCAGTGACCAACACTCCCTTTCAGAAGGTACATTGCATGCCTCACCTTCTCTGCTTCTGGGATATTAAGGATTCTGAAGGCCTTCTCCAGCTCAGTCAACCACATGTCTGCATCTGCTGGGTCAGCTACACCAGCATATTTTGTAGCTCCAACCCGGCGAAGTCATTCGAAAGTCTTGTCGGTGCCCTATCCTTCATGATGAGCTGGTACCCTAGGTGCAGGTGGTGGCATCCTATCCGCCGTATGCGTCATGGTTTCCATGAACTACCCAAACAGATCATGGAAGGTTGGGTTCTCCAGTGCATATTGGTTAAGCTGGGGATGTTTAGGTTCTGGTTCATCCCTATTTTGGTCCCTTGCACCTCTTCCTGGTGCAGCAACGCTGCTCTCAACAGCATGTTCTTCGTGTGATCTAGACGTCTTAAGTTCTTCTTCTCCTCCTATATGAGAAGAAGACACTATCAGATTACTGGAAGACACTAGAACAGACTCAAAAACCTTAATCCTATGTCTCTATAGACTCAGTGAACCTAGAGCTCTGATACCAACCGAACTGTGATGACATCGTTCGAACAAACCATTTTTTAACTAAGAGGAAGCGATTCAATTGCAGCGGATTACTGAAAATCACTAAAAATTAAAACCATTTACAAAGAGATTTGTGACACCTCATCACGCTAAACGAGATTACTCAAAACACAAAACATGATCAACTACTAATTAATCACATAGTAAAAAATGTGAAACAATTAAAACCGATTCCAACAATGTAAATAAACTCTAGAACATTTACAAAAGGTCCATCATTCCATTCTCATATACTTTAACAAGCATTTGCATATGGGTCCAAACACCTCAGTCACATCATGCATATAAAAGATATTTCACATGTGTGTGCCATATATTTACAAACATTGGCATAATACCAAAATCTCCTGTCGATACAAATATATCATCTAGAAAACATATCCCATACCAGGACCTAAGAGTACAGGGATGACGCTAGGACTCTACTACTAACATCTATGACTAACATCTACAACTAACCAACCTTCTGAATCTATTGATCACCAGGTTGGTTCTCTTCTATAGCACGACCTCGACCTCGTTGCCCGTCACCACCTAAAAAAATGTGGTGACCCACGGGTGAGACCCAGTCCCAGTGAGAGATATGACTCTCTCCAACATATATTGATTATAACATTAATTAACAGTAAATACATTGAGCAGTTAGGATATTGAACAAACAATATGAATAGATTTAAAAGTTTAATCATACTAAGCAGTTAAGAAAATAAGTTGTAACATCAAGTAGAATTGTACAATTGTCATAAGTCTACATCATGTAAGAACTATGTAGTATAAAGACAAGATAAGGGATAATCAACCAATGTGATACGTATTAAACCTTAGAAATTATACTTCATGGCTGGTATTATATCTTTTATTATTATACCCTAGGGAGTTTGAGTTGTACCACTCAAAGTCCAACTGACCACTGCGAAGTGCAATTCAGTTCCGTATAAGATCTAGGAGTGTCGGTATCCTAAGATCTCTTCCCCTCGGTCAGTAAGAGTAAACTGTAGTGACATACCAGTCAAACTGCCAATAGTGACATATAGCTAACTAATAACAACTAGTCTGTACTTGGTACAAGTTACGACACTAGAAAACAGGGAATACAAAACCTTCTAATCCGAGGTACAACCGCAGTTGTCCTGAATCACATCAAATATTTGAGGCATGACCATATCCATCCTCCATAACCTGCAATTGTGGATGACAAGGATATATCCTCAACTTGCCACCCCCACATAATCAATAGTATGCACTCCGAGTTTCCAATGGGAATACTCGTTTCACCATCTAGTAAGTTCTGATACTAAAGATGGCTCTACGGCACAAGGCTACATGATTAAGGTTACACTTGATTAATTACTGTCAATTGAATGCATTAAGGCTTAATCATACAAGTGGACATTCAAACCCTAATTCTTTTCTAACAAGAATATATGTATAACAACTTCAAAAGATATAAAACATTTGAGATATAAATCTTAATCACATTACCACATCTATCATTCATTTCAAATTAACAGACCACACTTATCATCATAATATTGCACGATACCAATATCTTACCACAAGTTCCATGGTTTTAACCGTTATTGGATCATGAAGAGTATTTCACCTCAATCATGGCTTCAAAAATGCCCAACGGTCTTTAATACCATCACATTATTCATAGTAAGGTTATCATCATCATTCCATGCCTTAAACAAGGCTCAAAAGATCATTAGCACATGTATGTCCATAGATTTTAACATGGCAAGGCACTATCATATTCAAATAATACTACATTGTGGTTTCAACATAAGAAGAGTGTAATTCATTATCACATTAATCATTCAAGAGGTCTGACAATAACCAATCAACATCATATAATTACATTAAGGTTAAGTATAACAAGCTAGATCACATTGGAGTTACGCATCAACTTATTATAGTGATTTATCAAATATAACTATATAATGGCAAAGGTAAGACTACCAATTAATGGTATTGAACCATTGAATTATCTTCACTAGGACCCACATATAATAACATGTGATTTACTCTAATCCATTGGATGTTAAAGCATCCAATTTTATTCATTGGATCAGGTTCATTGTTCAATGTTTATCAATTGAAATATAGGTCTAAAAATTAAATCAATTGAACCAATGAACCATTGGTTTAAGGTATAGTCAAATCTACAATTACATTCGTAATTAATCACATATGGTGATGACTTGATCCACCATTAATTGTGATCATTAGGTCACCATTGGTTTCTAGATCAGTAATACATTCAATTAATATCATCAAATAATACACCAATATCATCATCGATTGATAACATCATGGAAATACTTAGTGGATGATAATTAAATGTCTAATTGAGTCAAAACCTGACCTAAGGTGGTGACCATAGGTTGTCACCATAAATTGGCCACCCTTGATCACGAACATCAGTTGCCAAGATAGCAACACTATTGGTTGTTGAATGGTATGACAATCAGTTATGTGATAGGGAAGGAAATAGCCTGAAAACCCTAATTTGAACCATCATTTGTTTTGTACATAGCACCATAGGTTGTTGCTATCAACCTGTCCCAGATCATGTTACACCTTATAAAGGATGTACACATGTTTACAGGTTCATATAGAACTGGAATAAAATAGGAAACACCACAAAATTCGTAATTCTAAACAAGCATGATTTCTCTATGCTTAGATCATCACATTCAAGCATAATCATGAACCAACAAGCTTCTAGTAAGCAATATAAGTGAAGAATGTTATATAACTCACCTCTATAGAGTAGTTCCGATATCCAAAAGTGAAAATCTCCAGCAAATAGGGCAAGGAAACCATGGATTCAGATCTGAACATGGCCAACTATGCAATCCTCTCCACAAACAAGCAAAATCCTAGAAAAGAAATAAGAAGGAAGGAGTTTTGAGTTGTAGGGGAACTTTCACCATGGAAAACCATGGTTCCGACCTGGAGAGATGTAGGAGGAAGAGGAACATAGAATTAAACGGAGGAAATAAGGAAAAACTTACACTTTTAGGTCAATATCACTAGTGGGAAGCTTTATAGACCCAAAAAGAGAATCAATTTCAACCCTAGAATTTGTTTTTCCAAGAGAATCCCCACTTTCTTCTTCCTTGGGCAGAAAAAATCACAGCTGAACAGAGGGAGTACGAATATGGGAGAAGGAGAGAGATAATGGAGAGGAAATGTCTCGTTTGGGGGGCTTTTGGATAAGTATATGCCACTTTAATATTAAGAAAAAGAAAAAGTTGCAATTCTAGTATATATCCCTGTCCATGGCTTTAAATTATTAAAAATACATAAGCACACACGCAACAGATCTGCCACCGTCCCTCTAGACCTGCTTAGCTTTCCTTTGGCGAAATTCCCAGCCAATCACATAATTCCTTAGTAGATAGCTACTAAAGGTAGCTCATCCATGAAGGGAAAAACCCTAAAATACCCTTGATAAAAACACCTTCAAACCATGGATCAACTAGGAGCCCCATGTCTCAAAATCTCAGGAATGATAATATAACAAATAAGGAACATAATTTATGTGACAAATTGTAAAGAAACCCCCTCAATTAGGTAAATTGCAGAAAAGTCCAAAATGTACAGAAAATTGCATAACTTGCTCAAACAATGTCCAAATTGAACCAAATTTGAAACATAAGCTTGTCTTATGATTTCAAAACATATAAAAAGGTTATATTAGAGTTATAAGCATTCAATTATGGTAATTAATCTCATTCAACTCATTAAGTAAGTTCAAGGGCCTTACAACTATAAACCCCTAACAAGGATTTTGCCCCGAAATCCTACGCAAAAAGAGATGGGTATTTTCTACGCATTTCATTCTCTGGTTCCCATGTGGCTTCCTCTATGCCATGATGATTCCATAAAACTTTCACTAGTATAATATTTTTTCTCTTTAGCTTTTTCACCCTTCTATCTAGGATCAACACAGGACCCTCAACATAGGAGATATCCTCATCTAACTCAACCTCTATAGGTTGGATTGTCTGGTTAGTATCTGGATGGCATTTCCTAAACATAGAGATGTGAAAGACATTATGCAATCTATGTAGCTCTGGTGGTAGCTCCAACTTATATTCTACCTTTCCAACACGACCTAGGATAGGGTATGGTCCCATAAATCTAGGATCCAACTTACCCTTCTTTCCAAACCTCAACACACCTTTCCAAGGAGAAACCTTAAGATATACTATATCTCCCACTTGGAACTCAAGTGGTCTGCGTCGGTTTTTTGCATAAGATTTCCGCCTGTCCTGGGCTTCTTTCAACTGTTGTTGTATCACTTTAATCTTTTCTATAGTCTTTTGTACTAGCTCAGGACCCAAAAGTTGATATTCACCTATCTCATACCAGCAAAGAGGAGACTGACATCGTCTCCCATACAAAGCCTCATAAGGAGCCATATATATGCTTCTTTGATATCTATTGTTGTACGCAAACTCTATCAGAGTTAGATGTACATCCCAACTACCAAGAAATTGCAGCACACATGCCCTTAAGAGATCCTCTAAAGTCTGAATAGTCCTTTCAGACTGGCCATCGGTCTGCGGATGAAAAGATGTGTTGAATCTCAGCTGTGTTCCCATTGTTGAATGCAAATGCTCCCAGAAATGACATGTAAACTGTGGACCTCTACTAGAAACTATATTCACTGGAATGCCATGCAAACAGACTATCTCATCAACATATATCTATGCCAATTTCTCTGTGGTAAATGTCATCTTAACTGGAAGAAAATGAGCTGACTTAGTCAATCTGTCTACTATCACCCATATGGAATCATGACCCTTGGTTGTCCTAGGAAGGCCAACCACAAAGTCCATATTAATGTGATCCCATTTCCACTGTTGTATTGGCAAGGGTTGTAATGTCCCTACAAGCTTCTAGTACTCAGCCTTCACCTGCTGACAAACTGGACATTTGACAATGAACTCTGCCACATCATGCTTTAGACCTGTCCACCAATACATGTCCTTCAAATTTTGGTACATCTTGGTACTTCCAGGATGCATTGCATACATGGAGGAGTGAGCCTCCTCAAGTACCATATTCCTCAACCCATCAACATTAGGAATTACTATCCTATTATGGTAACAAACTATACCATCATCTACCTCGTGAAAGCCATCATACTTTTCACTGCCAATCCCTGATTGGATATTCTGTATCATAGTATCATTTTTTTGTGCATCCTGAATTTGCTGTCTTAAGGTAGGTTTCACTTGTAACTGTGCCAACAATCCTGCCAGCAAGGAAACTTCTAGTTGTACATTCATCTGGCGAAGAGACACTAGCATATCTCTCTTATGGCACATCAAGGAATTTAATTGTGCATTATCTACAATTGATGATGAAGATGACTTTCTACTCAATGCATCAGCTACCACATTAGCTTTTCCTGGATGGTAGTCTATTGTGCAATCATAATCCTTAATCAGCTCCATCCATCTCCTCTATCTCATATTCAACTCCTTTTTTGAGAAAATATACTATAGATTCTTGTGGTCAGTGAAGGTCTGACACTTTTCTCCATAAAGATAGTGTCTCCAGATCTTTATGGCATGGACCACTACTGCAAGCTCTAGATCATGTGTTGGGTAATTCTCCTCATGTTTCTTTAGCTATCGTGAAGCAAAAGAAATCACATTTTTATCCTACATCAACACACATCCCAACCCATTCTTTGAAGCATTACAAAAGACAATATAGCCTTTTTCTTGCTCTGGCAGTACTAACACTGGTGCACTAGTCAACTTTTCTTTCAAAAGCTATAAAGAATTTTGATTCTTGTCATTCCAAGCAAAAGGAACATCCATCTTGGTTAACCTAGTTAGGGGTAACGCTATAGAACTGAAGTCTTTGATGAACCTCCTATAGTAACCTGCTAGACCTAGGAAACTACGGATCTCTATCGGTGTCTTTTGTTGTTCCCATTCTAGTACAGATTCCACTTTCTTGGGATCAAAACAAAAGCCTTTTGTAGATATAACATGGCCCAAAGCCTTTTGTAGATATTCACACTTGCTAAACTTAGCATATAGTTGATGCTTCCTCAACAATGTCAATGCCTGACGAAGGTGTTGCTCATGTGTTGACTATCCTTTGAGTATATTAGGATATCATCTATGAACACAACCACACACTGATCAAGATAAGGTCTAAACACCCTATTCTTAGATCCATAAAAGATGCAGGTGCATTGGTTAGCCCAAACGGCATAACCACAAACTCATAATGACCATACCTAGTCCTAAAAGCGGACTTGGGTATGTCATCAGCCTTAATTCTCCATTGATGGTAACCTGACCTCAGGTCTATCTTTGAAAACACAGTGGCACCTCTCAACTGATCAAAAAAATCATCAATCCTTGACAAAGGATATTTATTCTTTATTGTCACCTTGTTCAACTGTCTATAGTCTATACACAACCTCATTGAACCATCCTTCTTTTTAACAAACAACACGAGAGCACTCAAAGGGGAAGTTCTCGGCCTGATAAAACCCTTCTCTGACAGTTCTTGTAACTGTTTCTTTAACTCCTGCATCTCTGCTGGTGCCATTTTGTATCATGACTGTGCTATAGGTTGTGTTCCAGGAACCAGATTGATCTCAAACTCAATCTCTCTAGGAGGGGGAATGCTAGGAAATTCCTCAGGAAATACATCCTCAAATTCTTGCACCACTGGCACCTCTTGGATACTAGGACCTACCGCCTTGGTATCCACAGCATGAGCTAAGAAAGCCTCGCATCCTTGTCTCATCAGCCGCTCAGCAGTCATAGCTGACATCAAACATGTAGGAAGAATCTTCCTATCACCCTGAAAAATCCACTGTACATCTCCATCATGGAACGTCGCCACCTTAGTACTACAATCCAAGACTACCTTGTATTTTTCCAAGGTATCCATTCCAAGGATTACATCAAAACCATGCATGTCAAGTGGCAGAAGATCCACTTGAATGTTGTGTCCTGAAAAAGAAAGAACACAAGAAGGGCACACTTCTCACAACTCAGCGGAATCAACCAAAGTAGTCTCTAGCTGTAGGCTATCAGATCAAAGACTAACAGGTAGATAACAACTATCTATCACCTCTCTGGTGATAAAAGAGTGTGTCACACCCGGGTCTACTAACACATATATGAAACAAGATGTAGACATATCAGAATGAAATAACTCCATTTGACCTGTCACAACTCAAGGATTGACCACTGCTTCTAGGTGGGTCATGACATAGAACCTTGTTGTAGCCTGCTGTCGTCCACGTCCTCTGCTTGCTTGTCTAGAGGATCCTTCCTGGGATTCCTGACCACGTCCTATGCCACTGCCACCACTAAATTGTCGTTGTTTTGGACCTTGTTGACTTTGCCTTGGCTGTTGAGTCACCTCCCCATCTTTCATAGGGAAATAAGGTCTTGTATGTGCCACTTTCCCACACTTGTAACATGTTCTGGTGTCCTGATATGGCCCAAATGGCCCTGTCACTGAAATTGATGAGGTACTGTGGGCTCCATTCGTTGGAAAATTATGACCTCTACCCTGACTCAGGGTCCACTGTGATGGTGCATGTGATCTTGGTTCAATAAAGGTTGACCTTTGTTGTGACATCGGTGGTAAAAACCTTGGCTTCTTAAATCCTCCAGATGATTGCCCTTGAAACTGCATAGGTCACTTCTTAGCATTAGCTTCACGCTTTTCTATGGATGACCTCTCAATTCTCCTGATAGATTCCACAAAGGTGGAAAACCTTTCCCTGTTCTCCAAGGCTGATGTTGTAGTAGTCAGCTTCGTACTCAGACCCTTCTCAAATCTCTAGATCATTTCCTTGTCTGTTGCTGCCATGTGTGGGTAGAACCTCAGAAGTTCCATAAACTTTGATTCATACTCATTGATAGTCATAGCTCCCAAACAAATCTTCTTGAACCGAGAGATTTTCTCATCTAGGCAGGTCTCTGGAAAATATTGACTAACAAATTCCCTTCAAAACTCTTCCCATCCTATCACAACTCCTGGCCTTTTCTCCTCTTCTATGGCCCACTAGTGGCCAGCACGACCCTTCAACAAGTATACTGCATGCTTAACTTTGTCTTCTTCTGTGATGTTTAGGATTTTGAACACCTTTTCCAGCTTTGTCAACCACATGTCAATGTCTACTGGATCATAAGTACCTACATATTCAATTGCCCCAACACGTCTAAGACGTTCAAATGGATTCCCGACACCTTGGGACTCCACATTGGAGGTGGCTTCCCTAGCTTGAGGTGTTGGCGCTCTGTCAGCAATATGTGTAATTGTGGCCATCATCTGTCTAAACATAGAATGAAACTCAGGATTGGCCATCATTGTCGGGTCTAGATGAGGCATTGCGGGCTGCTTTGGCCCTGCTTCTAGCACTCTCTCATCGCATGCCTGCCTCCCTGCACCTCCTCCTGGTGCAACATAGCTACTCTCAATGTGTTCTTCATGTCCTCCAGACATATCTGCATAAGCATAAACTATGATCAGATATGTTGGATACATAAGAACATACTCAAACCTAAGTCATATGTCCCTGTAGACTCGGTAAACCTAGAGCTCTGATATGAACTTAACTGTGACACCTCATCATGCTAAACGAGATTACTCAAAACACAAAACATGATCAACTACTAATTAATCACATAGTCAAAAATGTGAAACAATTAAAACAGATTCCAACAATGTAAATAAACTCTAGAACATTTATAAAAGGTTCATCATTCCATTCTCATATACTTCAACAAGCATTTGCATATGGGTCCAAAGACCTCAGTAACATCCTGCATATAAAAGATATTTCACATGTACGTGCCATATATTTACAAACATTGGCATAATACCAAAATCTTGTGTCGATACAAATATATCATCTAGAAAACATATCCCATACCATGACCTGAGAGTACAGGGACGACACTAGGACTCTACTACTAACATCTATGACGAACATTTACAACTAGCCAACCTTCTGAATCTATTCATCACCAGGTTGGTTCTCTTCCATAGCATGACCTCGACCTCGTTGCCCGCGACCACCTAAAAAAAATGTGGTGACCCACGGGTGAGACCCAGTCCCAGTGAGAGATATAACTCTCTCCAACATATATTGATTATAACATTAATTAATAGTAAATACATTGAGCAGTTAGGATATTGAATAAGCAATATGAATAGATTTAATAGTTTAAGCATACTAAGCAGTTAAGCAAATAAGTAGTAACATTAAGTAGAATTGTACAATTGTTATAAGTCTTCATCATGTAAGAACTATGTAGTATAAAGACAAGACAAGGGTTAATCAACCAATGTGATACGTATTAAACCCTAGCAATTATACTACACTGCTAGTATTATATCTTTTATTATTATGCCCTGGGGAGTTTGAGTCATACCACTCAAAGTCCAACTAACCACTACGAAGTGTTATTCAGTTCCGTATAAGATCTAGGAGTGTCGGTATCCTAAGATCTCTTCCCCTCGGTCAGTACGAGTAAACTGCAGTGACATACCAGTCAAACTGCCAACAGTGACATATAGTCAACTGATAACAACTAGTCCGTACTTGGTACAAGTTATGACACTAGAAAATAGGGTATACAAAACCCTCTAATCGGAGGTACAACCGTAGTTGTCCTCAATCACATCAAATATCTGAGGCATGACCATAGCCATCCTCCATAACCTACAATTGTGGATGACAAGGATATATCCTCAACTTGCCACCCCCACATACTCAATAGTATCCGCTCCGAGTTTCCCTTGGGAATACTCGTTTCACCATCCAATAAGTTCTGACACTGAAGATGGCTCTACGGCACATGGCTCTACATGATTAAGGTTACACTTGATTAATTACTGCCAATTGAATGCATTAAGGCTTTATCATACAAGTGGACATTCAAACCCTAATTCTTTTCTAATAAGAGTATATGTATAACAACTTCAAAATATATAAAACATTTGAGATATAAATCTTAATCACATTACCACATCTATCATTCATTGCAAATCAACAGACCACACTTATCATCATACTATTGCAGGATACCAATATCTTATCACAAGTTCTAGGGTTTTAACCCTTATTGGAACACGAAGAGGATTTCACCTCAATCATGGCTTCAAACATGCCTAAAGGTCTTTAAGACTATCACATTATTCATAGAAAGGTTATCATCATCATTCCATTCCTTAAACAAGGCTCAAAAGATCATTAGCACATGTATGTCCATAGTTTTTAACATGGCAAGGCACTATCATATTCAAATAATACTACATTGTGGTTTCAAAATAAGAAGAGTGTAATTCATTATCACATTAATCATGCAAGAGGTCTGATTATAACAAATCAACATCATATAATTACATTAAGGTTAAGTATAACAAGCTAGATCACATTGGAGTTACACATCTACTTATTATAGTGATTTATCAAATATAATTATATAATGGAAAAGGTAAGACTACCAATTAATGGTATTGAACCATTGAATTATCTTCACTAGCACCCACATATAATAACATGTGATTTATTCTAATCCATTGGATGTTAAAGCACCCAATATTATTCACTGGATTAGGTTCATTGTTCAATGTTTATCAATTGAAGTATAGGTCTAACCATTAAATCAATTGAACCAATGAACCATTTGTTTAAGGTATAGTCAAATCTACAATTACATTCCTAATTAATCATATATGGTGATGACCTGATACACCATTAATTTTGATCATTAGGTCACCATTGGTTGCTAGATCAGTAATACATTCAATTAACATCATCAAATAATAAGCCAATATCATCATCGGTTGATAACATCATTAAAATACTTAGTGGATGATAATTAAATGTCTAATTGAGTCAAAACCTGACCTAAGGTGGTGGCCATAGGTTGTCCCCATACATTGGACACCCTTGATCACGGACATCAGTTGCCAAGATAGCAACACTATTGGTTGTTGAATGGTATGACAATCAGTTATGTGATAGGGAAGGAAATAGATTGAAAACCCTAATTTGAACCATCATTTGTTTTGTACATAGCACCATAGGTTGTTGCTATCAACCTGTCCTAGATCATGTTACACCTTATAAAGGATGTACACATGTTTACAGGTTCATATAGAACTGGAATAAAACAGGAAACACCACAAAATTCGTAATTCTAAATAAGCATGATTTCTCTATGCTTAGATCATCACATTCAAGCATAATCATGAACCAACAAGATTCTAGTAAGCAATATAAGTGAAGAATGTTATATAACGGGCCTCTATAGAGTAGGTCAGATATCCAACAGCAAAAATCTCAACCAAATAGGGTAAGGAAACCTTGGATTCAGATATGAACTTGGGCCACTATGCAATTCTCTCCACAAACAAGCAAAACCCTAGAAAAGAAACAAGAAGGAAGGAGTTTTGAGCTCTAGGGGAACTTTCACCATGGAAAACCATGGTTCTGACCTGGAGAGATGTATGTGGAAGAGGAACAAAGAATTAAACGGAGGAAATAAGGAAAAACTTACACTTTTAGGTCAATATCACTAGGGGGAAGCTTTATAGACCCAAAAAGAGAATCAATTTCAACCCTAGAATTTTTTTTCCAAGAGAATCCCTAATTTCTTCTTCCTTGGGCAGAAAAAATCGCAGCTGAAAAGAGGGAGTACGAATCTGGGAGAAGGAGAGAGATAATGGAGAGGAAATGGCTCGTTTGGGGGCTTTTGGATAAGTATATGACACTTTAATATTAAGAAAAAGAAAAAGTTGCAATTCTAATATATATCCAAGTGTCCATGGCTTTAAATTATTAAAAATACATAAGCACACACACAAGATGCTCTCCCAGCGTCCCTCTAGACCTGCTTAGATTTCCTTTGGCGAAATTCCCAGCCAATCACATAATTCCTTAGTCGATAGCTACTAAAGGTAGCTCATCCATGAAGGGAAAAACCCTAAAATACCCTTGATAAAAACACCTTCAAACCATGGATCAAGTAGGAGCCCCATGTCTCAAAATATCAAGAATGATAACATAACAAATAAGGAACATAATTTATGTGACAAATTGTAAAGAAACCCCCTCAATTAGGTAAATTGCAGAAAAGTCCAAAATGTACAGAAAATTGCTTAACTTGCTCAAACAATGTCCAAATTGAACCAAATTTGAAACATAAGCTTGTGTTATGATTTCAAAACATATCAAAAGGTTATATTAGGGTTATAAGCATTCGATTATGGTAATTAAGCTCATTCAACTCATTAAGTAAGTTTAAGGGCCTTACAAGATCCATATAATGGAAAACTGTTTCAAAAAGAACCTAGGTAATTTAATTAAATTCTGGCTCACAAGTACATATCTTGTACCATTCCTTCTTGAGAATTACAAGCCTTGACTGTCTTATCAAAACTATACATAGACATCATAAAAACCTCAAGGCATCAAACCAAAATCTCATATCAGTTCAATAAAAGTACTGACTACTGACTCCTAGGACCTGAGAGTATAGAGACGACACATAGAACTTTCTATACAAAACATGACAGCCAGTGCCTCCACCTAGAATGTCACTGCTGTCCCTGCTTCTGTTGTTGCTGCTCTTCCCCTGCTATAGGGTTCCTGTCTCTTCTTCTGCATCTACCTAAAAAGTTGGATCCCATGGGGGTGAGACAATTGAAATTGTCCCAGCGAGACATATAACTCTCTACCAGAAATATTATTATTGCAATTAATGGAATAAAACTGAACAGAGGAATTGTAAGAATTCAACAGTAGATAAATCAATTATCTAAGCATATTAAAGAAATGTTCTCCTTCGAAATATTTCAGCTTGTAACTTGATAAAGTAGTATATCATTTATCCAATAAGGAATACGAAGAACATGTATAACATTTATCCATCTAGGATATACTAAGCAAGTTAATATCAATCAGTGATTCTCGTATTTCAACCTTAAGCAAATACGCTACACGGCTGATTACATTTTACAATCATACTTAAGCCCTGAGGAGATGATGTATACCGCTCATGCTCCAACTGACCATTACGAAATCAAAATCGGTACCATACATAGGTCAATGGAAGAGCCGGATTCCCACGACCTTATCTTCCTCAATCAGTGTGAGGACCAAATGTAGGACATCTTGTGTCTTTGCTAAATAGCTTTCCAGGGTATACTGGAAACTTGGCTATAGAGTTACAGTGACAACTATACTCTCTTCGCAATCGAGAGATTTCATGTTTATCTCACATCGATTCAGCATTAACATCATTGGGAGATTAGTGATACATCCATCCCAGCATTTGGGAGATTAGTGATACATCCATACCGGCATATATAATGAAGGATTGAGAGATTTAATGTTTATCTCGCATCAATTCCTCCATTAGGGCATAAGGATATTCACGCCCATAACCCCCACATACTTAACAGTATGCCCTCAAGGAGTTCTTGTAGGAAAACTTGTTTCACCATCACCAAACGTCTTACAATGATGGATCTATGGTCAGGGCTCTACATGATAAGATTTCACTTGATTAATTAAGTACATTACTATATTCTTTTAGTATCAGTCATGTTTTCAAATATAACTTATAATAACAAATGCTACAAAGAATGTGTAATGCTTCTATCAAGTACTTTTCAAGCTTTATTCAACATTGGGATCTTAATTTCTTATCTCATCAGGGGCATCCTCATCCCTTAACATCTCATCATCATGATTATGGAATATGGGTATTCAAACCCTCAATTCATCAAGAACACATGTTACCACTTATCAGGTAACTAACACCTTCAGGTCATCTTAACCAAGGTAAATATAATACTTGCAATACAGGCATTTCACATGGCTCTTAAAGCCCATTAATCTTTTGTTATCTCTTATTAGGCAACAAAGCATAATATGGCTCACAAGGCCCATAAAACAATTTCAATAATAAAACATCATAGCTCATACCTGGTTATGTCCAACATCTCATGATACGTGCATGATTAGTGTACATGATAACAGTTATATCAATTACATATTAGGACTATGCATGTAAGAGTAGCATCACTATTCCCTCATTAGAGTTAGGATTTCCCAATTTATGTCAATTAGGAATGCTCATCCTATTACCCAAATTAGGGTTATGGTCTATCATCATATTGCCCAACATTAGGGCTTCATGCACTATAACCCAAGATTAGAGCTTTACATACCTTTACTCTATATCAGGGTTAGGATTTCATATTAGCGTTTCATATAGCATTATATAGCATCACCCTGGGATTAGAGTTCACATCACATCTCTGTATTAGGGTTTCACTTGACATCACCCTTAATTAGGGTTTCACATAACTTCACCCTTAATTATGGTTTCACACGTAGTTTAACCCAAAATTAGGGTTTCATGAAGCATCCCCTTAAATTTGGGTTTTTCATTATATTACCCTGAATTGGGATTTCTCATGACATCACCCTAGATTAGGGTTACACCATCACCCTAGATTAGGGTTAGGGTTCATCAACCTTCTCAATTAGGGTTTCATGATCTCTTTATAATGGATCATACCCTAATTACATATTCTATTCATGTTGAGAGTGTTGAGGTTTAACCATTACATGATTATCACACATATATGGAACCCTTTCTCTCATCCTCTCCAGGATATTAATTACTTCAAAACTTGACTAAATTAGGTTAAATCAACTTGAATGAAGGGTTGACATAGTGTATTAAGTCATTGCTTCCATAAGCACTCAAAAGGTACTCATCACTTAAATACCTTGAAGGTACAACCATTGTAATTACCTTTGATAAACATCATCAAAAATCATGGGGTTGATTGTACTTACAATATTTGAATCAAATAAACCTTGAAATAGTTTTGACCTTCTTGACCTTCAATCAGTCTTGAGGTACTTGACCTCCAATCGGTGTTGCCCTAACTCCTTCATCCAGTTTTGAAATTGTTTGCTCAACTTATTATTGAAACCGAATGAACATCAAATGGTTTGAGACCTTTTTCCCTCCAAATGGTCTGAGGACCATTTGATCCCAAATGGTCTCAAGACCATTTGGACTCAAACGGTCTCAAGACTGTTTGGTCCAAACCACCTTGAAACTGATTGGACCAATTAGGGTTTCCTCCAACCAATCAATTAATTTTAGGGTTTGCTTTATCGAATCGACCATCAATTGAACCATTGAGAGTACATCCAATTACAGGACTTGGATCTCCAATCATCTATCACATCCCTTGAACTGCAAATGGTCTTGAGACCGTTTGGTCTGAAATGATTTTGAGACTGTTTGCCTCCAAACGGTCTTGAGACTGTTTGGACCAATTAATCTTGAAATCGATTCCCTCAACTAGGGTTTCAATCAATTGAATCGATTTTAGGGCTTGCAATCCATGGATCATTCATTCGAGAATTCTTTATAATTAAATCAATTTAATCCATTGGATATTCATCTTTCATATCAGCAAATAATCTCAATCAGTTTTGAAGTTCAATTTACCCATTCGATCTTGAGATCCATTACCCATTCGGTTTTGAACTCAATTACCCATTCGATCTTATAGTTAATTACCCATTCGTTCTTGTACTAAATTACCCATTCAGTTTGAAGTAAATTACCCATTCGATCTTGGGTTCAACTACCCATTCAGTCTTGGGTACAACTACCCATTTGGTCTTGAACTCAATTGCCCATTCAGTCTTGAAACTGAATCAATTCAATCAGTTTTGAAACCGAATTGACTCAATCAGTTTTGAGAACCGATTGCCCCTTTCTTTGTTGAGGTGTGTGCTTAAGATGACATCATCATATTCAATCTTAAAACCTTCGAAATCAGTTTTGATTCTTATGGAAATTTCAACAACTAATCAAAAGAAAATCGAGAGAGAAGAAAGGTCAACACAAAATGAATAAATTGCAAGCAATAATGACCTTTAAGGGTTCAAGTTATATAACCCGCCTTCAAAACTGAATCCAAGCTTCAAGCTTCACGTCCTCAATGGTGAATGAAGATTTCTCAACTTCCCAAGGCTCGTCCTCAAGTCTTTGAGTGAAATGAATGGCTAAGGTTGAAGATTGAATGAAGAAAAGAAGAAATTAAGCATTGAATTAATTTCGATTTCCACCATGAAATCAAGGTTGAAGATGACTATGGAGCTTATCTACAGGTTGGAGCACGTCCTCCTGTTGCTCCTAAACTCCTTTGTGTACGGCCAAAGCAAGGAACGAAAAAGGGATCGAAAAAGCCTTTCTTGTGGGTTGAAAATGGGATGTTTATAAGGAAATTTCAATGATAGAGAAAGTGATATAATAATCTTTTAACTCCCAAAATTGGTGCCAAATACTCCCCTCAATCCCTGTCATACGAAGCCAACTCTCGCACCTTGTAATTCTTCTTCATTATCCATGAATTAAAGAAAATAAATTAAGCACCTTAACCATTATAATAATAATATCCAAAATTGAGTGGATATTACTTTTCCTTTTACTAATGTGAGTGGGCTCTACACACTTTAGATATTATGTGGCCATTGAAAGGCACAAGGACGTTCACACTTATGAAAATTAAACCATTTCATTTTTGGTTGAAGGGCACCTCAATTAATATATTTATTTTTGCATTAAATTGAATTAGGGTTTCAATTATGCTTAAAACTTGATTATTTTAATATCAAGATCCTCTCTCCTCTAAAGTGATTCAATTGAGACACCCCTCTCATTTTCTTGTCTCTAATTGATACCAAGAAATATTAGGGACTCTCTAGAAATTGTATTTTGCATATGGAACCCTAGGTTTTGGGTAAATTGCACATTACACCAAAACTAGGTTTTAATGCACAAACATTACTTAACAAGCTCTTCTTGGTGCTCAAGTTACCACAAGCCTTAACTCTGCATCATTTTCATTCTTATGGTGCTTCAACACTTGAAGAACATTTTATCATGTAACATTTGCAAGTTAACCCCTCAACTTGGGTAATTTGCACTTTAGTCCAAAACAAGCAAAATAGTGTTTCAACATTATTCAAAAAGGACTAAAATGGAAACATAAGTTCCTCTTGAGCCTTAATTACTTTTCAAAAGATAAGAGAAAACATATAATTAACTTTATTAAACAAAACATCTAGGGTTAAAGCATAACCCAGGTCAGGGATGTTACAGTAAGAGTATGTTACCAACTACTAGAGAGTATGTTACTGACTACTAGACCTGTAGACCCTATCCACATGGATGATTTTTGGACATTAAGGACACAATCTCTTAGTGACAAGATTTGAAAAAGGTGGCAGAAAATTGTTAACTCAATTGCAAATCAGAGAAATAAAAAGTAAATATTTTGGGCATCGGTTGTAAGTCTGAAATGCATCAGATATTAGGAATATGGGTGTGGATGAGGCCCATAAATCAAAGTACTTCATACATCTAGGAACAACAAAAATGTACAAGGGATTACAACAAATCTTCTGGTGTTCCAATATGAAATGGGAAATAGCTATATGTGTACAATGTTGTTGATGAATGAACTAGTGGAAGAAGAAAATAAAAGACCTAGGGACTCCTAAAGTCACTAGAAACTTAAATGTGGAAGTGAGAACACTTAACAATGGGTTTTTTCACGGGTCTTCCAATGACAAAGATGGGAAATGACATTGTATGGGTGGTCGTTGATCAATTGACCAAGTTTTTGCATTTTCTAATTATGAGGACCACTCATAGTATGGATAGTTTTGCAGGTCTATACATTAAAGAGATCATACAACTAAATCGTATTTCATTGACTATAGTGAATGATAGTGATCCAAATTCTACATAAAATTTTGGAAATCATTGCAATATAATAATCTCTAACAACTAGACAAACTTTATAATTTCCTTTCATTCTAAAATTGTTTGGATAATCAAAAAGAGTAACCCAAATACTAGAAGTTCTACTCTTTGATTTTCATTCAGATTAGTTGTGAAGTTGGTAAGACCAATTGCGAGTTTTCTTATGATAAAATCTATTAAGAAAGCATACAAATGAAACCATATGAGACTTGATACTGGAGACCATGTCAGTCCGCACTGTATTGGGATGGTGTCGAGAGGCAAAGTTGTATGGTCCAAAAATAATAAACATTGGATTTTTGAGATGAAATTGATAAGAAAGAGAATGTTGGCATCTCAATGTAGGAAAAAAGTTACAAAAATAAGAAATGAAGACCTACTCAGTACAATGTTGGTTAAAAACTCCTTCTCAAGGTATAGCCTACAAAAATCTCATGAGGCTAAAAAATGGGAAGCATGTTTGATACTAAGTTGGACCCGTCGAGAGGTTATAAGACGTTACAGATTGAGCATATAAATTAGTGTTTCCATCAATCTATGATGTATTCAGTGTTTAATGGAAAAAAAAATATGTTAGGGATGATTTTCACATCCTTTGGTTCTAATGAATAGACATATAAATAGATTGGACCTATGAGGACCACTGTGACACTCTAATTTTTAAGACCTAGCAAATACATGATTTTACATCCAATTTTCATGATTTTGAATATAAGAGGAAAAGACATGTACAAAGGATCTCTTTTGCAATTTTGTCAATTTTGTAATATCTTCAAAGTTTAACGATTTAATATTTACTTCGATGATATGAGGTGATAACCAAAGTGGAACAATGAAAGAAATATGATGACACTGGTTAATGGATTCAAACCCTGGACCTAGTTTAGGTTTTCATTGATCAAATGTATCATGAGGGATATTCAACTGAGCAATTTTGTTAGTTCAAATTTTATTTTTTATAGACAACAATATGATTAAGATTATGAATCCTTTAGAAGTCCAAGTAACGGGTCATGTGACCTAAAACCCAATTCTATCCCATTTTGGGCCAATCACAGTTACATGTTGGTCCCTAGAGCACAAAATTAGAAATTGAATGTTTCTTGGTCATAATATTCTCAAATATTTTTATTAGATGGATAACTTAAATATGATAATATTGGAGAAATTTTAGATCATTTTGAAGTGTATAGTGGTTTAGATAACTAAATTAGTCATTATTCAAAATTTTACTCAAAAGTAGTTTTGGAGTGTTTATCTATCTAGTTTTTCCCTAATATCTTCTCCAAAGGAAGGTGATGGAAATATAATATTTAATAAAAAAAATTGGATTCAATGGGATTCATATGTGGGTTATATAATTATTTCTTTTAATTGGATTTTAACAAAAAAATTAAAAAGAAAATAAAAAAGGGGTGACCTCAGTTTGCGCGGACTGGAGGCCGCGGCCCCTATTTATAGGGTCCGAAAAGAGCACTTGAAGAGTGGGATCCATGCAACCATCTTTAATATGAAATGCTATAAAACCTCATTAATCAAAAGTATAGGGTCACACGCACCTACTAGGGTTTGTCTTGGATTTGTGTGTGTGAGAGAGATATGAAGACAGATGTAGAAGAAGCAGAAGAGGAGTACAAAAAAGTAGCGTCGGCTAAGGGGTTCTCTAACCCTGACCCTTCCTTTACTGAAACTCATGTCGTGTGGGCCACTCGTTCAGGCTGAAGCCAGTAGCATCATCCGCTCACACCAAGGCGGCCTCAACTGTGAGATCCGCGCAACCAGAAGAGGCCTAGGCGACCATAGTAGTGCTCTGAAAAATAGAGCCTCACGCAGCATGAAGGTGGGGGTTGCATCAGGTCTCTAGGTTGTAGAGGAACTGCATCTGGCCTAAGATCTATGATCACAGGCATTGGGCCTCAGATGCGTGGTCAGATGATGACCACTGGATCAATTATCAACAGTCAGGAATTTTTGAAATGGTAACACTTTCAAAAATTCATATCTTAGAACTGGAAACTCTAACATTAGAAAAAAGGTGTGTATGGAAAGCATATGATGTCTAGCATCTTATAAAAATATTCACAAATGGTTTTTTAGATGTTTGGTAATTATTATACTTTGATTTCTAAGATATAGGAGATTTTTTTATGACCAAGAGAACCCACCTCGAGTGAAGTCGACATGGTAAACTCTCGAGGCATGTGAGGGTGTGGTCCGGTCACCCCCCTCCCATGCCTAATCAGTGTGGATTAACATTTGTAAAGTGCTTTCAGTGAGGTTTGAACCGGGGTCCTTCATTGGGACTTACCAAGCTCTTGCCACCCGGGCAACTATGATCGGACAAGATATTGGAGATTTCAATGTTTTCGACATTAAAAATATCAAATGACTTTCAAAATTAGTGAATATCTTATCAAATGTGTGCTTTGATATGTTCAACAGGATTTGAAGGTTTGATCATTGTTATTTTGAGTTTAATAGAGCTTTTTTTGTAAACCGTTATAAGGGTATATTGCGTATTTCATCCATTATTTGACAATAAAATAAAAGGATGTTTCTGCCCAGACTTTAATGTATAGTTTCCTTTCTATTTTTAAATTTTTGATGGAGTTTCATGTACTATTATATTAGTATTTTGATTGCGGGCCTAGTTGCGCATTAAGCTAGGCAATTGACAATTATTTATGAACAATATGGAATATGTATGCATATTTTGTTTAATATATGATTTGTTTTGTATTTCTCTTGTTTTATTATTGAGTCAAGTAATATTAGTGTAGGTGGATATGTTTGAGAGTTATTCTTACTATATGATGTATATGTTCATAGTAATGCATAGGACTATTTATGTCTTATTTGAGTACAAAGATTATATAGTTATATAATAAGAGTTTTGATTTAATTTTCAACGTTAAGATTTTATGGTGGTTTTAGATTAAAGTTATGTCTGATCTTAATAAGAATCCTAATTTTTGGTTGCAAGGTTAGGATAATGGGGGTTTGAGATTTAAAGATCAGAAAGTGATTTACACATGGACTTATACAAATTTGATGATATCTAGGTGATTGGGTCATGGAACAAGGAATCAAGACTAACTTAAGGACATCTTCAACACAAAAGGTAAGTGGGCATGTCCTTTGAATTTCATTATTATTATGATTCCCATATGCAAAGTAACTTAGAGAATAAGTTACTTTTAGACATTTCGTTATTAATGTGCATCTCATATCCAATAACACTTTTATTAATCAGACATTGTTCATATGAAGTTATGTTCTAAGGATATCAGATTTTAGATTTTAGATATTTTATCTACATTTAGATACCTAGCACTTATTATTCAGTTCAATTTATTTCTCAAGCCTATAGACACATATATCATATATTCGATATCAAAATTTAATTGTATGACCTATAAAATAAGAGTTTTAGATTAAGACTTTCTCAAAAATAAGAATCTAGATTTTAGATTTTAAATTTAGATTACAGTAACATCCCAAGATTTGAGGTCTCGGATAACATGATCTTAAAAGGAATGATTGGACTACCCATATCACCAAGGTGCACCTCCTTTTTTGGAAGCCCATCACTAAAGAACTCCATAGTTAAGCATGCTCAGCTTGGAGTAGTACTGGGATGGGTGACCAGTTGGGAAGTTGACCCCAACTTGCACATGAGTGTGCAAAACAATGCACAGTTAAGGCTAGTGGTGATCTGTGGGGCCAGTCGTCATTCCTGAAACTCTACTAGATCCTAGGGTAGTGCAACCGTGCATTACAAATGGTATCAGAGCCATAACCCCTCCAGTAGGTGGGACCCACATGGGCGTGTGGCATGCTAGTCTTGAGTTGTGCGATTCAAGCAGGTAGGAAAGGGATATCCATGGTTGACGGAGCCACCCATGCGCTGGTATTCCGTGATCGGGAGTTGGGTGTCGATGGGCTATTGTGGGTCTACACTGAAATGGGTCATAGTATGAGGTTGTATAGTTGAGCCTTGACGAGGATGTAAAGAGTCTAAGTGGGGCAGATTGTAAAATCCCAGGATTTGAGGTCTCGGATGACATGATCTTAAAAGGAATGATTGAACTACTCATATCACCAAGTTGCACCTCCTTTTTTGGGAGCCCATCACTAAAGAACTCCATAGTTAAGCGTGCTCATCTTGGAGTAGTACTGGGATGGGTGACCAGTCGGGAAGTTGACCCCAGCTTGTGTGTGAGTGAGGATAAAACATGTAGTTAAGGCTAGTGGTGGTCTGTGGGGACAGTCGTCATTCCTGGAACTCTACTAGAGCCTAGGGCTGTGGGCCCGGGCATTACAATTACTCATTGTGAGTAGTCATAAATTAGATCCACGTACCTAGTAAGAGCCTCATATTCAATCTCAATTATTTAGTAATCAATATACATATTCAGATTTAGATTAAGAGTTTAGATTTAGATTTAAGTCATGATTTAAGAGCAAAAAAGAATTTCGTTTACTAAGATTTCTGTATCTAATAGATTGATTTTAATGCATCAGTTAAGTAGGACAAACTTTCTAAAATATTCAAACTAGATTCAGATTCGGGCTCAGGATTCAGTACATGTTTAGTTATTTGTATTCATATTCAGTATAAGATAAGTTCAAATTCAGGCCTTAGTAAGTTCAGATTGAAGATAATTAAGTCAAAACCTTCACATAAACATAATATGACAAGTCCTCATTTAGTTAGTCTCAGGACAATTCACAGGCATCTGTTGCCAATTCAAAGGAGTGTATACTCCTATTTAGAGGTACTTCAGTACCAATTCAGGGTGTATCCCAATTCAAAGACACCTCAGTGTCATTTAGAGGCATGTTGTGGCAATTCAGAGGTAGTTTAGTACCATATCAGGGCGTAGATATGTCAATTCAAGAGGACTTATCGTATAATGGCGGCCATCAATTAAACAAAAGATGTAAATAAAATACACACCGGTTCAGTTTAAGTTTATATCATTCAGATATCAGTTCATATTTCAGTTACGACATACTTTTGTTTATTTTATTAGAAATTGGATGCCACTTACTCTAACCTAGGTTCCCATTGAGTATGGTTGGGGACGAGATGTCCACAAGTACATAACTTTAGGAGATAGTCATGACAAGAGGATGCAATAACAACTTTAGGAGATTTGCTTGGTGGGGCACCATCTACATAGTCCCATATTTGACATGAGATTCGTATAAGGTAGTATCATGGTATTAAATTTCTTTAGTAACCTAATTTGTTTTCTAAGAATTTATGAGAATTCATTTTTACACTAGTCTATATTGGTTCTTTTCTATTATTATTTTTATGTGTATTGTTCTTGTGACACTCCCAATTAAGAAAAAATATAACTTCCGCTCATGTGAGAAGAAAATTAGGGTGTTACAACCACCCTATAAGCATCCTTCATCATAATGAGTAAAAACTACATAAATGGAGCATTCAAATTTCTAAGTAATGTGGTGGTACCACAGGGTTGAAGACAACTTAAGAGCCAGAATAAGAAATGCAAGAAAAGTACCTTGAGTTATTCGGTAAGTTTAAATTTTAAGGAACTATTTTAGGAAAATAATATATAAGGAATGAGGAAAGTACATGATCTATCATGGAAAGAAACCTTAACTAGATAAATATAGAAACACTAACTAAGTTGTTAGTAGTTCATATGGAAGTGGATCCCTATGATAAGATCCTATATATGGTATTTCTGTAAAATACCTAAATTCAAAAAAAAATCTTTACATTTAGCACATGTAGTTGTTTTAGAATATTTATCTATTGATGTTTAAGGCATGTTAAAATCTGAAAAGTATGATAAATGACTAATCAATTGAATATAAGATAGTGAACTTAGATTTTTATCATACCAACTCCTCTGGATTTTAAAATATAGAAACTGCCTCATGAATCCATATTTTATTATTCATGGAAAAAAAGAGTGAAAAGAGATGTATATTAGGGTTAGGGGAAGACATTAGTTTGAATTTTATTTAGAATGATGTAGTATACTAAAATCAAGATAAATTTATTGTTAGAAACATCACTTACACAATTTAAGCATTAGAATTAGTCATAAAATCTAGGCATGTCACAATTAGCTTAAATTCTACTTACAAAACTATGATTCTCCTCTTCTAAATGACAATACAAATTTTATAGAGTGAATGGTGACTTTTCTTCAGACATGGTTTAATATTGGATATTAATTTGTCTTATTGGGTAGATTACTTATAAGGCATTTTTCAATTATTGGTTCATGATTTTAGGTAACTCGGGCAAAGGTTGGTTGACCTTTGGTCCATATTGAATTATCCCAAACTTGCATAAATAACCTCCATTTCAAAAATTAATTTAATTTAATATAACTCAATCCTTGTGTTCTTTAAAAACCTCGACCTATCCCCAAACCTCAACATAGAATTGAACATAGCAATATTTTTCTTTTTTTCATCATTTGTTCCATTTTGCATCTGAAAAATCCCTCATAACCCGAGATCAATGGAATCTAGGATTTGCTTTTTCAAACCCTAACTAAAAAACCTAAACATATCTAATACATGTTAATTTAGTTGTTAACACAATGATTAATATTTGAAATTATGCAGATAAAATATCAACTATAAGAGATAAAAGAAAAGTAACAATGAATATTAGATTTTAGATGTTACGAAATACTTGATATGTCAATTATACTATCTTAAGACGTGAAAGGTGTAAGACTGGGTAAACAATCATCTCCGTCAAATTGTACCATGTATATGAAGTTCATGGCGGCTCATGAGAGAATAAGTTAGCCAAGGGATGTTTTATCTTCCACATATCAAGTGTGGGGTTTAAGAAGCATATTTCTTCATATAAGGGCCTCGTCGAGAGCATCTTAGGTGTGCCTGTATAAAAGATATTTATGAAATAAATTATGAGTATAGGAAGTAGTAAAATCTCCTCATTGGAGTTATTATTGACGTACATGTATGATCATGTCTTTCATCATTAACTTTGATATGTTTATGTGATAGCAAGTTATTATTGACGTACACGTATTGCAGTAGAATAGGCCAAAATCAAAATGGCATTTTTGGCTATTTTAATGCCTAGAATGGCACGTTCTTCATCTTAATTCCCAAAATGACACATTCGTAGGGAAATACGTCCCAACTGGAGATGTATTGCTCTGTATAAGGGCAATACGTCATGGCAGGTGACACATTGCCCGCTGTAGAGCAATCCGTCTCGGTTCAGGATGCATTGCCCGTGTTGGGTCCAATACGTCCAAAAGAAGGACGTATTCTCCACGAGAGAGCAATGCGTCTCCAAGATGGATACATTGGTCCCACCATAGAGCAATATGTCCCACTCTAGGACATATTGCCCTATTGTGGGACCAATGCGTCCCGCTTAGAGACGCATTGCTCTCTCACAGAGTAATATGTCTCCGTGCAAGATGTATTGTCTGTTATGCAAACAATACGTCCCCATACATGACATATTGCTTTTTTATTTGATATTTGTGTATTCATAATTATTATTTTCTTCTTATAGATTTGTATTATAATACTATTGAGTATATTTGTACATATATAATTATTTTATTTGTATTTGAATGTCTATAATATGTTAAATTATTATAAATTTGTTAATTTGAATTGCTTAAAACATTCGTACGGATTATAGAAGTGCTATTGCAACCAACAATAGTTGATTGCTAATTGATTAGATAATAAAAAATTAATTAAAAAAATGAAATATCAATTTAAATCAAGTTTACAACATGAACCAACTTGAAGAAAAAATAATGCATAACAGTACAATATGATAGATCCAGATACAAGATGAACAAATAGATGATATCATAATATGATACATCCAAATAATACATAACAATACATGAACCAACATGAATGAATAGATGATATCATAATATGATAGATCCAAATACAAGATAAATAAATGCCTTCACAAAGGAATATATACAAAATAGTAAAATATGTAATAAACGAAGCACGCCCTCCATGCCCACGACGTCCTCGCCCACCTCCATGTACATCTGACTCCTGAGTAGTGAACTCATCTGGAGACGCCTCAATGGGGGACAACTGTGTAGTAGTAGGCTGACGAGGACCATGGAAGTAAGGAAGAGTTGGAGGTGGGGTGAGGGTCTCTGAATACTAGGATGTGGGGCATTAGGTTGTTTGCATCCTGAGAAATCAAATGGAGCTAGTGAGTATGTGACATAAAATGGTCTACTCTCATGAATAACTAGTGGTGGGAATGGAGTGTATGGCACAAAAGAAGAACCTACTCCATAGTAGGATGATGGTGGATCTGGGGTGATGTATGAAGAAAATTAACCAACTCCTGAAAAGTATGGCCCTGTTGGTCCCCATCCCATGAATTGAGAAGTGGGAGTGAGATCAGGAGTAGTGGGAATGGGATTAGACTGAGTGGTGCATGTATGAGGAGTAGGACTAGGCGTGGGTGTGGGTTCAAGACCAGTGGTATGAGTAGGAGTGGGTATGGGATCATATGGGCAAGCATAGTCAGGAAGACTCACAAAGTATCTCCCCAGGTTGTCATAGATATCATCTCTGATTTGTGCAGGGGCCTACAGTAAAGCCTCTCAGATCCGCACATGTGATTCTACTCATTCAAACAAAGTATGCACAAATAATAAAGACCAATTACATATATTACAAATAATAAAGATCAATAATAACAATTTGTAAAATAAATAATAATGATACTCACAAATTGTTGTTGTCAATCACTAGTTGGGTAGTATCTGGTCAGAGGCTGAGCTGGAGGGGGCACTACATACTGTGGATGATATCATGCATACTGCACATGTGGACTGAAGACTATGTCTTCTGGTGGAGGGGGAACTAAGCTCACACGTCTATTGTTCCACAGTTGCACCTCCTCCCTATAGTGATGCAACCAATCCTCAACAACATGACCCCTCCCATCTATCCTACTAAGGTGTGGCAAGGCAAGAGTAGGTTGTACTTGAACAAAGCCGAATTGTCCAAGTACTCTATCTGGGAGGTGCCACTCTACTACTGTGTATCACACTAGAGGCACTTGGACCAACCAAATATCACGACCCTCTCGATAAAATGTTGGAAGTCTCCCTAGAATATCATCAGTGTAAGGAGTTAACTATATCTTTTGTTCAAAAAAATACAACATGTATCCTATAAAAAAGAGTAAACTGCATAAAAAATATAACATGTTAGTAGAAGTAACTTATACCTGAGATGGCGAAATCTGGTCAAATGCAGAATCATAAAATTGGACCGATCATCTCATTGTATCACTCCTTTGAAGAAAAATAGGCCACCTATTAATGTATGCTAGAGTTGCAATACCCCAAGATAGAGTGCTACAACTTACAAAGTTATCTACAAGTGGGAGGTACCGTACATGAACTATGTCTCATGTACGATTGGAATAAGATAACTACCTAAAAAGTATAGGAGATAAGCTCTAGTATCTTATCCTCATTTGTCTTTATTCTTCTTCATCTCCCAAGGTGAAATCCATCCCACTAAAGGTCTCACGCAGCCACCCAAGATGAATATGTGCCTTAGGCATCCCATCCGGTGCATCTCCCAACAAACTCTCACAAAGGTAAGGCCATGAAGAAAATTGTCCCTCATTTGTGTCTAAAGGATATGCAGCTATGACCGATGGGTCATCAACCCTAACACCTAAAAGAACTGCAACATCTTGTAGCGTGACACTCATCTCAAAGCAGGGAAACCTAAAAGTGATGCTAGATTTGTCCCACCGGTTAACTAGGGCAGTGATAAAATTGGGATCAAGGTGGATAGTATGTAGCTTATGGACAAGGCCATAACCAGCTAAAGATTTTTTTTTTGCAAAACACCCGCGTCATTAATAGGCCAAAGTGACAACATAAAGTGGTGTTGGGAGAGTCAGAATGATAATTATCTAGGATACATATCCATGGAAAAAGAAAATATTACATTAAAGCAGTAGATTAAATGAAAAGTGCAAGCATTACATAACTTGAACAAACTGAAATACAAACATTACATAACTTGAACAAATTGAAATGCAAACATTACCTAAGTTGAACAAACTAAAATTCAAACATTACATGACTTGAACAAACTGAAATGCAAACATTACATGACTTGAACAAACTGAAATACAAACTATGTTGGTTCCTAAACGGAGTTTTGTTTGGATCTCTGGTGTGAGATTGCTATCTTGTAGATGTCGTATGGCTTGCCTTTAATGATATTGACCCTTTCCTTTAAAAAAAAAACACAAACTGAAATACAAACATTACATGACTTGAACAAACTGAAATAGACCATTACATGACTTGAATAAACTAAAATAAGTACATTACATAACATGAACAAACTGAAATAAGAACATTACATGACTTCACATTACATTAGGACAAGTGCGTCTATTATGGCCCCTCCTGCAACACTTATGACAATGATATGTGTATTGATTTGGATCGACATCCATAGTTGAAGGCTTTGTTTTTTTCTTTGGTCTTCCAGTGTACCTTCATTTCCTAGCAGGTAATAAGGGATAAATACCTCTACTTTCATCAAACGGAGGCCAATATCTCTTGTCGGCAATATCACAAAATTCAAATTTGTAAGCATTCAAATAGGAATCATTTGTCAAATACGGGCTCACAAGTACGTTACAATCGTAATTGACAGATGATGCAGCTACCCAAAAATAACAACATGGAAAATTACATTGTTGTAGAAAACCAGAAATGTATTGACTAGCACCATTTGGACGCACTATGACTTGAAATTTATATCCATCCATGTCATCAACAAGCCATTCATCACTATTCACGTGATGTGTATTCTATTTTTTTCTGCGTCCTGTTGTACATTAAAAAGCTTGTCATGAAACCGGGGCCATTTTTGTCTCGTAATCTGATGATCGTATGCTTCATTACGCTCCAACCACATTGTCACAGAGTGATAGTATGTGCCAACAATTAGAGCCTATATTGGTAAACCCCTAACACCTTTTAGGACTCCATTTAACCCTTCAACATGATTGCTAGACAATGACCCATACCTGTAACCTCTATCATATGTGAGAGACCACTGTAGGATTTTGAGCTATCAAGTACATCATAGCAGCTGGTTCTATGGTTTCTATATCAGGCATTGGATGATCAAATGCAAGCTTATCAATGTGGATCCCACCTTCCAAAAAAGTTCCTTTAACTCCTGTGACTTGAACTTTTTATGGAAGTTCTCACGAAGATGTCGAAGACGATAACAATGTTGAGCCCAGTCAAATTTTGACTTAAGTGCTGGAAAAATGCCACTCATTCGATCAAAAATAATGCACATATCTGTACGATATGGAATGATTGGAATACAAGTTTGTAGAGAACCAAATAACCACTCCCATGAGTCCTTATTTTCTGCCTCAACAACATCAAAAGCTAGTGGAAATATACCATTATCAACATCTATGCCACATGTAATGAGAAGTGTGCCATAATATTTTTTGGTAAGCAATCTGCCATCAACAGTAAGAACATGCATGCAATAGACCCAACCCCTCACAGCTAGGCCGAATTCCCAAAACACCCACTTGAATCTACGAGTTCCTTGAGTTTGAAGGGTGTAATCATCCACAAGGTGGGAATATATAGTTCTTGGAATATATTGTGATAGAGATATAAAGAATGACAATAGATTGTGATATGATGATTACCAATCTCCAAATAATTTACAAATAGCCTTCCTCCTCGCTAGAAATGCCTTCTTGTATGATATTTGAAGGTTTAGTTTGGCATTCACCTTGTCATGAATTTCTCATGTGGACATATCCAATCGTGACACTAGGATTGGCATTATCATACGAGAAATAGAAGATGATGTGCATTGGCGATGGTCCTGGTTCAGAATAGTTAGTTGACAATTGTGGCTCCCACTATAACATTTTATCTTCCACATGCCACCTTCTCTTTGTTGGATCCTAGATGGGTGATTAGATGCTCTAGAGGGGGGGTGAATAGAGCTAAATGCACTTAAACAAAATTCATTAGACCTTCAAGATATATCACAAGATAGGTTGCTAAATAGGAAATTTGTGTGCAACTAAAACATGCATAGCAAGGGAGAGAGATTGAACATACACCAATTGACAAGCTATTTAGAGTGGTTCCACACTTCAAACTAAAAGTGAGTCAGTCCACTACCTTGAGAGGTCAAATTCTAGGATTTGTTAACCTTGCACCTTCATTATATTCATTATAAGAGATACAATACATGACCACTGCTAACACCAAATTTTGTGATGTTTTTTACCCTTATTTTGTTATCAAAATTGCCCTTTTAAACCGTTTTCCGCTCTTTTTATATGTACTTTTGTAATAACAGGACACACTACGCTCTTAATTCAATATTTCCATCTTTTGCAGAGTTTTCTTCCAATTTTGACTCATTTATCATCAATAAGGTCGTCCCGGCCCACAAACATGTTGCACCTGCATCGGCCTTCCAGCCGGACGATATCCACACTGCCCGGCAGGGTAGCTCAATACACGGATGCGTGACATGAGGATGCCGCGCAAGAAGGGACTAACGGACGATACGCCTATCTACCCGACAGGGAGCTGGGCTCGCCACGACAACTGAAGCTTGTCGCGTGACACAGAGTGGTTCACTTAGGGTCGTCCTGGGCACCACTGCAGGCCGATATCGGCAGACAAGGATCCCCGACGTAAGTGACCGATACTAGATGCATCACTCTAGCCCGACACAATACTAAATCCCGATACGCATCGCCCGTCACGACGTGTTGCCCAAGAGGGTGCCGCCTGACATGATCGTATCGGGAAAGGCTCCTCGCACGATATAGTTTGCCTGTCACAACGTGTCGCCCGAAACAGCTGTATCGGGCTAGGCTCCTGCCCGGTATCGGGCTGGAGGGTCTGCTGTAGTATTTTGTCCTTCTATATCAAGAAGGTGACATTTATAATTATTATTTCATTCATTTATATCTTTACTTATGCAATGTAATTAAGACCTTTATTTGTTTATGGAAATAGAAGAGTTTAATTATCTACTGCTTTATGCTTGGTACCTTTGTTGGATGATAGCTATGTTTAACATCTGAACTCTAGCTTGTATGTTTGGATCACGTTTCGATTAGCTACCGAATCGTGTTTTCCCATTGCAATAGCCTCGAGAGAGGTGTTGTGGCTCTAGTGTTTGGTCCGATTCTAGAGTACGAGATTGCTCGGAATCAAAGTTGCTTTAGTAACCTTTCCACTCTAACTTAAGTCCAGAAACCTCGAGAGGGGTGTTGATGCTTGGTTAGAGGTACCCACTTCGAGAGGAGGGGTACAGGATGTCCCTGCTGCCGCTTGTTTTACCGAAGTTTTTCTCCTTCGTACCTTGCTTTAGCATTAGTATTATCTCTTTGTTTCTATTGCATGAAAACCCCTAAAAATTGATAAATGCTTAAAACCTTAAATCTTCCTTGTAGCTCCAGTTGGAGATAGTTTGCTTTTGTTTTATCAATCTTGTCTTGTGTTTCCCCTTGGGGATTTTTACCATATCTTTACCCTTGCCGGAGTGTAGTGTGTCGATTCTGTGTTCTCAACACTACCACCCTTGTCCCTGTGTTCGACCCTGTATATCTACTTCGACCCCGTAAACAATGTTGCGGGGGCCTAGAAGGTTTTGCGTTATAAATGTAAAAGTCCAACTACTTTAAATCTGCTTCTCCTTTTGGACGCGCCAACGCCAGGTCGATCAACAGTTGGCCCAGATGGCCGTTTTGATGAAGGTCCCTTCAAGAAAGGTACTCCCCTGCCTCGAAATTGCTAGAATGGCAGTACTAAGATCCGGGAAGACAGTGGAGCGTAATGAGGAGGCCATGCCAGAACCTGAAGCAAGGATTGTGGGTGTGAATCCCGCAGAAGAAGACAATCAACAAGCTGATGCCCGAGAGCCTGATCAGAAATCCTTCGAGGAGCTACCTGGTGGGAGAAACCCTTATGCTCCCAGGCTACCTTTTCCGTATAAACTGATAAAGGCAAACCTGAAGAAGCATCATGAAAAGTTCATGGAATCGATCAAGAAACTTTATCTTGAAGTTCCCTTCCTAGACACCTTGGAAGAGATGCCGACCTATGCCAAGTTTCTCAAGGATCTAATCACGAAGAAGAGAAGAGGAGGAAGGATTGAAACTGTGTATCTAGCAGTTGTTTCCTTTGCTTTCGTGAAACCTGACCTGCCTAACAAAAAGAGAGACCCTAGAGCTTTCACGATCCCGTTTGCCATTGGGGACAACATCGAGCAGAAAGGTCTTGCCGACTTAGGGGCTAGCATCAACCTCATGCCCTTGGGCTTCGCGCAAAGGTTGGGTTTAACTGACATGGTTAGAACCAACATGAGGATTGAACTAGCAGATCATACCTTCAAAAGACCTGTCGGCGTCGTTGAAGATGTGCCAATCAGGGTTGGTAATTTCTTCATTCCATGCGATATAGTCATCATTGACACCGTGGAGGACCCCCGCTGCCCAATCATCTTTGGATGTCCTTTTCTGGCTACAGGAAGGGCGTTAATCGATGTTTCTAAGGGGATAATCACATTGAGGGTCGGAAACAACCACCTGGACTTCAAGGTGAAGGAGGCAATGATAGGACCTTCCCTGTCCGAGTTCGCTTGCTTCGCGGACAGCTACGACAAGTTCTGTGAGGAGATAGAAGAGGACATCTGGATAGTAGATCCCCTTGCGAGGGTTATAAGCTGTCAGGATTTTGACTTTGAAAATCAAGAAGTTGCAGAGTGTCTCAGCCTTCTTGACCTTTCTGACGAAGATTTGAGCAAAGAGGATGAGGTGGTGGAATCTATCAAGTATGCCTCTCTTGAGGGGGAACCGCAAGAAAAGACATCCAGAGCAAAGCCTGAATTGAAATCGTTACCTGAGGGGCTGAAATATGAATTCTTAGATCAAGAAGAAAGAAACCCTATCATCGTCAACGCCAACCTTTCAAGAAACAAGCTGGACAGACTTCGTGAGCTGTTAAGACTCCACCGGCGGGCTATAGGATATTCAGTGGAAGACATCAAAGGCCTTAGCCCCACTTTATGCATGCATCACATCACTCTGGAAGAATCTGCCAAGCCTCTGGCTCAACCCCAGAGGAAGCTGAATCAGATGCTGAAGGAAGTCATCAAGAAAGAGGTAATTAAGTTGAGGGATGCGGGGATCATTTACCCAATCAGCGACAGTAACTGGGTAAGTCTGATCCACGTAGTACCCAAGAAAGGCGGTATGACAGTGGAAAAGGAGATAAGGGCGATGAGGTGGCAGTTAGAACCGTCACAGGATGGAGAATGTGCACTGATTATAGGAAGATGAACCAAGCTACAAAGAAGGATCATTTTTCGCTACCTTTTATTGATCAAGCTCCTGAAAGATTAGCGCATCATGACTTTTTCTATTTCTTGGATGGTTTTTCAGGATTTTATCAGGTACCCATCCTGCCCGACGACCAAGAGAAGATGACCTTTACCTTCCTCTATGACACTTATGCCTTCAGAAGGATGCCCTTCAGACTCTGCAACGCTCCCGCTACGTTTCAACGATGCATGATATCAATGTTTTCGGATTTTCTAGAAGATATCGTGGAAGTTTTCATGGACAATTTTTCAGTCTATGGAAAGGACTTCGATACCTGCTTGAAAAACCTATCTTTGGTTCTGCAAAGATGCGAGAAGAACAGTCTGGTTTTAAACTGGAAAAAGTGCCATTTTATGGTATGAGAAGGTATCATTCTGGGGCATAAGATATCAAGGTGTGGCATCAAGTTGGACACTAGCAAAGTTGAAGTAACATCTAAGCTTCCTCCACCGAAGTCCGTAACGGGAGTGAGGAGCTTCCTCGGTCATGCTAGCTACTACCGGAGATTCATAAAGGACTTCTCAAGGATTTCAAAACCTTTGTCCAATCTGCTGGTAAAAGATGTTGAATTTGTTTTCTCTGATGACTGTCTAAATGATTTTTAGGCTTTGAAGAACGCTTTAGTCTCACCACCCATCCTCCAAGTGCCATATTGGGATTTACCATTCGAGCTTATGTGCGACGCCAACGACTACGCAGTAGGAGCGGTCCTGGGGCAGAAAAAAGATAAAAAGCACCACGTGATCTGCTACGCTAGTCGCACGTTGGACGAAGCTTAGGTAAATTATACAACTACCGAAAAAGAGATGCTCGTGATCATCTTCGCATTTGATAAGTTCAGGTCGTACCTCATTGGAGCAAAGGTCAAAGTACATACAGATCACGGGTCCATAAGATACTTAATGCAAAAGAAAGATACAAAACGCAGACTGTTGAGGTGGGCCTTATTGCTACAAGAGTTCGACCATGAGATTATCGATAAGAAGGGAGTAGAAAATGTGGCCGCTGACCACTTATCAAGGATCGTAGCCGAAGGACAGGGAGGACCGCCCATCAATGACAAATATGCCGATGAAGCTTTAATGTCAATAGAAACCAAGGAAGAAGACTTGCCCTGGTTCGTAGATATCTGCAACTATCTTGCCTGTGGAGAACTACCCCCCGACATTACCTATAATGAGAAAAATAAGCTATTCACGGATGTTAAAAATTACTATTGGGATGATCCTCTCCTTTTCAGAAGGTGCGCAGACAATTTGTACAGGAGATGCATTCTCGAAGAAGAAACCCTGAACATTCTGAAGGAGTGCCACGCCTTCCCTTATGGGGGACACCTAGGCAGCGAAAGGACTACCGCAAAGGTGCTACAATCAGGTTTTTACTAGCCCTCTTTATTCAAAGATGCTGCACAGTTTGTAAAAGTCTGTAAGGAGTGCCAGTCAATGGGCAATATAGGGTGAAGAAACGAAATGCCGATGGCAAATTGGATTGAAGTAGAGATCTTCGATGTATGGGGGATTGATTACATGGGGTCGTTTCCCCCATCAAGGGGGTATCAATACATTCTAGTGGCAGTAGATTATGTATCGAAGTGGGTGGAAGCTGTGGAAACCCAAACGTGTGACGCCAAGTCAGTAATCAAGCTGTTCGAGAAAATGATTTTTCCTCAGTTCGGTGTACCACACACTGTAATAAGCGACGGTGGGTCACATATCGGAGAGAGACAGTTTGAAGCACTCCTACGTAAGTATGGAGTCAAGCACAAAATCACTACACCCTACCACCCACAGACTTTAGGGCAGGTAGAGGTTTCAAACAGACAAATTAAGCAGATCCTGGAAAAAATAGTCAGCCGAACGAGTAAGGACTGGTCAATGAAGCTTGACGACGTACTTTGGGCCTACATGACTGCCTACAAAATGCCCATTGGAACCACCCCCTACAAGATGATCTACGGAAAATCCTATCATCTACCTCTCGAACTGGAACACAAGGCCCTTTGGGCAATCAAATTCTTAAACATGGACCTTGAGAAAGCAGGAGAAAAGAGATTTTTGCAGCTATAAGAGCTTGAAGAGTTAAGGATGCACGCCTATGAGAACGCAAAAATCTACAAACAAAGGATGAAGGTGTGGCATGATGCCCACCTAAGGAGAAAGGATGTAAGTGAAAGGGATAAAGTTTTATTATTTAAATCCTCCATTCGTCTTTTTCCTGGAAAGTTACAAACAAGATGGTCGGGCTCGTTCACTATATCGAAGATATACCCATCAGGAATGATGGAGCTTTATGATAAATACGATCCGACCAAGGTCTTTAAAGTAAACTGGCACAGAGTGAAGAGGTACTATGAAGACGAAGCTTTTGTCAGGAGGGCAGAGATCAACTTGCAGGACATGGGTACTTTCGAAGGCTAAATGTGAAGAACCTACACCGGTCGAGCTGGCGATGCAAACTTCAGCACTCCTCGGGAGGCAGCCCGAGTTTTTCTTTCTTCCTTAGAGTAGGATGCATTTTTCTTCCTTGTAAAACGAACACTATGGACTGTAATAAGGCCCGAGTCAGTGCACGTGCCGAGCGTACCGACTCTTCTATTTTATGGGCCAACGCTCTATTTTATGAAGCATTGAGGAGTAATATCATCTGAGGTCGGGGACTTAACCCTAAGACAATGATGTTTTACCCATCAATCATTTTTTCTTTGCCTTGTTTTTAGTTTTTGGCCGCATGTATCTCCTTTTATTAACCGTATGGGGCAGCAACTCAGCTGGCGTGCAGAACCGCTTGTATCCAGAATAGCTTGTCTCAACGGCCGACGCGCGCCCTAGAACTGCCTGTTTTACCCCCAGTTGAGATTGCTATATATAGTAAGGAGGGTTTATCGTGTCGGGCTACTGCACTCTTCCAACTACCCATACCATGCAGTAATCCCCCCCCCTTTCTCGCATGACAGCCAGCCATCTTTTGCTCTCATGTCGGGCGAGAGCTTCAAAGAGTAAAGGTATAGCCTGACAGTCTGTTCGCCTGACATGGGTCTCGTATTGAGCACAGTGTATCGGGTTGACAATCTTGGTTGATTTTCCTTATTGCCCGACACGTATGAAACATGACACGTCTTCCGTTCGCGCCTGCCTGATACGCCATATCGGGCGATACATTTTTCCGTCAAGAGGACCTATAGAGCAGTTGTTTCATATCACCCAACACAAGTTCGACACATATGAAACACGACACGTCTTCCGTTCACGCCTTCCCTATACTCCATATTGGGCGATATGTTTTTCCGTCAAGAGGACCTATCGGGCAGTTGTTTCATATCGCCCGACACACCTGTGACGGGCAACATGTTTTAAAGCGCAGGTTTTTCTCCATATCGTCCAGCCTTGTATCGCCTTGCATTTTCTTTTGATGGACGATACCCGAACTTTACAACGAGACAAGTTTTATCGTGATATTATTTTTTCCTACCTAACATCTAAATGATCAATGAACTTGATAACAGGTATGGCTCATACAAAGCAAACCACCGGTCGAGTTGACAAACACAGCAAAAGAATCGACACTGGGGCCGCAGCTGAAGCAACAATAGTCGGACAGAAATGCCAGAATCCCGAGACGGCTAGGCCATCAACCGCCAAAAAAAGAGCAAGGACAGAGTTTCTTGATTTGGTAGCCCTAAGAGAGGTCCATTTACTTATCATAGTCTGTCATCTGCGGTGGTTTAGGACCAGTGGAAGCCTTTCTCTGGTAACCTCTGGATTGAATGTGGGTATTTTGGGTCCATCAGCCGTGAAGCCAACTTCATCATGGGGGGGAGGTATCTTCTTCTGATATAGTATCACAAGTGTTTTCAATAGCTCTCTGTCTACCATGGGCCGGTTATCATTGTCATAATCTGCACAAGCCTTGCGCTTCCTTCTTGAGAGCTTTGCACTTGCACTGGTTGCATCCTCCTAGGAAAGAAAATGGAGTCAAGAGGACTGATGCTGAGATTGATGATCAATCCTTTTGTTCATGTTCACAAGGGAAGTATCTTAAAAATTCTACATGGTTTAAGCTAATAGTTTTGGAACTTCTATCAAATAAAGAGAGGCCTGACCAACTTCCCCACATCGAATCCGACAGCAAATAAGGAGAATGTATGGCAGCTTCTACATGGCACAAGCGTGATCACCAACTAACCCTCACTGGGTTAACATTACCTTACCCTGTCTTCTTCACTACTATAGGACAGAGTGTGGAGTAAGTTTGGGGGGTACCCATGTACCAGTGAGGGAGGTATAAAATTTTCTTCAAATTTTCTTCTTCAAGCTCCACCCTTTGTGTTCTTTCATTCTTCCCTTATATCATGTGTACATGTACATTCTCATATAAAAACTTCGAAAATTTTTGCTTATTTTGTTTCCATACATATGTACAAAGTCGTTATATTAGTAAAAACCTGATACGACTTCTTGCCAGTTTGTTTTCTATGTGCCCAACGAGATGCAAGTTTTGTTATATCTTTCTGATAATGCAGCCTCAAATGACAAAAGACTACGTTTTTCCAGGCCAAAAATTTCAAAAAAAAAATAATCTCATAACAGCTAAGAGACGAGTATGGAGAAGGAAAAAGTTGCCCAAATAGCAAAAATCCCTTTTGTTTTCCCTTACCCAACAAAAATCCCAAAAAGAGAAAGTAGCCTGATGAGAGTGAATAAAAGCATGAGAGTTGTGCCCAATAAAAGAAAAGAAAAAAAAAGAAATATGTACACACTTGTTTTCCAAAATTACCCATCTTTAGGCATGGTAGATCCGGGACAATGGTATGTAGGATGTGAAATCACTGCTCTAAAGCCAACTGGCTTGGACTGCAGGGACCACTTGCCCACTAACGGACCCGTACCTGGATGGACTGATGGGAAATAAGAAAAACCCAAAAAGCCTTAGCATACCCAACACACAACTTTCTGCCCCTAAAGCTGTTTGGTGTGAAAGCTAACTTCGGAATCATGCACCAAAGTCTCGCTGAAGCTGCAAGAGAAAATTTTTACTGAAATAATAAGGCAAGAAATGCAAGGTCTTTTATTCGTAGTAGGGACAGTATTATCTCTAAAGACATCACGATGCTTGTCTTACCTCTTGAACTGAAAGCTACACTGGTCAAGAAGAAGCATCACAAAATAAAGTTTAAATATTGATTGAGAACAATCAAAATGCTAAGTTTGGGGGAGTTGATAACACCAAATTTTGTGATGTTTTTTACCCTTATTTTGTTATCAAGACTGCTCTTTTAAACTGTTTTCCTCTATTTTTATATGTACTTTTGTAATAACATGCCACACTATGCTCTTAATTTAATATTTCCATCTTTTGCAGAGTTTTCCTCCAATTTTGACTCATTTATCATCAATATGGGCGTCCCGGCTCACAAACATGCTCCATCTGCATCGGCCTTCCAGCCGACCGATATGCACACTGCCCGGTAGGGTAGCGCAATACAGGGATGAGCGAAATGAGGATGCCGCGCAAGAAGGGATTAACGGAAGATACGCCTATCTACCTGACAGGGAGCTGGGATCGCCACGACAACTGAAGCTTGTCGCGCGACACCGGCCACCCACCAGTAGGCGCCGCTCATCACGTTGACCGACAGCCGACATCCTTGTGCCGAGCGATACTGATATCATCCGTCCACTGACTCTATGATAATAAGAGCTAAGGAAGGACATGTGGTGCCCTGAGCACCATAACTTCCCCAACCGCTGCCTATAAATAGCAACTATAGGAAGCCAAAAAGACAGGTCGGAACCCTGCGCAAGTCTTCTCACGAAAGCTACAAGAGCGAGTGTATCGTGCCTCAGTGGTTGTGTCGGGAAATCCTAGGTGAGCACTTCCCCATCCCGAGAGGGAGGGAATGGTTCACTTAGGGTCGTCCTGGGCACCACTGCAGGCTGATATCGACCGACAAGGATCCCCGACATAAGTGACCGATACTAGATGCATCACTCTAGCCCGACATGATACTGAATCCCGATACGCATCGCCCGTCACGACGTTTCGCCTGAGAGGGTGCCGCCTAACATGATCGTATCGGGAAAGGCTCCTCGCACGATACAGTCCTCCCGTCGCAGCGTGTCGCCGGAGAGGGTGTGCCACCCGACACGGCTGTATCAGGCTAGGCTCCTATCCGGTATCGGGCTGGAGGGTCCGCTATAGTCTTTCGTCCTTCTATATCAAGAAGGCGACATTTATCTTTATTATTTCAGTCATTTATATATTTACTTATGCAATGTAATAAAGACCTTTATTTATTTATGGAAATAGAAGACTTTAATTATCTGCTGCTTTATGCTTGTACCTTTGTTGGATGATAGCTATGTTTAACATCTGAACTCTAGCTTGTATGTTTGGATCACGTTTCGATTACCTACCGAATCGTGTTTTCCCGTTGCAACAACCTCGAGAGATGTCTTGTGGCTCTAGTGTTTGGTCCAATTCTGGAGTACGAGAGTGCCCAGAATCGAAGTTGCTTTAGTAACCTTTCCACTCTAACTTAAGTCCAGCAACCTCGAGAGGGGTGTTGATGCTTGGTTAGAGGTACCCGCTCCGAGAGGAGGGGTACAGGATGTCCCTGATGCCGCTTGTTTTACTGAAGTTTTTCTCCTTTGTACCTTGCTTTAGCATTAGTATTATCTCTCTGTTTCTGTTGCATGAAAACCCCTAAAAACTGATAAATGCTTAAAACCCTAAATCTTCCTCGTAGATCTAGTTGGAGATAGTTTTCTTTTGTTTTATCGATCTTATCTTGCGTTTCCCCTTGGGGATTTTTACCATATCTTTACCCTTGTCGGAGTGTAGCGTGGCGGTTCTGTGTTCTCAACACTACCACCCTTGTCCTTGTGTTCGACCCCGTATATCTACTTTGACCCCGTAAACAAAGTTGCGGGGGCCTAGAAGGTTTCGGGTTATAAATGTAAAAGTCTGACTATTTCAAATCCGCTTCTCCTTTTGGACGCGCGATTTATGCCGGTCAACCACCAAAGGAAGAGTCTTCAACCTTACCAAGGACTTACCCACTTTGCAAGGAGTCTTCCACCTTCTTCCAAGGACTTACCTACTCATGCACAAGTCTTCAGCCTTCCAGGGATTACCCTCTCTTCTTGGATCTTCTGCCTTTGACTTCACCTTCACTCGGAGAAGCTTCCACCAAGGACTTACCCACTTGAGCAAGGAGTCTTCTGCCTTCACCAAGGGCTTACCCACTCTTGCTCCAAGTCTTCATCCTTGATATTCACCAAGGGATGCCTTCCCTTGTTCTTCTTCACCTCTCTTAGCCAAGAAAGAGAACCTTCATCTTCATGGTTGAAGTGAGAGATAGGGAGGTGGTGGAAGTGAGAGCCTCACAAGATATACATGTAGGACTAGCTCTCTTATAGATTTCCTACTCACTCTAACAAATGTAACAAGTGATTAAGCTTAGAGAGAGAGAGGAGGTTGTAGGAACACTCAACTATAGAATACAGACCTTCATAGTGCTTGGCTTGAATGTTCAACCTTAGAATGAAGCCCAAGGGGTCCTATTTATAGCTGGGGATGCCTCTTAGCGTTTGGGAACACTTGATAATGAAAACTAGCCATTTTGTGGCTTGCAACGGATATATTTTCACTTGTTGCAACTCCACAACGGCTAGAAGCATTTTTTTGCACTTTTCCGTACAGTGCAATCGGTCAAGTTTCTATAAAGGTAACTTGACCGATAGAGTAAAAGACAAAGCCAATATTCAGACCATCGGTCGAGTTTGTGCTGGGGAAACTCGACCGACCAATGAAAATTGAATTGGTCAGGTACTCCATCGGTCGAGTTCTGTGAAGTGTAAACTCGACCGATCAAAAGTCATTTTCAAGATCTAATCAGGATCGGTCGAAATCTATGTATTGACAACTTGACCAATGAACATCCTAATGTGAATTTTGGAAAATGGCTTTTGAGTGCTTAAACATTCGATCTAAGTGTTCCTAATTTTTTCCAAGCTTAATTACAAGTCATACTGTAACATCCCAGACTTGGGTTATAACCTAACCCTAGACGTTTTGCCTAAATATGTAATTATATACTGCTGAATACTCCCTGGCATGTAATTAAGTTCCCCAGGAACATATACTTTCAATTTTGCTCCTTTATAAACAAAGTTGTAGTATTGTTTTGTAATGCAGGGACCTATGTGAAAATTACCCAGTTAAGGGGATTAACTTGCAAATTTCATAGGTTAAGATGTTCCTCTGATGATGAGTCATCATTTGAGTGAATATGATGAGGTAAGATGGATTTCCCAAGCTTGGGTATCAAGATGCAGCTTGTGGAATGATCCTTGTGCTTAAAAAATCTTAATTTGGAGTAAAGTGCAATTTACCCAAATTGTGGGGTGCAATTTATAAAATACACCATCTAGAACATCTTTTATGACTCTTGACATCATTTAGAGTAGAAATTATGAAAGGGGCACATTAATGAGTAATCAGATAAGAAAAATGATATTTGTGCATAAAATTCACCAAGTATGAGAATGGAGACCTTTCATATATGTACCCTAGTTGGAAGTTGGTTTTATTTACCCTTAGATCTTGAGTTTTGATGAGCTTTGCATAAGTTTAGATAAGTTTTGACGTGCTTTGAAACAAGGAGGGACTAAGATGAGAATTCCATGATCTAGAGGTCCTTATGATGGAAAATAGCCTAAAGTATATAAGCCTTCACCCTTGCAAACCAAGTGAACGTATCACTTATTCTCTTCACTTCTCATCTTTATCAAATGGCAAGGCAGAGCTCTGGACTTCAGGGAGACGACCAAGTAGTTCTAAGGTGAGAAAGAACCATCTTCTAGCTCGGATTCTTGGATGAATTCATCATATAAGGTTGGTTCTATGGTTAACTCACTTAGATTCTTTGTTCTAGCCGACCATCCCCATCTTTTCCTTGGAGAATCGCCTCCGGCCGAGTTCTGGAGCTCAATACGCCATTAGAGGCTTGAAGCTTGGAAGCTTGGAGATCTAGGGACAACGTTTGAGGTGGGTTTTATAACTCTAAACTCCTTGCTTTTTATGCATATCTTTGTTCTTGCAATTTGTACTTAGTTCTTCTTCTACATCCCTTCTTCCTTGCACTTTTGCAAGTAAAAGGGTGGAGTAACCGACCTGAACAGAGGTTGAAGATGATGGGCATGAATTCCTAGGCAACGTTATCAACCGACCTTGGACCCTTTTGGTCCAAACGGTTGCAAACCGTTTGAGGTCAAACGGTCTCAAACCGTTTGATCTCATGCGGTCTTGCAAGACCGTTTGGATCAAAACGGTCTCAAGACCATTTGATAGTGTTGACCAAGGGATGACCGTTTGAGGGTCTGTTGGTAATATATTGAATTTCATTCCTACCAAGAATCATAATCTAATTCTTAACCAATTGAGAGTTGAAGGCACTTCAACATCCTAACCCTAATCGGGTTGAATTTGTTGTTTACAAGTATAGATCTTATTGAGTTTTGGGTTGAAGGACCCAAACGGTCTCAAGACCATTTGGGGATTCATCCAAACGGTCACAAGACCATTTGATGACAACCCAAGACCGTTTGGAGGTCTAGGGTTGAGCTAATTTGAAGAATTGAGGGTCCAATTGCAACCAATTGAAGAATTGATAAAAATGCTGATTTTAGACCTAATTAGGGTTCAACCCTTATCCAACCGACTTGGTTTTTGGTCAAACTTTGGGAAAACGGTCTCAAGACCGTTTGGAGGATGTCCAAACGATCTCAAGACCGTTTGGGCCAAGTTTGGGCCCAATTGGAGGTCAATTGATAGGTTCAACCTCGAATTGATTCACATTGTTGAACATTGATGTCTATCCGATTGAAAACCCTAATTGAATTGGATTTAACCCTAATTGGTTTTCAATTGAGGGCCAATTTGGTGTCCAATTGATTAAGGCTAATCCTAATTGACTCAATTTGTAATAGTTTAGCATGGATTTAGCCAATTGAAGGCTTCAACATACATAACCATAATCGATTGTAACTTTTGAACCATGTTTGAGGTCCAAACGGTTTGAGCCCATTTGGACCAAACGGTCTCAAGACCGTTTGAGGTCAAATGGTCTCAAGACCGTTTGAGGTCAAACAGTCTCAAGACCGTTTGGGCTCAAACGATCTCAAGGTCGTTTGGACCAATCGATCTCAAGGTCAATTTTGATCAAACAGTTTCAAACCGCATAAGCTCAAACGGTTTGGAGGTCAACTTTCCCCAAACGGTCAACGCACACCAAACGGTCTCAAGACCATTTGAGGTCAAACGGTCTGAAGACCGTTTGAGACCAAACGGTCTCAAGGCCGTTTGGTGGTTGAAGGTTGAAACCGTTTGGAGGTTTTCAAGGTTGTTTATACTTAATCACTTGAAGGTATAAATGGTTCAATGGTGATCTAATCTAAACCCTAATGGTAACCTAGGACATTAAGGGGCTAAGTGATTAATGAATTGACCCATGATGATGACCAATGGGTAATTTACCAAAATGCCCTTGAGGGGTTCAATTGAGTAATACCTTGTTCTAATCAAACCCTAATCACATGATAGTGGTGATTTGGCTTATGATAGTCAATAAGGACTTAACCCAACCTAATCTAGAGTGGTGTAATCACCATCTACTAGTGAGAGGAGAGAGAAAGTAGCTTTTATGGTTGAAATTCAAGTAAAGTACCTTCAATACATATGAATGTGCATGGTTAGGGTATGATCCACCTATGTGAGATCATAGAAACCCTAATTGTGATAATTGATGAATCTTAATCTTATCTGAGGGCTTTAATGATGATGTTTCTCATACATGATGATATTATGAGTTCAATTCACCATGAGTTGAATAGTAAACCCTAATTTTAGGGTGATGACATGTAATGTGAATAGTAAACCCTAATTTTAGGGTGATGACATGTAATGCGAATAGTAAACCCTAATTGATGAAAATCAGGGAACCTATCTCTTGTAAGAGTAGGAAGGTACAACTTCTTTGAAATGGATTATTTACTGTTATCAGTTGGATTAACCATGCATGTTCCTATATGAGGATGATCATATCCAGGTAAGAATTATGATACAATATTCATTGAAAACATGCTTTAGCTTTATGAATAGTGAAATATCCTGATGCCTTGTTAGTGGCATCTTATGAGATTGATGGGCTGTGAGAGCCATGAGTATCATCAAGGTCATGCTTAATAGATGACTTGTGATGAGATGATTGAGAAATGATAATTGATGTGAGTTAGACTTGTTACATTTAGTATTCTATCTTCATGGCTGCTATGCTAATGATTAATGTTTGAGAACATGTATGATGTTAAAAGAATACTAAAATGTACCTAACTAATCAAGTATAATCATACCATGTAGAGCCCTGATCATAGATCCATCATTGTCAGAAAGAAAAATGATGGTGAAACAGGTTTTCCTAAGGGAACTCGTGGATCACATACTTTTGAGTATGTGGGGGAATATGGATGTGTAAATCCTTACATCCTAGTGTAGTAATTGATGTAGATGTATCTTAATCCATCAACCCTTCACTATATGTTTATGCTGTAACACTAGAGGAAATCCTTATACCGCATCGATCAGAGATAAACAAGAAATCTCTCGATGATGAAGAGAGTACAAAATGCCACTGTAACTCTAAAATAGCAAAGTACCAGATTACCCTGGTGAGCTATAGTAGCAGAGACACAAGATGTCCTGCAAGTTATCCTCACTCTGACTGAGGAAGATGAGGTCATAAGAATCCGTCTCTTTTGATGACCTAGGTATGATACCGATGCGACTTAACAGTGATCAGTTGGAGTATGAGCGGTATACCTTATCTCCGTAGGGCATAATGATGTTTGTAAAACATAATCAGCCGCGTAGTATAACTGCTTAGGTTAAACTACGAGATACTTGAATGATGTTACACTGCATAGTAGATGTGTTGTTCACGTTCCTTAACTATTGTTGTTCTTCTTATTACCAATCTGTTGTTGAATACCTTAAAAGATTTTATTGCTTATGTTGTCCTTTGATTTTCTATATAAAGCTTCTAGTGGAGAGTTATAACTCTCGCTTGGACAATTATTTAAAATTGTCTCACCCCGTAGATTTCAACTTTATAGGTGGTCGTCGAAGACGGAGGAACCAGCCTACAGGTGACCAATCCCAGCAGCAGCACCAGGAGCAGCAGTGAATCTCAAGTGGAGATACTGACTGCTGAGTTAGTTGTTAGATAGTCCTATGCCGTCTCTGTACTCTCAGGTCCTAGGAGTTATTGGTCTGAGATTTTGGTTTTGACTCTTGATATTTTGAATCATGTTGTGTATAATTACTCAAGAAGTAATTCAACAGAGATGTAAACAGTTTATATCCTTTTTATGAAAGAAGTTTTATGGTTTCAAGCTCTTATCTCAAAAAGATTTAATTTCCCGTGATTTTTGTCTTCCGCTGTTAATCGAATGCTTCCGCTGAGTTTAAATCGTGTTTATATCGTGGTTTGGAGATCGGAGCCCACACATACAATCATTACAAGTGATTTACAACATGATTCTAATGGATTTACATCATATTACAAAAATGTGCACTTGTATTGACTTTGACTTGTCTTTTCTCCAATTTGATATGCGCAAGTTAGGGCATTTTGAGTGTGTCTATACCTAATCTAAAATCACTCAAGTAGAGACATTATATACAAATATGTGGAATGATTAGTCATCATCAAAACACGGGTTTAGTCAATTTAGACGCGAGTCAACATTGACCTAATTGACCTTGAGTCAACACTCTTTTGGACCGGAAAGTGGCCAAACTCCAAGGATATCATCGGTCATGGATACAAACAAATTTGATAAAGTGATTATTTGAGCGTTGTGTACGATATTGGACATTATTTTGTACCGACCATTTTTGAATCGTCTCAATCATAACAGCTTTGGATGCAAATAAAGCACCCTCATAAATTTCAATGTTGGAAGGGCTGTAATTGAGACAAACTTCCTGATGAAAATATTCCACCCATTTGTCATCTTGAAAATCTTCATAGTTAGTATCAATGTGGTTGTGTCTGGCCATTCTCTATCAAATATGGATGTGACGGAACTCAATGTTGTTATAGAGTTAGGGAATGGATATCATCAGTTTCACTCAATGAGTCACCATCCTGTTCACTATTATCATCACCATCCCAATCACTATTATCATCACCTTCCTGATCACTATTATCATCACCTTCTTGTTCAAAATTTTGTTCTCCCTCCTCAACCTCAACACCAATATTCTCAATAGTAGGATTTTGAGAGAATTTAGGTGCTTGATTTTGGTGAATTTGATTCAATAGACTCATGTAACTAGAATGTTGATGGAAAGATGTTCTTTTAAGAAACACATCAATATAGGCATCAGATGAAAGTGAGAACAAAGTTCTATATGCATCATCATTGTCAACTTGCATATGATATTCTCCAGGGAAAAGATAGGATATATTGATAAAGAACATGCTGGGATTGATGTCAAGTGTTGTATGGATATATGATTTTAGTGCAGATAGGGTATTGATAGGTGAAATATTTATGGGTCTAACAGATCGACTAGAATAAAACCCATTAGAGAGAAAATGACCATCATATCGAAGCTTGACAATTCATGAACATGAACTAGATGCCATGTTCCTATAATTGTAAAATAAATAAACTTAATTGGAACAATAATTTGCATTTTACTACATTATATTAACTTAATTGGAACAATTATAATGTCTTTTTATAATAATATTTGTTATTTAAGAACAATAACGACATATTTAGAACAATAACTAAGATTGTAGAACAACTATTTGGAATTTGAAATTAAATACTAAGAATAACATTAATTGAAAGTAAATTGTAAGAATTTCATTTTCATTGATAACATTTACTTCAAATGTCATTTTCTATAACATTCTTTTAATAATTTGGAATTAAACAGTATCAATATAATTATTTCATTTTTAATATTGTATAGTAGTTTTAGGTTCTAAATTTGGAATTAAACAGTAGAAATACAATTTTTCAGTTTTAATATTGCATAATAGTTTTAGGTTCAAAATTTAGATTTAAACAGTAGCAATACAATTGTTTCATTTTTAATATTACATAGTAGTTTTAGGTTCAAAATTTTGAATAAAAGAAAGTAGTAGAGAAAATACCTCAAGTGGCAAGATCTCCCTTGTGAATCAGAATACCAGATCAGAGAAAGAAGAGGAGCAGAATCCCGACCAGAGAGAGTAGGAAGATGAGAAGAATAGTGCCAGAAATGAGCTCCACCCGAAATCAACTTCACTAGAATCCCGACGAGAGAGCTCCAGAGCAATGAAGAGCAATGAAGAAGTGAAGAAATAGAGGAAATGTGTGTGTTTGGGGGGCTGATTTCGACTCCTATATATAGGAGAGCAATTTGTCCCCATTGGGAAAGTATTGCCCCCACTTGGCACTCGCCGCGCCCCTCAACAACTATCTAGCCGTTAGGGGCAAAATCCGGGTGTTACGTGGCAGCAATACGTCCCCAAGGGAGACGCATTGCCCCGACTAGTTGTTGGGGCATCTTGGCGCCCGACGTATTGGTCCAACAGCAGGGCAATACGTCCTGGAGCGAGACGTATTGCTCTATAGTGGGACCAATGCGTCCAGCTCGGAGACGCATTGCTCTCTTGCAGAGCAATACGTCCTGCTTCAGGACGTATTGGCCCGACCGCAAGGCAATGTGTCCTGACCCCGGACGTAATGCTCTGTAGTGAGGCAATGTGTCACCCGCCGGGACGTATTGCCCTCGCAGAGAGCAATACGTCTCCATTGGGAACATATTGTCCTGGAAATGTGCTATTTTGGGAATTAAGATGAAGAACGTGCCATTCTGGGCATTAAAATGGCCAAACGTGCCATTTTAGTTTTTTGGGCTGCATCATACTAGTTCGTTGTTATTGGTGAATGTGGTGTATTGGGTTATAGGATGACTAGTTGTGCCCAATAGGATTAAGTGACATGGGAATTAACTAAAAGCCATTATCACGAGCACATCATGCCTTATGAATTATAACTTCATTCCCAAGTTTCAACTATATTGTAATAATTAGTTATACCTAATGGGATAAAAAGGAGTGGGAAACTAAAAGATAAGGTGACAAATACTACATGTGTTTTGATTTCACTGCATCTCCAAGTTACAACATAACAGGATAGAGAAGAAACCTTCAAAAATTCAGCAGTATTTGGTTTGATTTGTTTCTGTTTATAATTATGAAAAACCATTCATTGCAACTGTCTTATAAAGAAGCAACCATACGTAACTCTTTTTTTTTTGGTTAGCAACCATCTTGATTTACATAAAATATTCCTTCTACCCAACGAAAATATAAGATTTAAGAGTAGTGTGGCGAAGTGGAATTCTTACTGTTATTGTCAAAATATTTCATCGTTTATGTATGGTTGTTATTAATTTACGACATCAAAATGGAATATTTTAACGATCTTGATTTTCAAATTAGCACCTTACGAAAAACATTTTCAATATTTATATTTTCTAAGAAATATGTAAGTTTATTGATCGTAATAGGAAATGAATTTTGCCTAAAAATGTTACGGCGCTAGAGAAGTGCATTATGCGCAATAGAACCAGTTGCAGTTACCACTAAGATACCATGTCGGATGCCACTTTGATAGCATGATTGTTGGTGATAAAACTGTTTCACCACCTTTTCGTGTCGTTTACAATCAATTTATCCAGGCACAGAATCACGGAAAGTGTTATATTTTTACCATTATGTTCTTACGACTGATTATCAGTAACTAATTCTAACGCATAATAAATTGCACAAAAATATTTATAATATAAATGAAAAAAATCAAGAATGATGTCGTTATATTTTAAAATTAGACATACTTAATAAATCACATATTTTACATGACTATTGCCTATATAATTTTCCAAACCCAATTGTATATTGATCATACTGTTATCGGAATTAACTTACTTCAATTGGTTATTTTATTAGTAATCTATATATACAAATATGTTTATTTCCTTACTACAAAAATTCCCACTCAATGAAATTATTCATTTTATTGTAATATGATAGAAGTAATTATGTTTTCATTGATCAATTGTTTGTGATGACATTACTTGTAGCAAATTCTATTAAAATAGAAAATAGTCTTAGATATAAATATTTGAATTCTATTTTATTTATCTAATAAACATATTGTAAACATGCACTTTATAAAGATAATAAATTTAAAATAATCCAAACAAGTCGTAATCAGTGAAATTACAAGATCTTAACAACTTAATACATCTGAAATTGATACATAGGACTCCATCCAAGTGAATTATTTATTTTGTACTAAATTTGTTTCCAAACTAAATGAAAATAGCTAACAGATTACTAAAAATAGACAATCTTAAACATAAGAATAGCGATGAGTATATTAACAAGGGAATTTTTATTTGAAAAAATACCTAGACACTGGAAACTTAACATATAAAAAACAATTTGATAATAGGTGAAGCCAATTACAACATTTATATATTTGTCTTCAACGTTGAAATAGGAGAAGACGTTATTTTAAAATAAAAAACAACCATGAAAGATTTGGTTCCCATTTAATATGACTCACACCAGAAATTTACTCATTACTGTCATCTGACTCGGAATTTGCTACAAAAGAACAACCATGTTGACTCGTTCTGATATCATATAATATGACAATTCGACGCCATGTTGTTTTAAAAAACATTGTGTTACGTTTTCTAAGACACAACTCTTCCCCTACCTAGTATTGTAGCTAATTCAAAATGTTTTATTTTATATCTAAAAGATGAGAATATATAAATTGTATCATTTTAAATTTTTTCCTTTGTTCTTAGACTAGACTGGGAAAGTTGAAAACCTGATTTGCGGACCTCTCTATAAATCAAGAGTACATCATTTTTTTGAGAAAGAAGCTACAGAGGAAATTAACTCTATTTGCATATATAGTGGGAAGAGGGAGCTACAAAGTCTCTTATATTATGTGATCTATAATGTAGGAAGACAAAAGTTTAAGAAAAAGGAGAGAGTAAGTCGATTGCGGAGCCTAGTGTAGGATGTGATGCAGGAGGGTAGGGGTTTGGGGTGGATTGAAATTGGTAAAATATACAGTTTAAAAGAAAAAAAGAACTCAAGAATGGAGAGAGAGGAGAGAGGAATATGGAAGGAATGAATTGTATATAGTGGATGGGGAGGGAAGAGGTAGTGCATCCCAATCTGTTGTATATAGTGGATGGGGAGGGAAGAGGTAGTGCATCTCAATCTGTTTAATGGGAACCAAATCCCATTGATATACTGACTTACCAATAACAGCCATACAGGTAGATACACTAAATATCATAGCAGGATCTACTTGATTTATATGCCGCGTTTGATACGCGTCACACACAACCGGACTGGATGATATTTACGGATGGAAACGGTTTCCCGTGTTTGGTAAAGCGGCTGGGTGACATGTTTTGAACATCCTGATCTGGCGCACGTGGAATAAACGAAAAGCTGCACTACATGTTTTGAACATCCTGAGACCGGATGCGCATCCCCATCTGCCCACTTTGGCAATCCGATATTTGCCGTCTTCGGCTCTTTGAACCACAACGACATTTCACACCTGTTCTCCTCTCACCTTAACGAGCTGGCCATTTTGTCGTTTCCTTACGTTTGTCATGAAATGGTCATTTCCTTCCTTGCCTATCTCTTGTCATCCTCGTTTATTTCTTCTTTGCCGCTCCGCGACGGTTAGTCAGAACAAGAATGTTTTTGCCAGCAAATCCATGGACTATGAATTCAAGAAATTTAATACGGCCCCAGCTAGCAACTCGGTTGTGGTAAGTTGCAAACCTTCTGACGTGTACGTAGGTAACATCCAAACGTAGGAAGAAAAGAAAACATCTCTCCTTTCTATTTCCTTTCCTATCCGATGCCTTTCCTTTCTTTTCACTTCCTGCCAACCAAACGCGCCTTACGATTAGGGACGGAGACAGCTTCTTGCAAACAGTGACGATTGAAAAATTACCATGGCACCACAATATGCAAACACTGATGATTGAAAAATTACTATGGCACCACAATATGCAAACGTTGATGATTGAAAAATTACCATGGTACCACAATATGCAAACACTGATGATTGAAAAATTACTATGGCACCACAATATAAAATAACTTCATAAAACTAGGGCTGTAAATGGGTAGGGTATGGTGCGGTTATGGCCATATCCATAACCATAACCGTTTAGTTAAAAGGGTATGGGTATGGGTATATACCCGCTTATTCAAAATCTATACCCACACCATAACCATATCCGCTTAACTGATAGGTTATGGAAGGGTAATTGGGTATACGGTTAAGTATAGACTTGCTACAATAACACACCACAAACTTCAAAATATAACAAACTACCAGTGTGGTATTGATACTAGTATAACGTCAAATATATTTCATTTTGTGTGAATATTTTTGTTAACTAAATAAATAATGTCACCTTAAAAGGACAACCAAAAGCACAAAAAAGGAACGATAGTTGTTTGCTTTGTTGGTGAACAATATTATAGAGTTTGACTATAGTATTAATATAATAGGACACTCGTTGTTGACCTAATAATAGTTCAATGGAGAAATATCATTCAAGGCGGTGAGGAAAGAGGAGAGGAATGAGAGAATGAATTTATGGCTTTATCAATTTGGTGAAATGTTCATGTTTGGCTATGAGGGTGTGTGAGGTTCAATGTGTTTGTTTATTTTACTATTGCAAAGTACTTATATATACTATATGTCAGTGCTACAATATGGAAAAATCTGAAATTTAAACTATTGTAAGGTACTTATACTTACGAAAGGTGAGTGCTACAATATGAAACATTACATGGTACTAAAAATTATATATATAAAAATATAAATAAATGGGTAAATGGGTATACAAGGTATGGCTACATACATAACCATAACCTTACCCGGTGAAATGCGGTTATATGGGTATAAGGGTAAGTGGTTATATGGTTATAAAAATTTATACTCATGATGGGTTTAGAGGGTATGGTTTTAAGGGTATACGGGTATACCCATGTCCATTGACAGCCCTACATAAAACAATATAACGAATACAACTTCAATATAATGAAATTGTATATGATTCTTGAACGAGAAAAAGTATAATTTCAAATAGATGGTATCACAGTTGTGTTGGAGGTATAGACAAAAGTTAACTAGATTAAGGCATACAATTAATCACCAAATTTACAGCAGTAATAGTAATAGTTATAGATTTACAGAAAAATAATGACTAGTTAGAAGATGCAAACTCAAAACCTAGATGAAGGCATGTGAACTATTGTCTTCAAGACAGATCTCGTCACTTCAAACATAAGTTTCTCCAGCGGTCTATTTTTAAGATTTAACCACCCCAACTTTGGTACACCTTTTCGATACAAATGAGAGGACTATGTCGAACTTGTTCCTTTAGTCCTTTGTCGCAAAGAAGAAAGAAAATGTTGTTGGTCGTCGTCGGCTCAAGAAAAACAATAATCAAGGAGGTTTGGAGAGGATCGGGAGCTATGGTGATGGTGGAAGGAAACTAGAGCATTTCATTTAGGAGAAACTGAAAACACAAACATCTATCTTTATTCTCTATGTAAGAAACTATGTTGCTCTGTATCTTGGTGTGCCCCCAGTTGAGAGTGGACGCCTCCTTATAAGGAGAGTATCTCCATCACACCCCATGGTAACAACCCAGAAACGTTGCCCACCTTGTAACTATTGGTCCTCCCAATGTGTGTCTTAATCGTCTCGATTAATGGGCAACTTTAATGATAGTCAAGAGAGTATAATTGTTGTTGCCTGCCTAGCAATTGTTGGTCTTTCCAACATGTGTTATAATTGACGTGGCTAATGGGAGGATTTAAGGGTAGACAACAGAACGTAATTGATGTTGTCTTAAATGCTATCAACCGACTCCAAAGGACGCAACACAAAAATTAAAACCTTTTGGAAAAATAAAATAAATAGATTTTTTTTCAAAAAATAGAAATGTGGGTCAAAGTTGATGATTGTAAAATTGATTTTTGAAATAAGAAAATACAACGTTCTCCCACATATTCTATAAAATCTTTTAGAAAATCAATAAATAATAAGTTTGTGATATTACTATGTATTTCAACATTAGTAGCTTGTGGATTTGAACCATTACCTAGAATGACTCATTTCAATATGGGGAGATGTGGTGTTCTACGTCTTGAACCATACTCTCTGATTCAGACTTTAGTAAATCATGTAGGGAAATTGGGCACATATATAGGTAGCAGAAACAAAAATTTAAATGCCCATTACCCACAACAACAAGATCGTGTCAACGATAACATATCTAGGAAGGAAGGTTTGTAAGGTTATACCTTCTATTGGAGCAAGTCTAGGGACATTACCCTTGTAGTAGCATTGTGCTTCTTCTTCTTCACATAGCAGCACGCTCCATCAGCAGTAGCAGTACTCGAATAGTAGTCTCAAATGGCCTCCTAGTGTAGCACCATGAATGACGACTAATGGTGATCTCCAAGCGACACACAACGACATCCTGCATCTAGAGTAGTCCACACAGACTACCGAAAATTCTATGTTGTGCTACCAGTGCCAACAGGAAGGAGTTGTTCCCTTCTATCGGCATACTAGTGACGAACATGCTATCTCACAATTGATCTCAATTGTTATCTCCCTTGCTATCCCTCCCTTTAGCGAGTAAGACTTGTTTGGGCTCTCTATTGGTTACCACAATCATAGAGGACAATAATAGTCAGAGAAAGTGATTCTTAATTGTGTATATTTGGGAGCCCCTAATATCCTTCTATTTATAGTAGAGGCCAGGGTCAGGGTACCCAGTCTATGTGGGAGTAGAAGGGTCCAGAATCATGAATTTTCTAGAATATGTGCAACAAAAAATAGTTGTTTCGCACACCCAAACGATCGTTTGGTGAGTGAAACGATAATTTCATAAGTTTTCTGTTATTAAACAAATTGGTATTCAATGCTCGATTAATGCTAATCAAATTGTCAACTAAATCGGACAGCCCAGAAGGTGAACCGGTCATCTCACATAGTGAAAGGATAATTTCACACTGTGAGATGGTCATTTCACAAGTGAAATTGTCATTTCAATTGTCCAGTTCAGACAAAGTTCAACCAATATTGATTCCAGTTGACCTGAGACTCTAACCAATTGGTTCAACACTTGGATTGGTCAGTTCAGAGTCTAGTAAGTCAATTTTGAATATCAGTTGTTTAATTGAATACCTAAACACATGTAGTAATCAAATTAAATATCATTCATGAATATACCCCTTTAATACAAGTGTATCCTATGTGTGTGACACTATAGGTTTAGAATTGCGTTGACCGTGAATGTCCATAACCAATTATGACATCACAAGTAAAGAGTTGTTCCTAGTCATACATCATTTCTATCCAAGTAATTCGAAAAGTTGGAGAAAAACTTCAAAATACAATCCATGATTAGTGTTATCATGATCGTATAGTTCCTTTGTCTTTGATATCCGTATTGAACTTGAGCCATGGAATCATCATCCTCTCAACATTCAATCCATCTTCCTTGAACTAGAGTAGACTGTCTAAGATGCATGCAAGTTCACATATCACATATTGTATCACATGAGTAAGACCACATGTTTATCAGTCTCGTTTATCTAGAGGCCCTGGATATCAATCTCCTATAGGAGGGACAAATCCCATCTACATCACTCACACTCAATGCCCATGTGTCACAACTACCCAATCACCTTTATGGAAATCCTTATTCAGGGTTATTGATGCGATGATTTTGAGTCGCATTTATAGACCTTTTTCATATGTGTTTTATGCTCTAATTAGTCATTTTTATGGATAATATTGCATAATTCACTCATTTCGGTCTTTGCCATCATTTTATGTCAAATCCCCTTAGTTTTATCATTTTGAGCATTAATTATCACATTATCATAATTTGTGTGGATTTATTTGGTCTTGTCTTGGAATTTCAGGAAAAACAAGTATCTGCTTCCGTCGATACCATCGACGGAAGTCGATACCATCGACAGGCTACAGGTTGCCAGCCGAGAGGAGCATCACATAGTCGATAGTATCGACCCAAGTCGATGCCATCGACACATGGAGGCTACAACGTCGCTAAACGACAAACCCGATGCTACAGAGAGTCGATACCATCGACATCCAAGTCGATGGTATCGAGATGATCACAGGCACTCAGACGAAAAGAAAAGAAGGTTGTCGCTAATACGCTGGGTCGATACCATCGACCCGCGTCGATGGTATCGACGCCGGCAGACATGCGTTGGATTCGTTTTGATCTCAATCGGATGGCTAGAGTTATTTGACGACCTAATTAGGGACTTATACCTAATGATGGCCACCTAGACGAGATCATCTAATTTGTCATTGCACGAGTGCTTAGGGAGGAGAAAAAAAGAGAACGGAGGCCAGAAGTTCATCCCTGTCGATCCGGATGCTGTCGAAGACGAATTTCACCACCGAGAGGTGGGAAAGCTCGTGTTCTACGCAAAGGATCCACCGGTTCTCCTCCGTTCAGGGGTTTTTCCATTTGATTCACGTTTTTCATATGATTTCCCCTATTTCTACCATGGATTTGTGCAAGATGAACATGCGGGGCTAATCCCCTCCATCTTTAGGACCGGGAGTAGCCCGGGAATGCATTGTATGATAGTTTTATATTAATAATTCATATTTTCTCTCTTAAATCCGTGGTATAGTTTCATTTTCTCCATATATTGTTATGCTTGATCACCATAATAATAACTTAATGCCCTTAATCACTTCGACAGAAGGATTAACGGTTGAAAAGAGATGAAACCTACATTAATTGATAAATCCCTTGAAATAGGAGGTGTAAAATTAATGGTGGAAACTGAGAGATCGTTCGTAATGCGCTTAGTTTAGGGGAATGATTACTACGACGGTGGAATCAACCTAAACCTAAGTAGTGAATTACACCACGACAGTGGGTAATTCTGTTTTCAGGCCACTACCTGGATAGAGAGAGAAGACTGAGGAGTTATATGAAACCTAATGCAATGTTGACCCACGGTGAAACCGCAATCCTAAAGATATCCTTTTGAATTGATTAAATTAACCTTTAATCGATTGTTTGCTTTGTTTTATTTTTATTTTCTTTTAATTTTGACAACAAACCCAACTTTGTTATCCGGCCTAGCTGATCGCAATTAGTTAGTAGGAGTCTCCAATAATTCACGTATCCTTGTGTTCGACTCGGGCCTCACAAAGGCCTATATTACTCGACGCGTACACTTGCATTTTTAGCGCGTAGTAAAATACACGTCAAGTTTTTGGCGCCGTTGCCGGGGATACGACGAATTTTTGGCACTTCGAGTGCTACGAGCGGCCACTCTAGGCCACATTTTTTTTTATAATTTTCATTCAACTTCAAATATTTTCTTTCTATTGTTCGTTCATTTTTATACTCGTCAAAGCACTGTACTGAACTCGAATTTTCCTATTTCAGGTACTGTGTATGGTGCATACACGTAGTACGGACTACGAGAATCGCACACCCGAGGTTCCGTTTCCGGGACCTGGAGACGAGGAGCATTCTGAGCACGAGTACCAAGAAGAGATAGACTCTGAATCTGAAACAGAAGACATGGCCGAGCCACAGACTATATGGGAGAAGATCAAAGCTTCTTCCTCATCAGCTTCAAAGGGGCCTATAAAGAAATAGGGGATCGACATACCAACATACAAGATCGATCCGGCGTTGATTAACTTGGTAAAGTCAAATGCATTTCATGGGCTGAAGAATGAGGATCCAGTTGCACACATCAGCCAGTTCGTTGAAAACTGTGATATGGTGAAGATAGACCGGTTTCCACAGCATGCTCTGTACCTCAAGCTGTTCCCAAGTTCCTTGGTGGGAGCAGCAAGAGAGTGGCTACATAACCTCGATGATGAGTTCATTGAATCATGGGATCATATGGTGGAGGTTTTCTTCGAGAGGTTTTTCCCTCCTGAGAAGACCAACGACATGATTAGGAAGATTCACAATTTCACCCAACAGGCGGGTGGGACATATTCTGAGACCTGGGAGCGATTCCAGGTTATGTTGAGGAGGTGCCCACATCATGGGCTGGACAGGGAAACACAAGTGAAAATCTTTTATTTTGCTCTCTCCGAGCACGATAGAAGTAATCTTGATTCAGCTGGATCCGGATTCTTTCTGAATAATACGGATACCAGATGTTGGGAGATATTAAAGAACATGGCTAGGAAACAGTCATGGGGTGACAGAGGTGCCGTGGAACAGGTCCAGGCTACTGGCAAAACCATAATAGTTAGGGAGCTGAACGATAAGTTAGATCTTCTAGCCAAGAAGCTGCTAACTAAGGAAGATGCATCTGAAGATGAGGAGGCCCAAGTGAAATTTATGCAGAAACAGGGTTATAGAAACAATGACTATGCATGGAGGAAGGATAAAAAGTTTTCATGGAAGGATCCAAATAATTTTCTGCAGGATCCGGATGCCAAGCCACAGCCAAGAGTCGAGGATAAGAACACTGAACTACTGAGTCAAATGGTACAGCAAAACCAAGAGATGATGGCCATGTTTGGTAAGCAATTGCAATCTCAAGGTGATATTCTAACCAAGTTTGGGCAGACGTTGCAAAGCCATGGAGCACAAATGCGGGCATTGGAAACCACTGTGGCACAGATTTCAAGTGAAGTGGCGGCAATCAAGCACGCCAATCAACAAAAACCAGCCGAGAATGCAAATGTGGCCCAAGCACACCATCAGGTCAAGTATATGTCTGTGGTAAACAGTGAGGAGGAACCTCAGGTGCAAGAAGCTGTAGAAGAAAGAAGAATGACGTTTAATACGCACGCGACACCGGCGATACCGTATCCACGCACTTACTACGGATTGCCGGGTGGAAACCCTTTCTTCAGGAAATCACATCGAGTTGTGAGTATGGTATCTCCATCTAGGCAAGAGGAACAAGTGCAGGTTGTTTGTGCACAAGCGGAGACATCTAAGGCGAGAGAGGAACCACAACAAGCTGCTACTATTGAGGATGTCTTGCCAAAGCCCACGTCAGAGGGAGTGATTGAAGCAAGCTTAGGGGAGGTACCCCCGAAAAGCTCATATGTGCCACCTCACAGGCGTGTTGATGCAGCAGATGTTTCAAATTCGATCAATACTAAGACAAAGAAAGAGCATCGTCATTTTAAGAAATTTCTGGAGATATTCCAAAAACTCCACATCAATATTCCATTAGTGGAGATGATCGAGAAGGTGCCCGCCTATGGGAAGTTCATCAAGGAAATCATCAATAAGAAGAGGCGGATAAAAGACGATGATATTTGTCCGATGAATGAGATGGTGAGCTCTATGATACACGGGAGTTCGCCAAAGAAGAGAGAAGACCCAAGAGGTTTTTACATTCCGTGCTCAATAGGTGGTCGACATTTTCCTAAAGCGCAATGTGATTCCGGCGCTAGCATAAATCTCATGCCTTTGGCGACATTTCAAAAGTTGGGGTTAAAAGAGATATAGAGATCAGCCGCAACAATTGAATTAGCAGATGGGTCTATCGTGAGACCATATGGAGTGTGTGAGGATGTGCTCGTCAAAGTGGATAGATTCATATTCCCGGTGGATTTTGTTGTTATTGATATGCCACCGCTCCAAAGCTGTGAAATTCTTCTAGGAAGACTGTTTCAAGCAACAGCGGACGTCGTGACTGCCTTAGGGAGAGGTACTTTGTCCTTGGGAATTGGAGGAGATCGAGTTGAATTCAAATTACCACATGATCCTCTAAGCGCAGTCTCCAAGGTGAAAAGATGATGAGCATCATACCGTCTAGCCTAAGACGTTAAATAAGGGCTCTTGTTGGGAGGCAACCCAACCATCGGTACATTAGGATAGTTTAATTATAGTCATAGGCTGCTTTAATTTCGTTAAAATTTTAGTGTAAAGAAGATACCTTGATCCGTTTGTTCATTGTGCAGGCTGAGGCAGAGTCGATACCATCGACACACTGGTCGATGGTATCGACATAGGTTCAGGTTGACAACTGCAAGGTTCATTCTGAGTCGATACTATCGACGGTCTCGTCGATGGTATCGACACACCTTCAGGCAGGTCACGCAACAACTGTCGATAGTATCGACACAGCAGTCGATACCATCGAGATCTCTGGAGAAGTTCAGAGTGATTTGTCTCAGTCAACTCGATACCATCGACGGTCGTGTCGATGGTATCGACATGGTCACAGGTTGAAGTGAAAAAGTGGCGGTGTCGCAATGAAGCCAAGTCGATACCATCGACTCCTGTCGATGGTATCGACCATCCATGTCACCGATCCACACAAAGACATCGACGGCGATCGCGAAGTCCACGTCAGCGATCCGGGTGCTGCGTCGATACTATCGACTTTCGTCGATGGTATCAACAGGTCAGCAATTCGGGTTTCCCGATCCAGCAAACGTCAGCCGTCGATACTCGCGAGGGAGGCGGATAGCAGCGAGGCGTGTCGATACCATCGACCCACGTCGATGGCATCGACGGGTCAACAGTGGCGCCGGCCAAGTCTATATAAGGAGAAGTGCAACGTCATTTGACGTCACACCTTCACAGCAAACTTCCTCCTTTGCGCCGAGCACTCCCCCGAGCCCTCCAAGATCGAAGAGCAGCAACATCGAGCAAGGATCTTCACCGAGCGGAGAATCACTTCTCCATCTTCCCCGAGCTCTCTTCTTCTAATCCCATCTTTCTTGCAACAATGGTGTACGTCACCGGATCATCATCCTCGCGCGCGAGTCCCATGGAGACTGTGGAGTTTGTTCCACCCCCTATTGCTTCCGTACCACGTCCGCGCTTGGTTCACCCTTCCGCGGAGGTGAAGAAGGTCTATGAGGAGATCATGAAGCGGAAAATCGAGCCGACCCGGTATGTGGACCGGGGTATGATCCAGGAGCTTGGATTCGAGGCCAACTTGGCCTATGTGCTGGCAGGACAAGCACGTCACACCGGCCGATGGGCCGACGAGCTGAAGTACCATGCGGATGGGCAGCCGTTCTTCGGCGAATGGCCCACCTACAAGGAATTGGTGGCGGAGTTTATGGCGTCCCTCGACGTCTGCGTCGTGCCCAACGACATGGTTGCATCGGATCGTGAGTGGATCAAGGGCAGGGTGTCCTTCCGGCTGTTCAACATCAACTACAACATCACGTTGAACCAGTTCAATGCAATCTTCAACTGGAACCACGGTCGCAACGATCACCGGCGCCCAGATTCCCGCACCGACTACGACAAGATCTTTGCCGAGCTAGTCACAGTGCCGGTAGGAAAGACAGTGAGCTACCACAATGCTGCGGTAGCGGACTTCGAGCATCCTTTCGTCCGGGTCCTACACCGGATGTTGAGCTTGACGTTCTTTGCTCGGAGTGATCTAGCATTGAGCAAGTTTCAGGAGAGCGACCTCTTCTTCCTCTACATGCTCCTGAAGCGACAAGAATGCAACTGGGGTGCGTTCTTTCTGCAGCGTGTCCTGCCGGTGAAGAGGAGTACAAGGAAGGCTCTGATCCATTTTGGTGGGCTCATCACCAAATTGGCGTTGTACTTGGGGCTGAATTTCCAGTCCATGACTCCGATTTCCACGAGGAGTAAGGTGAACGTGCAGCATCTGCACCGTTCAAACCTTATCCTTCTACGGGATGGGTTGGCGTACGCACACTGCCACGTCAACCATGCTTATCAGGAGTGCGCACTGCCGGACACCGTCTTCAACATCGCGGGCGCACAACACTTCTGGTGGCCGATCATAGCTGTCGAGTCCGATGAAGAAGAAGGCGGCAACGACGGACAAGAAGGCGAGGCTGAGGAGGAAGAGGAGGCATTCACACCTCTTCGTGCATGGGTAGCACCCCGGAAGCGTCCTCGGATGCATCCGGGTGCGTCTTCATCATCACAGCCCCCGCCGCCATCACCACAGCCCTCGCAGCCAGGCGAGGATGCCTACTCAATGCAAGGCATGTATACGATGCTGCAAGACATACATCAGACACAGCAGCAGCATCTAGAGATGTATACCGGTATTCAAGATACTACGAACCGGTTACTTGACAACCAAAGGGCGATGTTCGAGAATGAACATCTCCTCCTCGACAACCAACAGTAGATACACAATCGGTTGCAAAGGATGGAGATGCAACAGGAGCCCTTCTACGACCACTACTGGAGTCAGAGCTACTTTGGAGGCTATCCACAGCCTCCGCCGAGGACCCATTACGATCCGAGCTTCCAGGGGGAGTATCCTTCTTGGGATCCTACGGCCCCACAGTACCCACCTCCACCTCCACAAGACTGATCGGGTATCTCTGTTCCACTCTTAAGTTTGTTTTTGACTATGAGGCCATAGTCGAATTCAAGCTTAGGGGGGTAGTTGGAACAGCTCTATCTTTTCTTTTGTTATTTTTAGTTTTTAGCATTGTTATTTGTTCTTGCATTTTAAGTTTTGGTAGGATCCACGTGCTATCTAGTGTAACTGTGGATGTCGTAACAGTTTGTCATCTTGCTGTTAATTCATGGGAAATTTAAGGGAAATTTAAAAAAAATTTGTGTCTTTGGATAGCTTGCTCTGGTTGTCCTTGGGGAACACATCCTACGAAAATGATTGATTATGTCAACTTTAAAACAACATTTCACACCTGTACTCCTATGGATTGATGCAAAGTGGATAGTAACTGTTGTTTGAGCCTAACCTAACCAAATGGTAATGAGACCTTAATTGGATGTAAGAGAGAGAACCTTCTAAACTACTACACAGGTCAGTAAGGAGGGACACATAATATTTTTCTAAGGTTCAGTCATCTAATCTTGTGATCATTCCACTTCATTTTTCCATAATCCACCTAAGAATTGGAAGTAAAGTGCAGTTTTAATTCCTTCCTGTGTGCATAGCATTTAGATAGGACTTGCATTAATATTTTTCCATACTTGTGCATAAAAAGAGAAAAATATAGGGATTCATGCACATTACCTTTAGGTGCATGCCATTTAGTTGCACTCATGAGACTCACGCATAAAATACACCATGTATCTCAATTTTTCCTCAAAGGTGAATTAAACTGTTCCATACCTTCTAAATATTGCAAGAATTTCTGAGCATGAAGAAAATAGCCCAATAAACTTATCTCTAAGCAATTATGGATATGTGGGCTAAAGAAAAAAATTCTGAAAATCTGAAATAAAAAAAAAGAAGAAAAAAAAGAGATTTTAGAAGAAAGTGGAATAAGAGGGAGAAAGGAACATGAGGTCACTCACATTACAGGAAATTGAGTACATGATGTAATTTGATTAGACGTCCATCTCATTTTGAGATGGAAGGTTAGTGCATGCATCATTTCACCCAATTTTAGGCATTAGGGCATTTCTAATGTGCATTTGCATCACTTAGGACATTTTGTTTTATGCATATTGAAACTGCGCAATACTTCCAAGTTCTTCCATGAACCACCCATTTCCATCCACCCGTGGCTCGGATTGGTAGGCCATCTTGAATTTCTCCTCACTAATGATAATCAGGAGAACGTCTTCCATGTAGATGGTAGTTAGGGCGACCAACGTAGTATAGGCGATCACAAGATTCACCAATGCTGAATCGGCGATTTTTATTATGTTAATTGCCTTATGTGATAGTGTTCATCTGTTTGGAGGATAATTTCTTTTATTGATGATTACTGTCGCCTTTAGGGTAATTACTGTTTTGTGGTTAGAGAAGGACGGTTTGAGAACGTTCAGTGGGAGTCACATGGGATGTGGGGTTGGTGGGTTGTTTTTCAGTTGACATCTGCAATTCTATTCTAAGGATTAGTTGCTCGAGGGAGAGCAATGTTCAAGCTTAGGGGAGTTTGATGCGATGATTTTGAGTCGCATTTATAGACCTTTTTCATATGTGTTTTATGCTCTAATTAGTCATTTTTATGGATAATATTGCATAATTCACTCATTTCGGTCTTTGCCATCATTTTATGTCAAATCCCCTTAGTTTTATCATTTTGAGCATTAATTATCATATTATCATAATTTGTGTGGATTTATTTGGTCTTGTCTTGGAATTTTAGGAAAAACAAGTATCTGCTTCCGTCGATACCATCGACGGAAGTCGATACCATCGACAGGCTACAGGTTGCCAGCCGAGAGGAGCATCACAGAGTCGATAATATCGACCCAAGTTGATGCCATCGACACATGGAGGCTACAGCGTCGCTAAACGACAAACCCGACGCTACAGAGAGTCGATACCATCGACATCCAAGTCGATGGTATCGAGATGATCACAGGCACTCAGACGAAAAGAAAAGAAGGCTGCCGCTAATACGCTGGGTCGATACCATCGACCCGCGTCGATGGTATCGACGCCGGCAGACTTGCGTTGGATTCGTTTTGATCTCAATCGGACGGCTGGAGTTATTTGACGACCTAATTAGGGACTTATACCTAATGACGGCCGCCTAGACGGGATCATCTAATTTGTCATTGCACGAGTGCTTAGGGAGGAGAAAAAAAGAGAACGGAGGCCAGAAGTTCATCCCTGTCGATCCGGACGCTGCCGAAGATGAATTTCACCACCGAGAGGCGGGAAAGCTCGTGTTCTACGCAAAGGATCCACCGGTTCTCCTCCGTTCAGGGGTTTTTCCATTTGATTCACGTTTTTCATATGATTTCCCCTATTTCTACCATGTATTTGTGCAAGATGAACATGCGGGGCTAATCCCCTCCATCTTTAGGACCGGGAGTAGCCCGGGAATGCATTGTATGACAGTTTTATATTAATAATTCATATTTTCTCTCTTAAATCCGTGGTATAGTTTCGTTTTCTCCATATATTGTTATGCTTGATCACCATAATAATAACTTAATGCCCTTAATCACTTCGACATAAGGATTAACGGTTGAAAAGAGACGAAACCTACATTAATCGATAAATCCCTTGAAAAAGGAGGTGTAAATATAATGGTGGAAACTGAGAGATCGTTCGTAATGCGCTTAGTTTAGGGGAATGATTAATATGACGGTGGAATCAACCTAAACCTAAGTAGTGAATTACACCATGACAGTGGGTAATTCTGTTTTCAGGCCACTACCCGGATAGAGAGAGAAGACTGGGGAGTTATATGAAACCTAATGCAATGTTGACCCGTGGTGAAACCGCAATCCTAAAGATATCCTTTTGAATTGATTAAATTAACCTTTAATCGATTGTTTGCTTTGTTTTATTTTTATTTTCTTTTAATTTCGACAACAAACCCAACTTTGTTATCCGGCCTAGCTGATCGCAATTAGTTAGTAGGAGTCTCCAATAATTCACGTATCCCTGTGTTCGACTCGGGCCTCACAAAGGCCTATATTACTCGACGCGTACACTTGCGTTTTTAGCGTGTAGTAAAATACACATCAGTTATGTTTGATGATATCAAAGCATACCGAATGACATGTGATGAATGTAGTGACTTCATGTCTAAGAACTACAATCACCATTGTCACTATGAGAGATGATTCTGACTACCATTCAATGGTCTCCATGTATCACTCTCGTGGTACGTCTAGCTGATACATTGTTCTCTATCAAGTACATGTGTGCTTGACTTGATATCACATATCATGACTAATGAAACTCTATCATCAGTCAACACACACTCTAGTCTTGTGTATTAAGGTTTTCTATTTTTCTTCCATAGTAATATTTGACTAGGGACATAACAAATATGTATGTACTCTTAGAATTTGTATAATCTCATTGTTCAAGTCATGTACTTGAAGACATACATCATCATGTAACATCATTCTTTAGACATCTAGTAGGTATGTGTAATTATCTCATGATTGAGACAAACATAATAGACGGAATTACATTTGTTATTATCAAATTAGGTATTTAATGCCTCATTCCAATCAACATATGATTGGCTATCAGGGCATACATACCAACAAACTCCCACTTGCAATTAGAGCCAATCACCCACAAATATTTTTCTAAGTGATATTTAACATGCCCATCATGTTTCTGCTCCACAAGCACTTTTATAGTGGGTTTAGCAATGTTTGCTTCAAGTAAGTATTTTGCAAGTTTCACACCTCTTCACTGTATGACCTTTCGCATGATATGGAAGTGTCGTAGTATGCTATCTGAAATTGCTTGCCTAACTAGTAGCTCCATTATTGTCATCAATTGTTGGAACCTAGCATAAGTTATCCCATAGGAACATCTTCATCAATACAATACCCTCTACTATTCTCATAACATAGAGATACTTGGCTTCTTTTGTAGACTTAAACAACTATCATCAACTTGGAACCCTTTCTAGCTTATAGTTATTGTTTAAGGTCAATCATAAACATAGATTGTGATAATTTATTTTTCATTTCAAAAGATGGCATCGATGTAACACTATACACCCAACTCTTCCTTATTACCATAATCAAGAAATTGATCCTTTTACTACTTCACAAGAACCTAAGGATATTCTTTATGGTATTCTAGTGACTTTCACTAGTATCTGACATATACCCACTCTTCATGTCCAGTACATGCGAGATTGCTAGATGGTATATATATCCTCTCATCATGTCCAATACGTATGATATGATTGGATATCCTCTCGTCATGTCCAATACATACAAGATAATTGGATATCCTCTCATCTTTTCCAATACATACGTCATAATTGGATATCCTATCGTCATGTCCAATACATACAAGATAACAAGATAAGTACATCACATTGCATTCAAGATAGACCCAATTTTGAATGTATATGGCATCTGTCCTTGAGTTCCTATTCTTCACAAGAATTGGGACACTAGGCTCTTGAGATACTAACTCCATTGAACATGGATAAGTTTTCTCTCATTGAGTCTTGCATGATGAACCCTTCAACATCTTATCGACGTGTCTGCTCTTTCTTAGGTCAAGAAACTTTCCAGATTTATCTCTATAGATCTCAATCCCTATCACATAGGATGTCTCACCTAAACCCTTCCTAACAAGGTGTTTCCATCCAAGTTTTAGCATGTGTAGGATAAGGAAATTATTCCTCATCATCATGTGGAATATAAGTACGCTCACACTAAATATTTTATAATCACATATTTCATTTTTGCTTTGACACAAGTCAAAATCTTTGACTATCTTGTAAAATAGAAGATTTCCAATTCTAAGATGCTTGCTTCAATCCACACACTGACCTTTGTATCTTACATACTTTATTTGCATTATCGGATTTATAAAAACTTTAGGTTGTTTCACATACACATCCTCATCATTATTCCAATTAAAAATGTGTTTCAACATCATATGACCATTTTCATAGTCAAACTAAGCTGCAACAGTAAGCATAATCCAGATGGATTTAACCACGATAACTGGTGAAAGACTTCATCATGTTCAACACCTTGAACTTTGTTTGAAACTCTTTACAACCAAGATACCCTTCCATGTTGGTCTCCTTACAGAGAGCAAAATGCACCCTATAGGTTTTACCCCTTCAGGTGGATCCTCTAAGGTCATATCTTGTTGGTGTACATGGACTCCATTTTGGATCTCATGGCCTCATGCCATGCTTCATATTCTGGTCCCTCAATATCTTCTAGGTAGGTATTTGACTCATCATCTATGATCAACTCACCACCTTCTTGAGTTATAAGATTCACAATCTTTCAAACTCAAGGCATGTTCTACTAGAACTATGATTTTTGTGTGTTAGATAAGGAACTTAAGATTCCACAACATCTTGTGATTCTATATGTTCTTATTGTACCTCTTAAGGTTCAATGTTTTCTTTTTTGTATCGAACATTTTGAGTTCTAATTTTCTCCCACTGATTCCCTTGGAACTAAGTTCTTCTTTAGGAAAACAACCATCCAGTCAAAAAATATTTTGTTGTTGGATTGGAACAAGAGTAGTATTCAACAAAATAACATTTATGTGATTTTATGGACACATTTTTTCAAGAAATTATTTTCTTATATAATCATTCATACCTAATTACTATAAAAGAGATATCGGGAAACATCACATGCCATGTCTCACATGGTGTATTTTGAACCATTTTGGAAGTACATTTTTTTCTATTAAAAATGTGACCAAAAGGAATTGAAAGATTAGCTAAATTTATTGATAATCACACCATGACTTCACAAGGTGTGATTCCTTCTTTCTGACATATCATTATGTTTCAAGTGGAGTTCATTGAGATACACTATCATGGTCCCGCCAAAAGGTCCTCAAATTCTTGGTTTGAAATATTTGAACATTGATCATATCAATGTATCTGAATACTTTTATTAAGTTAGTTACGTACTTCATTTATGATCTCCTTGAACACTTCAAGATATTCACTATTATATTCATTTCTATATCTACAGATAGAATCAATAAATATAATGAGGTACTAGTAACTACCTTTACTATTTATTCTAAATGATCTATATACATTAGTATGCATGAGTGGTGTGTACGCTAGAGGTGCTACACACTATTTGATTAGACTCAACTAGATGTACCCCACGAGATCAGAACACACAGTGGATTCACTTTCCAAATTTATAAACCTAGCTAACACACCTACTTCTACTAAAACAACTGCACCCGGAAGCATGTGGGGTCGTGTCGTAGTATAGGAGGGCGGAAAGTATAGTGTCGATCTATAGGGAGAAAAGGGGGCACTAGAGCTAGGTTAGTTTGGCTAGGTTCCTACTACGGAGACTAGGGTTAAGGGTTTGAAGTTAGTTTTGATTGTTAACTAAGGTGAACAAGAAAGCAATTAAAGGCAAGAATGAAATCTAAGTTAACCCTAGACTAGATTAAGACTAAGTAAGAAGGAAAATACTAAGCTTGGTATGAAAAGGGAATTTACACTAAGGCAAGAAATAGAAAATCAAGAGAGAAATTAAAGAGCTAAACTAGTAAGGACAAACCAAGAACAGGGCAAGAAGCTATCTAGGCAAGAAAAGAGATAACTAAGCTAACAATAACTAAGTAGGATGAAAACTAGGGTTTTAAAGCAATTAAGAAAGGTGTGGACTGTTTAGGGGATGTACTTATCACTAATGTTGGGGGGTGATATATAAACATTATGATTCCATTTAGATTATCCAAACCAAACAACAAGTTAGAGTCTAATAAATTAACCGAAGCTACTAACTGTCCATGGATATGCTAGGTTGTGTATAGGGGAACTAATCCCTAACACTCCCTTCTACCCTTGCGAGGCTCAATTGGGTTAGGGATTAGGTTCAATTCAATTAGTGTCTAATCAAGTCTATGTTTCTAGATTAGACATTCCTAGGACAATTAGGGGCCGAGGGTAGTAATGGGGAGGTGAAATTAGGGTTTTGGACCCCAATTCCCCCACATTCTAGCCTTGAGAAGGCTCCATGCTAATTGCACTAGAATCACCAAATCTAGCTACTTAGATCTCTCACTTAGGCTTAGGGAGATTGATTAGGATGTAGGAAGATGGGAGGAAACCTAGGGATCCAAGAATTGGACCTAGGGGCAAACCCCAAAATTCACATATATAAGCAATTTCCCTAAATTCCTAGGTGATTTCACACACAAACCAATAAGCAATTCATGGAGAATGAGATATAAATAGAACATAATCATTAACAAATGGAATTACAATGTTTACATGTAATTTTACCCCAACAAGGTATCAAACTAACATTTTACACCTCAAATAGCCCACCAAAAGGAGCCTAGCTACTCATGGAAATGGAAAATACAAAAAGAGAGGAGAAAGAGGTAGAAGAAGCCATGAATCTCGGTGTAGATGGAGCAATCCTCCTCTCCAACTACTGCAAGATGTCCTCCTTTCTCCTCCAAGGTGCAAGGGTGTGGAATGAAGGGTATTATGGGTAGGAACTAGGGTAAACTAGTGTTTTGGTGGTGGAAATGGTGAAATGGAGTGGAATGGAGGTGGAATGGCTAACGGGAAAAAATGGAGTGGTAGGAGTGAGATAGGGGTGGCCAAACTCATGCTAGAGCCACCACCTTGGTATATGCAAGTGTGGGGGAAGCACTAGGTCAAGTAGGGGTAAAGTGGGAAATGCAGTAGAAAAAGTAGTTGGGTTTTGAGTAGCACGACCATGGTGGGTAGGGGTGAGCACAGTCATGGTGGGATAAAATGGGTCTTGTCAATTAAAATGTCAACATCATAGGTTGGTGGTCAATTCTATAATGAGGCTGGCATGGCCATGGTGGAGTAAGGGTATCACAGTCGTGGTGGTCACCACGGCCATGGTGGCTCAAAATGATGAGGTCATTCTCTACTCCATGGTTGTTCTACCTCTGCTGTAGCATGGTCGTGCTGAGTAGCACGACCGTTCTAGGTCAGTTCACTACGGTCGTCATGGGTGGCATGATTGTGGTAATTCTAACTTCACTTGAAGAGGACTCTGTTGATTTGCAAGTGACCTACCACGACCGTTCTGTGGTCACCACGGCCGTGTTGGGTTCTGGATCAATACTTTGACTTTGTTCTTTGGATTTTCTTGGATATCTTTGCTTCAGTGGATCTTTGGCCACTAGTGGTAGGTTGAGGGATCATCAGGCTTCACTTTGGGTCTCTCCAAGGGTAGAGAAACCCTAGGATCACTCCTTCTCTCTCTCTTCCATCAAGTGTGGTCCAAATGCCTAAAAACCATGCAAAAAATGTCCATAAGTGTATCTTACACAAATATGCATATTGAAAGAAAGAACATGTAATCTAACAGGTATAGATGTGATTGAAATGCAAAATGACACAAGATGAAGACCTAAAATAGGGATGAATCACCACCCCAAACTTGAAGCATACTTGTCCTCAAGTATGTTCCCACTCAATCTGTTACAACCCAAATTTCTTGGGTTCATGTGGTGGGAAATGCAATTTTCCCAATAAATGTATGATTATGTGAATTGTATGAATTATATTTATTGAAAGGATTGCCTTTGTAATATTTCCTTTGTGCATGGGTTTTTGTGGATCCTTTTTTAATAGTGTGTCCAAGATGTTAAAAGAGGAGGAAAAGTTAAAAGAGAACAAATAATGCATAAATAATAATGGAAATTGAAACAAAGGTGAAAATATAAGAAATAAGTGGAGAGATGTGTGTTTGATCATAATAGATGATATTTCAAAGCCCACATGGATTCTTGAGATACAAGGAATCGAAACAAAGGAAAATAAGAAAGTAAGAGAAATGAAATATGAATGAAATATATATAATTAAGAAATAACTTGCACATAAAGAAAAGGCTCGTTTGTTTTTGAATTTTGACCCCAAACATGGCACGACAATAAATTAAGTCATTATTAAGTTTCCCTCAAAAGTTGGGATTAAAAGGAGCCATGGATTGAGAGTTATGAATTTTACAAAATTCCCTAAAGTGAGAGGAATGATAATAAATGTTATCATTTTTGATATATTAATTTACTATTTTAACTTCGTGTGTGTGTGTGATGTGATCCATTGGATCTTAATCCAACAATGGCCGTGTGTTGTCTAGTTCTAGCTGAACTGGGAAACAAGCCATTGAAGGACGACTCTTCCAATTCAATTTTCTCACGTTTTACTCCATGTGCGAATGAGGAAAGTCCATAGTTAAGTTCGGGAGAAGATTCCAAACACCCTATACCTAGGTTTTTTGCACTTTGGAGGCTTCTCAAAGAAATGCCCAAATTTCCAAGATCAGCGGGCAACAGCGAGGGTTAGAAACCCTAGAACCAACCCACCAAACCTATATATAAGGCGACCCTTGGCTTCGCCCTAACCCCACAATCCTAAACGTCCACTTCTTGTGTTCTCTCGTGCCTCTAGTTCAAGTATTGGAGTTGCTCCGGCAAGCTCGAGGCCAAATAACCGCTGTGAGGTCTGCTACAGAAGTGAGTGGGAAAGAACAACAGCGACCGTCTGATCCTAGTCCACGGTAGAACCGCAAAGAAGATCGACAGCTCGGGATTTCTCCGCGCCTTGGGAAGACACGAGTGGCGCAAGCGATGATAGCCACACGATCCCACTCAGTCAACGAAGACTCGAGGTCTAACAACTGCCAAATTTTTGAAAAATAAAGGTAATTCACCTCTCTAGTAAGAAAATCTAGATCTGAGTTAATTCATTTAAAATTGATCCTTTGGCTGAAAAATAAAAGTAGATAGTGCTTTTTTATTATAAAAATATGAAGAATCTAATAAAAATGGAATTGGAGCATGATATCGCTTGTAATTCAAAAAGTATATGAAGTTACCATTTTTAATGCATTAGATTATGATAAAGCCCTAAGTTGATGAGAAATAACATGTAATGATTCTTTTAGGTTATTTTGAGTAATATTAACCTATTGAGAATAAAAGAGAAGTTGAATGTGAAAAAGATGATATTATGCTTGTTTTAGGGTTTATACACATATTTATGTCTTAATGGATTAGAAACCCTAATTTAGGAAAATATGGGTTTTAATGGTAGTAATCCAAAATTATAAATATACAATAGAGATATAATGATATTGAACTTGGTTTGAGATTAAAGAACCCTTAATGAGGATAATGGGAATAATTAGGGTTTTGTAAACAAGAAACCTATTTTATGGTTGTTAGCCTAAAAAGGAGGTAAAGTTGGATAAAGCAACCTAAGAAACCCTAATAAACCCTAAGGGGATTGGAAGCCTTAGAAAGTATCCTCATGTCATTAGGAAGGTGTTTTGACATTAGGTAATCTATATGTTTCCGGAATTAAGGGTTTCTTGCATTAGGTGCTTGCTTGGATACCTTGTGGATTTTGGATTCTCTGCTCAAGAACAGGTATGTGGTTACATATATGGTTAAATTGCTTTAGTTTCATGGTGATTCCCGATATTTTATTGGTTGCTTGGAAATAATTGCTTGATTGTCTTTTATTTCATGCAACTATAAAGTGACTATGACTATCACCATAATTATATGTGCATGTTTAGCACAGATCCTAGTCCTCCTCTGTATCTTGGATGATGATGAGATAGATGACCTAGTACATGGTCTACCCACGAGGTTGGATCATCAGGTTATCATGAGTCAGTGTGTTGTTCTACCCTTGGGTAGGACCATACGACTCCACGACCCTACGTATTGATCTACCTATAAAGTAGGATCATGGGGGTTAGTTGAGATCTACCATATGAGAGGTAAGATCCATGTCCACTGTAGGGACAACATAGAAGCTAGGGTATGTAAGGATTGAGTAGTCATGTTTAAGACATAAAGTTTGTTTTGTTAAATCATAATTGCTTACAATATGTTGTTACAATTAAATGCAAGATTATTGGTTCCCCCACATACCAGTATAATTTGTTATACTAACTGCTGTTTTATTTGTCGGTGATTTAGGTAATATCTGAAATTGGACCAATAGTAAAGTGGCACTTGTGAAGATTAAAGTTAAAATAATAAAAGAGGATTTAGGTAGATAGAATCCTACTTTGGGTAGAAGTCCTAGTTACCTAATTTTGAAGGTATGTTAAAAGAAAAAAATTATTCCAGTTTTCAGATTAGCCTTAAGTAGAATTTATTAATTATTTTTTATTATTTACAAAACCACTGATCCTGTTTTGGGTAATCCCTCTGACTTCTTGTTCTCCCTTAATTTGGGGTTACCGAGAAGCAGGGTTGTTACATTTGGTATCAGAGCCATGGTTTTCCAATTATTCTCTAATAATTATTAAAATTTATAAACTCTTTAGATCCCAAGGGAGTTATTAGAGGATTTTCCAATGATGGAGGTGTCTAGAAAAGGATCATGATCCTGGGGCTGGCAAGATTTTCCTCCACCCTACTAGTCAGTCTGTGAGGACTCTCTGATTCTGTGTGACTACCTGGCCAAAATCAAAGGATTTGACTCGAAATAAGATACCTCAAGGTCTTCTCATCTAATTTCATCCCTTCTTTACCTCTTATTTCTGGAGAAACATTAAGTGCTTAGGGTATTCTCCCTCTCCACCACCCACATGTGTTTGAGATAAGAGCAGTAAGGATTAAGGAATCCTCCACCAAATAATAAAAAGCATATAAACAAAATGTCATGGACATAAGTTTAATAGTTTAAACATAAACTAAAGATTAGTTACATGCTTCTTAAGGTTGCATGGCATGTGTTTTCGTGCCCTCAAGAGAGATCTGAGGTTATGCCTTCTTATAGGAGGATAAGGAGAGAGAGTTCTCCTTAGAGGAAGAAGCCTCTAGGAAGAGGAAGAGACCTGACACATCCTTTGAGGACGATGCTAACCCTAACCCTAAGTGGTTGTTAGAGAAAGAGAAGACATGATGCGTTAGATACCTCAGTTATCCTTGCATGCTCGTATGTGGGTTTAACATGCATGATTTACGTGGGTATTTGAGTATCCATGAGAAACATAGACTTTGAGTAGTTGTTTGACCTCTAGTGCCTTGTAGCGACCTGACCTTGGGTGGATCGTACCTGTTTGGGTGAGGGATAATTCCCTCATCGAGAGAGTTGATGGTGACCATATAGGAATCCTAATGAGAATATATGAATAGAAAAGAGGTATCTACCAACATAGAAGAGAGTGGTATCAAGGCTGGAAGTAGGTTTTAGACCTAAGCCAGATAGGTTGTGCCTAATAGTTTATGAAATGGGCATGCAAAGAGATTTGGATGATCTTGACTGGATATAAGTTTTAATAGTACGCTTCACCCAAGTAGGGATAGATGTGTACCCTTATGAGTTTGACCCATCTTTGGTGAAAGAACCTCTAATGGTAGGACCATTTGTAGGGTTAGCTCTAGAGAGAAAGAACTAGACCCGATGAAGAAGGTTGGGGACCTTGACTCCAAGACATGAGGAATCATGAGAAGTTGGTTATTATATGACTTGAAATAGATGAACCTGAGTGGATGTATTTTGCTGCCTCATGCATGATCCTTGGAGGCTTATCGTAACTTGGAGGCCTTAGAGGAACCAAACCCTAGAAGAGAAAAAGAGGCTTTGTGAAAGTGCCTACCTCTTAGGTGTAGGAAGGAGAGTTTCATAGACCCTAGAGGGGTATGATAACAAGTTGTGAGGTTTCCCACCCAATTGGTTATCCGGATGTAGGACTCTTAGGGTTGTTCACATGGAAGAGTGGTAGGAAGTATGTGCCATATCTTGTATAGGTTTGGTTCATGGTAGAACAACTGAACATGCAATTAGATAGATGATGCTTAAGTGGTGAACATGGGGTTCCTAGACCTAAGAGGGGAGGTAGTAGTACCTGGAGCACCTGATTCTCACGAGGTTGTTTGATTTCTTAAGGATCCAAGTATGTCACCCCCTCACATATTAGAGCAAAAGGAAACTATCACGATACATCTCGTTATCACACAAACAACAAAATGCCCCGCGAAAACGTGTGGAAACATCATAAACCACATATTACCGAAAACACGAGTTAATTAAAACTGATTGTGGAAAGTAGGTAAATAGAGAAAATATTACATCCAGATCCTCATCTTACAAAGAAACATATCATATAAACATTTACAAGCCTTGATATTTGTCCACAACCTATAGGAAACAGTTGTCCTGTCAGCACAAGATCTCATCACCTATTTATACATACATAATGGGCCACATCAAGCCAACATCAGGATATACAAAGCTACATCAGCTAAACATCATAAAACATCGTTGAAACACCTCTGAGGACCTAAGAGTACAACGATGACTCTAGGACTCTACAACAAAACAACCAAAACAGTAGCATATCCATCTCTTGCCTCCTACTGCTCTTCTTGCTGCTCGACCGCAACCTCACAACCACCACCATGTCTAGCATGATCACCTAAAAAGGTTGTAAACCAAGGGGTGAGACACACAGTCCCAGTGAGAAACATAACTCCCCGCCGAAACTATAAAACTTCAGGAAAAATAGGTAAAGCAGATAACTGATATCAGCGGATCATAAGAACAACATCCTGAGCAGAACTTATTTTATGAACAATCTTACCAGATATCCAGGAGGCATATAACCAAGTATTTCTTTATGGAACATGATTGACAAGATAAGCTTTATAATAAATTGTCACAAAGTATAAGGATCGTACAAATAACTGCAACGTATAACTAGATCAACTATATAAGCAAGGCCTCGATCAATGTTTTGTGTTTTGCCTTAAGAAATATATTCTACATGGATGGATTACGATTTATTATGCCCTGAGGAAGTGAGTCGTCCCGCTCAAATCCAACCTTCGGCTGTGAAGCTTAAAACTGGTGCCATACAAGATCATTGGGAGAGTCAGACTCCATGACCTCACTTCTTTGTGGTTAGTGTATGAAAACCAAAGCAGGACCACAATCTCTTGCTTGAGTGGCCTCAGTCATAGGGTCATCTCCGTAGGCTACCCTTCTATAATACTAAGCCATGGGCCTATTCACCATACTCTATAACCACTAAGACATGGGCCTAATCACCATGCTCTTATAAACATCTTGAGTCCACAATTGTAGTTGCACTTCAATCCTCCTATTTTCAGCTAGGAGAAAACCCGGATATTCAAAAATATGCTCTCTAGGTAATCCTACAAGATAAACCTATTTCACCATCACATGTTAGTGATGATGATGGATCTATGGCCATGGAAAACTACATGAAATGTTCCACTATTGTTAATTAGTATATTTTATGTGGATTGTGGAGGCAACCATGTTATAAAACAAAACAGTATTGAATTGCATTATTACCATGGGATCTCAATCCCTCATCACAGAATGCCACTGCCTCTCAAGGCTTACATCACCACCATGGGATAGCAATCCCTTATCTCAACATCAGAGGATAACACCTCAACTAGGCACTCAGCCTTCATTAGGTCAACAAACCTTTCACAACATATGGTGATCCATGTTATCTTATCAACAAGGATTATCATCATTGAGTGTTATACAGAACACATACACCTCGTAGATCTTACCTGGCTATGAATTCACTTGATTCACCTACATAACAAGAGAGATAACTGAATCAGCAAACATAGCACTTTATTGTTATCATGCTATTAGGGTTGAAAGTACATGATTGGAACAACATCCATGATGATAGCTACATGAAGCACAAAGATATATCTGTAGACAAATTACATTATTGTTATCAGACCATGAGAATCCACTATGCCCTTATCTTATAAACATAAACATGTGTCTTATCATATTATGTAGCATCATCTTTAAGTATCAAACATATCACGGTTCACAACCTATCATCCATATTGCATCATAGACATAGGTGCGGTTTTAAGATAACAGATCATCAACTTAGGTTTTCTGGGTGAAGCATAACCCTCACTGAAGGTACCATCTACCCGTACTATAGGTGTGGCAGGTAGTGCCATCCCTCACCCAAAGAGATATCAGGCAAGGTAACATCCCTCACTAAAAGCCTATCATCTAGGGCACTTAGCCACACATACTGTCCCTCATCACATTATCATGTCGTTCACACTTGTTCAAGGGTCACGAGAATACTAGGACCAATATTGTGCGATCAGATCTAAGGAGTGTATTGTGCACAAGGACACACTCACCTACCGTCCATGACCCTATCAACCACTAGGGTTAGGATTACCTATCGGCCATCCTCATCACCATACTGTCTATGGCTATATCGGCCAAGGCCATGGCACCCAAGGTCATGTTGGCTAAGAGAAAACCATAATGCCCAACAAGCTCTTCATGATGCCCAAGGGATTCTACTACCCTCCACCATGTCACCTAAGACACCCTATCATCCAGCTAGAGTTTGGGTCCACATATTGGCCAAGACTCATCCCTTCAACTTGTATCATCTAAAGGTATCATCCATGCTCAACACATGTATCAGCCTAGCTCTTAACTCTAGATCCATCCAAGCTATCAAGCACCTATTCATGATGAGCAACCAACCAAAAGGAGACATGTGATGGGCAAGGCAGATCAGTCAAAGGGTAACACACCTCCATATGGGGCATCGACCAGACACTTGACCCTAGTGCTGCCCCAAGCTAGGCACACCAACACACTTCCAACACTCTAGGGTGGATGATATCGGGCATCATGTGGGCATCACATATCGGTCACCTACCATGGCACCCAGGGGCCTATCGTCCAACCAAGGTAGGAACAACATATTGGTCAACACTAAGGCATCTATCTAGGGTTCATCACCCAACCACCATATCAGGAAACAAGGTTAACACAACCCAACTAAGCATATCATCCAAGACAAACCCTAGATGAGAGGTATCGTGCAAAGCACCAAAAAGGGTATCGTTTAAGGGCACAAGAACCACATCAGTTTGGTCATCATCAACCTCAAGATCACCATCATCAAACCCTAATGGATCAAGAGAGTCGGATCACCTCTCAACAACCAAGAGATAGGGGTTTCACACAACCTCCATCACATATCGGGAAACACTCCATCCTCAACTAGATCATCAACAACCAAAGGCTCACCTCTCAAATCCATGGTGAGAGAAGGGTGTTGTCCAAGAAACTAGAGAATAGACTCACCTCTCAACTCACCTCTCAACAACCAAGTGAGAGAGGTTTTGCCTACACCACTAGAGATATATTGAACTCACTTCTCAAAACCAAAGAGAGAAAGGGGCATTTCCTCAAAAGAAACCCTAATCCATAGGTTCGACTAATAAGGTCCAAGATCATACAACTATCAACATCATAACCACTAAGTCCAACAAGATTAATGGTACAAACTAGAGCAAGAAACATACCCAACAAGATGCATGGTCGATCAAGATGAAACATAAACATGCAACAAAAAAAGGAAGTAGTATAGCTAGGGTTAGGAGTTATGTAACCTGCCTCAAGCAAGCTCCAAAGCTCCAAGCCCCAAGCTTTAAGATCTTAGATCCAAAGAACCTCACCATCGGCCACCATAAGAAGAGAAGAAAAGCTCATAACCACCATGGCCGAAGAACCAGCAAGAAGGAGACGAAGGTGCTAAGGAGAGAGAAGAGATGCTTACCAAGGAAGGAAGACTCTTCTAAGGTTTGACCACCACCTAGAGGAAGAAGAAGAAGGAGACTCCACCAAGGAGATCGACCACTAAGCTTGCTCTACCAAGGGAAGGTGTATCAGCCACCAAAGGAGAAAGGAGCAACTAAAGGAACTAAAGAGCTAAGAAACTAAAGAAAGGGTTGTATATATACAACAGGGTCTATGGGGCGCCCACCTTAGTGTTGCTCCACATGTGCATGTCTAAGGCACCACTTGTCCAAAGGCATGCCACCTTGCTAAACCACATGATCATGTCATGCCACCAACTAACAAAGGATCGACCACTTGTACAAGGTATGGTGACACAACCAAGGCAAGGTCAAGGTGGTCTCATGGGCGACACACCCGACTGGTCGACACACTCCTGGGTGACACAGCCCTGGGCGACACAACCCTCTAGGCGACACAGAGCTTCAATCTTTCTATGCATGATACAAACCCTTATCAAAGCAAAGCAAAGCAAGGCCCATCAAAGCTCATCAAGGCCCAAAACTACTCAAGCAACAAGCCCAACTCATCCTCTCAACTCTAAAGGATGCAAAGAGAGAGAAAATATCTCTCAAGGTGAAAGACTTGCACATCAACCCTAAAACTTGGATAATTTGCAGGTTGCAACTCCAATTTCAACAAAGCACAAACGAACCCTAATCACAACCTTAGGTGATTAGCAAGAATCTAAACACAAGGTTTCGACAAAGAAAATAGGGTAAACCCAAAATGAAGGTCAGGGTCCTTACTAGCCATAAACCTCTACAATGGGATTTAACCCCCAAAGTTCAAAGAGAAAAGCGAGGGAGACTTCCTCCTCATCTCTTCCTCAAGCTCCCATGTGGCTTCCTCAATGCCACGATGATGCTAAAGAACTTTCATAAGCACCAGGTCCTTCCTTTTCAACTTCTTCACATGTTTGTCAAGAATCATCACTAGACCTTCCTCACAGGTCACATCTTCCTCAAGCTCAACCTCAACTGGCTGTATCACTATCCTTGTGTCTGGATAACTTTTCTTCAGCATACTGATGTGAACACCAGATGTAACCTGTGCAACTCTGGCGACAGTTCTAATTTGTAAGCTACCTTGCCAACACATGCTATTACCGAAAATGGCTCCATATACCTGGGTGCCAGCTTGCCTTTTCGGCCAAACCTCAGCACACCCTTTCATGGTGAGACCTTGAGATACACCTTGTCTCCCACCTAGAACTCTAAAGGTCATCGACGATTATCTACATATGACTTCTGTCTCTCTTGTACTGCTTTCAACTGTTATTGTATCACTTTGATCTTCTATGATGTCTGCTGCACTAACTCAGGACCCAAAAGATGATACTCACCAGACTCATACCAACATAGAGGAGATCTGCACTTCTTGCCATATAAAGCCTCATAAGGAGCCATGTCAATGCTCCACTGATAACTATTGTTGTAGGCAAACTCTATCAAACTGAGATGCGCATCTGACGTAGATTTACCGTGCATAGAAACGCAAGTGAACGTGTCGAGGTAGTACAGGCCTTTGTGAGGCCCGAGTCGAACTCAGGGATACATGAAATCGTCGGGGACTCCTACTAACTACTCGCGATCAGCTAAGCCGATTAAAAAGTTGAGAGTTGTTGTCAAAATTAAAAGAAAATAGAAATAAAACAAAATAAGCAATCGATTAAATGTTGGTTTAATCAATTCAAAAGGAGATCTTTAGGATTGCAGTTTCACCGTGGGTTTTCATTGTATTAAATTCTATATAGTCATTCAATTTTATCTCTCTATCTGAGTAGTGGCCTGAAATCAAAATTGTCCACTATTGTGGTACAATTCACTACCTACGTCTAGGTCGGTTCCACCGTCGTAGTAACCTATACCCTAAACTAGGTGCATTAAAAATGACCTCTCGGTATCCACCATTAATCTTACACCACCTTGTTCAAGGGATTTGTCAATTAATGTAAATTCCGTATCTTTTCAACCATTAATTCTTCTTTCAAAGCAATTAAGGGCATTAGATTATTATTATGGTGATCAAGCATAACAATATATTGGAGAAAACGAAACTATACCATGGATTTAAGAGATAAGATATGAATTACTATGATAAAATCGTCATACAATGAATTCGCGGGCTACTCCCGATCCTAAAGACAAAGGGGATTATCCCCACATGTTCATCTCAAAGCAAAACATGGTAGATAAAAGGGGAAACATGAGAAAAACGTGATTGAGTGGTGAAACCCCTGAACGGAGAAGATCCAAGTGATCCTTGGCGTAGAATCTGCATTCTCCTACCTTTCAGTGGTGGAATTCGTCTTCTTCAGCGTCCGGATCGACTGGGGTGTGCGTTTGGGCTCCATTCTTCTCTCCTTGCTCTCCGGGATGTGTGCAACGACTAATGACGTGATCCTCTCCTCTGGGGCTCCGTCATTAGGTTTAATTCCCGAGTTAAGTCACCAATTAACCACAGCCGTCCGATTAAGATCATTCTGAATCAAACACATATCTGACGGTGTCGATACCATCGACGCGGGTCGATGGTATCGACCTAGCGTGATGGTGGCAATCCTTCTTTTCTTTCGTTTATGCGCATGATGTCATCTCGATAGTTTTGTCATTTTGTAGCGTGATGGTATCGACCTAGCGTGATGGTGGCAATCCTTCTTTTCTAGCGTGATGGTATCGACCTGTAGTGATAGTTTTGTCATTTTGTGTCGATGTAGCTCCTCCCGTCGATACTATCGACTCCTTTTTCACCAGCAACCTGATGGTATCTCGATACCATCGACATCCCTGTCGATAGTATCGATCTCGTTTTGGTCCTTGCGGCTGGCAACCCATGGTCCGGTCGATGGTATCGACCACCGTCGATGGTATCGACGACAGTAGATACTTGTTTTTCCTAAAATTAACACACGGAACCACATAAGTCCACACAAAATATATTCTTTCGATAGTTAATACTCAAAATGCTTAAATAAAGGGAATTTGACATAAAGAAGTAGCATAGACTAAAATGAATGAATTATGCAACATTAACCATGAAAATGACTAATAAATGCATAAAACACATATCAAACAAGTCTATAAATGCGACTCAAAATCATCACATCAAACTCCCCTAAGCTTGAACATTGCTCGCCCTCGAGAAACTAAACCTTAGAATAGAATTGCCAGAGTCAACTAAAGAACAAAGCATCACAACAGACATCCCATATGACTCCCACCGGACATTCCCATACCGGCCCTCGCTAACCACAGAATGATAATTACCCTAAAGGCGACAGTAATCATCCATAAAAGATATTGACCTCAAAATTGATGAACACTATCACATAAGGCAGTAAACATAATAAAATTCTCCGGTCCAGACTTAGTGCATCTCGTGATCTTCTATACTAGGTTGCTCACCCTAACTACCATCTACATGGAAGCAGTTCTCCTGATATTCATTAGTGAGGAGAAAGTCACAGTGGCCTACCAATCCGAGCAACGGGTGGCTGAAATAGGTGGCTAATGGAAGAAGTGGAAGCATTATAAGATTTCAACATGCATAAAACAAAAATGCCCTAAATGATGCAAATCCACATGAAAAATGCCCTAATGCCTAAAATCGGGTGGAATGATGCATGCACTACATCCTATCTCAAAATGGGATAGAAATCGAAATAAGCTACATCATGTACTCACTTATCTTAAAATGCAGGTGAGATTATGTTCCTTTCTCCTTCTTATTCTAGTTGCTTCAAAATAACTTCTTTTTTTCAATTTCATTTTTTTTCATATTTTTTTCTTTTTCCAAGCCCTTTTATCCATAATTGACAATGAATATTTATTGGCTTATTTTTTCTGCATAACTCAAATATTTGAACTATTGAGAAGGTATGGAACATTTTAATTCACCATTAAAGAAAAAATGAGGTACATGATATACTCTATGCATAAAAGTTATGAATGCAACTACATGACATGCACCTAAGGGTAATGTGCATGTATATCTATTCCAAACTTTTTTTATTTTTCATGAAAAACATATGAAGATGGTTGCAATGCAAGTCCTATCTAAATGCCATGCAATCAAAAAGAGTTAAAACCATACTTTACTTCCAATTCTTGGTGGATTGTGAAAATTAATGAGGTGGAAAGATCACAAGACTAGTTGACTGAACCTTTGAAAAATATTATGTGTCCCTCCTTACTGACCTGTGTAGTAGTTAAGAGGTTTTTTCTCTCTTACTTCAAATTAAAGTCTCATTATCATTTGGTCAGTTCAGGCTCAAACAACCAATTCCCTCCACTTTCATGAATCATTAGGAATATATAGTTGTGATTTTATGTTTCAAAGTTGACAAAACCAATCATTTTCTAAGTTAAGTGATCAAGGTTAAACAGCACTCAAGCTTGCGAACACTCAAAAATTTTAGTTTCCCTTAATTCCCCATGCACATGCAACTGAGATGACTCAAGATTAAAGACATCCACGATTACACTAGATAGAATGTGGATCCTACAAACAAACTAAAATTGTAGGAAACAAATAACAAGAAAAAAAAACAAAGAAACTAAAAACAAAGAAAATAAAAGATAGAGTTGTTCCAATCACCCCCCCCCAAGCATGAATTCGACTATGGCCACGTAGTCAAAAACAAACTTAAAGGTTGGAACAGTGATACCACGTTTACTCTTTAGGTGGAGGCGGGTACTGCGGAGCCGTAGGGTCCCAAGAAGGATACTCCCCCTGGAAGCTTGGATCAAACTGGGCCCTAGGTGGAGGTTGTGGATAGCCTCCAAAGTAATTTTGGCTCCAATAGTGGTCATAAAAGGGCTCATGTTGCATCTCCATCCGTTGCAACCGATCATGAATTTGTTGTTGGTTGTCGAGGAGAAGACGCTCGTTCTCGAACATGGCCCTTTGATTGTCCAGCAACCGGTTTGTAGTGTCGTGAATACCGGTGTACAACGCCATGTGATGTTGTCGCGTCTGTTGTATGTCTTGTAGCATAGCATACATACCCTGTATAGAGTAGGCATCCTCGCTTGGATGCGAGGGCGGTGGTGGTGGTGGAGGCTGAGATGATGAAGATGCACCCGGATGCATCCGAGGACGCTTCCGTGGTGCCACACGTGCCCGAAGAGGTGTGAAAGCCTCCTCTTCCTCTACAGCCTCATCGTTGTTGTTTTTGTCGTCGTTGTTGCCGCCGTCGTCTTCATCGAAGTCGGCGATGGCTATGATAGGCCATTGGAAATGTTGTGCCCCTTCGATGTTGAAGACCGGATCGGCAAGTGAGCACTCCTGATAAGCTTGGTTGACGTGGCAATGCGCATACGCCAAGCCATCTTGAAGAAGTATGAGGTTAGAGAGGTGCAGATGTTGCAAGTTCACCTTGATCCTGGTGGATAGAGGAGTAAGCATCTGGAAATTCAACCCAATATAGGAGGCCAGCTGTGTGATAAGCCCTCCAAAGTGAATTGGCGCTTTCCGTGTACTCCTCTTCACCGCCAAAACTCTCTGCAGAAAGAAGGCACCCCAATTGCATTCTTGACGTTTCAGGAGCTTATACAAGAAGAATAAGTCCATCTCCTGAAACTTGCTGAGGGCCAAATCACCCCGACCAAACAATGTAGAACTCAGCATCCGATGCAGTATCCGGATGAAGGGGTGCTCGAAATCAGCTACCTCAGCATTATGGTAGCTTACGGACTTGCCCGGTGGCACCGTAACTAGCTCGGAGAAGATGACATCATAGTCGGTGCGGTTGTCCGGTCGCCGGTAATCATGTTGCGAGTGATTCCAGTTGAAGATCTTATTGAATTGCCGGAGTGTAAGGGTATATTCGATGTTGTATAGCCAGAAAGACACCCGGCCCTTGATCCACTCGCGATTGGAGGCTATGATGTCGTTGGGTATGACACAGACGTCCAGTGACGCCATAAACTCAGCCACCAATTCCTTGTACATGGGCCACTCGCCGAAGAATGGCTGGCCATCTGCATGAAATTCCAGCTCGTCAGGCCGTCTTCCCGTGTGTCGGGCCTGACCCTTCAGGATGTAGTCAAGGTTCGCTTTGAACCCGAGGTTGCGGATGGTTTCCCGTTCAACATAACGGGTCGGCTCAATATTCCTCTTTAGAATCTCTTCGTATATCTTATTCACCTCCACGGATGGATGAATCAGCCACGGGCGTACGACTGACATGGTCAGAGGTGGCACGAACTCTGGGATGTCCATCGGGTTCACGCGTGAAGACGATGCACCAGCTACGTGCACCATGATTGCGAGAGAAAAGGGAATAGAAAGGGAGCTCAGTGAAGATCGGAGAAATGAATCTCCACTCGATGAAGAACTTTGCTCGGTGGTGCTCTTCGTCGGGCGTAGATGGCTCTAGAACACACTCGGCACAAGTGAAGGAGAGTTGCACTGAAGGTGTGATGTCATCTGATGCAAATACTCCTCATATATAGTCGTGGTCGGTGCTACTATCCGCCCGTCGTGAGTTGATGGTATCGACTCGGGTAACACGATCTGTACCTCTGCAAATATCGACGGTTGTCGATGGCTGGATCTGAGGGGCCCAGATTGCTGACGCGTCGATACTATCGACGCGGGTCGATGGTATCGACCCGTCCTCCAGATCGACTTCTTCGTTGCTACGATCGTCGTTGATCTTTCCTCGCGGATCGTTGACGTGGCACGTCGATACTATCGACGCGAGTTGAAAGTATCGACTCTCTGATTAGGACAAACCCTCGCGAGGCCTGATCGCCTCCTGTTGTGTGTGAAAGTGTCGATACCATCGACAGGACCGTTGATGGTATCGACTTTCCTGAGACGATTTGTTCTGAAAATATCCAAAGATCTCGATGGTATCGACTGGCATCTTGATACCATCGACCTCTGCCTATGATCTGCCTGTTGGTATGTCGATACCATCAATGAGGTCGTCGATAGTATCGATGCAGTGCGATTTCTGCAGTCGCCAACCTGCACCATGGTCGATACCATCGACACAAGGGTCGATGGTATCGACTCTGCCTCAGCCCTGCACATGTAGCAAACAATCACAATATCTTTTTTACACTACAAACTAAGTTAAAACGAATCAAACTAAGAATGTAAAGGAACTAAACTAACGTACCAATGGTTGGGTTGCCTCCCGACAAGCACCCTTATTTAACGTCTTAGGCTAGACAACTTGAAGCACATCATGCATCCGAAAGTGAAATGAGTTTGACCTCATTCACCTTCCTGGTGTAATCTTCACCAAAATATAGCTTCAACCTCTGTCCATTCACCAAAAATGTAGTCTCGCCATCGCGCACCAAGATTGCACCATGTGGTTTGACCTCTTCCACCGAAAATGGTCCACTCCACCGGGATTTAAGCTTCCCGGGATGCAACTTCAGCCTTGAATTGAATAAAAGCACACGGTCTCCCTTCTTGAAGGTGCGCATCTGAATGTGACGATCGTGGATCAACTTAGTGCGCTCCTTGTATATCCGAGAGTTCTCATACGCAGTCATTCGCAGCTCATCCAATTCATTTAATTCAAGTAATCTCTTCTTCCCTGCTTCATCATAACTCAAGTTGAGCTTTCACAGCGCCCACTTTGCTTTGTGCTCTAACTCCACCGGTAAGTGACAAGCCCGGCCGTACGCCAACCTATAAGGCGTGGTGCCTATAGGTGTCTTGTATGCCGTCCTATATGCCCACAATGCATCTGGTAATATGGCACTCCAGTTCTTCCTCGTGGAAGCCACCGTACGCTCCAAGATCTTCTTAATTTCGCAATTGGAGACCTCCACTTGTCCTTGAGTTTGCGGGTGATACGGGGTACCTATGTTATGTTTGACCCCATATTTCTTTAGTAGTGCCGAGAACTTTTGATTCCTAAAGTGCGTACCCCCATCACTGATGATCATTCGGGGTACTCCAAACCTACAGAAGATATTTTCTTTAACGAACCTGCACACTACAGTAGAATCATTAGTCCTTGTGAGTATTTCTTCTACCCACTTTGACACATAATCAACAGCTAAAAGGATATATAAATTGAATTTGAGGACACAAAGGGTCCCATGAAATCTATACCCCATAAATCAAATACCTCAACCTCTTAGAAAACATTTAGGGGCATCTCTTGTCTCTTTGAAATGTTTCCCGCCCTTTGGCAGGAATCACATTGTCTCACGAACTCATAGGCGTCTCTAAACAAGGTAGGCCAATATAGGCCACTTTCCAACACTTTGGTAGCCGTACGAGAGCTCGCATGGTGTCCGCCCGTAGGTAGAGTGTGGTAGTGATGAAGAACACTCTCGTATTCCTCCTCTGGTACACACCTGCGTAGAACACCATCCCAGCATTGCTTCAAAAGAATGGGGTCATCCCAAAAATAATATCATAGAGAATGGAAATTTTTTTTCTTCTCTTGATATGTCCAATCATCCGGGATGATTCTACAAGCAAGATAATTCACAATCAAGGAAAACCACGGATCCTTAGAATTCACTTTCAACAATTGTTCATCCAGAAATGTCTCGGTTATGGGTATGTGTAAATCTTTTTCATCTACCCTCTCTAACCTAGACAAATGATCCGCTACAACATTTTTGATCCCCGCCTTGTCTTTAATTTCGATATCAAATTCTTGTAGGAGCAAGATCCACCTAATCAATCTAGGTTTGGCATCTTTTTTCTCCATCAAATATTTAATAGCGGCATGATCAGTCCAAACAACTACTTTTGAGCCAACTAAATATTTCCGGAATTTTTCAAAAGTGAAAACAACAACAAGCAATTCTTTTTCAGCAGTCGTGTAATTTAATTGAGCATCATTCAAAGTCTTAGAAGAATAAAAGATCACGGCGGGTTTATTGTCCACCCACTGTCCCAACACAGCTCCTACAACAAAATCCGATGCGTCACACATGAGTTCAAACGGCTTAGTCCAATCCGGTGTTTGAACAACCGGTGCGGAAATCAATTTCTCGTTCGGCATGTTGAACGAATGTAAACATTTGTCATTCAAATCAAAAATGGCATCTTGCTTGAGAAGTTCGGATAGAGGTTTGGCGATTTTAGAAAAATCTTTTATGAACCGATGATAAAATCCGGCGTGTCCTAAGAAGCTTCTTACCCCTTTTACCGAATTTGGTGGGGGCAATTTAGAAATTACTTCAATTTTAACTGGATCTACCTCCAAACCTTTGCTAGACACTTTATGTCCTAGCACTATCCCCTCACTCACCATCATATGACATTTCTCCCAGTTGAGGACCAAATGTGTGTCCTCACATCTCTGTAACACCTTATCCAAATTATAAAGGCATTCATCAAAAGAAGCACCATAAACCGAAAAAACATCCATAAAGACTTCTAAACAACATTCTACCATATCAGAAAAAATGGCAAGCATACAACGCTGAAAATTCACTGGTGCATTGCATAATCCAAAAGGCATGTGGCGATACGCAAAAGTTCCATAGGGACAAGTGAAAGTAGATTTCTCTTGGTTCTTAGGGTCAATTGAAATCTGATTGTATCCTGAATACCCATCTAGAAAACAGAAATGAGATCGGCCGACTAAGCACTCTAGAATTTGATCAATAAATGGGAGAGGAAAGTGATCCTTTAGCGTAGCGGCATTAAGACGTCGATAATCAATACAAACTCGCCACCCGGTTACCAAGCGAGTGGTGACAGGTTCATTTAAAATATTTTTAGTGACAGTAATACCCCCCTTTTTAGGGACTACCTGCGTGGGACTTACCCATGTCGAGTATGAAATCGCATAGATGATACCTGCGGAGAGAAGCTTAATCACCTCTTTCTTCACCACCTCCATCATGCTCGGATTCCGTCGATGTTGCGGTTGAATTACCGGCTTGGCTCCCTCCTCGAGCCGAATCTTATGCTGATACAAGGTAGGGGAAATCCCCTTGATATCTGCAATAGACCACCCAAATGCTCCCCGGTGGTTCTTCAGCACTATTAACAATTGGTCTTCCTCTTCCGCACTCAGATATGTAGAAATGATCACAGGTAACTTTTCTTCCTTCGCTAGAAAGGCGTACTTGAGGTGCGGTGGAAGTGGCATTAACTCTAACTCTGATGGGCTGATCAATGATGATTGAAGCGGAGGGGGAAGTTCACCTAAATCTTCATAATACCTCACATAGAAGCATGGAAGCATCTGAAGCATTTTGGCGCATTCCTTGAGTGATTTGCTTCTCATCCAATCATGAGTGATATTGACTAAACAAGCCTCCAGTGGTAATTCCGAATATGCATCAAAAACTGAATTTGCTATGGCATCATCCTCCATAGAGGGAGGAATGTCCTCATCCTCATCATTCAGGAACCCGACATCCTTGCAAAGGGATATTACTTTGGTCTGCTCCATGATGTCTACAGCCAAAGTCCCTTTATCCACCTTGGTCATTACAAGAGCCATATCTAGAAATGGCTTCCCTAGACAAAGTGAGATGGTATTATCAAAATGTTTTACCATGTTACATTGCTCCTTGGATTTAGGTGAAGTAGCGCTGGAAGGCATGACCATCTCAAATTGGTCATCGGCTATACCCAAGGACAACCGACCTCTCCCCATCTCGAGTATCATGTCGGCTGTAGCTTGGAATGGTCTCCCGAGTAATAGCTCATTGCCTTGTTCATCTTGCATCTCCATGACGACAAAATCTGCAGGAAATACAAATATATCCACTTTCACAAGCACATCTTCACAAATCCCATATGGTTTCACCACAGAGTTATCCGCCAATTGAATTGTCATGTTTCTTTTCCGTGACTCCTTTAATCCCAACTTCTTGAATGTAGAAAGGGGCATTAGATTGATGCTTGCTCCTGAGTCACATAATGCCTCACTAAATTTGACTTTCCCAATATAGCATGAAATGTTGAAACAACCCGGATCTTGCCTCTTTGGTGGCAATGTGCCCATGATAAAGGCACTCACCTGCTCCTTAAGCACAACTACTTCAGTGTCCAGAATTTTTCTTTTCTTGGTGATGATTTCCTTCAGAAATTTCCCGTAAGACGGAATTTGCTCAATAGCTTCCAATAGAGGGATGTTGACTGAAAGCTTTCTAAAACTGTCTAAGAACTTTTTGAATTGGGCGTCTACCTTCCTTGCCTTAGCACTGTTTGGATAAGGGACTGGGACAGCCTGTGCCCTTTGATGCGGTGGCACATAGGGTGTTCTTTTCTGAGGATCCTCCTCCTCTGCAATGGGGTCTTCAGTAGCATCCACTGCTATCTCATCAACTGGTTCTGTGACCGGCACGGGAAGATCCTCAGTGGCCTCACCTACAATTTCAGCTTGGGTTTTGCTTGCTTCATCGGCCCTGGAATTTAACAATTTCTTGCCACTTCTTAGCAAGATGGCCTTTGCTTGTTGGTTTCCTCCTGGAACATTAGTATTTCTCAGGAAACCCGGATGTGCCGGCTTCTTCAAACTAGCTATCTCTACAACCATCTGTGCCATAGATGTCTCTATTGTTCTCATTTGAGCCCAATGGCTCTGCAATGTCTGCCCAAATTGGTTCATGAACTCCCCTTGTTGCTTTATTTGCTGGCCGAAAGTAGCCATGAGTTCTTGATTTTGCTTTATCACTTGATTGAGCAGCTCTGTGCTCTTATCATCCGCTACTGGTTGGGGTTTAGGATCTGGATCCTGCAAGAAGTTATTTGGATCCTTCCAGGAGAACTTCTTGTCTTTCCTCCATGAATAGTCATTATTCCTGTAGCCTTGCTGCTGCCTCATGAATTTCACTTGAGCCTCATCCTCGGACTCAGTATCCTCCTTTGCAAGCAATTTATTTGCGAGAAGATCCATCTTCTCATTCAGATCCTTTATTGCTTTAGATTCACCTGCCACTCGAACCTGTTCCACGGTGCTTCTTTCGCCCCATGATTGTTTCTTAGCCATATTCTTTAGGATCTCCCAACATCTAGTGTCCGTGTTATTCAAGAAGAATCCAGAACCGGCTGAATCGAGGTTGCTTCTATCATGCTCGGAGAGAGAAAAATAGAAGATCTTGACTTGGGTCTCCTTATCAAGCTCGTGATGCGGGCAATGCCTGAGCATGATCTAAAACCTTTCCCAGGTCTCAGAATAGGCCTCTCCTACTTGTTGGGTGAAGTTGTGGATCTTCCTAATCATGTCATTGGTCTTCTTGGGCGGAAAGAACCTCTCGAAGAAAACCTCCACCATGTGGTCCCAAGACTCCACGTATTCATCGTCCACGTTGTGTAGCCATTCACGTGCATTTCCCACTAGAGAGCTCGGAAAGAGCTTCAAGTAGAGCACATCTTGTGGAAATCTGTCGATTTTTATCATATCACAATTCTCCACAAATTGACTGATATGTGCGACGGGGTCTTCATTTTTGAGCCCATGGAAAGCTTTAGACTTCACCAAGTTGATTAAAGCCAGATCAATCTTGTATGTCGGAATATTCACCGCTTGCTTCTTGATCGGCCCCTTGGAAGCGGATGAGGAAGAAGCCTTGATCTTCTCCCATATTGTCTGTGGCTCGTCCATCTCTTCTTGTTCAGGTTCTGAATCTTTTCCTTCTAAATGGTCTTGATTGTGGCCTTCCTCGTTGTCAGGTCCCGTTAGTGGAACCTCTGGTATGTGCCTTGTGTAGTCTGTACTACGCGTTTGCACCATGCACCGTACCTGCAAATAGAAAAATTAAATTTCAGTATAGTGCTTGACGATTGCAACTACTTAGAAAATAAATTATGAATTTTTGGAATGATAAAAAAAAGTGGCCTAGAGTGGCCGCTTGCAGCACTCGAAGTGCCAACACTTCTCCGTATCCCCGGCAACGGCTCCAAAAACTTGACGCAGATTTATCGTGCGTAGAAATGCAAGTGAACGCGTCGAGGTAGTACAGGCCTTTGTGAGGCCCGAGTCGAACTCAGGGATACGTGAAATCATCGGGGACTCCTACTAACTACTCGCGATCAGCTAAGGCGATTAGAAAGTTGAGAGTTGTTGTCAAAATTAAAAGAAAATAGAAATAAAAAAAAATAAGCAATCGATTAAATGTTGGTTTAATCAATTCAAAAGGAGATCTTTAGGATTGTGGTTTCACCGTAGGTTTTCATTTTATTAAATTCTATATAGTCATTCAATTTTATGTCTCTATCCGGCTAGTGGCCTGAAATCAGAATTGCCCGCTGTCGTGGTACAATTCACTACCTACGTCTAGGTCGGTTCCACCGTCGTAGTAACCTATACCCTAAACTAGGTGCATTAAAAATGACCTCTCGGTATCCACCATTAATCTTACACCACCTTGTTCAAGGGATTTGTCAATTAATGTAAATTCCGTCTCTTTTCAACCGTTAATTCTTCTTTCAAAGCAATTAAGGGTATTAGATTATTATTATGGTGATCAAGCATAACAATATATTGGAGAAAACGAAACTATACCATGGATTTAAGAGATAAGATATGAATTACTATGATAAAATCATCATACAATGAATTCTCGGGCTACTCCCGGTCCTAAAGACAAAGGGGATTAGCCCCGCATGTTCATCTCAAAGCAAAACATGGTAGAGAAAAGGGGAAACATGAGAAAAACATGATTGAGTGGTGAAACCCCTGAACAGAGAAGATTCAAGCGATCCTTGGCATAGAATCCGTGTTCTCCTGCCTTTCGGTGGTGGAATTCGTCTTCTTCAGCGTCTGGATCGACTGGGGCATGCGTCTGGGCTCCGTTCTTCTCTCCTTGCTCTCCGGGATGTGTGCAGCGACTAATGACGTGATCCTCCCCTTTGGGGCGCCGTCATTAGGTTTAATTCCCGAGTTAAGTCGCCAATTAACCACAGCCGTCCGATTAAGATCATTCTGAATCAAACACATATCTGACGGTGTCGATACCATCGACGCGGGTCGATGGTATCGACCTAGCGTGATGGCAGCAATCCTTCTTTTCTTTCGTCTATGCGCCTGATGTCATCTCGATACCATCGATGCGGGTCGATGGTATCGAAGAACCTGTAGCAACGATTTTGTCTTTTTGTGTCGGTGTAGCTCCTCCCGTCGATAGTATCGACCGTTGAGTCGATACTATCGACTCCTTTTTTGCCAGCAACCTGATGGTATCTCGATACCATCGACATCCCTGTCGATAGTATCGATCTCGTTCTGGTCCTTGCGGCTGGCAACCTGTGGTCCGGTCGATGGTATCAACGACAGTAGATAATTGTTTTTCCTGAAATTAACACACAAAACCACATAAGTCCACACAAAATATATTCTTTCAAAAATTAATACTCAAAATGCTTAAATAAAGTGAGTTTGACATAAAGAAGTAGCATAGACCAAAATGAATGAATTATGCAACATTAACCATGAAAATGACTAATAAATGCATAAATCACATATCAAACAAGTCTATAAATGCGACTCAAAAAATATGATGTCTGCTACACTAACTCAGGACCCAAAAGATGATACTGACCAGACTCATACCAACATAGAGGAGATCTGCACTTCTTGCCATATAAAGCCTCATAAGGAGCCATGTCAATGCTCCACTGATAACTATGGTTGTAGGCGAACTCTATCAAACTGAGATGCACTTTATAACTGCCTAAGAACTGCAGAACACATGCTCGGAGAAGATCTGCCAAAGTCTGAATAGTCCTTTCAGACTTTCCATCTGTTTGTGGGTGGAAAGCAGTATTGAACCTCAACTGCATTCCCAACGCTTTGTGCAACTCTTCCCAAAAATGACTCATGAACTGGGGTCCTCTGTCAGAGACTCTCGTTGTGGGCACACCGTGCAAAATCATTATCTCATCCCCATACACCTGAGCAAGCTTATCTACTATATGTGTTGTCTTCACAGGTATGAAATGAGAAGACTTTGTCAATCTGTCCACTATCACCCAGATGGAATCATGATTCTTAGTTGTCCTTTGCATACCAACTATGAAATCCATGGTTATATGATCCCATTTCCACTGTGGTATTGACATGGGTTGCAACGTACCTATCGGCTTCTGATGCTCAGCCTTAACCTACTGGCATACTGCACATCTCACCACAAACTAGGTTACATCTCTCTTCAAGCCAGGCCACCAATATAGGTCCTTCATATTGTGATACATCTTGGTGACACCTAGATGCATAGCATACATCGATGTGTGTGTTTCCTCAAACACTAACTTCCTCAAAACATCAACATTGGGGACCACCATCCTACCATGATAGCAAACTAGTCCATCCTCAGACTCATGGAACCCATTACACTTTTCACTACCAAACTTTGATTTGATTAACTGAATGAAAGCATCTGCCTATTGTGCATCTTTGATATGCTGTCTCAATGTAGGCTTTACTTGCATCTGTGCCAACAATCCTACCAACAAGGAAACTTCTAACTATACATTCACCTGCCGCAACGAAACAAACATATCCCGCCTATGGCATACCAAGGAACTCAACTGTGTTGGCTAAATGGACATCTGTAAATCCCTTTGTTTTGATAATGACAAACATTTCATTCTTGTTGATCTAACGTGCTACTTGAGTGTTGTAGGAATAAGGTGAATGACAAAGCACTAGAGAATCTATATGTTTGAATGATTGTAAATGTCATGAAATGTAATCAATTGTAAACTTGTAAAAATATATAATGTATAAGTACTTAGAGTTCATGTAAATCAAGCGTTAGATCTTCCCTAGCTAAACACCACATTTAGAGAAGTCATCTCCTTCAATAGTGTCACATATGCACACTCATACACACACTTAATGTTTTTATTTGAAACATTGAAACAGAGTCTATCTCAGTCGACAAAATCCTCGACCGAGACACTCTCGGTCGACAAACTTCTCGACCGAGAAAGACCCAAGTAGCCGTTAGACACAGCTGACAAGGTAGTTGGCAGTTGGAGATAAACGTTGCAAAACACTTGATCCAGAGAGCCTGTCAGACGACAAAACTTCGACCGAGTAGGTGTCTCGGTCGACCATTTCTCGACCGAGATGGACTCTGACAGCAACTGCAGAATTAATTAACTAGCCGTTGTTAAAGCAACTAACTTATACCTAAAGGCTAGTTAAGCACTTAGAAACCCCTAGAAAGTGTCTAGAACGTCCTTAAGCACTTGTAGGACATTTCTATAAATAGGACATGCCTTAGGACACCTAGACTCACTTATTTTTACACTTGAGCAATCTTTGAGCATACACTTACATTGAGCAATCTGTTTGTGAGCAATTGAGCATATTGACAACTGGCTACTTCTTCTCTCAGCTCAAATTTCGTGTCCTATAGGCTAGCATCTCCTATCCACAGCAATCACAATTCCATAAACATTGGTTAGGAGATCTACACGCTTGATCTAGGAAAATCAAGCCTTGTGCTTCAAAGGATAAGTTGTAATTTCCTTTTTCCTTTCTTGTTCACTATTATTGTTTGTACTCTCCTTGCTACTCCTAGGTTGGAGGCTGTGGATTGGAGAGGTTGGAGATCTTCTTGGTGAAGAAGGGGACCTTCAGCTACTTCAAGAAGGCTGGTGCAACGGGAGGTTACTTCTAAAGAGGAAGGCTACTTCAAGGGGGAGCTTGGAGTTACTTCAAGAAGGATACCTCGGGTTGGTGCATCTACTTCAAGTGAAGGTTGTTAAAGGGGTGTAAGAAAGTATTGTATTTTGTGTAATTCCTTGTGAAGGGAATAAAATTGATACTTTCAAAATCCCGGTTGGGTAAGCAACCGGGTAGTGGACTGACAACCTTAGTATTTGCTAAGGTTGGAACCACTCTAAATCCCTTGTCTCCTTCTTGATTTCTCATTTGTGGTTATTTGAGTTAAATTATTTTTAAATTAATTTAAAACCCTATTTACCCCCTCTAGTGGTTTTTCAATTGGTATCAGAGAAGGCTTCAAGGAACCTTAACAAGGTCTTGAAGAATGGGTGACGGGGTGCTTAACAACCTTAACCTTGAAGGGACACTTGTTGCTAGACTTCCAGCATTTGATGGAACAAACTACACATATTGGAAGATAAGGATGTAGTTCTACTTCCAAGGTATCAATTGGGACTTATGGAGGATGGTGTCAACCCCATACGAGCTTCCTCAAACACAATATGCAGAGTGGGATGCAAATACGGTAAAGTTGGCTCAAATGAATGCCAAAGCTGTAAGCATTTTATATTGTTCAATTTCAGTAGGAGAATTTAATAGAATATCAAACTGTGACACAGCCTATGACATTTGGCATAGATTGTCCATAACTTATGAAGGTACGGTTCAAGTCAAGAATTCTAAGATTAGTATGCTTAAACAAAATTTTGAACACTTCCGTATGGATCCAAATGAATCTATTAGTGAAATGTTTGCAAAATTCTCTTCTATTGTTAATGGTTTAAATGCCCTAGGAAAAACTGTTCTTGAAGAAGACCAGGTATCAAAAATCCTTCGATCACTTCCTCCTAAATACAAGCCTAAGGTGACAGCCATTGAAGAAGCTAATGACCTCACTCGACTGAAAATGGAGCAACTCATTGGCAATCTAGAAGCTCATGAAGCAACCCTAGAAGAGAAAGAAAGAAGAGAACGTGAGCTTCAACAAGGAAAGAAGAAGGATGTGGCTCTAAAAGCTTCAAAGATCATCACACCAGAAAGTGAGGAGTCAAGTGAAGAAGAAGGGGAAGAAGCCTTGATCGTCAATGGTAAGAAATATAAAAGATTTAAATCTAACAAAATTTCTAGTTCTTCTTCCCCTCCTAGGTGCTTTGAGTGTGGAAAGAAAGGACATCTCAAAAATGAATGTCCTAAAGCAAAGAAAGGAAAGAAAAGCTCACACAAGAAGAAGGGAGAAAAAGCCTATAAAGCTGCATGGGACGAGTCAAGTGAAAGTGAAAGCGGAGAAGAAAAGGTGGAATGTCTAATGGCAAGAGAAGATGATGAAGACTCTCAAGAGGTAAGCCTTCTTGATCTTTCTAAAGAAGAGTTAATTACTAGTCTACAAGAAACTCATGATAAGTATGTTGATGTCAAGAAGAAACTAAAGAAGGTTATCAAAACATATGATGAGCTATATGCTAAATTAAATGATCTCTCTTCTGAAAAGAACAACATTGATCTTGAGAATATATCTTTAAAAACATCTTTAAATGACTGCACTAGAAAGCTACTCACTCTAAAAAAAATGTAGATCTTCTCTCTCAAGAAAAGACTGAATTGTTAGCTAAACTAAATGATGTTCAGACTCAATCAATTCTGTGTAACCATCTAGACTATGAAAATGTTGTAAAAGAAAGAGACTCCCTATTATCTGATTTAGATCAAGCAAGAAAAGATTTACACAAGAAGATGGATGACATTGGTAAGCTACAAAGAAACCTACATGATTTAAGAAGAAAAGATATCCTTGATAACATTATGAAAATCTCCTCTAGCTTCAATGGAAGAAAAGGTTTGGTATATGCTCCAAAGAAAAATCAACCCAGAAGAATTACAGCATCTAAGACTCAGATTATGTTTGTACTTAAGAATACAATTCCTAGAAAAAGAAATGAAGTTGATTCTATTACTTGTCATTTTTGTCTACGTCTTGGACATTATTCATTTTCATGTCCTTATAAGACCAAGGATTCCGACTTAGTTTGGGTTCCAAAACCCCAAACTTAGTAGAGTCAAATAAAATACAGTTGAGATATGATCAAATGCTTATTTTTGCAAATTATATTGTCTTATCTCAACTTAATAAAAGGTTTCATTCATTATGGTAATTTTCTGAAATATTGTACTGAAACAGAAACTTAGTCGGTTGAAGTATTTTCGATCGAACATAAAATCGGTCAAACTTTTGTCGACCGACCAGACGCCTGTAACAAATTAAATCTACAACAACTTTCTCGATTGACGATTAGCCGACCGAGAGAGATTTCGGTCGAACAGTTGTCGACCGACTGAAGTTCTGAGTCAGATTTTTTATCTCAGTCTGTAATTAAATGCTTCTAACCATACCGGACCATCACATGGGTACCAAAACCTACATTTTAATGCAGGATTGGGTGGTTGACAGTGGATGTTCCAAACATATGACCGGGAACAAGGATGCATTTCAAACTTTTGAAGAAAAGAAAAGTGGAACAGTCACCTTTGGAGACAATGGTAAAGGTAAAATCGTTGGAATAGGTAATATTGGTACAAACCTCGAAATAAAAAATGTTCTACTCGTTGATGGTTTGCACCATAATTTGATAAGTGTTAGTCAATTATGCGACAGTGGATATGATGTTCTATTTAACAAAAACTACTGCAAATTATTAATAGAAAACACTACAAATGTTGTCTATGAAGGAAAAAGAGTTGGAAATCTTTATATTCTTAGACCTAACTCTATGAAATCTGTAGTAGGAAAATGCTTGCTTGCAAATGAAAATACTTTACAACTATGGCATAAAAAGCTAGGACATGCTAGTTCACATGTTATCAAAAAACTAGTAAAATATGATCTTGTTCGTGGTTTGCCTACTTTATCCTTTGATCAAGTTGAAAACTGTGAACCATGTACTTTGGGAAAGCAAACAAAAACCTCTTTTAAACCTAAACATATACTTAGCACCAATAGATCTTTAGAATTAATTCATATGGATTTATTTGGACCCATGAGGACACAATCTATTGGTGGCAAAAGATATTGTTTTGTTATTGTTGATGATTATAGTAGATATACATGGGTACAATTTCTTGCAACCAAAGATGATACTATTCATGCTTTTATAAAATTTTGTTCCAAGATTGAAAATCTATTACAAAGCAAAATATGTACCATTAGAAGTGATCATGGTGGAGAATTTGAAAATCATGTATTTGAAGAATTTTGCACATCTCATGGGTACACTCACAATTTTTCTGCTCCACGCACTCCACAACAAAATGGCATAGTTGAAAGGAAAAATCGATCATTACAAGAAATGGCTAGAACTATGATGCTCGAACATAACACACCCAAAACCTTTTGGGCTGAAGCTGTAAACACCGCATGCTATGTGTTAAATAGAGTAACTGTTCACTCCCATTTGAAGAAAACTCCATATGAAATAATACATTCTAAGAAACCTAGAGTTGACTATTTTCATACCTTTGGATCCACATGCTATATTTTAAATACCAAAGATGATAGAGATAAGTTTGATTCTAAATCACATAAAGCATACTTTTTGGGATATTCTACCTCTAGCAAAGCATTTAGAGTCTACAACACTATCTCTAGAAAAGTTGAGGAATCTATTCATGTCTCTTTTCATGAAGAGTCCAAATCAGAAAATCTTGAAATAATTGATCTCACTAATCAATTCGAAAACTTAAACATACCAAATGATAATGAGAAAGATACTACAAACAATAACTAAGCTGAAACATTAAGGATCATCCTCAAGAATTAATTATTGGAAATCCAAATGATAAAGTAAAAACTCGGTCTTCCTTTAAGGATGTTGCAAACATGGCTTTTGTTTCTATTATTGAACCTAAGAGGATATCTGAAGCTCTTAAAGATGACTATTGGATAATAGCAATGCAAGAAGAATTAAACCAATTTACTAAAAATGATGTATGGGATTTAGTTCCTAAACCACAAGATAAAACCATCATTGGAACTAAATGGGTTTTTAGGAATAAGCTAAATGAGGCAGGAGAAGTAATAAGGAATAAAGCTTGATTAGTAGCACAAGGATATAATCAAAAAGAAGGAATAGATTTTGATGAAAAGTATGCACCAGTAGCCAGACTTGAAGCTATTAGAATGTTACTAGCTATTGCTGCACATAAAAACATAAAACTTTACCAAATGGATGTAAAAAGTGCATTTCTAAACAGAATCATTCAAGAAGAAGTATATCTTGCCCAACCACCTGGTTTTGAAATACCAGAAAAAGGTGACTATGTTTATAAACTTAAGAAAGCACTTTATGGTTCAAAACAAGCACCTAGGAACTGGTATGAAAGACTCAAAACATATCTTTTTTATAATGGTTTTTCTATTTGAAATTTAGATTCTACTTTATTTTTCAAAACATATACATCTGATTTTCTAGTTGTTCAAATATATGTTGATGACATTATTTTTGGAGCTTCTAATGAATCATTGTGCACACAATTCAGTGACATTATGCAAAAAGAATTTGAAATCAGCCTCATGGGTGAACTAACTTTCTTTCTTGGTTTCCAAATTAAACAAACCCCTGCAGGGATCTTTATAAGCCAAGAAAAGTATACTAAAGAACTCTTAAAACGTTTTGGGATGGATCAGTGCAAACATGCTACTACTCCTATGGCCACTTCTATTAAGATTGATAAGGATGAAAATGGGGAACCTATTGATGATTCCTTATATAGAGCCATGATTGGTAGTTTGCTTTACTTAACTGCTTCTAGACTGGACATCATGTTTTCCATTGGTCTTTGTGCTCGATTTCAATCGCAACCTATGCACTCTCATTTTCAAGCAGTTAAACGAATTCTTCGATACTTAGCCGGCACTACATGTTTTGGTTTATGGTATCCAAAAGGACAATCCTTGGATTTAAATCTTATACTGATGCTGATTATGCTGGTTGTCGACTTGATCGCAAGAGCACTAGTGGTGGTTGTTTCTTGTTAGGGAGAGCTTTAATATATTGGTTTAGCAAGAAACAAAACACGGTTGCCCTCTCTACAACTGAAGCTGAATATATGGCAGCCGGATCTTGTTGTGCTCAAGTGCTTTATATGCAATAAGTGTTAAATGATTATGGTTTTACTCTTTCATCTACGCCTATCTTTTGTGACAACACAAGCGCTATAAACTTAGCACACAATCCCATTTTACACAGCCGAGCTAAACATATTGAAATTTGTCATCACTTTTTAAGGGATCATATTTCTAAGAATCATGTTTCCCTTCATCATTTGATACAGAAGATCAATTGGCTGATATTTTTACAAAACCGCTTCCACTAGACCAATTCAACAAAATAAGGAAGCAACTCCTTATCACTCCTTTGGAAGATGTTTTCTTTGATATTTGTGCTTCTTAACAATGTCGTTTATTTGCATCATTTTGGCTTTTAATGGACTTTTTTTTTGAAATTGACGGACATCTAATTAAGGGGGAGTTTTTTTAAAAAACGGATATCTTTTTGAAATGACAAAGGGGGAGAAATAAATATAAATGCAAAACTCAATCAATGAGTTTCATAAACAAACTCTTGGCTTTACATTGAAAGTTGCTATATTCCCTAAAGAATTGGATTTCATGTTACATACTTCATGGGGAATAATAAGCACATATTTTATAAACAAGAGAAGAAATTTACAAAGGTAATCTTCAGGTATGAAATTCACATGTTTTATATTTTATATTTAGGAAATGTTTGTCATCTTCAAAAAGGGGGAGACTGTTGGCTAAATGGACATCTGTAAATCCCTTTGTTTTGATAATGACAAACATTTCATTCTTGTTGATCTAACGTGCTACTTGAGTGTTGCAGGAATAAGGTGAATGACAAAGCACTAGGGAATCTATATGCTTGAATGATTGTAAATGTCATGAAATGTAATCAATTGTAAACTTGTACAAATATATAATGTACAAGTACTTAGACTTCATGTAAATCAAGCGTTAGATCTTCCCTAGCTAAACACCACATTTAGATAAGTCATCTCCTTCAATAGTGTCACATATGCACACTCATACACACACTTAATGTTTTTATTTGAAACATTGAAACAAAGTCTATCTCGGTCGACAAAATCCTCGACCGAGACATTCTCGGTCGACAAACTTCTCGACAGAGAAAGACCCAAGTAGCCGTTAGACACAGCTGACAAGGTAGTTGGCAGTTGGAGATAAATGTTGCAAAACACTTGATCCAGAGAGCCTGTCAGTCGACAAAACTTCGACCGAGTAGGTGTCTCGGTCGACCATTTCTCGACCGAGATGGACTCTGACAGCAACTACAGAATTAATTAACTAGTCGTTGTTAAAGCAACTAACTTATACCTAATGGCTAGTTAAGCACTTAGAAACCCCTAGAAAGTGTCTAGAACGTCGTTAAGCACTTGTAGGACATTTCTATAAATAGGACATGCCTTAGGACACCTAGACTCACTTGTTTTTACACTAGAGCAATATTTGAGCATACACTTACATTGAGCAATCTGTTTGTGAGCAATTGAGCATATTGACAACTGGCTACTTCTTCTCTCAGCTCAAATTTCGTGTCCTATAGGCTAGCATCTCCTATCTACAACAATCACAATTCCATACACATTGGTTAGGAGATCTACACGCTTGATCTAGGAAAATCAAGCCTTGTGCTTCAAAGGATAAGTTGTAATTTCCTTTTTCCTTTCTTGTTCACTATTATTGTTTGTACTCTCCTTGCTACTCCTAGGTTGGAGGCTGCGGAATGGAGAGGTTGGAGATCTTCTTGGTGAAGAAGGGGACCTTGATCTACTTCAAGAAGGCTGGTGCAACGGGAGGTTACTTCTAAAGAGGAAGGCTACTTCAAGGGGTAGCTTGGAGTTACTTCAAGAAGGATACCTCGGGTTGGTGCATCTACTTCAAGTGAAGGCTGTTCAAGGGGTGTAAGAAAGTATTGTATTTTGTGTAATTCCTTGTGAAGGTAATAAAATTGATACTTTCAAAATCCCGGTTGGGTAAGCAACCGGGTAGTGGACTGACAACCTTAGTATTTGCTAAGGTTGGAACCACTCTAAATCCCTTGTCTCCTTCTTGATTTCTCATTTGTGGTTATTTGAGTTAAATTATTGTTAAATTAATTTAAAACCCTATTCACCCCCCCTCTAGTGGTTTTTCAAACTGTGCCTTCTTCGTAGAGAGAGAAGAAAACTTTCTCCTAAGCACATCAACTACCACGTTCGCCTTACCAGGATGATACTCAATGGTAAAATTGTAATCATTGATCAACTCCATCCAGCAACGTTGTCGCATGTTCAGATCACTCTGTGAGAAGATGTACTTCAAGTTCTTATGATATGTAAAGATCTGACACACTTCCCCATGAAGATAGTGTCTCCAATTCTTTAACGCATGGACCACCGCTGCCATCTCCAAATCATGTGTCGGATACTTCTCCTCATGTTTCTTAAGTTGTCATGAAGCAAAAGAAACCATATGATCTTCCTGCATCAGCACACATCCCAGGCCTTTCTTGGAAGCATCCCAGAATACCACATAGCCTTTCCTAGGCTCTAACAACACCAACACTGGAGCACTAGTCAGCTTCTCCTTCAAACTTTGGAAATCTTACTTACAAGTTACAGCAATCATCCCAAGCAAAAGGTACACCCGTCCTGGTCAATTTTGTCTGGTAATGCGATAACGCTGAAGTTCCTTATAAACCTCCGGTAGTATCCTACTAAACCCAGAAAACTACAAACTTTGGTCAATGTCTTTGGTTGCTCCCATTCTACGACTGACTCCACCTTCTTAGGGTCCACTCTGACTCCTTTTGTAGATATTACATGACCCAAGAAAGTTACTTCTTCCAACCAGAACTCGCACTTACTGAACTTGGCATACAACTGATGTTGGTGAAGAAGAGTCAATGCTTGTTGAAGATGTTGTTCATGCTCTTGACTGACCTGACTATAGATCAAGATGTTGTCTATAAAAACTACAACAAACTGATCTAGAATTAGATAGAACACTCTATTCATCATATCCATGAAAGTAGCATGCACATTGGTTAGCCCAAATGGCATAACCACAAACTCAAAGTGACCATACCTCTTCCTAAAAGCTGACTTTGGTATGTCCTCATCCTTAATTCTTAACGGATGATATCCAGACCGTAGATCGATCTTTGAGAACACTGTAGCACCATGCAACTGATCAAACAGATCATCTATCTTTGGCAACAGGTACTTGTTCTTGATCGTAACTTTGTTCAACTGTCGGTAATCTATGCACAAACACATCGATCAATCCTTCTTCTTTATGAACAGGACTGGAGCACCCCACGGCGATGTGCTCAGTCAGATGAAACCTTTATCTAGCAACTCCTGTAACTGCTTCTTCAACTCTACCATCTCAGCTGGAACCATCATGTATAGTGTCTGAGCAACTGGTTGTGTTCCCGGAACCAGATTGATCTCAATGTCAATCTCTCGAGGTGGAGGGACACTGGGGAACTCATCGAGAAACACATCTGCAAACTCTCAGATAATAGGCACCTCCTCAAGGCTAGGACCTTTTGCCTTGGTATCCTCAACGTGAGCTAAGAACGCCTTACATCCTTTCCGCAGCAACTTTTCTGCCACCGTAGATGATACTAAAATGTCGGAAGAATATTCCTATCTCCCTAGAAGATCCATTTATCACTATCGTCATTAAACACTAATTGCTTGGAACCATAGTCCAACACAACCTTATACTTCTCTAAGATATCCATCCCAACGATTACATCGAATCCATGCATATCAAGTGGTATAAGATCCACATGTATCTTGTGTCCCAAAAAAGATAGAACACAGGAGGAACACACCTCTCGAAGCATCAAGGAAACATCAAGAGGGGTTTCTAACAACAAGCTGTCTTTCTTACAGCTAATAGGTAAAAGACAACTATCAAGCGTACTACGTGTGATAAAAGAGTGTGTAGACCCGGGTCAACCAAAACAGATATAAAGCAAGAAAAAGATAAATCAGAATGAAATAACACCATCTGACCTACCACCACTTGCGGGTTTACTATCACCTCCAGCTGACTCATAGCATAGATTCGAGACGTTTCTTGTTGCCCACAACCTTTGCTTCCTTGAGAAGACGATCCCACTTGCGACGCTTGACTGCATCCTCACCCTTTATTACCACTAGACTGCTATCTATCTGACCCCTATTGATTCTACCTCGGCTTCTGCGTCACTTCGACATCTTTTCTTGGGAAATTTGACCTCAAATGCCCAGTCTGTCCACATAGATAACATGACATGTCCCCTTACTACGACCTAGATGGCCCTGTCACTGCTACTGAAGTTGTGTCATAAGCTCTAGATGGAGAATACCCAGACCCTCTTCCTTTACTTGGTGACCACTACGATGGTGCACTAGAACCTTGCCTCACAAAAGGCGCAGAAAACCTCTGCTTCTTGTGGCTATCAAACCTCTATTTCGAGAACTGAGCAAGCCTTTTCTTAGTTATAGTCTCTCTCTTCTCTTAGACTGACCGTTCAATCCTTTGGACATACTCCACAAACATGGCGAACCGCTCTCGATTTTCCAAAGCAACAGCAGGTGTCGAAAGCTCGGCACTCAAACCACCTGATCCGCTCCTCATATGTCATCGCCATGTGAGGACAAAACTTCAATAGGTCCATAAACTTGGCTTCATACTTAGTGATGCTCTTCAATCCTTGGCACAGATGCTCAAACTGGTTGATCTTCTCATCCAGATATGTCTTCAGAAAGTATCGGCTGACGAACTCCCGCCGGAAGACGTCCCAACAGATCACCTCACTGGGTCGCTTCTCCTCTTCGATGCCCCACCAGTGGCCAGCACTACCTTTCAGAAGGTAGATAGCATGGTTGACTTTGTCTGCTTCGGGGATGTGGAGGATCTGGAAGGCCTTCTTGAGACCTGTCAACCATAGATCTGCATCCACTGTATCAGCTGTTCCAGCATAATCTGAAGCTCTAACTCGGTGAAGCTGCACAAAGGTCTTCCCAATACCTGATGTTTCACCATGGGGAGCATGTACTCTTGGAGGAGGCATTGGCAATCTTTCCACCATGTGATCCATCGTAGCCATTAATTGCCCCATAAGCTGCTGATAGGTAGAGTTTTCAAGAATGGCTGGGTCAAGTTGGGGGACCTCAGGAACCCGATCTTGATGTGCCTGCACTCTTGCTCCATCAACTGATGCAACATCACTGCTCTCGGAAGCATGTTCTTCATGGTTTCCAGACATCTTTAAGCTTTATCTTCCGCTGAGGGAAGAAGGTTGATGTAAGAAAATCTGGAAAACTCACACGAACAGATACAACCCTAGTCCTAGATCCATGTAGACTCAGCGAACCTAGAGCTCTGATACCAAAACTTGTCGCGAAACATCCCGTTATCACACAGACAGCAAAATGCCATGCAAAAATGTTCGGAAACATCATAAACCACATATTACCAAAAACACGGGTTAATTAAAATCGATTATGGAAAGTAGATAAACAAAGAAACTATTATATCTAGATCCTCATCCTTTAAGGAAACATGTTATATAAACATTTACAAGCCTTGATATTTGTCCACTACCTATAGGAAACAACTGTCCCGTCAGCATAAGAGCTCATCATCTGTTTATACATACATAACGGGCGACATCAGGCGAACATCAGGATATACAAAGTTGCATCATCTAAACATCATAAAACATCGTTGAAACACCACTGAGGACGTGAGAGTATAGGGATGACTCTAGGACTCTACTACAAAACAACCAAAATAACAGTATATCCATCTTTTCCCTCCTATTGTTCTTCTTGCTGCTCGGCCGCAACCTCACGACCACCACCACGTCTAGAACGATCACCTAAAAGGGTTGTAAACCAATGGGGTGAGACACACAGTCCCAGTGAGAAACATAACTCCCTGCCAAAACTATAAAACTTCAGGAAAAGAAGGTAAAGTAGATGACTGATATCAGTGGATCATAAGAGTAGCATCCTAAGCAGAACTTATTTTATAAACAATCTTACCAGATATCCAGGAGACATATAACCAAGTATTTCTTTATGGAACATGATTGAAAAGATAATATTTATAAGAACTTATCACAAAGCATAAGGATCGTACAAATGACTACAAGGTATAACTAGATCAGCTATATAAGTAAGGCCTCAATCAATGTTTCGTGTTTTGCCTTAATATATTCTATACGACTAGATTATGATTTATTATGCCCTGAGGAAGTCAGTCGTCCCACTCAAATCCAACATTCGGTTGCGAAGCCCAAAATCGGTGCCATACAAGGCAATTGGGAGAGTCGGACTCCATGACCTCACTTCTTTGTGGTTAGTGCACGAAAACCAAAGTAGGACTGTAGTCTCTTGCTTGAGTGGCCTCAACCACAGGGTCAGCTCCGCAGGCTACCCTTCTATAATACAGAGTCATGGGATTGTTCACCATACTCTATAATCATTGAGCCATGGGACTGATCACCATGCTCTTATACACATATTGAGTCCACAACCACAGTTGCACTCTAATCCTCCTATTTTTGGCTAGGAGAAACCTGGCATATTCAACAATATACGCTCCAGGTAATCCGGCAGGATAAACCTATTTCACCATCACCTATTACTGACGGTGATGGATCTATGGCCAGGGCAAACTACATGAAATGTTCCACTATAGTTAATTAGTATATTTTATGTGGAGTGTTGAGGCAACCAAGTTATAAAACATAACAACATTGAATTGCATTATTACCATGGGATCTCAATCCCTCATCACAAAATGTCACTGCCTCTCAAGGCTTACATCACCACCATGGGATAGAAATCCCTTACCTCAACATCACAGGATAACACCTCAACTAGGCACTCAGCCTTCATCACGTCAACATACCTTTTACATCATATGGTGATCCATGTTATCTTATCAACAAGGATTATCATCATTGAGTGTTATACAAAACACATACACATCATAGCTCTTACCTGGCTATGAATTCACTTTATTCACCTACATGGTTAGTATGCATATCAAGAGAGATAATGAAATCACCAAACATAGCTCTTTATGGTTATCATGTTATTAGGGTTGAAAATACATCATTGGAACAACATCCATGATCATAGCTACATGAAGCACAAAGCTATATCTGTAAACAAATTACATTATTGTTATCAGACCATGAGAATCCACTATGCCCTTATCTTATAAACATAAACATGTGTCTTATAATCTTATGTAGCTTCATCTTTAAATATCAAACATATCATAGTTCACAACCTATCATCGATATTGCATCATCAACATAGGTGCGGTTTCAGGATAACAGATCATCAACTTAGGTTTTTTGGGTGAAGCACAACCCTCACTGAAGGTACCATCTACCCTTACTATAGGTGTGGCATGTAGCGCCATCCCTCACCCAAAGAGATATTGGGCAAGGTAACATCCCTCACTAAAAGCCTAATGGCTAGGGCAGTTAGCCACACATACCGTCCCTCATCACATTATCATGTCATTCACACTTGTTCAAGGGTCACGAGAATACCAGAACCAATATCGTGCGACCTAATCCAAGGAGTGTATCATGCATAAGGACACACTCACCTATCTACCATGACCCTATCAGCCACTAGGGTTAGGATTACCTATTGGCCATCCTCGTCACTGTATCGTCTATGGCCATATCGGCCAAGGCCATGGCACCCAAGGTCATGTCAGCTAAGAGCAAACCCTAATGCCCAACAAGCTCTTCATGATGCCTAAGGGATCATACTGCCCGCCACCATTTAGCCCATGACACCCTATTGTCCAGCTAGGGTTTGGGTCCACATATCATCCAAGACTCAGCCCTTCAACTTGTATCGTCCAAAGGTACAATCCATGCTCAACACATGTATCAGCCTAGATCTTAACTCTAGAGCCATCCAAGCTATCAGGCACCTATTCATGATGAGCAACTGACCAAAAGGAGACATGTGATGGGCAAGGCAGATCAGTCAAAGGGTAACACACCTCCATATGGGGTATCGGCCAGGCACTAGACCCTGGTGTTGCCCCAATCTAGGCACACCTACACACTTCCAACACTCTAGGGTGGATGATATCGGGCAGCATGTGGGCATCACATGTTGGTCACCTACCATGGCGCCCAGGAGCCTATCGTCCAACCAAGGTAGGCACAACATATTGGTCAACACTAAGGCATCTATCTAGGGTTCATGACGCAAAACATATCAGGAAACAAGATTAACACAACCCAACTAAGCATATCGTCTAAGACAAACCCTAGATGAGAGGTATCGTGCAAAGCACCAAAAAGGGTATCGTTTAAGGGAACAAGAACCACTTCGGTTTGGTCATCATCAACCTCAAGATCACCATCATCAAACCCTAATAGATCAAGAAGAGTCGGCTCACCTCTCAACAACCAAGAGAGAGGGGTTTCACACAACCTCCATCACATATCGGGCAACACTCCATCCTCAACTAGATCATCAACAACCAAAGGCTCACCTATCAAATCCATGGTGAGAGAAGGGTGTTGTCCAAACAACTAGAGAATAGACTCACCTCTCAACAACCAAGTGAGAGGGGTTTTGCCTACACCACTAGAGCTCGAACTCACTTCTCAAAACCAAAGAGAGAAAGGGGTATTGCCTCAAAGGAAACCCTAATCCATAGGTTCATCCAACAAGGTCCAAGGTCATACAACTATCAACATCATAACCACTAAGTCCAACAAGATTAAAGTTACAAACTAGAGCAAGAAACATATCCAACAAGATGCATGGTCGATCAAGATGAAACATAAACATGCAACAAGAAAAGGAAGTAGTATAGCTAGGGTTAGGAGTAATGTAACCTGCCTCAAGCAAGCTCCTCAAGCTCCAAAGCACCAAGCACCAAGCTTTAAGCTCTTAGCTCCAAAACACCCCACCTTCGGCCACCACAAGAAGAGAAGCAAAGCTCCTAACCACCATGGCCGAAGAACAAGCAAGAAGGATAAGAAGGTGCTAAGGAGAGAGAGGAGATTCTTACCAAGGAAGCAAGACCCTTCAAAGGTTTGGCCACCACCTAGAGGAAGAATACGAAGGAGACTCCACCAAGGAGATCAGCCACCAAGCTTGATCTACCAAGGGAAGGTGTATCGACCACCAAAGGAGAAAGGAGAAACTAAAGGATCTAAAGAGCTAAGAAACTAAAGAAAGGGTTTTATATATACAAGAGGGTCTATGGGACACCCACCTTGGTGTTGCTCCACACGTGCATGTCCAAGGCACCACTTGTCCAAAGCCATTCCACCTTGCAAAATCACATGCTCTGGTCATGCCACCAACTAACAAAGGATTGGCCACTTGTCCAACGTATGGTAATACAACCAAGGCAAGGTCATGGTGGTCTCATGGGCGACACACCCCAGTCGACACACTCCTGGACGACACATCCCTCTGGGCGACACAGAGCTTCAAGTTCTCTATGCACGATACAAACCCTTATCAAGGCAAAGCAAAGCAAAGAAAGGCCCATCAAAGCTCATCAAGGCCCAAAACTACTCAAGCAACAAGCCCAACTCATCCTCTCAACCCTAGAGGATGCAAAGAGAGAGAAAACATCTCTCAAGGTGACAATCTTGCACATCAACCCTAAAACTTAGATAATTTGCAAGTTGCACCTCCAACTTCAACAAAGCACAAACGAACCCTAATCACAACCTTAGGTGATTAGTAAGCATCTAAACATAAGTTTTAGGCAAAGCAAATAGGGTAAACCCAAAATGAAGGTCAGGGTCCTTAAAGAAACCCCGGTTGAGATGAGATATATGTTTGATGGCGACATACACATGTCCAACATCGAGGAATAAGGAATATGTATGGCATACCAAGGATCTTAACATGGTTTAGTAGGTTATCTCCTTGGTAGCTATGTGCCCAAATAGCATGATAGGGCTAAGCATATACATGATGAGGTAAACAGTAATGACCCCGCCTCCCGGTAACCCCCAATTAAGGGAGACCAAGAGGTCATAGTTATTATCCCAATTTCCCGGATCAAAGGTTCGACAAATAATCAGTAATAATGATTCAATTCTACCACGGATATACTGAACGCTGGAATAAAATAAAACTTTGCATACCTTTTTCAAAAACTTGGATATCTAATCCTATCCACAACTGGAGTCTATTCTAACTAATCATCCTTGCACTTTATTTCTTATTTTCACAATATGCCACTTTACTGTTTGTCCTTTTCAATTTGTTCCTAAAATGCTGACAAACAAAATGTCATTTAGCATAAATGAATATGTTAGTAGTGGACTTGGATACTACCTCTCTCATATGGTAGATCCTTACCCCCATGGTCCTACCTCACAGGTAGCCATTACTTAGGGTTGTGGAGTCACATGGCCCTACGCAAAGGTAGCCCAATCTCTGACTCATGGTGACTTGATGGACCTACCCCATAGGTAGCCATGTACTAACTCATCCAATGACCTGATGGACCTACCCCATAGGAAGCCATGTACTAGGTCAATCTATCAAGCAACATAGGGGACTAGGATCTGAGCTAGTAGGCATATATCTTAGGTGATAGTCATATCCACATTATAGTGTGCATGAATTAAATTCATCCAATAGTTTAATTCAAGCCACCGATGAAAACTTTGGGAATCCTCAGAAAACTAGTTCGAGATATCCATAAGCGTAACCACATACCTGTGACTACAAATTTTGAGACAGAATCAATCAAGTAGACAAAACCCAACCAAGCATGCGAGTATGCACAGAAATCCTGAAATAAACATACAAATTTCCTTTTATCAAGATTTATCCAAACCCATCTTGCTTCTTAGGATTTCAATTCCAATTTTACGGTTTCCTTTGCAATTAGGGGTTTGCCTCCACTTTTAGTATTATAAACCCTAATTCAACAAAATACATAAAAAACTTAAATTTCTCATCTTAACACTCTTAACAGGCTTAGGATCATTATATTGTAACATATTTCCATAATTTGATTTAAATAAAGTTTTTCTCTTCTTTTACCTTAAATTAGGGTTTCTATATGTATTATCCTTCATACATAGATTAAAACCCTAAATTAGTCAATTTTGTCTGTAAAATGGATTGAAACTCTACTTTAACATTCAACAGGTTAATACTTCACAAATTAACCTATTAAACCTCAAAGATTCATCCTTTATACTCAATTAGGGCTTCTAATTAACTTTTAATACCTTTTCTATCAAATTAACATACTTTTTCAAAATGAGATAGAACTAGGTTACCAAACCATTTTTATCTTGTTTCTTCTATTTTCTTGATCAACTTTCATATATAAAGTTTGTTAATATGAGATTCCTAGCAATTTCTATGAATTTTGCAAGAAAAAGCACTTTTCTAGAATATTCGAGCTGAGAGAGCTATTTACCAAAAATCGATGGCCGCCCGATCAATAGTCTGGTGATCTGTCCTTCTAATCTGATGCCTCACGTCACGTGCGGCTAAGTTAAGTCGGCTCATCCTAGGATCATTGGATTGGCACACGGGACTACCGTGGATCGCTATCCAATGGTTGATGCCCGTCTTCCTCATTCTCTTCCTTGTGCGAGTCTATGGCGGCGCCGTGGCGGAGCTGTCGTCGGAGCGAGATCAATCTAGAGGCAGAGAGGGTGTCGGGGCTCGTGAGACACCCGGTTGGGATCGTTGTGATATGGAGAGTCGAGAGGGGGTCTTTTATAGGGCTATGAGGGGTCCCTTTTAGGGTTTCTCGATTGGCCGCTTCCCTCACCTTCGGGTGAATTGGGTGTTTCTTCTAGACACAATGAAAGCTCGCCAACATAGGTCAAGAAGGTTTGGGTTCCTCTCCCGGACTCAATGGGACTATTTCCAGGCTTGCACATGTCGTAGATCGCAAGAAAATCGAAGGGGAAACTTCCCCAGATTCATCCTGTAATATGAGTTCCTTTGGACTGGATGATGTGTGGCCCTCGTTGGATCAAGATCCAACGACCCCTATTACTTGCGCTCAAACAAAAGGAATATAAATTCCTTTATTCAGGATAATTCCATATGTTTTAGGATAATTTGATAAAATCATAACTCCTAATCCGTAGTTCCATTTTATCCCAAATTTTGAGGGAATCTCGTAAATGACTTAATCTTTCATCATGCCAAATTTGGGATTATTATCTAAATAAATCAGGTCCTTTTCTTTAGTTGCAAGTCATCACTTAATTATATACATTTTTCACATATTTTCTTTTTCCCTTGACATTAAATTATCATCTTGGATTCCTTAGACCTCAAGGAACTCTAAAGGCATGAAATCCCATCTTGGGAAATCTTCCTTTGCCTTTTCCTCTTATCTTTTATCCCTTTTCTTATTTATCCCTTTATTCAAATAAATCCCTTTTCCTTTTCTTTTCTTTTGATTTCAATTGGGCTTAATAGCCAATAAAGCCCACTAAGAAAACAAACAAGGCTATTATGAACGAAAATCATTCATTTCAGACAAATAAATCAACCATTGATTCCATTTATCATTAATAGGAGATTTACAAATCTCATTACATGGTTTAGAAAAATGAGGTTATAACATCCTCTCCTCCTTATAGGAATTTTGCCCTCAAAATTCCATCAAACATTCAAATAAGCAGGATAAGACTTCCTCATGTCCATCATGGCTCTGATGTGGCTTTACCCTCTTCATGGTGCTTCCCAAGAACCTTCATCATCTCATATTCTTATATGTGAGTTCGTTCTCACCTTGGTATCTCATACCCTTGCAGGTGACTCAGGACATTTCAGCTTCTCTCAAAGCTAAATAGGTTCATGGATTAGCACATGGTTTAGGTTCCTCACATAGTGCACTAGATCGGACTTGTAGAACACATCATACATTACGTTATCCTGAGTAGTAAGACTAAACATAACCATCTCCACTAATCCATCTCAAATGGACCCATGCAGCCGGGACTCAACTTTCTTAGCTATAACTTAGAGGGGTCAGATTTCATATCACATTTCTCCCACAGTGAATTGCATGTCAGTCAGCTTTGCATGTCATCTCTGGCTCTCTTTCAGTAATTGCATGATTAAAGTGAGTTCATTTGCACACCCTATGGTCTCTCTGACCTTCGCAAGGTCTTTCCACCGACATCATCTTTATGAAGAGGTGACCAACACAGCCTCCCTTGTAGAGCTTCTTACATCCCGATAAAGGCTATGGTGGTTAACATAACACTTTTCATAGGACAAAACTGTCTCCATGTATCCCCCTGATTGAGCACACATGTTCTCATCAGACCCTCTAGTTTGGATCATACTAACCATTAGTTAGGGGTGATAAACTATACTAACATCGAGTTCTTCATGTACCTACTTCCACTGCATGGAAGTAAACCTTTAGGTCACACTCAAGAACTTTTGAACTCGCATCATGGTGTAGTTGAACCATCTCTGTCTCTTACATGTAGTGCAACTAGATCTATCCCTTGATAGTACTCTCTCTTTTCTCTTAGATCATGTCATCTAGGTAAGGCGATCTACCATAACCCATATTGCATCTTGACCTTCCTTGGTCCAGGTGACTTACCACAACATCCATAGTGATGAACTCCCATTCCATCTCGGGGACTCTTTATCCTCTATATCAATTCACTAGGATACTGGAGTTCATCCTTCACCTCCTGGCAGGCATGGAGACAAGCCACATGCAACTTCATCTTAGGTATCCAAAGTACTACCGCAACATACTATCTTAGTAGCACCATGGTGTATGATGAACTGAAAATTATGATCTCCTGAATGTCATGATTCCTCAAGGTTCATTCCTCAAAAACCCAAAAACACTCTAGTCGTGGGTTTCATCACCTTCTTTTCGATAGAAGTGCATCTGAGGTTCTACAACCATCATTCCATCATGACAAGCCCTATGCTAGATAATTAGGCAACCACTAACTCGATCAACAGATCTCGTTACATCTGAGTATTACCCAAACATATCTCACAAACTTAGGGTTCACCTAACAACCTCTTCTAGCCTCCAACTAAACTAGGTAGTTGCATCTCAACCAGAGCATCCATTACCACCTCACATCCTCATGTATGAGGTAATGTTGAAGACATACACCTCCATGTACTCCACTTATTATCTCATCTCAAACTCTAAGTCTATCTTCATCAAGAAAACTCTGAGATCATCCTCTTAGTTTTCGAACTCAACCTTGTATAACTCGCACATTCCACATAGCTCATGATAAAAACATCCTCGTATGATGACTGCCTTAGTTCTCTTGGTGTTTGTACAACATCCACACATCGTACACTCCACAAGGGTACGTTATTATCTCCATCCTCATGCATCATAGCAATGTTTCCTCTCACATTATCTTTTTCCTTGGTGTATGCTATGCATACTGTTCTATCTCTCACTCCCATAACAAGAGGAAATAAGCATTTGGTTGTAGTTCAAATACAAAGTTCTTCCTATTCCAAGAGTAGAGATGGTACATCCCACATTTCTAGTACACCTAGAAATCTAAACTGAAACGTGTGTTACATGCATCTACATCATGAACATCTCAATATCCAAGTTACTTCCATGAAAAACTGGTCTCGAACCCACTTGGGTCATCATACAATCTTTAGTCATCTCCTCTAGGTCTGTAGGGTGCCGACACTTTTGGGGTCATCCCTCTTCCCTTATGCATTAGAGAGTGCCCTCTTCATTTGCCCTTTGGGTCCCATGAGTTCCTGAAGGTGATCAATCTCTTAACCCATGGCCCTCAGACAATGACAACTATTACCTCCCGACCCTATGGTCATGTGCAACTAGGGAATTAGGCAACTCCTACTCCCATCGGTTTTATCCCTACTTGACCCTAGGATAGACTCTGGATTCTATCATAGTACGTATCCAACTTGAAACCTTACCCAAGTCTCCATCATCTCTCTCGGCATTCGTGGTCTAACTTACATCCTTTCATAGGGGTCATGGAGACCTATCTACCTCGGTCAGACCCTATATTGGTTATCTCCATGGTAACACATCCACATGTACTCAGAGATGATCATCTATGGGTCTACAAGTTCACTCCTATACTATGTATGATTCTATGAGACCTCTTAGGTTTTCCTCAAACCCAACAAAAGTTGATTCATACCCTACAAAAGGGTCCTCTCCCAAGATGGGAGGAAACTATCTCTTGATAGGAACAAAGGTCACAAATGTCCTTATGTCTAGGGTTTACCTTCACATGAGCATGCTTAACCCAAGAAAGCTACAAAGGCTTGTAGCTTACCAAAGACCACTTACTAAACCATGCTCGGTCTCTCTGATAAGTCATACTTGTCCTCATTCCTCAACATTGGACCAACATCATATGTCACCAATCTATGAGAGGTTCTTCAAACATACACCTTAATCCAAGGGGTTTCCCATTCCTCTAAACATGAGGAGTGCCATGCTCAATCTATGGAACCTCAACTCTCATTATGAGCATCAGGTGCACCAAGAACTACTACTTCCCCTCTTAGGTCTAGGGACCCTAGGTTCACCCCTTTATGCGACATTTGTCCAACTTCATGCTCAACCTTTTAACCACGTACCAAACATGTACATGGTATAACATACACATCATGTCACCATTCTACTTGAACAACACCTCAGAGTGGAGTCCTCCTCAAGGACAACTGACTACGTATAAGGCCTCACAACTCATTACTATACCTTTCCAGGGTCTAAGGAACTCTTCTTCCTAACCCTGAAAGGGTAAACACCTATACCATAGGCACATAGGTACCAACAACCTTATCCTTTCTCTAGGGTTTGGTTCCTCTAAAGGCAACCAAGATACCATTAGCCTCTAGGGATTGTGCATAAGGCAACCGCAACCATCCTCTTAGGTCACATCATCCTCGACTTCTCATGGTTTCTCCTAGCTCAGAGTCTAAACTTCCAACCTTCTAGCTCGGGCCCTACTCTCTCTCTCTCTCTCTCGAGCTTAGCCCTACAAAAACCTTACCACTAGAGGTCCTCTCTCAAAGGTGGATCAAGCTCACAAGCATACACCTACATGAGTGAAACCTACATTTTCTTGAGATTATATATGCCTCTTTATTCTTAGCTCATAATCTATCCAACATGCCCTTCTAGCCTGGGCTTCAAACTACTTCCAGCACTACTGAAGTACTCAAGGTGCATACTATGCCATGCTCATATCAACCCCTAGATGCACGACCCCTTTCCAGGTTGGGTCGCCCAAACGACACTAAGCCAACCAACCTCACATAGCTCATACTTCTCATAGGTATCCAAAACCAATAGCATGTCAACTCACACACATGGTCGACCATTACATCTAACTCATCATGACATCTCTCTCTAACCACCACTTAGGGTTAGGATTAGCATCATCCTCATAAGATGTGTCAGGTTTCTACCTTTAGTGGAGGTTTCTTCCTCCGAGACCAACTCTCGACTTCATCCTCCTGACAAGATGGTCTAACCTTAGGTCTCTCCTGATGGTATGACAACACATGTCATACGACCTAAGCATGCAACTATTCTTTAGTTTACACTTAAACTATTAAGCTTATGTCCATGACATCTTATTTACATGCTTTTAATTAATTTGGTGGAGGATTCCTTAACCTTATTATACATACCCTGACCTCAAGAGGGTGAGGAAGAGAGATAAAAACCCTAAACCTTAGAATCCTTAATAGAATTAGGGTTTAGAAGGGATGAACAAGATGAGAGAGTCCTACAGGTATCTTATTTCGAGTCAGATCCTAAGACATTGGCCAGGAAGTCACACAGATCCGGGAGTCCTCATAATCTGACTAGCAGTGAGGAGGAAAATATTGCCATCCCCCGAACGTGATCCTTTTCTAGACACATTTGTATTTTGGAAAATCCTCTAATAAATCCCTTGGGTTCTACAGAGTTTGTAAAATTTAATAATTATTAAGGATTAGATGAGGAACCAAGGCTCTGATATCAAATGTAATGACCCCACCTCCTGGTAACCCCCAATTAAGGGAGACCAAAAGTTGAGAGCCATAACCCCTCTAGTAGGTGGGGCCCACATGGGCATGTGGCATGCTAGTCTCGAGCCATGTGGTCTAGGCATGTAGGAAAGGGTTTTCCATGGTAGACGTAGCCACCCATGCACTGGTATTCCGTGATCGAGAGTTGGGTGACCATGGGCCATTGTGGGTCTGCACTAAAATGGGGTTAGATTATGAGGCCATATAGTTGAACCTTGACGAGGACGTCAAGAGTCTAAGTGGGGGAGATTGTAACGTCCCAGGATTTGAGGCCTCAGATAACATGATCTTAAAAGGAATGATTGGACTACCCATATCACTAAGGTGCACCTCCTTTTCTGGGAGCCCATCACTAAGAACTCCATAGTTAAGCGTGCTCAGCTTGGAGTAGTATTGGGATGGGTGACCTGTCAGGAAGTTGATCCTGGCATGCACATGATGAGGACAAAGTGTGTCGTTAAGGCTAGTGGTGGTCTGTGGGGACAGTCATCATTTATGAAACTCTACTAGATCCTTGGGCAGTGGTCCCGGGTGTTACATAAACCTTGGAAGTAAGGATGTTTGTGACCTTTGTTACTATCAAGAGATAGTTTTCTCCCATCCTAGGAAGGAACCCTTTATGTAGGGTGAGCACCAACTTTTGATTAGGTTTGAGGTAACCTAAAGAGGTCACTTATAAGAGTTTGATGAGCTAAGTAAAGAGCACATAGTATGACCATGAATCTATAGACCCATGTGTGACCATCTCTAAGGGGTAGGAAGATATGTTTCCATGCAGGTAACCTATATCGGGCCAGACCAAGGTAGGTGGGTTGCCATGATTCCTTTGAGGGATGCAAAGTTAGCCCTGTATGACCAAAGAGAGGATGGAGGTTCGGGTGAGGATTCAAAGATGATATGTGCTTGAGTATCAATACAGAAACGAAGAGCTACAGTAGGATCCTAAGTCAACACTAAGGTCGAATAGGGATAAGACCAATGGGAGTAGGAGTTGTCTATTCCCTAAAAGAAGAAGACCATTAGGTCAGGAGGTAACAACTACCTTTGCCCAAGGACCATGGGTTATGAGGTTGGCCACCTTCATGAGTTCTTGGGGCCTAAGGGGTAAATGTGAGAGGCACTCCCTAGATGCATAAGGTTCAAATTACCCCAAAAGTGTTGCCACCCTAGAGACCTTGAGGTAATGACTAAGGATTGTACATAATAGATATGTTAAGATCCATAGGTGTTGGGTACAGTCTTCTCAGGGGTGTAGACCCATAATGGAGGTGTTCAAGATGAGGAGTCATGTGATGAATGTTTCAACTTAGATTGGAAAGTGTGATGCACCATCTCTACTCTTAGAATGAGATGAACTCTATATTTAGACTACAACCAAATGCTTATTTCATCTTATTATGGGTGTGAGAGACAGGTCAAAACACATGCCATATACTAAGGATAGAGGAGATATGAGTTGAAACCCTTCTATGATGTTTGAGGATGGAAGATGTACCACACCTTTTGAAAGTACGTGGACATATGGTTTGAACACATGAAGAGAACAAGGTAATATGAAGACGTACCTCCCTAGAAGTAGTTGGAATCTATGAGTCATAAGTTTGGGTTTGATAACCAAGATGACGAGCTCAAAGGTTTCTTGACTCATTTAGACCTAAACCTGAGATGAGGATGTTGAGTGAAGTATATAAGGGTTTATGACTTCACTATCACCTAGCATGTAAGGATGCTTAGGTGGTAACAAGATGTTCTCAACATAATACAACTCAGGTGTACATCTTTCATGCATAGCCAGTAGAGAGACTGGAAAAGGTTGTTAGGTAAACTCTACGATCGTTAGAAGATGAGACCTATGTGGATAACACTCAGATATAATCTGATCCATTGGTCAAATTAGTGGTTACTCAGATAGCCAACCCAGAGCCTGATGAGATGAAAGGATAGTTGTGAGAACCTTAGATACTTTTCTCAGGAGAAGAAGGTGGTGAAATCCACTACTATAGTGTTTCAGGGTTTCTGAGGAGTCACCCTTGGGGAATCATGTCATGCCAGAAGCTCATGATTTTAAGTACACCATACACCATGGTACTACCAGGATGGTTAAGGTTTATATGTGGTCCTTGAGGACCTAGGATTGAAAAGGATATAGTGTTGCATGTGCCCAGTTGCCATACATGCCAGAGAGTCAAGGCCGAACACCAGTAACCCACTGAGTTGCTACAGATAATGAAGAGTCCTTGTTAGGGAATGGGAGTATATCACCATGGATAGTGTGGTGGGTCTCCCCTGGACCAAGAGAGGTCATGATGCAATATGGGTTATGGTAGACTGCCTTACGAAGTTGACCTAATCCCTTGCTTAAGAGAGAGTGTTGTCTATGTGACAAATTTGGTTGAACTATATATATATATATATATATATATATATATATATATATATATATATATATATATATATATATACATGTATATATATACAAGAGAGAGATAGTTCAGCTACACCAAGATCTGAGTTCAATATCTTGAGCATGACTTCAAGTTCACTTCCATGTGGTTGAAGTATGTGTAAGAAGAAATTGATTCTATATTGAAGAGGAATACAACATATCACCCCTGAATGGTGTACAATCAAGAGAGTATGAGCCAGATTCTAGAAGGTCTGATGAGAGCGTGTGTGCTCATTCAGGGTGATATATGGGAGTAGTTCCTGCCCTAACGGATTTTGCTTGTTATGATAGCCACCATAGCCAGTATCGGGATGTATGAACCTTTGTAAAGGAGGATGTGTCAGTCACCACTTCACATGGATGATGTCGGTGAGAGGAACTTGTGAAGGTTAGAGAGACTATAGTGTGTGTAGATGAAGACACTTTGATCGAGAAATTGTTGAGAAAGCCTAGGATCGACAAGAGTCATGAGTCGATGCCAAGTAGATTGACATGCAGTTCACTATGCATAAACATGTGATATGAAAATCTGACCCCTCTAAGCTATAGCTGAGAAAGCTAAGTACCTGGTACATGGGTCCATTTGAGATGGATTGGTGGAGTTTCTTATGTTTATCCATAGCCCCTCAGGATAATATGATGTATGATGTGTTCCATGTGTCCGGTCTAGAGAACAATGTGAGGTACTCAAGCCATGTGTTGATCATTGAACCTATTAAACTCCAAAGGAGGCTAACTTACCCTAAGTCACCTATGAGGGTACGAGATACCGAGGTGAGAGAGAGCTTAGGAGTAAAGAATAGAAGATGATAAAGGTTATTTGGAAGCACCAAGGAGAGGATTAAGCCACATGGGAGCCAATGATGGACATGGAAAAGTATGATCCTGATTGTTTGTATGTTTGCTAGAATTTTGAGGGAAAAATTCTTATAAGAGGGGAAGGATGTTACAACCCTAATTTCTTGGGTTCATATAGTGGAAAATGCAATTTTCCTAATAAATGTATGATTATGTGAATTGTATGAATTATATGTATTGAATGGATTGTCTTTGCAATATTTCCTTTGAGCATGGGTTTTCGTGGATCCTTTGGTAATAGTGGGTCCAAGATGTTAAAAGAGGAAGAAAAGTTAAAAGATAACAAATAATGCATAAATAATAATGGAAATTAAAACATAGGTGAAAATATAAGAAATAAGTGGAGAGATGTGTGTTTGATCATAATAGATGATATTTCAAACCCCACATGGATTCTTGAGATACAAGGAATCAAAATAAAAAAATAAGAAAGTAAGAGAAAGGAAATATGAATGAAATATATATAATTAAGAAATAAATTGCATATAAAGAAAAGGCTCGTTTTATTTTTAATTATGACCCCAAACTTGGCAGCCAATAGATTAAGTCATTATTAAGTTTCCCTCAAAATTTGGGATTGAAAGGAGCCATGGTTTGAGAGTTGTGAATTTTACAAAATTCCCTAAAGTGAGAGGAATGCTAATAAATGTCATGATTTTTTAGATATTAATTTACTTTTTTAGTTTCGGGCGCATGTGACGTGATGTGTTGGATCTTAATACAATGACAGTCATGTAATATCCAGTTCTAGACGAACTGGGAAATAAGCCATTGAAGGACGATTCTTCCAACTCAATTTTCTCGCATTTTACTCCATGTGCGAATGAGGAAAGTCTATAGTTAAGATTGAGAGAAGATTCCAAACACCCTATACCTAGGTTTTTTGCACTTTGGAAGTTTCTCGAAGAAACCCCCAAATTTCCTAGACTGAAGGGCGACAACGAGGGTTAGAAACCCTAGAACCAGTGCATGAAACCTATATATAAGGGGACCCTTGGCTTCACCCTAACCCTATGATCCTAAACGGCCACTTGTCGTGTTCTCTCATGCCTCTGGTTTGAGTATCAGAGCTGCTCCGGTGAGCTCGAGGCTGTAGTGCCACCGTGAGGCCTACTGTAGAAGCGAGTGGGAAAGAACATCAGCGACCGCCCGCTCCTAGTCCGCGGTAGACTCGCGAAGAAGACCGACGGCCTGGGATTGCTCCATGCCTTGGGCAAATGTGAGTGGGAACAAGCGATGATAGCTACACGACCCTGCTTGGTCAATGGAGACTCGAGGTCCAACGGCCGCCAGATTTCCAAAAACTAAAGGTAATTCACCTCTCTAGTCAGAAAATCTAGATCTTAGTTAATTCATTAAAAATCAATCCTTTGACCAAAAAATAAAAGTAGATAGTGCTTTTTGATCAATAAAATATGTAGAATCTAATAAAAATGGAATTGAAGCTTGATATCGTTTGTAATTCAAAATGTATATGAAGTTACCATTTTTAATACATTAGATTATGATAAAACCCTAAGTTGATGAGAAAATCAGATGTAATGATTCTTTTAGGTTATTTTGAGTAATATTAACCTATTGAGAATAAAATATAAGTTGAATCTAAAAAAGATGATATTGTGCTTGTTTTAGTGTTTTATACACATGTTTATGTCTTAATGGATTAGAAACCCTACTTTAGGAAAATATGGGTTTTAATGGTTGTAATCCGAAATTATAAATATACAACACATATATAATGATCTAGAACTTGGTTTGAGATTAAAGAACCCTTAATGAGGATAATGGGAATAATTAGGGTTTTGTAAACAAGAAACCTATTTTAGAGTTGTTAGCCTAAAAAGGAGGTCAATTTTGATAAAGCAACCTACGAAACCCTAATGAACCCTAAGGGGCTTGGAAGCCTTACAAAGTATCCTCATGTCATTAGGAAGGTTTTTTGACATTAGCTAATCAATATGTTTCAAGAATTAAGGGTTTCTTGCATTAGGTTCTTGCTTGGATACCTTGTGGATTTTGGATTCTCTGCTCTAGAATAGGTATGTGGTTACGTCTATGGTTAAATCGCTTTAGTTTCATGGTGATTCCTGAGATTTTATCAGTTGCTTGGAAATAATTGCTTGATTGTCTTTTATTTCATGCAACTATAAAGTGACTATGACTATCACCATAATTAAATGCACATGTCTAGTTCAGATCTTGGTCCTCCTCTATAGCTCTGATGATGATGAGATAGATGACATAGTACATGGTCTACCCATGAGGTAGGATCATCAGGTTATCATGAGTCGACGTGTTGGTCTACCCTTAGGTAGGACCATACGACTCCACGACCCTATGTATTGATCTACCTGTAAAATAGGATCATGGGGGTTAGTTGAGATTTATCATATGAGAGGTAGTATCCATGTCCACTGCACGGACAACATAGAGGCTAGGGTATGTAAGGATTGAGTAGTCATGTTTAAGATGTAATGTTTGTTTTGTTAAATCATAATTGCTTGCAATGTGTTGTTACAATTAAATGCAAGATTATTGGTTCCCCCACATTCTAGTATAATTTGTTATATTGATCGCCATTTTGTTTACCAGTGTTTTAGGTAATATCTAAAATTGGACCAACAGTAAAGTGGCACTTGTGAAGATTAAAGTTAAAATAATAAAGGAGGATTTAGGTAGATAGAATCTGACTTCAGGTAGAAGTCCCAGTTACCTAATTTTGAAGGTATGTTAAAAGAAAAATTTTATTCCAGTTTTCAGTTTGGTCTTTAGTAGAATTTATTAATTATTTTTATTATTTGCAAAACCACTGATCCTATTTTGGGATAACTCCTCTGACTTCTTGGTCTCTCTTAATTGGGGGTTATCGGGAAGTTGGGTCGTTACACAATCTCTCTGCAAAATTTTCACAAGCAAGAAATGACAAATGCAATGTAAAGGGTGATTATTTCTTAATGGGATCAGTAGTGACTAAGTACATGCATTCGATCTCTCTCCTCTCCAGCTATCACAAACCAATCATGAAAAGATCACAAAGCATATGAACTTCAAATATAGTGCATAAAACACACAAGCTATCCATATTTCTTTCATGTAGTTCTGGGTGGACCATTTCATGATGGAGTTAATCAAGGATGACTAGGAGTGTTTTTTCACCTTCATGCTTTCAACCTTATGTTTCAAATCACAATAAATGACCGGCGTGGCTGCGAAAAAGGGCAAAATGAGCTAGGTTTGATGTTTCCTAGCTCAATGGGTATAAAAATGGAAGAAAGGGTTGCAGTAAGATTTTGGAGGGTTATTACATAGAGAACTCATCTTTTCTTTTCTTAGATACTCTTAAAAGGGAGCACCTTTTATTTTCATTTTGCATTTTTTTAGTTTTCTTTTTCTTTACCCTTGGAGTAGATAGGGAATATGGGGATGAGAGTGAAGTGGTGAGATGTAGATGTGGCCACCCCTAACTTTTGGAGGTGGTCGCGACTGATATGTGCACTTTGTCATCCTTTCATGAGGTAGAGGGGTAATAAGATGGTGAGTGAAGAGTTGGTTCAAAGAGGGGTCATTGGCCTGATTCTCAACATAAGGTATCCTGCATGAAAATTAATTCAACATTTCATCCAATAATGTCACACCACATGAATGAACAACCTGAAATTGATACTTCAATCAAGTGATTTCATAGGCATTAAGCACTCATAGCTTGCTCAAATCACAATTTGACCAAATACTTCACAAACACAAGAGAGGTGATGCACATGTAAAGAGTCAAGAATTGATACCATTTAGTAATAAAAAATTATAATTCACTTGCATTTGTCAAAGGCCATCATTTTTAATCCAAAAAGTAGAGATTGGGTTGAAACACACTTTTAGACAAGAAATATCAAATTTGGGAACAATTAGCCAAAATGGTGCCATGTTTCCTTCAATCACATCAAAGCCTATATTATTGAACTTAGAGCAGAAAACAAGCAAATCCTAGCTAAATCTTGCAAAAATTACCAAAAATCTACATGATATGCAATGCATGGAAAATAGAGAATTTTTTTTGAAAATTACACAAAAATGAAACAAAGCAAAATACATGACATGTAGGTATGAAAGCAGGTAAAATCTAAACTAGATAACAAAAACAAAGAAAAAGTAATTAGATGGGATAGCTAATCAACAAAACAAGCTGAGAACTGAGGGCTTACCACCATACCACCCCGAACTTTTGAATCATGCTATCCTCACCATGAAACTAAAGCTTAGGAATAATAGGGTAGAAGTCATGGCTATGGTGGTGGTGGTCCTCCCTGTGGAGGGGGGTGCTGGTAGTAATGGCCCCAATAGTCTTCATGTGAAGGTGAGTATGTCTCCTGGTAGCCAGACAATGATCCCCAGAAATCCTCCCCCCCATTGGGGGTTCCTCTGTGCCTGTGCATACTGGTAGTGATACATGTGGTTAATCTAATGATGCATCTGTTGCCGATCTAACCACATGGACTGCCATTTCTACTGAATTGCCTCCAACTGTGCATGAATGGATGACATGTCATATGCATTTGTTGCAGGTGGATGTGCATCAAAATCCTCCCCTCTGTCATGTGCGGCGTGGTTGGTCAAAAATGTGTTACTACTCTGGCACATTTATGTCTCTTCCTTCTTCTTGTAATTCCACATTTGTGTACTAAACCCCTCTCTTGGGTGCTCCTCCTCATACTTTGCTATCACCTTAGAAAAATTTTATGTTGGCCCCACATCCATGAGTAGGGGGTGGCATGGTATGGAAGCTCCAAGGTGACTCCAGGGTACTCATGGTTTATGGCGTGAGACGTCCTCCTCTCTCCTCCAAGGTTCAAGGGTGTGGAATGAAGGGGATTATGGGTAGGAACTAGTGTAAACTAGTGTTTTGGTGGTGGAGTTGGTGAAATGGAGTGGAATGGAGGTGGAAAAGGAGTGGAATGGGTAAGGGGTGAAAATGGAGTGGTAGGAGTGAGCTAGGTGTGGCCAAACTCGTGTTAGAGCTGCCACCTAGGTATATGTAGCTGTGGAGGAAGCACTAAGTCAAGTAGGGGTAAAGTGGGGAATGTATTGGAAAAAGTAGTTGGGTTTTGTGAGTAGCACGGTCATGGTGGATCACCACGGCCGTGGTCGGTAGGGGTGAGCACAGTCATTGTGGGGTAAAACAGGTTGTGTCAATAAAAATGTCAAAATCATATGTTGGTGTTCAATTCTATACTGAGGATGGCACGACCGTGGTGGTTGCCACGGCCATGGAGTAAGGGTAGCATGGACATGGTGGCTCAAAATGTTGAGGTCGTTCTCTGCTCCATGGTCATTATGCCTCTGTTGTAGCACGGTCGTGCTGAGTAGAACAACCATTCTGGGTCAGTTCACCACGACCGTTCTGGGTGGCACTATCATGGTGATTCTAGCTTCACTTGAAGATGACTCTATTGATTTGTGAGTAACCTAGCACAACCATTCTATGGTCACCACGGTTGTGCTGGGTTTTGGATCAACACTTTGAGTTTGTTCTTTGGATTTTCTTGGACATCTTTACTTCAATGGATATTTGGCCACTAGGGCTAGATTGAGGGATCATCAAGATTCACTTTGGGTCTCTCTAAGGGTGCAGGAACCCTAGGGTCACTCCTCTCTCTCTCTTCCATCAAGTGTGGTCGAAATGGCTAAAAAACATGAAAATAATGTCCATAAGTGCATTTTACACAAATATGCATATTGAGGGAAATAACATGTAATTTAATAGGCATAGAAGTGATTGAAATGCAAAATGACACAAGATGAAGCCCTAAAATAGGGATAAATCAATGAGCCCTAACAGAATAGATGCTCTCCTACTACATCTAGTGAATATGCTTTTATCATATTTCACAATATATAAGATATGCATATCTCCATTAGTCCAATGACCAAAAGAGTCTGGATAACCATCATATGGATTCTAGAAATGGATTTCTCATTTATTCTCTCTAGATGATGATGCTATAGGTGTTCGATGTTTGAGTTATTAGGTCATTTAGTATACGTGTCATACACATTTGTCTTTACAACTACAAGTGTAATTTGTGAGACATAGGGAATTGCCATAAAAGATCATATTTTTGAAAATGAAACATAGTTTTCTTGTCACACAAGATACGTGATGTTTCCATCAAAGGTAAGTACATCATAGAATTCACTAATTCTATTATGTGTCCATGAATGACAACTTCCAATTGTAGTGGCAGCAACTCTTACTCCTACAGGTCTAGGTTATCTCTTATTGGGTCTCGAAGTAGAGATCTCTATCTCTTACTTCTTACTTTGTTCCTTTAAGTGAAGAGGCATATTCCTTTTGCAGTTTCCCCTTTCTATATATTGAGCTTAGACGACTTAGACTTCAGCTTAGCCTCAGAACACTTCTTGGCCTTGCCTTTGCCCTTGGACTCACTTCCACTTATCACCATCACATATTTAGCCTTCTTCATTCTGACTTTGGCATCAACATGCCAAGCATTTGATAAATTGACTATATGATTCACGCAAAAAATTGTAGAATCATATCTATGGTCAACTCTCAACCTAAGAGAAATTTGTGGCACTCCACATGCCCAGTCATATTCAGTACATGGGGATCTATTGGACCTCCCTTTGTCTGTTTGCATTCAAATAACACTTTGGAAACATCATACCTTTCATGCTTTATATGATTCTTAAGATGTGTTACTATCTTAATAATGTACATGTTTTCATTATGTTCATGCAACTCATAGTTCATATAGCAAAGCATAAGGTACTTAATGTATATGGCATCATTGACATGCTTCTAGTAAGTATCAATTTAGCCTTATGCGCATTTGGAGTGGGTTCCTCTGGCTTTGGTCTTTTAAGGATGTAGAGCTTTCACTTATAATTGAGAACACTTCTCAAAGCCCTTAACCAGATGTGGAAGTCAACCCCATTTGGTTTTGTCCTTCTTAAGGATTGGTCGCAATAAGAATGTGTTTGTGTTTGATATTTGATTCTATAAAGAAATATTGCAACTTTTCAAAACATTTTTCACTTTTTTGATATGATACATTAATGATATTAATTAGGCCTTTAATTAATAATCATTCCCACTATTTTGTTCAAATTGATAACCCTCATGTATCAATTTGGAAGATTGCAGCATACAATCTACTAGTGAGCCAAGATAAAAAACAATTGAATTATTACCTGACCAACGCCAATGTCCATAACCAATTATTAAGGTAGGAAACATTTTCCAATTGCATCATATATAATTTTTTGATAGATGATATGTGCAACTCTTTTCCATAGTCATATTCATGCCTCTGGTGCGTAATCCCATTAAGAATCACCATTTAAACCTATCTCTAAATCCAACACAATATAATAATGCACCCTGCTTGGCAAGCGCTCATTGTTATCATCACATTTCTATGAGATAGACGACGCACCACCCTTGGGGTACCAATGCTTAGTCGATCAAGCTTTTCATATGTGTTTCTAATGGAAAGCATCTAAGACTTAGTATTGTAAATACATATGCATATCTGATCACCACTTACATAATACATATCATATACATGCTATAACCACAAATGAGAACATGCAATAAACAAAACACACAAGTGATGGTTATTTCCATACTACTATAATTCCTTGGAGCAACAAGGAATTACTACGGCCTATGGTTCACATCATATGTAATATGTTGTTGGTGAACATCTTTGCTCGCACCAATCTAGGTCGATTGGTTCAACTCTTGAACTGGTCGATTTGCCTCTGGGTTTCTAGTTTGGTTTCCTAAAGTGGTCATCTAAATATTAGGTCCAAGTGGTGTCTGGACACCTTAAAGTGATTGATTAGGCTACTAGTCGATCGATCGTCCTCCTGTTGTCTAGACTCATCAGTCCTACAGTCGATCAGGTCATCTGAGGAGCCGATAGGGGTTTGCCTTTGTGTATAACTTCTTCTCACGATGATACATAAATTAAAACAATCCTATTTCTTATTATACTATAAAAGGGAAACCTCAAGTTACATTCGAGGGTAAATATGAAGAAGAATATTAATTTACATTTATTAAGAAGAGAGAGGCTTAGTACACAGACCGAGTAACAACAGGAATAAATAGACACAACCATGCACACAAAAATCTTGGTTTATTGGACATAACCATGCTTCCCATCCACCCTCAAAAGTGATTATAAGGCAATGTGTGTGAATTGCATATATATATTTATATATATATATATAAACATATATAAACATACATATATATATATATATATATATTAGTTTGTCGAGTCATATGTATAATTTAATCGGATTTGCACATTAATCATTTTTATATTCATATCATATGCAATAAAATAATGAAAACTAAATCCCAACATGTCAATTTAAATCCCAGATACACCATACATTGATGTAGCTTTGATACCACTGTAGGGAAATCAGGCGCATTTATAGGCAGTGAAAAGAAAAATTTTAATGTCAATTTCCCAGAACAGCAAGATCGTGTCAACAACAATGTATCTAGGAAGGAAGTTTTGCAAGATTATACCAGGTCCTGGAACAAGTCCAGTGACATTACCCTTGTAGTAGCATCGTCCTTCTTCTTCTTCAAGCAGCAACATGCTCCTTCACTAGCAGTAGCACTCGAATAGTTGTCTCAATGACCTCCTGGTGCAGCACCACAGATAGAGGTAGATGGTGTTCTCCAAACAGCATACAACAACCTCCCACCTCTAGAGTAGTCCACGTAGACCACCGAGAACTCCACATTGTGCTACCAGAGCCAACAAGAAGGAGTTGTTCCCTTCTGTCGGTGTATTAGTCATTGACCTGCTCTCCCGCAATTGATCTCAATTGTTCTCACCCTTGCTATCCCTCTATTTAATGGGTAGAACTTGCTTGAGCTCTCTATTGGTTATTACAACCAAAGAGGACAACAATTGTTACAACAAATGATTCTCAATTGTGTGTGTTGGGAAGCCCCCAGTACCCCTCTATTTATAGCATAGGCCAGGGTCAGAGTTTCTATAACGAACCAAAAACTAGCCTCTTGACCCCGATCATATGTTGTGGAGGATAGCCAGCTTGGTTATTTGGGTTTATCCAAACAAGGATAAAGGTATGCTCATTAGTTCCTTAATTGAAATCCTAACATGTTAATACATGAATAAAACACACTAATGTAACTTAATGTTCTCACATTAGTCTTACGTCATTAATGGACACATGAAATATGTTACATTAGATAAATGCAGATTTCATAATAGTTTGTACAAAATAACCTTACATAACTCCTTTAGTGATAATATGAAAATATGGGACACATTTGGAAGAATGATAATGATAATAATAATAATCATGAAAAAATATTGATTAATATAATAATGGACCACAAATTTCATCTATATAAAACTCATAAAAGGAAGCAAATTGGTTAAAAATAACATCAGATTTGTTTTCTTTGGATATGTTTTGGCTTGGAGGCCATGTTTCACAAAATTAGGATAGTAATAACACACCTATTTTATTTAGAAAAGAAAAGGTTTTTATCCTCAAAATATGAAATAAAATATTTAATGAATCCAAAAGTGAAAAATAACCTTAAATTCAAACTCTACACATAAAAATATGCATTTTGGTGAATTTTCACTCAATTTGAAGAAAATTTGATTAAAAGGTGAAATTAGGAGAGAGAAAGTGTAGAACTTGCAAAATATTATATAAATGTACAAACAACCCTAACATGTAAACTTGATGGAAAATTCAAATTCAACACACTAAAGAGTACTTTTGGATGAAGTTTACAAAATTTGGATAATCCTAATGTCATTAATGCATGAGGAAAGAGAAACAAAAATTTGATTTATTTAATGCATCAAAAGTCTTCAGAAGGAAAATCTAATTGCATAATCAGAATCTACGTACCTTATTTTCAAATGTTGGATATCCTATTGGACGGTATGCAAATCATCTCCTACCTCGAGTAGGAGAGACTTCCCGTATAAATAGTAAAGCCAATCTTACGATGCATTTATCCCCCTCGTCTCTTGATGGTTTGCCGAGATTTCTTCACCTTTGGGTTCATGGTTTGATTATGTATCTATCAATCCTATTTGGCAGCAATTTGGTTAACTGTATGAGTTTTCCCTAATCTAACCCTAGCATGCCTTCTGTCATGACTTTTGGGGCAAGGCTTCTAGGCTTCTTGGCCAAAAGCTAAACCTATAAAAGGATCCACAGACACACCCTGGAGCCTTGCACACTAATTTGTGAACTCAATTGCCATTGACATCTTCCCTACCATGGTGCCTTGGATCTCCTCATTTTTTGACTACCTCTGTTCCCTGTGCCATTATGACTCCACCAAAATGAAATTCAAGGCAAGGTGAGCATTTTGGGAACCCTGTCTTTATCCATGTGATCTCAGTTTGTTGTGTATCTGGGCCCTCTTCACTGTCGACTAGTCGCCTCTGCCCTAGTGTTCGTTGTTGATGGAGAATGTTTCTAGATCGTCTTTAGACATCTACCAATGTATTTTTAGTGTTGGTACCTGAGTTTGACTCATCCCATCTTGCTTTTCTTTTCATTCTCTCAATCTCTACTCTGCTCTGAGCTTTCTCCTACTGCCAGCCACAGGCATGTTCTTTGCTATATCCGATGTCCTTTGTCCAAGAAAGGGATGGGTTGGCATTGCTTGTCCTTTGCGTTGATTTTTGGTTTGGTTCTAGGGATCATTAAAACCCATAGCATATGTTGGCTACACAGACAAAGTAATTTGCTATTGCTCGCTTGTCATAGTGCCAAGGGTGAAGGAGATCAATCCCCTTGTTGGTTTCTCTTCCTTGTCCCATGCTCCTTTGTTTTTATTTTTTGCCAAGGGCATAACTGTCATTTCACTGGTGTTTTGTTTTCTTCAATGTGAGCCATGTTGTTTGTTGACCATATGACTTGGCCACTTTTAATTGGACCAAGTCAGTGTGTCCCGCTTCCCTCTCTCTCCTTTCCTCTCCCAACGATTTTGCTAACGTGGATTTATCTAATTGGCTGATTTTTGAAAATTCATAACTAATAATTTATAGCTCAAAAAATATAATAAAATATGATATCGAATCATAAAAATATAACATGTCTAATGGTTCTAAGTTTGATGCTTAAATATGATGTTTTAAAAGGGTGATTTTAATGGATTTTCCTAAATAAGTAATAACTAGAAAAATTCATAACTAATAATTTAAAAGTCAGAAAAATAAAGTAAATTATGTTTTGAACTCAAAATAAAATAATTTAAAAGATGGCATGATTTTGATAACCTAAATCACATGTAAGGAAAAAAAGTGACTTTTAGGGTGTTGAAATCAATGTAATTCTAACCCTAATTTCACATACATGATTAATATGTGCTTTGGAGACCTAGACTTGGATCTAGATCCATCTTGGAATTGTTTATTCTCTACATTTAAGGTATATTTGCATCTCCTATAATTCCTTTGAGCAATTAGCCTATTTTCTTCTTTCTTTTGGTCCTATTAGACAATAGCCTACACAATATTCTTTCTTTTGAAAAGTATGGTTCATGTGAACTATTTTATTTGTTACTGATCTTGTGATCATATTATCCTATTTGGATATTCTCTTGGTCTCTTTATTATACATTGTTCATGTTGGAACACTAATTAATGAAATGTGATATCTTTTTCCACTTGTATGGTGGTGTTTTTGTTGACCATTAGTATAATGGTAATTTTGTATAATTTGACTATAGTTTCTACTTGGCTCTACATTAAACATGCTATGTGATTCAGTAGCCCTAGGATAGTGTAATTCCATTGATTTTGGGTTAAGTTCCCTTATTATATTTTTGGCATGGAGGTTATGTGCCCCATACCCAGGTTTTAAATTTATGAGGTTTGGCCCACATTTTTATTTATTGGGAGTTTGGTAATGTGCCAATCTCTACCATGTTTTAAGTTTATGAGGCTTGGCTGCCTTTGTTATTTATATTGTTCTAGTGTTATGTTTATCTCACTTGCATGCAGATTGTTATGGATTTTGTTTCCAAAACGATTATGTGTGCTTTTGTGGCACCACTTTTATTATTTCTTAAACGGCAAGTATCTCTTTTCTTATGATCATATTCTCTTATGTCCTTTTTATAGTACTTTTCTCTTTCATATGAACCCTTTAATTTTGATGTCCTTTATTTCATATATTGCTCAATTTCCTTTTTAGTATGTACATACCAGCATTTGTTGATGTCATCTATTTTTCTCTTCTTGATAGGTTATGCTTCCAACCCTAGGTGAAGGACATGGTGGACATGGCTTAAAGATATGGACTTAGCTTAAGGAGTTAAAGCTTGGAGATAATCTTTATATGGTTTAGATGTTCCTCTATTTAGATCCATATGGTGTATCTTACATGTAAACCCTTTGTGGGAGATTATAATGTTCTTTTATAACCTCATGAAAAATTAAATATAGTCAATATTTTTCTTATGTTGTTAAACATTGGTTGTTTTAAATACCATTAATAAGATTTGAAAATTTTACACCCACTCCAACATATCTTTTGGGTGTGTTTGGACTGGAGGTTCTATTCTTCAAATTTTTAGTACGGACTGGATCCCTTTTGGGTCCCACTCTTTACAGTTCCCAGTCTGTGTGGGAGTAGAAGGGTCCATAATCATGAATTTTCCAGAACTTGCATAGAATGAAATGGTCATTTCGCACACCCAATGGTCGTTTGGTAATTGAAACAGTCATTTTGCATATCAAACTGGTCGTTTTGTAAGTTTCTAGTTTTGGATCAAATTGGTATTCAATGCCCGATTAATGCTAAATATGACATCAGACCTTGTTCCAATCAAATTGGAAACGAAAGTGAGCAATCTAAAAGGTGAACCGGTCATCTCACATAGTGAAACTGTTGTGATATGGTGGTTTCACAAGTGAAATGGTCATTTCACTTGTCCAATTTAGGCAAAGTTCAGCCAATATTGATTCCAATTGACTTGACACTCCAACCAATTGATTCAGCACTTGAACCGGTCAGTTCAGAGTCCAGTGAGTCAATTTTGAATCTCAGTTATTTAATTGAATACCTAAACACCTTTAGTAATAAAATTAAACATCATTATTGAATATACTCCTTTAATCGAAGTGTATCCTATGTATGTGTCCCTATAGGTCCAGAATTACGTTGGAAGTAAATGTCCATAACCAATTATGACATCACAAGCAAATAGTGGTGCCTAGTCACACATCATTGCTATCCAAGTCATTTAAAAAGTTGGAGAACAAATTCAAACTACAATACATGATTAGTGTTACCAAGACCATATAGTTCCTTTGTCTCTGATATCTGAATTGAACTCCAGGCATGGAATCGTCATCCTCTCAACATTCAATCCATGTTCCTTGAACTAGAGCAGATTGTCTGAGATGCATGTGAGTTCACATATCACATATTGAATAAAAGTATCGCTTATCAGGAGGCCATGGATATCAATCTCTTGTAGGAGGGACAAATCCCATTTGCGTCACTCGCACTCGGTCCCCATGTGTGACAGCTACCCAATGTTCACCTTTATGACAATCCTTATTCATGGTTACATTTGATGATGTAAAAGTATACCAATGACATGTGATACATGTAGTGACTTTCGGTCTAAGAACCACAATCACCACTATCAATATGAGAGATAATTATGACTACCATTCCATGGTCTTTATGTATCACTGTCATGGTGGGTCTACCTGATACATTGTTCTCTAACATGTACATGTGTGCTTGAGATATCACATATCATGACTAATGAGACTTTGTGATCAGTCATCACACTCTAATCTTATGAATTATTGTTGTATATTTTGCTTCCACAGTAATATTCGACTAGGGACATACCAAGAATGTAGGTACTCTTAGCATATGTATGATCTCATTGTTCAAGTCACGTACTTGAAGACAATGTCATCATGTAACATTATTCTTTAGAGATCTAGTATGTATGTGTCATCATCTCATGATTGAGAAAAACATAATAGACTGAATTTCCTTTGTTATTATCAAATCAGGTATTTAATGCCTCAGTCCAAACATCATATGTTTGGCTCTCTAGGCATACATACCGACAAATCACACAATCATAGTGTGGGCACACGAACGAGTGATTATCGGTGTTGTGTATAAACAACCTTTGCAAGAATCTTATTTCATGAGTGCTCTAAAAATTATGCCAAACTCATATAAACCTTGACTCTTCAATTACACTCATATAGTAGGGATATCCAACGGTATACACCCTACCAATAAATGACCTTGAACCCATCCATAGCAAAGCTCTTCCTATACTCAGACAAAATGAAGCACTAGTGACATAGGGAGGGCTTCGAGTGAAACTCCAAGTTGTGCTTCTGCATAACATGACAATTTTTTTGTCCCTTTGAACTAGTATTTATGGGATCTCCAAATTTAGAATGGTAAGGTTACCGCTGCAATGTTTAATCTATGGGTAGAAGACCCATCCCCCTTGATGAGCTGAGTACTAGCATTCTAGGTAGACCCTTAGTAAGTGGATCACCAATATTCATTGCATATTTCACATACTCTATAGATATGACCCCATGGGTGATATGATCTCTCACATCTTCATATCTTAACCTCATAAAGAGCTTTCCCATATTAACTTTAGATTGCCTAGCTTTGTCAATGGTTCCTTATCATCACATAATACAGAAACATAAGGAAATGGTTTAGAAACAATTGGCAAATTAATAAGTAAATTTTTAAGCCATTAAACCTAGCAATAAGCTAAATCTAAATCAATTAACTCAGCCTCTATGGTGGATCTAGCTCTCACAATTTTCTTGGATGATTTCCAAGAAACTTCTCCTCCTCTAAGGCCAAACACATACCCACTGGTTGACTGGCTTTCATACAAATCAGTGATCCAGTTTCCATCTGTATAACACTCTAGTGTGAAACTAGTGTAGTGGAGACTATACTTTATTGTACCTTTAAGGTAGTTAAACACTCCTACCAAATATTTCCAGTAGTATGTGTTAGGAAAATTTGTGTAGCTACTCAGCCTACTTATAACATAAGAAATGTCAGGTCTAGTACAGTTAGCTAGTTACATCAAGTTTCCTATTACTTGCGCATATCTATGTTGATCCAAAGGAGTACACAGATATATGTACCTTAGATGTAACTTAGGATCATAAGGTTTATTAGCAAGAGTACAATCAAACATAGAAAATATATGAAAGATTTTATCTACAACTAAAATAAAATCTACTCAATTTAATACCAAGTATTACATCAAAAAAATCATAAATTGTTCATATCGAAATTTCTAGCGAACATCAGTAGTTTCAAAAAATAAAACATTAGAAGTTATATCATCAAAAGAAGATGGAATACATGAAATAGAAGATAGTTTAATAACACCACCACATGTATAACTAAGACCAACATAAGAATTGTTCTTAGAAATTACAATATGATTGTCTTGACACAGTACGGTATACCCAAATTGTTATTAGACAATTTGACCAACCAAATTTATATGGAAAGAAGGAAGATGTTGGCCATCTTGCAATCTAAGAGTGTTTCCAGATATGTTAAAATATCCATAGCCTACAATTTTTATGGTGGATGAATGATATCCACACTTGAACATCTATTGGATTCAGATTGATAGGAAGAAAAAAAGGATTGGTCAATGAAAATATGGCAGGCAGAACCTGAGTCCATGTACCAAACAAAAGATAAGTCAACAAAAAGTATAGTCAAATTTTCTAAGATTTCTACAAACAAGGAAGGGATCGTCCCTACAATGATCATATTTACTTCAGGATTTTTGGGATCCTGGACGTTCTTCTTTCTCTAACCTTTGAAAAATCTGCACACATTTGCTAGGTGGCCAAGTTTATCACACACAAAGAAGACACATTTTTATCCTAATCACTATTATTATTACAGCGATTTTTGTGGTTCTTTTGGTCCTTAAAAGAAGGTTTGAATTTCTTGTTGAGATGGGAAGGGTCAGGATTTACTTGGTTTTATCACCTATAACCATATTGACAGTAGGATTAGACTTCTTATCGTGTTCTCTATATTTATCCTCAATTAGTATGGATTTAACTAAGGATGGGATGGACCTATTCCCTTGTCAATATCTAAGGGTCTTGGAAAAATCCTTCCAAGAATGTGGAAGTTTCTCTATGAGGGCTTCTACTTGATCATTTTTATCAAGGTTATAACCCTAGACTATGGATTTAAAAACTATATTTTGATATTCTATAACTTGATATGAAACAAGTTTATCATCAACCATATTATAAGTTAGCCATTCAAGAAAGTCATAACGCTCAAGACCAATATATTCTACTCCAAACTTAAAATCTAAAGTTTTGTACAGTTCAAGAATAGTTGGGATCTTATGGTAGATATAAAGAGTTGATTGGATGAGGCTAAAAGAATCCTACCATGAAACAAATCAATTTCCTTTGCAATAAGAGTGGGGACAATTGGAGTAAGAACAATGGATTTAGACTGTTCTTCTCCTTCGAGGAGGTTTGTGGGTTGCAGTTTGGGTACAACATGAACAGACTTGTTTTGGGTAAGATGGTTGAAATGAGTTCCAAAGAGGTAAGCCAAGTTCACATTTTTTGTTGCCAACAATGAAAGTGCAAACCAAGAAACCATTCAGGGTGAAGAGAAGCAATGTCGTCAAGTAAAAGCATGGTTTTCCAATCCATATCAAACAAATAGGTAGTTAACTAAATAGATTTAACAAATAATTATTTAAGAATACATATTAAAATTGTTGGATAGATTCGATAGAGTGTAAGATCTTCCTTGAAATTGTTGGATATATAAACAAAATTTAACTAGATTAAGGCACACAATTAACCACCAAATTTACAATAATAATAACAACAATTATAGATTCAGAGAAAAATAATGATTAGTTAGAATATTCAAAATCCAAAGATTGGGGTGAATGCGTGAGAAACATTATCGTTGAGATAGATTTTGTCGCTCCTACCATGAGCTTCTCTAACAGTCTATCTTCAAGATTCAACCACCCCAATTTTGATATAGTCACTCAGTGCAAGCGATAGGACTATGTCGAACTCATTCCTTTAGTCTTTTGTCGTAAATAAAAAAGAAGACATCGTGAAGCATATACAGTGCAAGAATAACAACAAGCAAGAAAGTTTGAAGATGAAAAGAGGTTATTGTGCTGGTGGTAGGAAACTAGAGTGTTTCAATTAGGAGAAACTAGAACAAGAACATCTCTTTGTTTCTTTTTCTCTATCTATACAACCATTTTGCTCTGTATCTTGGTGTGTCTTCAATGGAGAGAGGATGCCTCCTTATAAGGAGAGTGTCTAGGCCACATCTCATGGCAACAACACACTCACGTTTCACACCTTGCAACTGTTGGTCTTCCCAAAGTATGTCTTAATCATCGCGATTGATGGGCGACTTTAATGGTACTCAAGAGAGGGCAATTGGTACTGCCTTACCTTGTAATTATTTGTCTTCCCAACATACATCTTAATTTTCATGGTTAATTAACGACGTTAAGGGTAGTCAAGAGAGGGTTATAGATGATGCCTTAAATGTTGTCAACTAACTCCAAATGATGCAAAATAGAAACCAAAAACATTTTTAGAAAATAAAATAAATATTTTTAAAAAAAATATGGGAAAAAAATGTTGGTTTTAAAAGTAACTTAAAAAAAAAAGAAATACAATAAGTTGTAGAGATATACGTGATTGATAAAGATAGGTAACAAGCACATACATCTTCAAATAAGGATACATTCAATACCTTGAGGACACCCGACTGTAGAACTCAACTTTTACCACTTACATATCTTCTCTCAAACAATGGTATAAAAAGTAACACGCTAACATCTCTTTCTTATACATACATTTTATCTATATTATGGTTTAATGAAAAGTTCTCTCACCAGTCATTGTGCACAAGAAACTCCATCATCGTCCCTATTAATAAAGTACGAGCAGGAACTGCTCAAATTGCAGTGCTACTGTTCATGGTTCATATATCTTGGTACAATGAGAGTGGAGAAAGATGGAAGAGAAAGAGGAAATTGAATTATCATGTCTGATATTAGTTGATGAAGAGAGAAAGATCATACATTATAAAGGGAGGGAGATAGAAAGAATAAATGATGTAGCGATGCATGTCCACATTTTACATGCAATTCATGCACTTGAAAAAGAAAATGCATGATAATACATCTTAAATACTTGACACTGTCAGAATAAGAAAATACATAAAAATAACATAATTTATGAATAATAATACAACAAGTATGCATCACAATTGAATACACAATAGAAAAAAGTACACAATACACAAATGAATCTAAAGTATAAAATAAAGATACTTTCTATATAGAGTCATTGTTGGATCCTAAAACGGACGACCACCCTACTAAATGCCACAACACGTCCCAATCCATGGTCCACAGTGCCCTTCTACATCCCACACCTCTCATGATAAATGGGAGACGCATCTCAACTTCCTGATACCAATGCATATGTTGTTTTCTCTACCCTACCTCCCCCATTAGATGCCTGCCCTTCAACATTCCCATTCATCCCCCCTCTTGGTATTGGTTTCCCCCAAAGCTGTTACAAAACCCATCTATCGGAAAGCCTCCTTTCTTTATCCTTGTCGCTCCCTTTTCTCCAGAGCTTCCCTCTCGGCGCAACTCAGTGCTCGACCACAATGTCCTTCTAGCTCGCAATTCCCTCCTCTTTCAATGCAATGCTTATTGATCGTCAGCCATAGACTTCGAACAAGGAAAGGTGCCTCTTTTGGGGTGCTCTCTAACTGGGTGGGTGCAATTGCTTCATTTGAATCTTTCTTCTCTAGCGATGACAATGGTGGGTAAAAAGGTATATGATGTATGTTTTCCCCCTTTGATAGGTGATCTAAAATTTTTGCTAACCCAAAAACCCGGCCACATCCATTACCGTAATATTCATCAAACCATCTATTAACCTGTGTAACGATTAGCATTTATGAGTTCTAATGATGCCCAAGCACTAGTTAAGTACAAAAAGAATAATATAGGGTGTGTTTGTGGTTGGTGTTCTAATTTTTTGGCAACTCAATTTAGGGTCTATTTTGTTGCCAAGGTGTTAACATATGCATGGTAACACACATTGTATGGGGTGGAAGGTATGACAAAGTTGCTATGATGTTGAGTTTTGTTGGAAATGTAGGATGTAGCATTAAGGAGGAAGTTAGAGGTGTCATACCAGAACAAGGTGGTTACCATGAAAAAGATGTGTCACCAAGTTAGCTAATAGGGCGGAATATCAGTATGGGCAACTATGTCATTGATGTTGTTACTAAGTTACCTATGTTATTTTAAGTTCGACTTCAACTTTGGCTACATAATGTTCTACAAGTTTGTTGAACATTATGACGTTGTTACTAAGTTGCATGTGTTATTTTAAGTCTGATTTCAACTGCAATTTAGGTAAGTCATTGTTACCAATGTAGTTGTCAAGCATTTGTAACGTTGTTTGGTTGTTAACAAAGTGGTTGGGATGGTGTATGCGTTTAGAATTTCTAGAGTACTAGAAGAAGTTATAGCTAGTTTGTTGCAGTGAGCATGTTAACAGGGCAGCTGGAAAGTTAGTGAGTAAGCTAGGGTCATATGTCATTACATCTACGACCATGTTAGCATGCCAGCAAGTTAGATGACAGCATAAACTGGCTAAAAGATGATGTTACTTATTTCTATGGATGTTAACAAGGTGGTCGGAATAGTTGTTGCTTAGAGTTTTTCTAATTTGTTGAAAGTTTTGCACAGGTCTTGCAATGTCGATTGATGATGAAACTTCAGATTGTAGTGTGATGGTAGCAAGTTAGATGTGTTATAGCACACCACGTTAGATATGGTAGTAAGGGTGTGCTAACAAGATAGCTGGCATGTTGCAATATATTAAGAGGTAACGTTGAGATAAGGGTTATACCGATCTTTGTAATGTTGTTACTCCATTAAGTATGTTAGTTTAAGGATGATTTCTTGTGCAATATAGGCAAGACAATGTTACCAACATAATTGTCAGGCCTTTATTAGATGGTTGATTTTTTAACAGAGTGGCTGATTTGGGTGTAGCACGCTTAGAATTTGTAATGAAGAAGACCTTGTCATTGCTAGTTTGGTGGAGTGTCTATTAATGTGTAACAATCAATTTTAATGTCTGTTTAGACCATGTTAGTATGTAGCAAGCTAGCTTGCAGTGTAAGGAATGTTAATGTGTGAAAGCTAGTAGGGTGATTTCCAAAACATCTATCATTATGTTATGTGTGTGAGTCTAGGACCAACTCATTGTGCGACATGGCTAAGACGATGTCAAGTATTTATATGGGTGTTAACTAAATGGTTGAAATATTTGTAGATGTTGTGTGTAAAGTAGTTGTTGGTTAGAGCAGTGCTATTTTGTTCGAAATTATGCACATGTGAAACAATGGTGAGTGTAGTTGGAAATGCTAGGTAACTCTACCTTCTTTGAGTCAACATGTTATCATGTTAACATGGCAGCTAGCATGATAGTGAGCTAGCTAGGATCATACATCATTATAGCTAAGACCATGTTAGAATTCTAGTGAGCTAGATGGCATCGTAAACTGGACGCAAAATGATGTTACCTATTTAGATGGATGTTAACAAAGTGGATGAAGTAATTTTAGATGTTGCATGCACAATAGTTGTTGCTTAGAGTTGTGCTAGTTTGTTGGATGTTTTCACAGTTGTTGCAATATCGACTATTGATGAAAGTTCAGATTGTAGCGTGATGTAGCTAGTTATATGTGGTATAGTACATCAAGTTAGGTATGGTAGTAAGGGCGTTCTAATGAGATAGTTGGAAGGTTGGAATATGTTAAGTGGTAGCATAGAGATAAGTGTTATACCTCCACTACTAACAATATAGGTAGGACGATGTTACAACGGAAGCTGTCATGATTTTTTTAGATTGATGGGTTGTTAACAAAGTGGTTCGGCCAAGTGGGGTGTGATTAGTAATTGTAGTGTGCCATGTCATTCTATCAGAGACCATGGTTTGTTGGATTGTCATTTAAGCACTAACGATCACATGTCATTCTAACGGAGACCATGATTAGTAAGATAGTTGACATCCTAAAGTATGATAATAGATGGAAGCAAGTGGCTGAAATAAAATGCATTTGATCGCATACCATGGCTGATACAATGTTATGTGTGTTATGCTTGTCCCAACTGATCGTGCAACATGTCTAAGACTATGTTACCTATTTATATGGATTTTAACAAAGTGGCTAAAAGAAATGCATGTGTAATGTGTGCACTAGTTGTTGTTCAGATTGTTAACGTACTCATGCTCATTGTCTTCGTTCAAATCTATGACAAGTATATTGGGGGTCAATGACAATGAACAATATAATTAATGTACCCAATGTATAAGCATAAGGGGAAAAAACTAGAATATACAACATGGTATATCTAGAATTTTGCAAGTTTAAGAAGTAATCTGGGTTTTGGATGGTTGATAGTAAGGGAACATTGTTCTATGAAAGGGGGTGCTAACAAGGTAGATCAATGTGATATGTGTTATCATGGATCATAGGTTGGGTGAACTAAATAGAAAAGGAACCTTGATAGCAAGTTCTACTGGAGTTGTCAGAATGATAGGTTGTTTGTTAATTGAGTGGTGTACCACTAGTTGACAGGGTTATATGAAAGAAGGGATTCATAATAATATGGATTGTTATTTGGATTGCTAGTACGGTATAATGTTTGCTACATGGTTTGCTAATGTGTAGTTGGTGTTAGATAGACATGCACAATAGATGATGGTTCATTACTATGGTAAGACACAAGGAAATGCCTTATACTAAAAAAATAAAATATAGTAAGAATGTTATTATGCAAGAGTACAATATTTTATGTATGAATTAAGGAGCTGGAAACAAATTCATTTGAAATCTCTTTGTCATTGCAATACCACAAGATACAATGGTGAGTTGCATCACATAGCCAACAACTATTCATGGCAAGTGGTACTCAATGCAAATAACTAATTATAAAAGAAGAGAATGTCATGGTAATGACCAACAATCCATGGTGTGTATACTGAAGAAGGGTGTTTTGTGTTTGGTTTGGAGAATAAGTAGGGGGAAGTTAATCCATGAGTGGGTACAAATAATGTACCGAACAAGGTGCTTTAGCAACATGTGTATGATGAACATGTTTTAGTGAATGTGAATTGAAAGATACATGTAGGTTATTGAACATACAACAAGTGGTTAACTTACATATGTACATGATTATGTTTCTTAGCATGTGAAGAGGACATGGGTCAGCAATGACTATTATTGCTATAATTTTCAAAGAAATAGAAAACAATCACAATATTGGTTTGTTCTAGCGCTAATATGCACTACTCATAGCAATGCTTAGTTGTTGTTAGGGAACTTTTAGCCAAAAATAACATGGATTGTTATTAGGTTAATGAGAAATCAACAATTATAGTTTAGTGAGAATAAACAACACAAAATAGAATGAGTGTAATTATGCAAGAGTACAATGTTTTTTGGAAGAAGTAAGTAACTAGAAAGAAGTTTATTTGAAATCTTGTTGTCCTTGCAATAACACAAAATACAAGGGTGACTTGCATTAGATAGCCACAGACTATTTGATGAAAAAGAGTGTTACTAAACAAGTAGCAGTGGAACAGTGGGGGTGATACTCAGTAAATAAATGGATGCCATTTTGATGTAAATGAGAATTCAGGATCTTCATCCATTGTAATACATCTGTAAAGTATGCAGATCATTCAGTAGGATTTCTACTATGCAGACAATTTTCCTGGTACTAGCATTATCATACTAATATAATGGGGGGACGGAAATCTACTACTCATCATGAAGATATCAAAAAATGAATCTTTCTAGCATTGTCGATATTCACATCTCGATGGACCATTGGTACTCCTTTAAAAACACCGCAAGGACCCAATCCATCATGCCCATCTTTTGGGATGACATTTGTATCGGTTATTGCCATCCTCAACAAGTCACACTATGAACCTTGTTGGATGTGTCGAGTTCATGTAGGTCATTCTCCAGAAGAGGAGGGGAGCGAGGAGGAGGGCAATAGTTTGTGAGAAGTTACACTGTTAACCTAGATGATCCTACAGAACAAGAGGGGGTCAAGGAGGGGGACTATAGTCTACAAGAAGAGAAGGAGTGGCAAAGAAGAATCATTTGGCTCACCCAAAAAGAGACAGAGGAAGAGAGCAAGGTCGGAGAAGAATGGAGAAGGGTATATCAGGGGGCAATTAGGGGCAAAAAGAATTTAAATCGCAGAGAATGTAGGTGTCGAGAGAGTGGGGAAGTGGGGAAGTGTTCAGTGCGTTAGCGCCATCCTATCAATATGTGTTTGCAACATACTTTGGCAGAAGTTTTTGTCTCGACACTATCGCAGAAAGTGGAGCAAGATGACAATGATTGTCCAGTTTCTCATCCCACAAGTCGTCTATATATCATTTTCTAAAATCTTTTGATGATGAATTTCACTTAACTAAACATTTTCAATAGTGATACTGAGAGTCCTCTTAGTTTATATAGCCATTGGTTTGGCGCCAACTTCCTACGTACAGATAACCGATAGTGTATAACTTTATAAGTGTCTCCTCCATCCAAGGTGTGTATTTCTCCTCCTTCCTAAGTGGACTCCAACAGTAGTTACATTTACTATATCACCCTCTGTAACATACCAAAACTTGGACATATTCTCTTTTTGGACATTTACCAAACTTTTCCTTTCATTTATATCCTTTTTGGCTTTGATGTTTAATTTGTAGAATTAATAGTGGTTTGGTGAATATTTGTTCACTATTTATGCCAATTAATGGGTTTATGCACAAATACCTCAGTGAATGTTATAATCAAGGTCTAATATGCAATTTGAGTCACCCATGTGTGGTAAAGAGCTGTATAATATTATCAAGCTTTTTAATAGTTATAACTTTTATATTCTGATGCTACTTAATTTTGGTAGTATGATACATACTTGTTGAATGAATTGGTTATCATCCCTTTGGTGAATTTTTTTTATGTGGTGTTTGATTCAAGGGGATGTTTCCTTTTTATTTTAGTAGGGAGTGGTTCCCCTCTGGGATCCCACTTCTTACAACATGATATCTGACAAGACATGAAGTAGTTTAGACTTCCCTCTATCTAGATCATTTTGTTGTACCTTGATGTAAACCCTTAATGGGAGATATGATGTAATTTTGTAACCTGTTCTAAAAATTGAATATAGTCATGATTTTATTCTTCAATTATACACTTTGATTTTTTGTATATCATTATATAAAAATTTGAAAATTTTATATCTGTTCCAACATACCTTTTGAGTATGTTTGTGATCGATATTTTATTCTTCAAATTTTTAGTAAATGTGTGATTTTACTCTTTTACACCCTCTCTCATTGCCAGGCCAGCCCAAATTCTGGCGACTGCACCAACGCCAGCCAACTTTAGCCCTGGGGCCCGCGCCAATTCCAACCCACCACCAGCTACAATTACATTACATGACGGGGCCAGGCACAGTGGCCCACCCATCGGATGTCGCCTGTGTGGGCACGGTCCACCATGATCCGGATCCCCCATCCCACCTCCATCCCCCTACTATACCCACTGGTAGTAGGTCTAGTGCTGACCCCACCACGTTGACTAAATAAATCAATATGCATCGCCTTTGTCAAACTCATTTTATATTTTCAACTGGAACTGTTGATCATAAGTGAACTTAAACTAAATATACGTACTTTGGCGTCTGACTACTTCTGAAAATATATTCCTCGACAAGTGAATAACATACAACTACATAACATAATGAAAAAAGTCTGGTGCTTATAACATAAGAGAAGCTGAAGTAGAACTATATGGGCTAGGCATAGTGTTCATCTTAGAAAATCTCCTCATCACAATGTTTCCATGGCACACTCTATCCTGGCATTGACATGTCTGTAGAATTGCACCAACTGGTTGGTATGAGCATGAAGCTTATGCTTGTAGTACGCCTTGACCAACAACTTTAGCGCTAACTATGAAGTCGTTTGAGTTGAGCAGCTAGATCACATACAATATCCCCCCCCCACCCACACATGTTGTTCTTTCGGTGATGATGTTGTGAAGACATCTAAAGTGGATCAGGCTTATGGTGGCGGATACCGCTCGGCAAAAAAAGTTCACCTATCATGGATGAAGACTTTGATTGTTGTACCTATTGAAGCGAATGTGATGCTTGATTTAAGTGATGGCAACTGGGGGATAGAGGTAGTCGGAGAAGGACAACACTTGCTGACTATGTTGTTCCGCGGCGACCAAGGTAGTATACCCTCATGGACGATCAAAATAGTTGATAGACTGATATCCGCAGTCGATGATTACCACAAGAAAGGAGTTATCGTTGTTGTAGATCTGACCTAACACTTTTGTAGTCATGAATGATGATATCAAACCGTCTTATGGTGGTTACATTTGAAGATGACGATGGCTTGCACTTCAATACGGATCCAAGATGATGGGTGATGAAGAACAACCTCCAGTTTAGTCCACGACAGTGAAGCAGCCCCCAATACACCTCTTTGTTTTGATCCAGATGGAAGGAAGAGCACAAAAAAGTAACGGAGAGAAATATAGACGGAACACATCCTTAGAGACTATATCTATTAAATGATAACAGACAATAGTTGAACAGAAACAAAACACAAACAAAACATAGACCGAAACGCAAAGGCTTGATGATTACCATATATGAATGGAGTTGGCGCTGCAGGATTCCACTTGGCTTGCTTTTTGCACCTACGATCCGATTTGATAGGCAATGTTTTACATGTGTAGCATTGGATTTAACCGACATATATATTTTCTGCGGAGAAGCACAGCGGCATTGTTATATAGTGAAACATTTGCTGATTAGGTTGAAGTCTCATACCCAAATGCAAAATTCATGCTTACGGAAAGAAGTAGGTTGCTGATTTTCGTCACGAATCCAACACAATACGACCTAGTTTGGCCACACACTTCTTGAATCCCGGTACTTAATATAATTACCGATAGCATCTCAAGTTATAAGAGGAACTCATAAATACCGGCAGTACCTACCCATAACGGATTCACATAGGGGAGTTTGGATTGCTGGAGTTTGCTGGATTACCACGAATCCTGCAATCACCTAATCTAGATTAAGGGAAAAAAAGTTTAAAATAAATAGTTAGGTTTGGTTGTTACGGATCGGCACAAGTGATTTGGGGTCCCGATGAATGAGGACGGGCAGAAAACACACGCTAGGAAAGCGGGATCTCGGCGTCCAATCCTTTTAAACTGGAGGACAGATTCCAGCAGGCGTTTAATAATATTAGATGCAGGATTTCGTTACTTTTGCAGCTCCAGCAATCCAAACCTAAAACTGTCACTGCATGGTTAGCAACTGCAATCCAATACAACTGTATCCACCAAAACAAACGTGTCCAAAACTGATTCACATCTATACCAAACCATTTTAACCATCCATCGTATATATATTAAAAATAAATGAATCAAAACAGAAGATATTAGATAGGCAAAAAAAATCAAAATGGCATATTTGGGTATTTTAATTACTAAAATTGCACGATTCAGAACTTAATTCCCAAAATAGCACATTTCTGAGGCAATACGTCCCGAAAGAGGATGTATTGCTCCTGGTGGGACAAATACGTCCCCTCAGAGACGTATTGCTAATTTAAGAAAATAATACGTCCTCAGTGGAGACGTGTTGCCTCCAGCTGAGCAATGCGTCCCCAATGAAGACAAATTGTTTTTTTACTTTTTTTTAAATTATGATAATATGTATGTTATATATATATATATATATATATATATATATATATATATATATATATATATATATTCAATTGCCAAATAAACATAATCTACATTAACTTATATACAATTAACCATATATTTTAAATAATACATGAACATAATAAAATAATAATAGAATAATATATTTCATTAATACATAATATTTATAAATGTTGATAGAAGTATTTAAAATTAATGGATACAATACTAGTAATGTTTAAAACTAAAGAAATAAAACAAGTATATACATACATACATACATACATATATATGTATATATTTGTTTGTAAACTTAGAAAAAAGAAAAAGAAACCTAATATAGCAACATATACCACACGTTGATATGCACAATGTATATATAAATATTATATATATATATATATATATATATATATATATATATAGAGAGAGAGAGAGAGAGAGAGAGAGAGTTAGGCTAGAATACACTTGAGTGTATCCGGAGCAGAATACACTCAAGTAGTTTTCCATGATGCAATATTTTTTTCAAAAATCTAATATGTTGATCTTCTTAAACATGTTGTGAATAGCTCATACACAAACTTTGAGCTCATTTGGACATTTATAGGTCATGTTATGAAGACCGCAAAAATTATACATTTCAAATTAGTTTCGGACGTCGATTTTGTTGCCCTCTGGTGAGTGACTTACACTCATCCAAATGGGCTCAAAATTTGCTTGTAGCCTAGTTATAGTATGACGGTGAAGATGAATGGTTTACATTTTATAAAAAATAGTCTTGATATGCAAACACACTTGAGTGTATCCATGTGATCTGTACACTTGAGTGTATTCTAGCCTGACTCATATATATATATATATATATAGATATATATATATATATATATATATATATACATATATATATATATACATATATACATACATATATATATATTAAAGCCACATAATATAATATCAAAAAATATAAACATGTCAATTATGCAAAGTAAAATATACTAGAAAAATAAAATGAACAATCAAATGAAAATATATGATACATATAATTTTAAATTAAATAAAAAATCATAATATATATGATTTTTATCATATTATATTTGTCTCTGAACTGGATAAAAAGTTACAAATATTATTATGTTATTATGATTTATGTTAATATACTATTTTTTAAACATATTAAAAAAGTTTGCTTCATAATATATTATGATTTTTTATGTGTTACATTTATGAATCATATGTATCATATATTTTATTTGATTATCTATTGTTATTGTTCATGTATATTTACTTTATATAATTTACATTTTATTTTTATTTTTTTGATATTATGTATCATACTTTTAATATATATATATATATATATGTGTGTGTGTGTGTGTATACATGTGTGTGTATTTTATGTTCACCAGCGTGTCTTATAAACTATCATATTAGTTTTATTTTAGTATTTTCTTATTTTTATTGTATATATATATATATATATACATATATATAGGCTAGAATACACTTAAGTGTATTGTGCCCCCAATACAACAAAGTTTTCAACCGTAGGATCTGCATCTGCTCCCGGTTCCCTACCCCCACTCACGGACTGAGTAAATGACATTTACTCCTGTCACTGACCCACCACTGCTCTCTTTCTCGTTCGCTCTCTCTCTCTCTCTCTCCCTCTCTCCCTCTCTCTCTCCCTCTCTACGTGATTTCCTCCTTCCTCTGCCGCCCCCCTTCCCCTTCCTCCAACCTGCTTCCTCCGGCCTTCCGTCTCTGCAGCCATCGCTCCGCGGCAAGTGACTGCCGCAGTAGGTCGCCGCCCACTTCTCCGCCAGCAAACGACAGTCGGAGCCCAGCAGGTCGCCACCCCCTCACCGCCAGCAACAATAGCGAGCGACCCAACAGCAGGCAGCCGCAACCCCTCACCTGCCGGCTCCCTTCCTGCTTCCTCTGTCGGCCTTGCTTCCTACTTCTTCCGTCGGTGCCCCTTCCTTCTTTCTCCGCCGCAAGTCGAGACCCTCACCACCAGCCTCCTTCCTCCGACCTACCCCCTTCCTACTTTCTTCTTCCTCAGCCTCCGCCTCGCCTATGCCTCCCTAGATTCCTTCTCCACAGCCTCCGCCTCCGCCTAGATTCCTTCTCTACAGCCGCCAGCAGTGAGGGCCACAGTAGGTGCAGCCGCTAGCAGTGAGGGCTCACTAGGTCGCCGCCCGCCCACCTCATTCTATTTCCTCCGCCAGCAACAGCAAGCTGAGACATTCCCCAATCCGAAAACAGTGAGCCCCCAAATTCACTTCGCCAGCACCTAGCGTTAGTAGCAACATCTTCCATTGCAAACCTGCAACACCAACAGTAAGCTTCGCAATACAGAGCAACATCTTCAGGTAATTTATGTCTAGGGCCTTCTTCAGTTGCTTTTGATCCCTATTCTCTAAAATTGCTTCATCTATCTTTGCTTTCTGTCTGTGTGTGGTTGTGAGTCATCCTTGTGGCATGGCTAATAATAAAGATAACAGTTGGACAATGTCAACGTGTTCTAATCATCTTAGTCAAGTATCAACGATGAGAAGAGGGTCTAAATATTGCAAATGTGGCGAGATAGTGCATGAAAAAATAGCCAAGACCCCAAAGAACTATGGACGAGTATTCTTTGGTTTTTCCAATTACAACAAAGAGGTATGTTGTTGTGTTTCTTACAAGAATTTATGTGGAATGTACTAAGTTGTTGTGTTTCTTACAAGAATTTATGTAGAATGAACTAAATTTAAACCATTTGATGTTGTTTGCAGGGGCTTCCATATTGTAATTTCTTTGAATGGGGCGATTCCAATTCAACTACTGAGAAGTTTGAGCATGAACGACTTGAGGGAGAATTAAAGATGGCCAACATCAAGGAACAAAAAGCAACTGCCAGATTTAGATGTTGTTTTGTTGGATTGGTGGCTTCCTGGATTATGTTTGTAGTTGTGTATACCCAATCAAATTGTAAAATGTAATGTGGAGGTTGGCTAAAATTGTAAAGTGGTGGGATTTAGTAACTGTCCTAAAGTGGTGGGATTTAGTAAAGCGTGGGTGAAGTTGTAAAGCCCTAAAGTGTTTGTCCCTGAACCATTGTAATATTTTCTGAATTATTCAATGAAATTGCACGAGTGAATGTTGAATGAATGCATGAGTGAATTGTCTCTGTTCATTATCCAATGTGGGTCATAGATTGAATGATAAAATCTACCTGTTTGATCCTTTGTAGACCAAGTGGCCGTATGAATACTCTATTGCAGACTAGTTACTGATTTTAGTAGGTCAGTATTCCTCAGAATGATTAATTGACAAAGGTTACTTATTACATTACATGATTGTTGGATTATATTCCAATGCACTGAGTCAAATGCATGATTGTCGGACTGGGTGTATCTGTGTGTGTGCCTTGGACCACTGCCTTGTGTTTTTTCTATCCCACACGATAGACATGAATTATTGGGCTGATGTATCTTTGACAACGATATTAATAGCTTTTGTTAATGGATCATTTACAATTGGTATGGCATCTTGAAGACCTAAGAATGTATTGATTCCCTTGGATAAAATTTGGAAGCCCAACTAGATCCATAAGGTCGTGGTGTGGCTGAAATGATTCAATAGCTTGGTTAATTTGTATCGAGTAGCTAGAGTTAGCAGTGTGTCCAAGCTTATGGTCAAGTTTTTAAAGCCAATTAAAAACAATCTTTGGAAAGACAAAAGACTTGTAACCATAACCATACCAAAGCCATACCTTTGTGTGAGAAGTATTATAATCAACCAAGAAACATGTTTAAACATTTAAATAGCAAACCCCTTGTTGCTTGAGTACAAATCAGTAACACAAGTACTATAGCTCATCAGCTGACCTTAAAAATGGCCCACTTATTATCATCAGGTCATACGATGTTGTTGTGCCAAGAAAGAACATTCAAATTGTTTAGTAGTTCCTTTTCTTCAGATTATTTAGTTAATTGGTGTGTTTCAAAGGACCTAACTTATGTCCATTCAAATTGTTCATTATCGTCCAATACAAGAATGTCCTTCAACTGAACCAATACAACTGAATTCTAGCCAAACAGTTCTGAATTCCCAACTGTGAATGATGAAAACTGATGTAGATGTAATGAAGATGGAGTTTGAAACAACCAAGAAGTGAATTAAGTATAGAATTAACCTACAGACCTGTAAAAAAATAGATTAACTTGCTTCACACATTGGTGATGTTTATCAGTACACAAGGATCACAAGTGTATTATAGAGAAAGAAGGTGGAAAGGCAGCTCTATAGAAGCGCAAAACTGCATCATAGTTAGTATTGGGGATCAGGTGACAACTCTGTAGTGAATTCCCAGCTATGAGTAAATCCCAACTGTGATGAAACAGTAGTGAATTCCCAACTGTGATGAAACATAAATTAAGCATGAATGACTACATGCAGTACAAGATAAATTACATGCAGCACCAAGATAAATTAGCATGAACGACCAAGAACTGAATGATTAAATGCAACACCATTTTAAGAACATGTTGATCTACAAACATGAACGATCAAGAAGTGAATAACAATGAACCAATCCATAAAAAGTATATTGACCACATGAATTACATTTCCATGAACATAGAGGAGATCCAAATAGCATCATTGTCAGGTTCATGTTTATCAAGTACATACAAGACTGAACATGGATCACTGAATTAGCATTGATACAACCCTAAATTACAAGCCACTTCAATCTCCAGTCCTGCTGCAATTACTAGCCAAATTCAATACAACATAGTACATTCAAATTAAGATACAACCCTAAATTATAAGCCACTTCAATCTCCAGTCCTGCTGCAACATTGCGAAGTCTCTCATATCTATTCTTCATTGCATTCATGAATGTCTCCAAGCACACCCAAAGTTGAGCAATCTTTGGTAGCCTGCCAATGAGATAGATAATATTTGACTTCAATTATTAACATATACTTTAAACTATAAACAAATAATGTACATTACAACTACCACATACCCTTGTTTTGCATGTTCGGCTATTATGCCCTTTCCCATTGCAAGTACTATAAGTTCTTTGCTTTTTGGATTTTAACTCAGCTTGTGGTTTAAATCTTTGTGGTTTCCTTCTCCCTTTGCAATGAGATGTGGGCGGATCTCTCAATAGGATATCTTATTCTTCATTGTGGATTCTTGGAAGATATTGGCTACCCTGAGTTGGAATATGAGTTTGAGATGATGGTATGACTTCTTCACTAGATATGGGTCGCATGTTTTTCTACATCAACACTATCTCATCATAAGATTTTTGAAATAGCTCTTGAACTATAATGTAAGTGTCCTTGTCGTGGGAAGCAATACCAACCGAGCGCATTGCAGATGTACAAAGTGAATTATACCTACCCAAAGGGGTACTACAATCAACATCAACATGTAACTAAGATTACTCAATACAATGACTCATATTGGTGGTTTTTGCTTGCATTTTCCAACATTGTAGCACATACAAAGACGATATCTTATGAACTTTAAGAAAAAGTAGCACTTTTAGTATATGAGCGCATAAGATGCCAGAAACTTGGAACAACTTGCATTCACAAAAGAGTTCTTCTCTATTATGGTTAATTGTTACTATGTAGCTCTTCTTTGACATAAATGCAAGTGCCTCATCACTTACACTTGAAATTTGATATTCATATTCACTAACCTTATCTATGTCATAGCATCAAGTTAGCTTCATTTGCTTCTTGAAAAGTTTAAATAGTGTTCTAGTGTAGATATCCTTTACATGTTTCTCAATGGGATACATAGACCACAATGTTGGTTGGCCATTCTTAGATATGTAGTCTTCTTCATCCTCTTTGTCATATCGATTCTCTACCACCTTCTCAAATGCTTGGACAAATTTAAACAAAGGTAGATGATTGTTAACATGATCTTTAAATATTGCACATGCTCTCACTGCGTTGTGTTGTTGACATGTTGGCAAAAATGTGTCTCTGATGTAAACAGGTATCATTGCTCTCTTATATTCCACAACAAGTTTAGATGTGCATTGTCACTCAAATTATATGTCGTTATCATCTTCTTCCATCTTTCCTCAAACTCATTAATAGTGATGGGTTGATACATGCAAGATTGGAACTCTTCAATGAACCCTGCAACAGTCCCATAGATCACCCCGAGATGTTCACGTGCTTTTCGCATTATATGCCATTGGCAACATCGGTGGATTGCATTAGGAAATACAATATGAATTGCCTTCTTCATTGTTGGATCTTGATCAATTAAGATTGCATTTGGGTGTTTCCCATACATGGCTTCTAAGAATGTATGGAAAACCCATACAAAAGAATCAACAGTCTCATCACGTAATAAGGCACAACCAAATAAAATAGACTGTTTGTGATGGTTCACTACTACAGAACACGCCTTTGGAGTCGGTTGTTTAACCCCTTTTAGCGACGGTTTTCAAGCGACGCCATTGTGGGTGCCGCTAAAGGTCGAACTCTTCAGCGTCGGTTTTATAACCAACGCTTATATAACCAACTGGCGTCGGTTATATATAGTCAACTGACGCCAAAAGGGTTCGCACCACAAAAAGGGCGCCATCTAGGACACTTTCTGCATTGGTTATCAACTAAACAACTGTCGTTATATATCCTATAGGCGTCAGTTTTATACGAATAAGCGACGCCATTTCCACCATGGCCGTGGTCACATTCGGCGGTAGTTTTTGTCCAAAAACCGACGCGGTAGGCCTTTGATGATGGTGTTCTATAAATAACCGACGTTTATGTTTTATTTTATTTTTCTTATCAATTTGCAGGCCTGCTGTGGCTGGTCAGCATGATGAGAACTTGCAGTTCAGTTTTCTGAACTGTAGGTTTACGACATCCATTGATATCAGCCAACAAACAGGCTACAAACCTGCAAAATAAAAAATATATACTTTTCACACAAGTAGATACATTGATACATTCAGACATCATTTCAATTCTCACATTCACACATGTAGAAACATTCAAATACATCTATAAACATTCAGATATGTATAAACATTCAGATTCATATAACAAAATACATCTATATTCATTTACAAAATACATAAAGTGCAGCACGCACAAGTGCTTCAGATTCATATAACAACATGACACACTAACACATATATAGTGCAGAACAACAACAACACCGAATTTACATACAACACTAGCTTAGTACATATATAGTGGGACTAAGGTGACGATCCCACCTACTAAAATAGGTTACCGACAACTACATGTTACGACTGGGAGGTCGTGATTCAGCAACCGCATGCATTAGCAGGAGGACAAACAGATTTCACCACAAATGGTGAAATCTGTTTGTCCTCCTACTAATGCATACGGTTGTTGAATCACGACCTCCCAGTCGTAACATGTAGTTATCGGTAACCTATTTTAGAAGGTGGGATCATCACCTTAGTCCCACTATATATGTACTAAGCTAGTATTGTATGTAAATTCGGCGTTGCTGTTGTTATGCACTATATATGTGTTAGTCTGTCATGTTGTTATATGAATTTGAAGCACTTGTGCATGCTGCACTTTATGTATTGTATTTGTATCCTGCTTCTCTTCATTGTGGCTTCTTTTGCTGTTTCATGGCTTGCTGCCTGTATATCTATATAACCTTTGGAGAACGCCTACATATCCTGCATAGCTATGTCATGGCCGTCCTGCATAGCATGTAGCCTTTGGCGAACGCCTGCATATCCTCTAGGACTTATTGTGTGGTCGTAACATGTAGTTGTCGTTGAGCATCGCTGATAGCCTAGTTAGTTAGCACATTGATTTGGTTAGTAATAATAAAGGTTAATCTTGAATAGGTGAATACATAAAAACATATATTAATTAAATTGGGAGTGGTGCTTAATACCTTGAATTCATCTATTTTTCTTTGGGTAACAAACTCCTCCCAGTATTTGGGGTCCACCTAGTTCCATTGCTGTGTGGCTTCCTTCTTCCTATATTTATTTTTCAAAGAGAATACAAACAAAAATTATTATTGTGGAGTTAGTGAAATATTGATCAATGTCTAGAATTGGAATCAATCAAGAACCTATTCTCAGCATCGCGTATGTAATCTCAGGTGAGATTGGTCCACCCTCCCACAACGTTTAGCATATGTATTAACTAGAAGATAATGAAACATCAAATCAGAAAATGATATTGATATTAAAAAAGCAAACATTTAGCTTCAATAAAATAATAGTAACATGCATGCCTCTAAAATTGTGATCTTTTATCAATTAACAATCCTTCATTGTGATCTCCACGCACATATAAGTCATCATTAGCTTCAATATTTTGTGGAGTTGGTAACCCAACTGAGAATGGACTGGAGTCATCATATTTATCATAGTATTCTTCTTCATCTATAGGATCTTCAATGAACTGTCTTTTGCCATGAAGAACAACTGACCATTTATCATTTGTAGGATCATCGATATAGAATATTTGTTTCTCCTGTGATGCCAATATGAATGGTTCACCCTTCTCGCCAATCTTTTCAAAGTTCACTAAAGTGAAACCTAATTCATCCACTATAACTCCTTTGGTGTTATCAAACCAATTACATTTAAAGAGCGGAATTCTGAAATCTATGTAGTCAAATTCCCATATGTCTTCAATGACACCGTAATATGACATTTTAGCTTCACATGGACTCCCATCCTTTGTACTTGCAAAATACATAGTCGACGCTTGAAGAGTGACCCCACTGTTTTGGACGACACTCTTATCATCTTGGCTCTTTGTGTAATATGTGAACCCATTAATTTCAAACCCTTCATAAGACATAATATTCGGTTTTGGTTTAAAGGCGAGGCATTTGATAGTTTCCGTAATATCATTTGGTGTTTGAGATAGTTGATTTAAGACTTTATCTTCAAACCACTTAGTAAAAGTATTGTTATGCTCTCTAGAAAGCCACATTGAACTTGCTCGACGATGTTTTCTCTTAATGAAATTGGTATGTTCCTCGATATAAACACTCACTTCGTCCATGTTGTGTAAAATATACAAGTGACCTTGTTCCAACTGCTCATGGGTGATTACTTTCACCCGTGATCCCAAAATTCCTTTGCCCTCCTCAATATTCTTGTCATTAACATGAGTGTTATTACCACTCAGAAAGTCATTGCAAAAATACATAACCTCTCTCGCCACATAACCTTCAATAATACTCCCTTCAGGCCGATAACGGTTTCGAACATCAACTTTAAAAACACTCATGTATCATTCAAAGGGATACATCCAATGCAAGAAAACTGGTCCCAACATTTTCACTTCCCTAGTAAAGTGGACAACAAGATGTACTGTGATATCAAAGAATGAAGGAGGGAAATACATCTCAAGCTGACATAGGGTAACAACCACTTCTCTTTGCAAATTATCGAGAGTATTAGGGTCAATAACTTTGCTGCATAGACTGTTGAAAAAGAAACAAAGTCTGGTGATTGCAAATCTTACATGCTTCGGCAATATAGATCGAATTGCCACGGGAAATATTTGTTGCATTAGAGTGTGACAATCATGAGATTTAAGAGCTATCAACTTCAGATTTTTCATTGATACCAATCTACAGATGTTAGATGAGTAACCATGTGGCACCTTAACATTTATCAAGCATTCACAAAAAGCTTTCTTCTCCTTTCTAGACAACGTGTAACAAGCAGGAGGTAAGTATGTTCTTTTATTACCCATTTCACGTAATTCTGTTAATTCTGACCTTATTCCCATTTCACGTAGGTCCAGTCTGGATTTTATCCCATCTTTAGTCTTACCTGGTATATTTAACAGAGTACCAATGATGCTATAACATACATTTTTCTCAACGTGCATTACATCGATACAATGTCTGACTGTCAAAGAACTCCAATAAGGAAGATCCCAAAATATTGACTTCTTCTTGAATGAAGAATTGTCACTCCGTGTGGCCATACTACATTGTGATTTCTTACCAACTTCATTGACAATGTATTTTACTCTTTCATAAACAACATCCCCTGGTATAGGTTTAGGTGCACTCCGTTCATCATTCCATCCATTGAATGCTTTGCGCTTCCTACGATACTGATGGAATTTTGAAAGAAACCTTCGATGACCAAGATATATAATTTTTCTGCCATGTTTTAGTCTTATTGAATCAGTGTTTTCTTCACATATAGGACACGCTTTAGCTCCTTTGACACTATATCCATACAAATTCCCGTATGTTGGAAAGTCATTAATAGTGCAAAACAACATAGCGTGCAAACGAAATGTCTCTCTTCTTGAAGCATCATAGGTCATCACACCTTCAGCCCAAAGTTTCTTTAAGTCATCAATCAGAAGTTCAAGATAAACATTGATATCATTTCCGGGTTGTTTAGGGCCCGATATCAACAACGACAACATAACATACTTATTTTTCATACACAGCCAGGGAGGAAGATTGTATATAACAAGCATGGCTGGCCAAGTGCTATGTTGGCTGCTCAATGTCCCGCACGGATTCATCCCATCTGTACAAAGCCCAAGTCTTAGATTCCTATCTTCTTCACCAAATTTGGGGTACAATAGATCAATCTTCTTCCACTGTGGGGAATCAGACGCATGTCGTAGGATCTCATCATTATTTTTCTTAACATCTGCATGCCACCTCAAATTCTTCACATCTTTCGGATTTGCAAACAAGCGTTGAAATTGTGATATTATAGGTAGATACCACATCACCTTGGCAGGAGAACCAGTTTCGGACTCCCCCGAAGTTGTCAATTTATACCGTGACGCACCACATTTTGCACAATCTTTCAAATCCACATAGTCCTTTTGAAATAATACACAATCATTCGGGCATGCGTGTATCTTCTTGGCCTCCATTCCCATTGGGCACAACAATTTCTTTACCCGGTATGTTCAGATTGGCAGCTCGTTTCCTTCAGGAAGCATTTCTTTCAACAAAGTCAACAATGAAGTGAAGCTTTTGTCACTCCATCTATTGTTAGCTTTCAACTTATACAATCTCAACACAACGCTAAGCTTCGTAAACTTAGCACAGCCTGTGTATAACGGTATCTCAGCATCATGCATAATGTTTGTAAAGATAGGAGGTGGATCGGTGTGCTCTACCCTACAACTATCCAGCATCGCATCAACGATGTCTACTGGAACTGGTTCATTCACATCTACGTCATCGGAGGCAATTTATTCTTCCACCCAAGCACTGCTATCGACATCCACTGATTTCGAGTTTGAAATTTCTCCATTCCAGTGCCATTCTGTATAGCCTTGTACAATCCTATTGCACATGACATGACTTTTGATTTTGTCACCAGTGTTGACTTTCAAGTTGTTACTGCAATGTCTACATGGACAGTACAACCTATCTCCAGGTTCTTTCCTATGTTCCTCGACAAAACTAATAAACTGATCAAGACTGGACATAAACTCTGGGGTGCAGCGATTGTGAATGGACATCCATGATCTATCCATTCTATGATCAAAGAGAAAATAAGTATATATTAGGACAAGATTAGGGTCTACGGTTAACAAATACATGTGATGTCATTCTTATATATAATAAATGTGTACCACCTATCCCATCCTTGAACACCTAATCTAACTAGTAAGTGTATAATGTGTATTGGGTTTTCGAGAAAATTTTGACAGCATTTCCCCGCTGTTCTCTAAGTACATATGTACTTAGGGAACAAATGGGGAAATGCTGTCGAAATTTTCTCAAAAACCCAATACACATTATACACTTACATCCTAAGTGATATTAGGTGTTCAAGAATAGTTCCAAACCGGGGACTATCCAAGATTTACTCCTAATGAGTAAATCTTGGATGGGTTTCTAGGCCAACAAAATCATATCATTAAGATCATGGTTTCATGTTAGGTCATCATAGGTCATAATAATCCACTAGAATGGGCATAAGAGTATTAGATCTTGATTCTAGAGTGTACAAGACATAATAGTGACTACTGATTTTGTTGGGTGATATCATTTCATAGGATTTATAAATTCAAATTTAACAAGTGTACAAGTTGCATCATTTTAATACTCTAAAGGTGACTAGTGGGTCATAGCACATAAAAGATGGCATTACAAGGAATGTAAGCAAGCTAGATCAATTACCTCTGTTTGAGTGTCAGCAGGGAGAGAGGGTGAGACAGAGGGTAGGCGAGTAGGCAGGCAAGCAGGTGAGCAAGCGACAGGCAGGGAGACGGCGGGCAGCAGTAGATGATTAATTAATTCCTAAAAGATAGTATAGAATATGCATAGATAATACATTAGTTGAACGCATAACATTAGTAGTAGGCAGTACATGATATGTACATTATACCATTATATGTATTGCAAACTACAAAGTACATCTACATAGATAATACATTAGTTGAATGCATAACAATACAAGAAAAACTAAGGTATGAATGTATGTATAGGTACAAGTATAATGTATCAGTAAATATTAGTGGTTGAGTTCATAGTAGAGCATCAATGTATGTGCAAATGATAAATATGTAATGTAGGTGCAGCAGTTCATACATAAAGCAGTTCATACATAAAGATGTAAGTGGGTGCAGCAGTACATACATACAGAGCTTATATGAAGTAGGAACAATTTTGATGCATGTACAACTCAATTAAAAATGAGAAGAGTAGGAAAAAGCAGGAAGAGGGGTAGGGGACCAGGAGCAGGAGCAAGGAGCAAGCCGGAGAACTCTATTGTATAAGGAGGAAGAGGAAGAAGAAGGGTACCAGGTGAGCGGGCGACCAAGAGCAGAGCGCCGGCGAGGAGAGAGCAGAGCGTCGGCGACGGTGAGCGGTCAGGCGACCAGGAGGCGTGTCGGTGGAGACCAGGAGACAGTGTCGGTACCGGAATTTCCAAAGCAAATAGGGGAAGGAGCGGCGGCGGAGGCGGGTGCTTGCTCACCGGAATCACCAAGAAGGGGAAAGGAGCGGCGGCGGCGGGTGCTTGCTCACCGGAATCGCCAGACCTAAAATCAACGCTAGATTGCAGTGAAACAGAGAAAGGGGAAGAGTCTGCTTCGCGGGGTGCTAATTAGTAAACAATCGGCATCGGTCATTCCAAAAAATCGACGCCATAGCGAACAGTTTCGGTTGTTCTGTAGATAACCGACGCTGATTCAGATAAGCGTCGGTTGATAAGAAAAAATCGACGTCCAAATTAGACAATCTTATTTGGTGGGAAATATTATCAGCGTCGGTTATAAAAGAATTGATCGACACCGAAAGCAAAACTTTTCGCGGAAATATCCTTCTAGTATAGGCATCGGTGATTACTGAAAACACCGACGTTGTATGTGACGCAAATTTTTTTCTCTCAAAATTTGGATTTCGCGGGCGATTTTAGGCGTCGTTTTGGTATATCCAGCCAACGCTGAATAGAAAGCGGTACTCGTGTCTAGCTGGCCTTCGATGATAGACGTCGGTTTCCCTAAATATCTGACGTTGACTAATATAGGCGTCGGATTATCTTAATAACCGACGCCCAGAAAAGCGACACTGAATGTTGTTTTTGTAGTAGTGGTTCACCCCAATGAAAGGTGCAAATGGCATGTTGTACCTGTTAGTCATGTATGTCGTGTCAAAGGTCACCACATCTCCAAATGCTTGATATGCCATTCTGATTTAGCATCAACCCAAAAGATAGTATGTGCACATCCATCTTCATCAAATTGCACTGAGTAGTAGAATGCGAGGTTTATTGCTTGCATTTTTTTAAAATGTCCTATTGTGGATGCTACATCAACACCTATAAATTTCCTTCGCATGGAGACAAGTGTGTTGCTTAGATCCTTTCTTTTAAATGTGACATTGCGGATGCCGCCTTGTTGGCTAGCTATAAGTGACATAATCTTAGCACTAGAAATATTTTGATCATGCATCACATGAATTAAATCTCAAACCTCTGACGACATATATCAGTGTGAGCGATGAAACCTCTTCTTAGATGGGCTCTTTGTTACTTCATGATTATGTTCTTTTTCAAAGCTTAGTACCACCCACTTTGAATTATCTTCTAATTTCACTCGCATGTGAGCCTTGCAGCCAGTTCGACTAGAAATGATGTCCTTTTGTGGAGATCCCTTCTGAGCATCATCACCTTTGTTTTTTCCTTTATGAATTCCTTCCCTAGAGCATAAAAATACCATGCTAGTGACTTTATTTGTCTTGGCTGAAACATAATAGTTTCCTTTCCTTATACTAAACCCAACTCGGTATGCATATTTATTGTAGAACTCCTCAGCTTTATCAACATTGTAAAATGTAGACCTACATAAGGGTCTAACTCAGATTCAACTTCTATCCTATCATCCTCCATCTCAGGATTAATTTCATTTTCACAATCTTCACCCACTTCTATGTCTCCACCCACTTCAATGTCTCTATCCACTTGACTACTATCATACTCCATCCAATCAATTCCGGTCATCCCATCGACATCATGTGAAAAGTCCATGGCTTGAGTGAAGTCCATAACTCGAGTAAACATAAATGAAGAATACAATAAGAAGAAACAGACAGTAGGGAACAAAGTTGTTGGTGATCTCGATGGCGGGGAGGCAGAGTTGGGAACAATGCAACGTTGCTTGTTGTAACATCCCTGACCTGGGTTATGAGTTAACCCTAGGTGTTTTTGCCTAAATATGTGATTAAATCTTTGTGATTAACTCTGAGCATGTAATTAAGTTTCTCAGAAACATATATTTCAGTATTTGCTCCTTTTTATTTAAAGCTGTAGCATTGTTTTGATATACAGGGACCTATGTGCAATTTACCCAGTTAAAAAGGGTTAGCTTGCAATTTTCACATGATGAGATGTTCCTCTGATGTTGAGACATCATGAGAAATCTTTTTAGCAAAGTTTTAGGGATTTCCCAAGCTTGGGCACCAAGGTGCAGCTGTGGAAGCAATCCCGGTGCTTGAAACCTTAATTTGGGGTAAAATGCAATTTAACCAAATTAAGGGATGCAAATTGTAAAATATGTCATCTAATGTATCTTTTTAGACTCTTGCCATCATTAAGAGAAGAAATGATGAGGGAGTCACCTCAACTGAGTTATCAAGTTATGAAATATGCCTTGTGATTGAATAATCAGGTTATATGTGCAATATCTCTTTATGTATGTACTTTAGTATTAGATTGCTCTCCTGTACCTTCTTTTTCTAATACCTTAAGAGAAGGTTTGTCCTTAGAATAAAGAGGAAGGGACGATCAAGTAAAGAAGGAGGGACCTAGTTGGAATTATGGACAACTTATGAACTAATGTTGAAAATCCTACCCCTAGTATATATACCCTCAACTTCTCTAAACAAGGGAACTTGCCCTTCGTTCCCTTCACTGTTCCATTTCACCAAAGACGACAAAAGACTTCCTTGGAGCTAAGGAGGACGACCAAGGGAAACAAGGTAGGTTTGGGACCCTTCTTTTGCCTAATTCCATGGTTAGAACTCGAATTCAAGGTCAATTTGGTGGCTAACTCTCGAAACCCTATCTTTCTAGCCATCTCTTTTTGTCTTTCCTTGGAGTTTTCACCTTGGACAACCTGTGGGAACTCAAGGACGCCATTAGAGCTTGGAGCTTGAAAGCTTGGAACTCAAGGAGCAAGCTTTAGGCGGGTTTTATAACTCTAAACCCATGCTTTACTATATACATCTCTTATATGCGGTTAGATGATAGCTCTTAATGTTTCCCTACTTTCCCTGCTATTTTTGCAAGCAAATCCATGGGATATCCGTACTGTTCCTGAGCTAGGAGATGAAGGCGTGATTTCCAAGAAAAACCCACCGCCTTTCACTTTCTTAAACGGTCCCAACAGTTTGCTCTCTCGGTCTCAAGACCGTGAGGTGAGCAAACGGTCTCGAGACGGTGACAGGGCAAATGGTCTCCAAGACCGTTTGGCCCAGTTTACCGGGCGTGGACCGTATACGAAACCTGTTCCTAATTATATAGGCTAATTACCCTCAACATTTGGGAGGCAAACTCCAAAGGAATCGGGAGATATGACCTTTTTAAGTAACAACTTTAAATGAATTTATTCCTGATTCTCAAACGGTCTGAAATTTCCTTTTTGGGCAAACGGTCTCAAGACCGTGTAAGGTCGTTGACCAGGTGTTGACCGTATGATATTACTGTTCAAAATAATGTTAGTTAACAACTCACCAAGTTTGATGATCTAATTCCAAACGGGCTAAGAGTTGAAGGGTGAATACTAGGGCTAACCTTAGATGAAATCAGTACTGAATTATAATAATATAAATTAGGGTTTTTAGGGTTGATTGACCTAAACGGTCTCAAGACCATTTGGGGGTCATCCAAACGGTCTCAAGACCACGAGGGCAATCAACCATGACCGTTTGGAGGTCTGGGGTCAAGAATAGTTGACCAATTGAAGGTACAATTACACCAAATTACATTGCAATTAAATATTGATATAACCCTCAACTCAATTGATCTAACCTTGAAGAAATTTCACTAGAATCCAAAATTGGATGGGCAAACGGTCTCAAGACCGTTTGGAACTCATCCAAACGGTCTCACGACCGAGAGGACAATCACCCAAGACCGTTTGAAGGTCTAGGGTTAAGTAATTGGACCAATTGAGGACCTAATTGCAAATAAGTTATCAATTTAATCAAAATTCTGTTTTGTGGATCAATCATGGTTCAACCCCTAACAAATCACCTTGAACTTTGATGAAATCTTGGGAAAATTGTCTCAAGGCCATGTGGGGTCCACCCACATGATCTCAAGACCGTTTGGGCCAAGTTTGGGCCCAATTGGAGCTCAATTGAAGGGTTCAACCTTGAGTTGAGTCACATTGTTGAGTGTTGATGGGTGAACATTGATAGACCCTAATTGAATCGACTTCAACCCTAATTGGTCAACCATTGAGGGTCAATTGAATGACCAAGTGGTCAAGCATAATCTTAATTGACCCAATTCATAAGTGGTCATCATAGTTTTGACCTTTTGAGGGCTTCAACATGAGTTGACACTATCGGGTGTATCATTGAATCTTGTTGATGGTCCAAGTGGTTGAGACCATGTGAGCTCGCGGTCTCAAGGTCGAGAGGAGGCTCGCGGTCTCAAGGTCGAGAGGAGGCTCGCGGTCTCAAGGTCGTGAGAGGGCTCACGGTCTCAAGACCGCGAGGGGCCTCGCGGTCTTGGGGTCAAAGAAGGGCAAACGGTCTTCATGATCTTCGCGGTCTTAACCTCATTTGGAGTCTTCGCTGTCTTGAATCAATGGAGGGCTCACGGTCTTGGAGGAGGAAGAGGCATCACGGTCCTGAGGTCAAAAGTGACCAAAGGGTCTACACATCCTCGCGGTCCTAATGTCAATTGGTCAAAAGGTCAACTCAACCAATGGGTCTCAAATCGATTGAGGGTTGATGGTTGAGATCAATCAAGATAATTAAAGGTTGACTTCTTTCAATCAATTGATGATATAAATGGTTCAACGTTGCCCTAATAAAACCCTAATGATAACCTAGGATATTAAGGGGTTAATGGACTAAGGTTTTGACCATGATGATGATCAATGGGGTGAATTACCAAAATACCCCTGAAGGGTAAATTAAGTAATATCTTGATCAAATCAAACCCTAATCGCATGATGGTGATGTTTTGGGCTATGTTAGCCTATGATGACTTAATCCAACCTGATTTAGAGTGATGTTGACATCACCTAACATTAGGATGAGAGAGAAAGTACTTCTAGAGAGAGAAAGTACCCTTTTCAGGTGAAAACTCAATTAAAGCATCTCCAATGCACAAGAATGAGCATAATTAGGATATGATCCACCTGTGTGAGATCATAGAAACCCTAATTATGATAAATGATGAACCTTTAACTAATCTAAGAGTATCAATGAAGATGTCACTCATATATGATGATGTTATGAGTTCAATTCACCTTAATGTGAATAGTAAACCCTAATTCAAGGGTGATGACATGTAATGTGAATAGTATACCCTAATTCAAGGGTGATGACATGTAATGTGAATAGTAAACCCTAATTCAAGGGTAATGGCATGCTTTTGAGTATTAAACTCTATTTGATGTGAATTAGAGATTTTAACTCTTATGACAAGAGTAGGAAGTATATTCCTTATTTTTGTATTACCTGTATCAGTTGTATTAACCATGCAGGTTCTGATATGATAGGTAATCATATCCAGGTATGGATGTTGATGTTATATTCATTAAAGGCATGTTATTAGCCTTATGAATAAGTAAGGTAATCTGATGCCTTGTTAGTGGCATCCTATGCTGATAATGGGTTGTGAGAGCCATGAATACCATCAAGGTCATGCCTTAGAGATGACTTGTGATGAGGATAATGAGAAATGATAAATTGATATGAGTTAGGCCTGTTACATTTAGTATTCTTCTTTTATAGCTGCTATGCTACTGTTATGGTTTGGAGATCAGAGCCCTCACTTGTTGTCGGCGTTCAGCTTGTTGGTGTTGGCATTCAACTGGATGGTGACGGTGTCCAGCTGGTTGGAGGGGGATTCTGGCTTTCGGATTTCTACTGACGCTGATGGACGGATTTGTAATGCAGGTATGTAGGGCCCATTGGTTCTGGCGGAGGAAGCAGGTCTCGGCTTGCGACAGAGAAAATAGGAAGGAGCGTCGACGGAGGAAGCAGGGCCGGCGGAGTAAGCAGGAAGGGAGCCGGAAGGTGAGGGGTTGTGGTTGCCTGCTGCTGGGTCACTCGTTGCTGTTGCTGGCGGTGAGGGGGCGGCGACCTGCTGGGCTCCGGCTGTAGTTTGCTGGCGGAGAAGTGGGTGGCGACCTGCTACGGCAGTCAATTGCCGCGGAGCGGTGGCTGCACAGACGGAAGGCCAGAGGAAGTAGGTCGGAGGAAGGGGGAAGGGGGCCGGTGGAGGAAGGAGGAAATCGCATAGAGAGGGAGAGAGAGAGAGAGGGACAGAGAGAGAGAGCAAGAGAGAGAGAGAACAGTGGTGGGTCAGTGACAGGAGTAAACGTTGTTTACTCAGTCTGTGAGTGGGGGTAGGGAACCAGGATCAGATGCAGATCCTACGGTTAAAAACTATGTTGTATTGGGGGCACAATACACTTAAGTGTATTCTAGCCTAACTCTCTCTCTCACTCTCTCTCTCTCTATCTATATATATATATATATATATATATATATATATATATATATATATAGGGCGTTCATTCATTGCCCACGCGGGTAGCCTGGAATTTCACTACCCGGCAGCCAGAAAAGTAACTATTCTGGCCACAAAAGTAACTCTGCTATCAAAAAAGTAATTATGGTGATAAGAAAGTAACTACACGACTAAAAGAGTAACTCTGTATAAAATATACAACTGATATATATATAAGGACGGATTTTTGATTTTGGTGGGGAAAATGATATTATTTTTGGATGAAATTATTTGGGGAACTAGATAGAATGTGTTGGCTAAATGGACATCTATAAATCCCTTTGTTTTGATTATGACAAACATTTCATTCTTATTGGTCTAACGAGCTACTTGAGTGTGCAGGAACAAGGTGGATGACAAAGCAACTAGGGAAATCCATATGCTTACATGTTTATGTTTTCATGAAATGTAATCACCTTGTAAAAACTTGTACAAATATATAATGTACAAGTACTTATATTTCATGTAAATCAAGCGTTAGATTCTCCCTAGCTAAACACCAAATTTAGATAAGTCATCCCCTTCAAATAGGATCACATTTGCACACTCATACATATAATTAGTGCCTAAATTGAAACATTGAAACAGGATCAATCTCGGTCGACAAACTCCTCGACCGAGACACTCTCGGTCGACAATCTTCTCGACCGTGAAAGATCCAAAGTAGCCGTTAGACACAACTAACAAGGTAGTTGGCAGTTGGAGATAAACGTTGCAAAACACTTGTTCCAGAGAGCCTGTCGGTCGACAAAAGTTCGACCGAGTAGGTGTCTCGGTCGACCATTCCTCGACCGAGATGGTCTCTGACAGCAACTGCAGAATTAATTAATTAGCCGTTGTTAAAGCAACAAACTTGTACCTAATGGCTAGTTAAGCACTTAGAAACCCCTTGAAGTTGTCTAGAACGTCCTTAAGCATCCTTAGGCCATTCCTATAAATAGGACAAGCCATAGGACACTCAAACATACTTGTTACACTTGAGAAATCCTTGAGCATACTTTGAGCAATCTGTTTGTGAGCAATTTGAGCATTGTGACAATTGGCTACTTCTTTCCTTAGCTCAAAATTCGTGTCCTATAGTCTAGTATCTCCTACCCACTGCAATCACAAGTCCACACACTTGGTTAGGAGATCTATACGCTTGATCTAGGCAAATCAAGCCTTGGGCTATAAAGGATAAGTTGTAATTTCCTTTTTCCTTTCTTGTTCTCTATTACTATTTGTACTCTCCTTGCTACTCCTAGGTTGGAGGATGCGGATTGGAGAGGGTGGAGATCTTCTTGGTGAAAGAAGGCGACCTTGAGCTACTTCAGAAGGCTGGTGCAACGGGAGGTTACTTCTAGAGAGGAAGGCTACTTCAAGGGGGAACTTGAAGTTACTTCAAGAAGGCTACCTCAAGTTGGTGCACCTACTTCAAGGGAAGGCTATTCAAGGGGTGTAAAGGAAAGTATTGTATTTTGTATAAATCCTTGAGAAGGTAATAAAATAAATACTTTCAAAATCACAGTTGGGTAAGCAACCGGGTAGTGGACTGACAACTTTAGTATTTTCTAAAGTTGGAACCACTCTAAACACCTGTCTCCTTCTTCCAATTTTCAATTGTGCTTGTTTGAGTTCAATAAATTGTTAAAATTATTTTAAAACTCTATTCACCCCCCCTATTGTTTTTCAATTGGTATCAGAGCAGGCTTCAAGGAACCCTAACCAAGTCTTGAAGAATGGAGGGTAATGGTGATTACAATCACAACAAAAGGTGTTGCATGGAAAAAACTACAACATGTTGCAATTGGTGCTTAGGAACAAGCCACACAATAACTAGATGCCCATGGAGATCAAAGAAGGAAGATGAGCACAAAGATTGTCTTATTGCTACAACTAGTAAAGAAGAAGAAGAGGTAAGTCTTTTTGATTTATCTAAAGAAGAACTAGTTGCTAGTCTTGAAGAAACACATATTAAATATGTTGAGTGCAAGAAGAAATTAAAGAAATCTATTAAAGAAAATGACGAATTACATGCTAAGCTTCTTGCTATGACATCCGAAAATGAAGATCTTAAAAAGATCATTGAAGATCATGATAGTAAGATAAAATCTATAGAGGCAAATTGCAATCTACTTTCTTTCGAGAAGATCAATTTGCAAACTCAAGTGAACGATCTTCAAAAACAACCCATATTGTGCACCCATATAGATTATGACACTATTGTCAAAGAACGAAACTCATTGTCATCAAATCTAGACCAAGCAAAACTAGATATCAAGAAGAGAATGGATGAGATTGCCAAGTTACAACAAAAAATTAGTAGTTTAAATAATAATGGCATTCTTGATCAAATCTTAGATAATTCCTATCATCAAATTGGGAGAAGAGGACTAGGTTACAAGCCTAAAGGGAAATCCTATCAACAACCTAGTTGGAGAAAGTCACAAACCCATCAATCTATATAGGTACCTAAAGGAACATCTTCACCCAAGTATAACACAGAACACAACCATAGAAAAAGATATGAGGTTGACTCGATATGTTGTCATTATTGTTTGCGCCTTGGTCATTATTCCTTTTCATGTCCTTATAAGAGAAAAGATGTCGATTTAGTTTGGGTTCCAAGACCTCCAAACTAAATGAACGAACTTAAGTTGAGATATGACCAAGAACCTTAGTTGCATATTTTTTCGTCTATCTCAACTCAACATAATGGGATAACAAATAAATTTAAGTATCTAAATATTTAACTTGCATAGTTATGTTTTATTTGGAAGCAATTAACAGTTCCAGGAATATTGTCGGTCGAGAGACTGTCGACCGAGATACTGTCGGTCGAGAAATTATCGACCGAGCATGTCACTGATCTCCAGTCTGCTACAAAATTGCAGAATTCTTTTAAATTTGATGAAATTGCTATCTATTCGTGATTGATGACTGGATATAGTTTGAAAATCATCCCTGCAAATTTAAATGAGATTAATATTAGTTTATTCCCTAAATGATCTAAGTTTAAACTAAAATTATGCTTAGTTCAATGAAAAGAAAATTTCTATTTTCACATGATTTTTCCTAAAGTATTTTCTGGTCTATCCATATACAAATCATGTGATGGAATTATCATTATATGCTCTTATCATTACATCATGGATATGCTTTCACTATTTGATACGCATAGATAATGACAATTGTATGCATGGATTCGTGATGATATATTTGGCAAGAAAAATGATTTGTTAAAGTTATATGCTATTGCTTGCAACACTTAAGACAAAATCTCTAAATTAGTATCTTTGAAGACTTGAGATATTAATTGTGCCTTCATTTAAGAATCATATTAAGTAGTATGCTTCAACTTGATACTTAATCAAATTTTATGCAGATATTATACTCGATATATTCAATTTAAAAATCTGCAAATTTGCCTCTTGGTTAAAATGAAATTTGACCAAGGGGCGCTATGGTCGTAGTCAAACTCGACCTAAAATAAGTTTGACACAATAACAAATTGGATATCATTTTATTGTGATTAAAAGCACAATTAATTTATGACCACAAAATTGTCCTAATATTGTCAATAATAAAACAAAATATTACTCCCTTAGAAAATACATATATGCTTTACAAATTTAGTCTATCATTCTCATTAAAAATCAGCTTAAAAATTTATACCCAGTAAGTCTGTCGGTCGACGAATTCTTCGACCGAGAACCTCTCGGTCATCCCACCTCTCTCGACCGACAGACTCTAGACAGACCTAACATCAGACACACTTCCGGTCGACAATTGTTCGACCGAGACAGTGTCGGTCGACAATTGCTCGACTGAGAAAGAGCCGTTGGGATATGACCGTTGCAATCCAACCGTTACCATTAATGGCCGACCGTTGCAAGTCGACCGTTGGACGGTCGAGTGGCGCGTCTGGAATATGACCGTTGCGGACGCTCGGTCGACGAATTGTCGACCGACCCGGTCACTGGATTGCTATAAAAAGGACAAAAAACGGGTCACTTGTTCACACTTTCATATTCTTGTTTCCATAGGCTCTCTCTAGTGAATTCTTGTGCAAATCTTTAGCATCCTCATCCCCAAGACTTCCTTGCTTCTTCTCCACCTTCAAGCAACACAATGGCATCATCCTCTGCTCGTGGAAAGAAGAAGGTCGCTGGCAGGAAACAAAGGGAGGCTACTCCACCATTGACGATCATCAACGACATTGCCTTCGTCGACGGAGATGCTGGTGATCGCTATCTACGGCTCTCCTCCAAAGCTCCTCTCCCTCGACGATCAGTTGAAGTTATGGACTTCCTCAACATCGTCGACTTGGAGGACCTTTTTGAAGTGCAAAAGTTGAAAGAATTCATCAACCCTTCTTTCCCTTCCTATTCCACCAAGGTAGTGAATGAATTCTATGCTAACCTCATCTCCCACTCTGAAAGAGAAACCATCTTCTTCTATACTATGGTCAATGGGCATAGCTTTCGATTTACTGAAGGAGATATTCTTGACATGCTAAATATTGACCTAGATGAATATCAAGACACCCTTGACCTTACCACTGGAAACCCACTTAATCAATTTTCCCAAGATGACCATACAGTTAGTCTTAGTGACATCAAAAGAACCATTTTTCAATCAAATACAACCAGTCACGAAGATAGGGGCACATACTATGCTATCAATCTCAAATCAGCTGCTAGGATTGTAAACCTTATTGTTTCAACAAACATACATCCTAGAGCAAATAAGTCTGAAGTTCCTATTTTTTGTATGTGTCTAATATATGCTATTATCCAACGTATTCCCACAAATTTTATCCGCATCATTCTTAAAAACATGCTTGAGTTTTCTGGCAATCCTCCATATGATGATCTTGTATGCCAAATTACTCAACATTTTCTTAAGACCCAAATTGAGGATATGGGATATACATGGGAGCATAGACCACAAAAAATAAGTAAGAATACTGTAGAAAAAATGGGAATTGATTTCGGTCATAAGAGGGCTAGGGTAGAAGGAGAGACATCTACCCAAGATATACCACCTCCACCTCCTCCTACCAGCCTACCCTATGATCCCATCCAAAACACTCTAACCTATGTTGCTGGGTCACAATATCATCTTAGTAAACAACTATATTATAACCATCATGCCATGACTTATCTAAACCAAAGAATGCAAACTCTTTCTCCAAACTAACCAGATGAATATCCTTATTCTTTAAATCCGGGCATGCTCAATCCATATAATCCATCTTACAACTACTATCAACCTCCACCTCCACCATCTACAGATCTCACGTATATCCAGTTTTCATCAATGCAACTACAAGATATTGCTGCTCATTTCCGATTTGATCGGGTTCCTACCTTCTTGGAAGCGTATGCCTTAACCAAGACAGGTTCTCTGGAGTGGCAAACTTTGGTCCAGTATTATGGAGCTGAGCCTTTTCTTGGGAAAGACCCTGATGTTGATGTAATTCTTAAGTCTTTCCAGTGAGATTTGGAGTTGTATTAGTTGTAATGGAATCTTTGCAAAATTGTAATAAATGGGTTATCTTTACATGATTTGGCTATCTTTTCATGCTTGTAATGAAATTGGTTATCTTTATAATGGATATCTTTTTGGCATCATTTGAATTTGGATTATAAGACTATTGTAGAGCATACAAAATAAGGGGAGTAATAAATACAAATAAATCAAAATGGATGAAAATCTTTGCAAATACCTAAAAGTTAAAGTCATGGCTAAATTGACATCTATTGCAAAGCACTTATACCTTGGGATATCTATCTAAAGGGGAGCATAGTACAAAATTAATGGGGAGAAGTATTATCAAATATTCAACATGGATATCTTTTTTTGAAATGACAAAGGGGGAGAAATAAATATAAAACTAAAACTTAGTAATTATAAACTCAATCAATGAGTTTCATAAATAAACTCTTGGCTTTACATTGAAAGTTGCTATATTCCCTAATGAATTGGATTTCATGTTCCATAATTCATGGGGAATAATAAGCACACATTTTATGAACAAGAGGAAAAGCTACAAAAGGTAATCTAAAGGTATGAAACTCATATGTTTTATATTTCCTTCATTTATATTTTGGAAATGTTTGTCATCTTCAAAAAGGGGGAGATTGTTGGCTAAATGGACATCTATAAATCCCTTTGTTTTGATTATGATAAACATTTCATTCTTATTGATCTAACGAGCTACTTGAGTGTGCAGGAACAAGGTGGATGACAAAGCAACTAGGGAAATCCATATGCTTACATGTTTATGTTTTCATGAAATGTAATCGCCTTATAAAAACTTGTACAAATATATAATGTACAAGTACTTAGATTTCATGTAAATCAAGCGTTAGATTCTCCCTAGCTAAACACCACATTTAGATAAGTCATCCCCTTCAAATAGGATCACATTTGCACACTCATACATATAATTAGTGCCTAAATTGAAACATTGAAACAGGATCAATCTCGGTCGACAAACTCCTCGACCGAGACACTCTCGGTCGACAATCTTCTCGACCGAGAAAGATTCAAAGTAGCCGTTAGACACAACTAACAAGGTAGTTGGCAGTTGGAGATAAACGTTGCAAAACACTTGTTCCAGAGAGCCTGTCGGTCGACAAAAGTTCGACCGAGTAGGTGTCTCGGTCGACCATTCCTCGACTGAGATGGTCTCTGACAGCAACTGCAGAATTAATTAATTAGCCGTTGTTAAAGCAACAAACTTGTACCTAACGGCTAGTTAAGCACTTAGAAACCCCTAGAAGTTGTCTAGAACGTCCTTAAGCATCCTTAGGCCATTCCTATAAATAGGAAAAGCCATAAGACACTCAAACATACTTGTTACACTTGAGAAATCCTTGAGCATACTTTGAGTAATCTGTTTGTGAGCAATTTGAGCATTGTGACAATTGGCTACTTCCTTCCTTAGCTCAAAATTCGTGTCCTATAGGCTAGTATCTCCTACCCACTGCAATCACAAGTCCACACACTTGGTTAGGAGATCTATACGCTTGATCTAGGCAAATCAATCCTTGGGCTATAAAGGATAAGTTGTAATTTCCTTTTTCCTTTCTTATTCTCTATTACTGTTTGTACTCTCCTTGCTACTCCTAGGTTGGAGGCTGCGGATTGGAGAGGGTGGAGATCTTCTTGGTGAAAGAAGGCGACCTTGAGCTACTTCAGAAGGCTGGTGCAACGGGAGGTTACTTCTAGAGAGGAAGGCTACTTCAAGGGGGAACTTGAAGTTACTTCAAGAAGGCTACCTCAAGTTGGTGCACCTACTTCAAGGGAAGGTTGTTCAAGGGGTGTAAAGGAAAGTATTGTATTTTGTATAAATCCTTGAGAAGGTAATAAAATAAATACTTTCAAAATCCCAGTTGGGTAAGCAACTGGGTAGTGGACTGACAACTTTAGTATTTGCTAAAGTTGGAACCACTCTAAACACCTGTCTCCTTCTTCCAATTTTCAATTGTGGTTGTTTGAGTTCAATAAATTGTTAAAATTATTTTAAAACTCTATTCACCCCCCCCCTCTAGTGTTTTTCAGAATGTTCCTCTACAATTGCGGAATTTTTTTTTTCAAAAAAGTGGCCGGAAGGGTGGGCGGGTAGCTACCCGCGCAGGCAATAAATATGGGCTCATATGTATATATATATATATATATATATATATATATATATATATATATAGGCTAAAAGAATTGTGTACCTAAGTATATGTAACTTACATGTACCCATCTTCATTTGTGATGATTACAAAAGTATAAAATTCAATCCAACCTTATAGATGTGATGCATACCCCTTATATAACATGTGTATCAAAAATCTCTTCAAATTGATATTCCTAGATCATCAAATAAAAGAATATACATATTTTCTAATCAATAGTAAGTTGCTAAAATTAGAGAAACCGTTGAATGATATATTGTTATATCTCATAACATACATAAAGTACGGTTGTGATTTTTTGAACACATCTAATCTACTGAATTTTGATTCAATCCATAAGGTTGGGTGGAATAAATGTCTTTAACATATGTCATTTTCATAGCTGGTACACATAAATTGCATGTACTGGCTGGTACACACTTCCTATCCTCATATATATATATATATTGAGAGAGAGAATTTTTATATATATATATAGAATTTATATATATATAAGAGAATTTATATATATATATATATATATATATATATATATATATATATACATGTGTGTATTTTATGTTCACCAGCGTGTCTTATAAACTATCATATTAGTTTTTATTTTAGTATTTTCTTATTTTTATTGCTATATCAATTTTCTTTTTGTTCTAAGTTTACAAATAAAATACATGTATATTTTTTTTATTTCTGTAATTTTAAACTTTATTATATAATTTTAGTATTATATCCATTAATTTTAAATACTTTTATCTATATTTATAAATATTATATATTATTTTGTTATTATTTTATTATTTTCAGCTATTATTTCAAATATATGGCTAATTGTATATAAGTTAATGTAGATTATATTCATTTTGCAATTTAATATATATATGTATATATAATATACATGGTAGCATAATTAAAAAAATAAAAAAAAACAATACGTCCTCACTAGGGACTCATTGCTCTGTTAGAGACAATATGTCCCCATTGGGGGCGTATTGTTTTTTTAAAATAGCAATACGTCTCTCGAGGGGACATATTAGTCTCATCACGAGCAATACATCCTCTTTGGGGACATATTGCCTCAAAAACGTGTCATTTTAAAAATTAAATTCTGAATCGTGCTATTTTGATAATTAAAATACCTAAACATGCCATTTTGATTTTTTGACCTATCGAATAGGTTATCGCCTTCACCTAACGAAGAAACAAGAGAACGACCTTGGATTGGGTACTACTCGGTAAATCGCCGTGGCTACGTGTGTATTCGCGTGTCATGGCGGATATGTGGTCATCATCCGGTCCCACTCAACAGCAACCTATGACTAGCGCTGAGAGCCAGATCGATTTAGCTTAGTTCCAGGTGATCTGAGGATCTCCCAATATAGTAATATACATTACAGGGTCCTGCTTTATACGCATACTGCGACAAGCTAGCAGATGATGAAGATCATCGGTAATTTATTAAAAAATGCTCCTTTTCGCCGTGAATCACAGCCTCAGCCGCCACAAATAACTGTTTGCCATGAATCAGAGCCTCGCCGGCCGCCGCCAGAAAAATGTCCACAGTGCACCCTGAAAGCCGTGGCGCTCCCATGATAGCTGTGGTTATAACGCAGCATGATGGCAGGCTTGGGAGGCACGTACCTCAGCTGGGAAGTTAGGCTCAGCTCATTTCGACCGTCCCTATTAATCTTGGACCACTCTACCTAGCTTCTGCGTGACTACTTCCGATTTAAGCAAGTTGTTTTGAACATGAAGCGATCGGAGCGCTTGTCATGTTGCACTCAAGTGACGAGGAAAGGAAACAGGATGAGGATGTGTGAGGGGTTGCCGCTAATTAGGACTGATTTGGTTGGATGTAGTCGGGTGTAGACGTGTGAGTTCACTATGAAAAAACGTACATCAAACTCACACTTTGTTGTTCGAACACATCCTATCAAATAGACCCTAACTAACGATCCGTTGGCAAAGAAAACGAAAGAAAACAGTTGAAAATAATTTCATAGGACAGACGGCCACAATTTGGCTTTGTTTATGGGTTAACAAATCTTAGTTTCCTTATATAAAAACCGTTGCAAATTCATGTTGTAAGTAAAATTGGATTCAAAGTACATTCACCAATACTTTCTAATCCTGAATTAGCATAGTAGTACTACTGCCATTACAAGACTCTTGACTCAACAAGTCAATAATCTCAATGGGGCTATTTACATAGTTGTAAACTCCATTGGTGTTTTTAAATTGGAAAATATTTGGAGTGTAGGCCACTCTATTCCTCTCCCTACAAAAAACTGCACTCTTCTTGTTTGCGTAAGGTTCTTCTTAATATTGATGGACCAATGAGAAAATTTAGGGTACACCCCAAGATCACCTTCAATAACTTTGGTGGCCATCAAGCTATCGATATCTATCATTGCATGAGCCAAATTTTTGTCATTAGCAAAGATCAGATCAGAACACATACATGTAAGCTCTACTTCTACAACACACATCTCTACCTCCACACCCCCCTTGTTGCAAGATACAAAAGCCATTGTTGCCTCTTTCTTCTCCATAACCACATAAATCTTTATCATGATGCAAATCGATCTAGGTGGTTCCTAATTGATCTTCCTATAGGTCCTCTCCTCCTTAGCATCTCCTTGTCACATTGAATCATTGAACACATAAAAGCTTTATGGATGTAGTTGACTTGGAGACTCTTTGTTTTAACATTTTGTTTGGACAATTGTTCATTTTTGCATTCCCAGATATAATTGCAAGTGATAAGGAACTTTCTTACATAGTGTTCAAACATGTTGATTTTTTCATAGAAACCAGTTGTGAGAATCCGAAGCAGCAAAAAACCATCTAGCGCGTAAGCAATGTAGATTTGTTGCCACACTTCCCTACTAAAAGCAGAAGTCTCTCAGCACATGAATGATAGTCTCTTCCTAGATTTTACATCATTCATATATGCTACTTTTAGTAATGTGTTACCTTTCATTGGTTAATAGTGCTCCATGACCAACAGCCCTCACAAATGTTTTCACTAGACTGAACATCATGATACCCCAAATTTTCTTCCAAGCACCTTGTACCTTGATGTCATTGGGTTTCCTTAAAATGGAACACATGGATTTAGTAGGGAAAGTACCATCTAGGGTATGTACCCATACACAAACATCCTGGAAATTATTGTCAATGGGTATCTTCACCTTCAACACGACTTTTGAGGATTTGTATGTCAACAACTCAGTCATGAAGTGTGTATCCCACTGTCCTTCCATGATGACAATGCTACTGAAAGTAAGGTCATTTAAATCCTCCAATATATGTTTTAGGATGTGATCTTTAAGAAAAACTCTCAGCTTGATCAAACAATTATACGACACATCTTTTTGTAGACCCGTGATCGAGACGATCACGGAGTTCTCATTAATGAACCATTTTGCTTCTAGTGTTGCTTTGCCAAGTCTAGATCCGTTGGCATGTTTTCGGCCATTGTAAGTATTAAATTTTCTTTCAAGCATCTCACACCACACTATCTTGTTGTTGTTTTCCATGTCCTACGTATTTTTCAGAATCAGAACTTGATTCCATTCTCGCATGTATTTAATGCCCAACCATTCATCTTCTTGTGGACCGGTAGCGTTGCCCCATACGAATAGAGATAAAGGACATGTTTTATGATTTCCTCCCCAAAAATATCCCTACACCTCCATCTACACTATTAGCGAGCTTAAGAGGTAGCATGACTATTTACATCATTGATGTCGGAATAATAGTCAATGTCAACTTGACCATGTAGATTCTACCTATAAGAGATGGACGACATGCAGTCCATCCATTTATTTTGTTAGTGACTTTATCCACAACATTAAAATGTGTTTCCTTTCTAACTTTACAGTTAAGGATCAAAACTCCTAAGTGTCTCCCAAGATCCTTAGTAACTTAGAACTTGGTCAGGTTTCAATACTAGTTATACCAAAGTACTCAAAAACTCAGTTGTTCCAATCTCAGGCTGAATCGAGTGCTGAAACAAGACTCCACTAGGGATGACAATGGTGTTGTGAAATTACCATATCTACGGAGAATCACACCAATTTTACACCGCATAACAACACTAAATAGTTATGGTGTGGATATGGCTTCAAATTTTACAAACCACAATGGTGTGGTGTGATTATGGTTCTAAACAAAATAATAGTGGATAAAATTTGCACCACAATTTAATTATTTAAGTATATTTAAATATGTAGAATATTATTCCAGTCACATTATATGTTGTTGTTTTGATGAAAAATTACTATATCTATATATTCATGTATAATATAAAGTAGAGAGGAAAAGGGACTTCATTTTCTTACATTTACTGAATATGTGGGCCCCCTTTGTACAATTGTTAAACTTACATGTGTTCCTAGTACATGAAAATAGTACCATTAATTTTTAAATTTATATATTTGGAACTTCATATTTTGTGTGTATTTTCACACAATTATATAGCCATTTTATATAATGGTGTTAGATTGTTGTCATAGTTAGAAGAATAATCTAATTTATTATGTTTAAATTTTACAGACTTGTTTCTTGCTTAATTTGAATAGATACAAATTAGAAAATGAGATACATATAATTAATGTGACAATTTGGTTTATTATTGTAAGTGAACTATTATACATTTACTGAGAGATCTCATTATTAGTGGAGACAAAATTGAGTACAGATATATAAACAAAGGTGTAAAGATAATGAAAAGACACAACAAAGAGAAAGATCGAATCAAAAAGAGCAAACTACACCATAACTACTAGTCATCTTTCTCTATAATTTATTCAAATATTTTACCATCCTACTATAATAATAGTTTTGACTTCCCTATTTCTTTTAGAAAATATTTCATTATACTCAAATCAAAATATTCAAAATTTTCTCTCATTATAAATAAATATATAGGAAAAAAATATAGATTAGATGTTTGAAATGAAGATGACAACTTGGTAGGGGAGAGATATTTGAGGAGCAAATTAAATAGAAAAATGTCATTTGAAAAAAAAAGTTAGAACGTTCTTTACATAAATAAAAGTTTAGTATTTTTACTTATGTAATAGGATATGACATTGTTTCTTTGATGTTATTTTTATTTACTGTGTACAATTTTTGTATAAATTTTATGTACAATGATACTAAGACCAACAATTTTAGACATGGTGTAGTGTGTTTTGATGTGGTGTGGTACAGTACAATTAACCGTGGGTTTTTGGAGGTGCAGATATGGTTTCTCATATCAAACACCGCAATGAATAGGGTATTTGATTTTTATATGTGGTGAGATTATGGTTTTTGAATAAATCACACCATATCTACACCATTGACATCCCTGAACTCCACTCATGGTAAGGAAAAGCAGTGCAATTTTAAAGCCCTCAGACTCCCCCTGTGACATCACATCTCACATCCATCACTCCTTTCCCTTTCTCTCTATGTAAATGATTGTTTTAGGGACACTCCTTGTAAAAATATTCTAGTTTTAGGGAAAAATATGGATTGCTAGATTCCCCCTCAAAGTCCTAAAGGAATATAAGATTATATTCATATTTTCTCTACTAACATGTGTGAAGTGGATTAAATTGTCTGCAAAGTAGACATTGATATAGTCATACCTGATTATGCTAGCTTAATAGGTTCCACTAAGTCCGTTCAACACTGGCATTGATCATTTCATTCTCCAAGTTCTATTTGAAATATCAAAAATTCCAAAAAGAACTACTGGTAGTTTTTATTTGATATCCTTGTTTTGTTTTTTTTATGGATCTTAGTTTGGTTTGCTACTTTGTTCCATGAGAAGAACCCTTTTTACATCTTTCACTGACTTACCTAAGCCAATATATAACATCCTAGTATCTTATCACTCTTTGTTTCGAAGTTCGATCCCAGTTTACTACTTTCGAACATGAATTTAGTTGTAGGTGTCTGAAGGATTATAGTTATAAAATTTTGAAGTGGGATCCTTAAGAACATTCTCTATTATTCTCCTATTTTGGACACAAGTTTGAAGGTGATCAAATTTTAGCACAGTTTTCTGGAACAAGGCAACTGGGAACTTTTAAGGACCCAAGGTCTACTTGGACTTTGTCAATGCTTATTTCTATTAGTTTATTCAATAGAACCAAATTTGGAATTATCTGCACTTACCTTGAAATTTTAGTTGTGTATTTGGTGCTTCACACTGACTCGTCTAATTCTAGGTGCTAAGTGTGCACTACTTTTCATCAAAGAAACTATGTCTAAAGAAACTATGTCTAAAGCTAGAGGGGTAGGAGAGGTTGTAAATACAAGTAGAGGAGGTGTTGGAGCAATGCCACCAATTGTTCTTCTTTCCCTCCATTCCCTCACTATAGAGACAACTAAATAGACTAGTCAACATGTTGTAGCTAAAAGGATGCAAGTTCAAGCTAAAACATGCATTCATTCCCATCATCACGTAATGAATTTTTCAGGGAAATTCTCTTGAAGGTAAACCCTATCACTAGAATGATGCCTTTTAGAATGTTTGGGAGGCCTCGAAGATAAAAAGGATTCATCAAGAATGATATATTACAATGTTTTATCTTCTTTGTGAGATAAAAAGATCTTGCAGGATACCACACTAAAAAACATGACATTTTTGGAGACCTAAAGAGCTTAAATAACGCATTTGTGAGTGAATTCTTAACAACTGAGAAGTCAATCAAATGAAGAAACCAGATTAGTGGTTTCACCTAGAAGCCTTTAGAAACCTAGGACAAATATCATACATATCAAAGAGAGTTTCTTCACCATGGGTTCAATCCTAGATAACTTGTTACTACCTTCTATAATGGGCTCACTCAAAGAAAAAGAAAAACTATGAACGATGTTGCTCAAAGTGATTTCATGGGACTAAATTTTGGAAACTCCAAATAAATTAGAAGACTAACTTTGGCAACTCCAAATAAATTAGAAGACATGGTATCTCTTCAATCTTGATGGACTATGAGAGGGTAAAAGCTGGCATTGTCACTACCATGGGAATCTCTACTAACTCAAAGGATATAGAGTCCCTATGGCAAAGAAGAACAAATAGATGTTTATGTCCTCACCATGAAGAAGCATAATATAAAGGACAAGATCCATGTGAAAATGGTCATGAAGTTTGTTACATGTAGAGAAAGTAGATATAGCTCATACCATTGCATTTTCAGACATGAACAAGAAGCAGATAGTGAAGAGGGAGTAATTGAAAATGTATATTTGGCAAGTTATATTAGGCCTAATCATGTTGGATTCTCCTATGAAACATGTGGGATGTAGAAAAATCTCACATATTTAATCAACCACCTAACCATCTAGGTTTGGAAGATTACATACCTCCTATTCTTCAACATAGTACAAATTTAATTGGAATAAAAATTTTCAAGATTAGCCAAATTCCAATATGAGAAGTAAGATGTTTGGCTTTACCCTGAGGCAAGTTGAGATAAATGATATGCTAAATTAAAGAAAAATAAATGGAAAAAACATAATAAGTATCTTAGAAGACCAACTGGGGAGTGTAACTAGTCAACTTTTTTTTATTTTCAACAACATAACAAGACGATAGATCACCAACTAGCTCATATAGTAGACCTACTGAATAACTCATTCGAGTGAATTTTGTCCAACGTCAAAAAAAATCAGAGGGGGTGTGAGTCGTCCATGATGTCTACTCTTAGGTATGGAGTAGTTCTCAACTCGGTCATTGCTAACAATCAATAGGAAACAAACCCTACATCTAATCATGATCGCCAATAGGAAATTGTCAAGGGTAAACAAGAGAAAAACCCCTCACCTGTTCTAGAGAAAACAACTACTAAGAGAAGAAGAAGAAGAGGGAGAAGGCTACTGAAGGAACCAAAATAAGATGAATAATTATTTTTCAATTGTGATCCTTGTGCTCCTAGAGTTCCCTTTCCATATAAATTCATCAAGTCTCGTTTCAAGAAGAGATGCAAGAAAATTATAGGATAGAAAAATTTACATCTTGATATCCCATTTTTGGATGTTATTCACGAAATGCTCACTAATTTTGAATTCTTTAAAGATTTGATTACAAAGATTAGATTGAGAAGAGGTGGAAACATCTAAGATCACAAAGATATCAAGTGCTTTTATTCAAGTGAATATTTCTACCAAATAAAAGGACACCTGAGCAGTGAAAATTCCTTTCAAAGTAGGATATAACTAAAAAGAAAGGGTTTAATTGATTTGAATGTAAGAAGAGTCATTATATCATTAACTCCAAAAAATGACTTGGTCTAGTTAACATGATCCAGATGGGAATGAGAATCCAAATGGTTATTCATACCTTTACCAAGATGGTAGGGATTGTTGAAGATGTGTTGATAAGGGTAGGACATTTCTTTATTCCTTGTGATATTTTCATGATCAACACAGACAAAGACCCACCTTGACCCTTGGTTTTTCAAAGACATTCCTTTCTACAAGAAAGGATGTTATTGATTTGGAAGTAGGTATCATAAAAATATTAGTCGAAAGTGGCCATATTGACTTCAGGGTCCAATATTTAGTGGGAGTCCATCCTTACTCAAATTAGTCTATTTCATTGATAGATACATTCACTAATGTGTTGATATCCAGGAATATAATGCTAACCCTATCATGAGGGCCTTCGTGAATCACAATCCTGATATTGACCAACCTAATGTTGAATAGTTATTAGAATATCTTGATGTTGAAGAAGATGACATTATAATCATGGAACAATCATAGGAACTCAAACTCAAGACAACAAATTATGTTTTTTTAATAACACTAGTTGTTAAAGAAGCTCAGAGACCTTTACCTAAGTTGAAGAATCTCCCCAGCAGACTCTGGTATGAGTTTTTGGTTGAAAATGGAAGAAAATTGATCATATAAAATTCACCCATGTTTAAGGAGAAGAAAGAATAACTACTTTTAGAATTGTAATTGAAAAGGAATCCATTGGATATTGATTAGAAATATCAAAGGTTTAAGCTATGCATATTGAAAAAATAGAATTCATATAGAATAAAATACTAAGCCTCAAGCCCAAGGACGTAGGAGACTTAATCAAAATCTTTGTTAAGTTGTAAAGATAGATGTTATCAAACTGGGTGATGTTGGAATCATTAATGCCATCAAAAACATCCTATGGGTACGTGCCAACAATTTTTTAACCATGAAAGGAGGTATGACACTAATGAAAGGAGATAATAGAGTCAAACTCACAATGTGGATAGTGACAAGTTGATGAATGTGTATTGAATGTAGAAAGCTAAATGCATCCACAAAGAAACACCAGTCATCATTACCTTACATGGATAAGTCCTTGAACATCTTCCACACGACTCTTATTTTTGTTATCTTGATTGGTATTCCTAATTTAATCAAGTTTTGATTCACCCTAATGGTCTATAATAGATGACATTCATGTGTTTCTATGATACATATGCTTTTAAAAAATGCCATTTGGTTTATGTAATGCGCCTTCTATGTCAAAGAGATGCATGATCTCTAATTTTTATTTTATAGAAGAAATTATGGAAGTCCTCATGGATGATTTCTCCATTTATGACCTCATTTGAGGAATTCTTATGAAAACTTCCTCTAGCATTGTAAAGGTGCATGGAGAATCATATTGTGTTGAACTAGAAGACATGTCACCTTATGGCCTAGGAAGGAATAGTACTTGGACAAAAACTGTCAACAAGGGGTATACAAGTAGACCTAAGCAAGGTGAAAGCCATATCTAAACTACCTATATCCTAAGTCAGTGATATATGTGAGAATTTCTCAGGGCATGCAGGTTACTACCACAACTTTGTTAAAGACTTTTTAATGATTTTAAAACCATTGTCAAGCTTACTTGTTAAATAATGCACCTTCCACTTTGATGATTATTTCTTAAAGGCCTTCAACACTCTAAAAATTCACTCACTACAACACTGATTATACAAGCTCCCAACTGGGACTTAACATTAGTGTTGATGCATGACGTCAATGATCATGCAGTTAGAGCATTTCCTGGGAAGAAAAAGGATGAGGAATCATGTCATTTACTATGCAATCAAAACTCTTGATGAATTCCAAGTCAACTATATAACTTTGGAGAAAGAGGTTCTCACTATGATATATGCATCTAATAAGGTCTTGTCCTAAATGATATGAGCTAAATTCATAATGTGTACTGACCATAGAGTTATCAAATGTCTTATGACCAAGAAGGATATGAAACCTATACATTTTGGATAACAACCCCTTCTATGGGATTTTTATCACAAAACATTGATAATAAGGGATCAAACAAAGTAGACAACCACTTATAGGGAATATATATTGAGGAGGGCAATTCCATGTCAATCAATGAAGGCAATCTAGATAAATACCTATACTAGATAAAGTTGTTGATCCCGTGACACCACATATGGAACTATTTGCTTGCAAACAACTACATGTTGAGATAACTTATATTGAGAAAAATAAACTCTTTTACAATTTGAAGAATACTTTTTTGATGATCCTCTTCTATTTTTGAAGTTTTTAGACTATTGGAATGTATGCCCATAGAGCCAATCATATAATGATTGTAATGGGGAATGATATACTTGATTTAATAATTATAAAGATAATTATGTCTATTGTGTTTGTATCAATCATGCGATGATGACACATATATAATAGATGTCTAAAGAATGATGTTAGTTGATGACATATGTCTTCCGATGGAGGACCTGAACAATGAGATCATATGTATGATAAGAGTATACACATTCTTGCTATGTCCCTAGTCAGATATTATTATGGAAGAAAAATAGTCAATAGTAATACATAAGACTAGAGTGTGTGTTGACTAATGATAGAGTCTCATTACTCATGATATGTGATATCAAGTCAATCATATAGGTACATGTTAGAGAATAATGTAACAAACAAACCAACCTTGAGAGTGATACATGGACACTGAGGAATGGTAGCCATAATCAGTTATCATAGTGATAGTGGTGATTGTGGTTCTTAGACCTAAAGTTACTACACTCACCACATGTCATTCGATGTGTTTTGACATCATTCAACATGACCTTGAATAAGGGTTGGCATAAAGGTGATGCTCGGGTGCATTTTGATATATGGGGATTGTGTCTGAGTTTTGTAGATGGGATTTTTCCCTTCTATAGGTGTTTGATATCTTGACCACTTGATAAGAAAGATCGGGAAATGTATGGTCATACTCATGTGACTCAATATGTGTTATGTGAGCTCACATGTATCTCATATAGTCTGCGCTAACATAGATTGAACATTGAGCAGATGACAATTCCATGCCTTGAGTTCAATCCAGATATCAGAGATAAATGAACTATATGATCATAGTAACATGATCATGAATTATAGGTTGAAGTTGTTCTCCAACTTTCCAATCACTTGGGTAGCAATGATGTTCTAGATACCGCTCATTGCTTATATTAACATAAATTGGTTATGGACATTCACTTCCAACAAAGACCTAAAGGGTCACACACATAGGATGTACCCAAAATAGGAGTTTTCTCATGAATATGCCTTAACTTGTTTGCTAAAGTTTTTAGGCATTCAATTTAAACAACATTAGTTGTACATTGGCCGAGCTAGAATTTGAATCGATAGTTTGAAAAGTTAAACAATCAATTTAGTTGGTGTCCTGAGTGGTTTACAAAGGAACCAACTGATCAAAATTTAAACAAAATTGACCATTCCCAATGTGAATCACCCGATTAAATGATCAATGAGATTGGATCAAGGATTGATGTTGAAGTCATATTGTGCATCCAATTTGTTTGCAAATATCTAACAAAGTGAAGTGACCAATTCAAGTGTTGAACTGACTGAATCACATATGAACCAACCAGTTTAAGTGTTGAACCAACCATTTCACATATGAACCAACTGGGTTCCAATGTAAATTGAGTGATTCATGATTTGCAAAAAATACAAAATTTGTTAAAATCAATCTTTTTGACTTCTCATTAATTTAGGAACCTTGCCCAAGACCCTCGTATAAGTAGAGGGGTATTCAAGGCTTATAGAGGATAGGAAAATCTCTGAAAAGTATTGTCCTTTCTAGTTGTGGTAATTAGAGAGCGCTAGCATGTCTTACTTGTAAAAGGGAGAGACAATAAGGGAGAGACAACATGGGAGAGAAAATCAACACTAGCACGTTGACGTTTCAAAGGAAAACTCCATCCTATTGGCTCTAGTAGTGCAATGTGGAGTTCCCGATGGTCTGTGTGGACTCGATAGAGGTGTGAAAGCTTTTTTGACCCATTAGGAGGACATTGCCAACCGCCATCCGTGATGCTACACAAGAGGGTGCCGCCAACAATCCTCCAGGTATTGCTTGCAAAAGAAGTGTGTCGCTGCAAGGGTAGTCATTGGATGTGCTCTAGGACCAATAATATGCCTTACAACCTTCTTTCGCAATCTATAGTTGTTAACACAATCTGTTGTTCAAGGGGAATATGGCAAGAAATTTTTATTTCCGCTACCATCTTGGTCACCATATTTCCCTTATAGTGTTATCAGAGCTAGGTCAATTTACTATAATTTGGGATTTCATTGATATGATCAGATTTTTTTTATCATTTATTTTGCATACGATTTAAACATTTAGAGTGATAAATGTGCATGTTCGATTAAATACCACATATAATCCCTATATATATGATATGATATATACACAATATAGTGTGTCACCTTAAATCTGTTTTGATGGTGATTGTAAGAACAGTTATGACCTATATGCCCTAGACTTGTGTGTTTGGTTGACTGATTTGTATTCTTGTCTTTCCAAATTCCATTTGCACACCGACCTCTTCCTCTTTTTCCATATATAAGTTAATGGTTTTCCTTCTTATACTCCCCCCGAATGTCACTTGAGGTTTCACTTTTACAATGTAATAAACTACATAGGAATAGAATAGTTTTATTTCCTATTGTGGCAAAAGGTGAAGTTCTGCACCTGATGAGTCGACCGATTCTGAACACGAACCGATTGATTGGAGGACCAACGAGGCTAGATGACATAAGGAGTTGATCAATCAATTGGTGGCCCAACTGATCGACTGGAGGACTCCAGACGCAACTTAGATTGGAGGCCAGTCAACTGATCTAATAGACCAATCAACCAACAAGGAGGCCAACTGATCGGCTCAAGGGTTGAGCCCATCAACCTGGACTAGTTCCAGCATAGATATTCTTCAACAACAAGTTGCTACATTTGATGTGGACCTTAGGTGGTAGCAATTCCTTATGGCTCCAAGGAATTGCATTATTGTGTCCATAACCAACGCTTGTATTTTTTATTGCATATTTTCGGTTGTGGATATAGTACCTATATGAGACATATTATAAGTATGTGATGATTTATATGTATATATATAAATATAAATCTGAATTCAATATTAAGACATATGTTCTTTCTATAAGCAACACACATGAGAAAGTTGATCGACCAAGTGTGGGAACACCCTAGCATGGTGCACCATCTATCTCATGGAAGTATGATGGTAGATATGTGGGTCTGCCCTAGTAGGTCACATATTCTATCATGTTGGCTTACAGGGTAGGCTTAACTAGGTGACCTTAATAGGATTAAGTGCCTTTAAGCATATAGATAGACTATGGCTAGGAGTTTTCTATATCATCTATTCATCTATCCAAGTGTTGCATGAAATGTAATTGGAAAATATTTCCTACCTTAATAATTGGTCATGAGCACCAGCATTGGCTGGGTATTGAATTAATTGTTTTAAATCTTAGATCACTAGAAGGTTGTAAGCTACACCTCTTCTGAATTGACAATGAGGGCTATCAATTATAACAAATAGTGGGAGTGATAATTAATTATGAGTTTTTTGATATCATTAAACTTATGAAATCAAATCAAAATGTTTTGACAAAAGTTGTAAATTTTCTTTTGTAGAATCTAATGGCAAATACAAACACGTTCTATATGTGATTGGTCCTTGAGAAGGACAAGTTGGACGGGAATAACTTTCACAACTGGTTTAGGACATTATATCACTCAAGGGCACAATCTCTATGTCCTGTAGACACCATAGCCAAATGAACCCGCTCGCACCGTGCCTAAGGCTGATAGGGATGCTTATGAGAAACATTCTTAAGATGTTGGGGATGTCAATTTACTAATGTTGTGCTAAATCAACTAAGAGTTGTAGAGACAATATGTGAACATGTATGTTATTGATTTGGTAACACATCTTAAGAACATATACCAAGATCAGGCAAGACAAGAGAGATATGATGTCTCAAATGCATTGTTCAAGTACAATATGGCTGAAGGAGATCTAGTACGTCCTCATACACTCAAGTTGATTGAGTATGTGGAGAACCTTGCTAGACTGGGATTTCCTTTGCGACAAAAGTTGGCCACAAATGTGATTCTACGGTCACTGTTGGACTCATACAACCAATTTTGCATCAATTACAAAATGAACAATTTTGAGAAGACATTATCAGAATGACTTGGCATGTAAAGGACAACTAGAGCACAAATCAAGAAGGACAAACACAAATCTATGATTATGATTAGCAAATGGAAGTTTAAGGGCAAAGGCAAAACTAAGAAGAGTTCTAAAGCTAGCCAGAAACCAAAGTCTTCTTCACAAAAATCTAAGAGAGGGGTGAATAAGGAAGGAAAGTGCCACCACTATCACCATCCTGGACACTAGAAAAGGAACTGTCCTCTTTATCTAGAGGAACTCAGGAAGAAGAAAGAGATAGAAATATCCACTTCAAGACCAGAGAAGAAGTAAGCTAGAAATTTTGTGGAGTAAGAGTTTCTTCCACTACATTTCAAATCTTTCATTCATGGGCATGTAATAGAATTAGAAAATTGCTATAGTATCTGCCATTTTTGAAAAAATCTTGTATCTTAGATGGACATGAGTATTATGAATAAAGTGTTGTTTTATTTTAAGATAAGATCTTATAAGGAACTTCCCCAATGTCTAATAGTTTATTCATTATAGTTCTAAAGACAAATATGTGTAACACATGTATCGAATCACTCGACGACTCAAAAAATAATAACTATAGAGTAGTCATCTAGAGCATATAAATGAGAAGTGCATTTCTAAATTGCATAAAGATTGTTATCTGCATTCTTTTGGTTAATGAACCAATAGATGCATGCAAGTCTTATTTATTGGGCAATATGACAAAATCACTTTTTACTAGGTGTAGTGGGAGAACGTGTATTGTATTAGGGATCATACATATTGATGTATATAGACCTTTTAGAAAAAATGCTAGAGGTGGTTAAATGTACTTCATTATACTTACTGATGATCTTAGTAGATATGGTAATATGTGTTTAATGAGATACAAGTATGAATCTATTGTAATGTTATGGAAGATCATGAATGAAGTACATAACAAGCTTGATAAAAGTATTAAATACTTCAATATGATCGAAATCGAAAATACTTTGAACCAAGAGTTTGAGGATTCGTTGGGAAAACATCATAATGTGTCACAATGAACTCCAACTGAAACATAATGATGTATCAAAAATATATCAAGCTAAACTTCAATTTCCTTTTGGGCACATGATTTACACTAAACATTGTATCGTCTTAAATGGTTCAGAAGATACAATATGAGATATGGCATAGGAATTGTCCCGATATATCTTTTATAAAGATTAGGAATAAAATCTTGTATAAGAAAATAGTTTCTTTAAAAGCTTTGTTAAAGTTTGTGTCATGGAGAATCCTCCCTCCAAGTTGAGAGAACCTAGACGGTTGTCTCCCACCCTCTAGTCTCATGGGAGATCTTGTCAAAGAAGATCATATTTCTAAAACCACTTTTTATATCAATGGGCTCTACAGGGGGTGAATAGAGCTAAAAAAAATCAAACCAAATTCATTAGACCTTCAAATTACATGAAGATATTTAATTGTAAATATGGAATTTTATGTACAAAAAAACATACATGGAAAGGATGAGAGAGATTGAATGAGATTAAGAACATGTTGGTATGTATGCCTAGAGATCCAATCATATGATGATTGGAATGTGGTATTAAATACATGATTAGATAATAATAAAGGTAATTTCATTTATTATGTTTGTCTCAGTCACGAGATGATGACACAGACAAAAGTAGATGTCTGAAAATGATGTTACTGGATGACATATGTCTTCAAGTTGAGGACCTAAACAATGAGATCATATGTATGATAAGAGTACATACATTCTTGTTATGTCCCTAGTCATATTTCAATGTGGAAGAAAAATAGACAACAACAATACATAAGACTAGAATGTGTGCTGACTGATGACAGAGTCTCATTAGTCATGATATGTCATATCAAATCCAGCACATAGGTACATGTTATAGAATAGTGTCTCAGACAGACCCACCATGAGAATGATACATGGATACCATGGGATGGTAGTCAAAATCATCTCTCATAGTGATAGTGGTGATTGTGGTTCTTAGACCTAAAGTCACTACATTCATCACATGTCATTCGGTATACTTTGACATCATCCAAAATAACTCTGAATAATGATTGCCATAACGATGATGATTGGGTACCTATAACACATGGAGATTGAGTGTGAGTGATGCTAATGGGATTTGTCCCTCCTACAAGAGACTGATATCCAGGACACTTGATAAGCGAGACTAAGTAATGTATGACCGTACTCATGTGATTCAATATATAATATGAACTCAGATGTACCTCAGACATTGTGTTCTACTTCAAGGATCATGGATTGAACATTAAGAGGTGATGAATGCATATCCATCCTGATTTCAGGTCACCATCTTGGGCCAAATTCATCTCGATACATTCAATTTCATCTCCTAAATCCTATAAAATGAATTTTTTTCTAATTAGTTGAATTATCAAGTTATTGACTAAATTCCATATTGATTTCATGTAGATTGAGCAAGCCATGATAAAGAAAAATCTTCATCTGGGATCCACCTTCACTCAACCCTGGATCCTCCTATCATCACCACATCCTTGATCAACTTCATCTCCTCCGTTGATCTCGAGCACAACTCTATTCACCTTCATGAACACCCTTCATCTCCCTCACCTTGCATCAATGGTCATCACCCTCACTTGCTTCACTTTCCACCTCCATCGACATCAACATCATCCTTCTACCTTCACCACCCTCAACCACCATCATCACCACTACCAACTGTCTTAGCGGTTTGCCCTAGCAGTCTTGGCCTCTCAGTCTTACCCTAGTGGTTTGCTCCTCCATTCGTTCTAGCGGTCTTGCCCACACAATAGCCCATTCGGTCTTGGGACTTCTCCCATCCACCTGGTCACTGATCTACGATCCCTACCCATCCAACCATTCAGTCTTGGACCATTCAATTTCACCCATGCAACCTGCCCTTGTGGTTTTCTATCTCTATTTTGCCCTAATGGTTTCACCTATACGATCTGACTCCTTTCGGTTTGCACCCTTGCGATCTTCACCCTACTAACTCTGCTTCTCACGGTCTTAACCCCCATCCCTCTAATGGTTTCAAGACCGCTTGAAGGGCTTGTTGTCTCAAGACCGCATGAAGCCCCCACTCACGCAAGACCGGTTGGACCTCCGCCGACCTGCGACGCACCTAGCAGCGCTTGCGACCTGTGTCTTCCACCTCCATCGCCCTGAAAACCATCTCCACCTGTTGCATCTTGCTTGGCTGCCAAACCTCTATTCTCACACCAGCAGCATTGATGCCACCGTCGCCCAGCACCCCTCTTCCTCCTGCTCTCCTGTCTACAACCCTACCTGCAACTCTAAAGCACCACGGCACCACCGCAAGGAGCTAAAGCTCCTCCACGCACCTGCAACCGACCTCCACGGCACCCTCGCGGCCGAGACCAGCAAACGGTCATAAGACCGCATGGGCTACGAACGGTCTTGAGACCGCACAAGCCCTAGTGGTCTTCAAGAATGTGTGACATAAGAGAATCGAGAGTGCATGGAATTGAGGGACCGTGAGGATCGTGATGACCCTAGACTACGAGAACGTAAAAGTGGTAGACCGAGAAGACCCTCACGATCTCAAGACCATTAGGATGTTTATCAGTTTCCAAAACTGATCAAAGAAAGATTGTGAAGACTCCAAAACTGTGAGGAGCCTATCAGTTTTCCAAACTTTGAGAAGGACAAAACGTGAAGGTAGAAGACTAGTTGGAGGCAAATGAGGAAAAACCATGAGGAATTATGATGGGTCCAAACCATTAAAGCAGATCGGTTCTCCCAAACCATGAGGAGCTTACTCACAAACTTGAAGACCCCATCCAAGCCTATAAATAGGACCAGTAGGGTCCTCATTTGGGCATCAGATCTGGGACGCCGTCAGGCTGCTCCTTTGCGAGCTCAACCCCTGCTCCCTCCGATCTACAACAACTCCATCACTAGGATGCACCTAGTGTGCTTGACCCCTGGGAAAGCTCCTCCTCCTCTGACTCTCCTCATCCTCCACACCACCACCAGGATGTGCCTAAGAAGCACTCGACCCCTGGTGGAGGATGATCTCTACAACCAAGCTCAGTGAAAGGCTTGCGCTTCCACCCGTCATCCACTGCACCTACGCATCCACAACCTGCTCCTCCTACTGTAAGCAAGGAGGATGAGACGAGAAGGAAGGTGGAGAGAGAGAGACTACCCAATCTATCTTGGTGTCTCTCGTTCCTCATCCAGATCTGCCCCGACACAATGTAGAATACCACATTATCTTCACCGAGCTACGAACACCTTCTACATCATGCTCATGGCTGAATCTTCCCTCTCTCTTATTCTCTTATTTTTCGCATCATGAGTGAGTAGTTCCTTTTCATTGGGGTGCGGAGACTAGCCTCACTACCCATGCTTTCATGTCTTAACATTCCAAGGCAATGTATATAACTTTTCATTTCGTTGTTAATCATCAATGTTTGCTTGTAGATTGATGACATGCTTGTTTTTATCTTGTTCTTTCCTATGTTGAGAGAACTTCAATATGTAGGATAGGATGTTGATTAACGTGGTTGACTCCCTAACTAGAAATAGAAAGGGATTCCTTGGGGTTGTAAGTGTATGATCCATGAGGGGACGAGCCATCTAGCCCACGATGACGCTTCTGTGTGCCTAACACCTGTATAGGGGCCCATAGCTTCAGTTGGATATCTGTATCTTCGGAACCATAAGTGCATGATCTGGGTGGCGATGAGAAATATAATGTCTAAGGTGATGGTTACGTGAACCTAAACATCCCTATGGGAGGGTTCGCAGTAGTTCTATTTGGATAGTTAGATCTTGCTTGGATGTTTGTGATTGGATATGTTTGCATGTGTAGTGGTGGCAAAACCCGATACCACCCCAGTGATCCTCATCATTAATCTAGATTCAACTTTAATTCTGCTCTTTACTTTCATGCAATTAGTTTAATTAAACTCAACTCAATCTTTGTTCTAAATCTTAGCCTTACTTGAGCTATACTAGACTAACAATGATTCTTAAAAACATTGTCCCTTGGGATTTGATCCTTAACTATACTGCGATAAGACCCGTTCGCTTGCGGGTGGTATTATTGCACGAGATTTTGGTAAAACTCAGGGATTTTAGCCCTAAGTGAGTTTGTTAGTGCGATAATAGACCACGTCAATTTCTGGCGCCATTGTCAGGGACAACATAATCAGTTAGTCAAATCTAGTTCTTTTAAGGATAATTTATGTTTTTGCTTTTTATTTTGATACTATTGATCATTCACTTGAATTCGGTTCTACTCCGTCAATCTCACTTCTGAAAAATCTTTCCATCCCAGGTGCCAACAAAGACTAGTGCATGCACTGCTCAAATAGTCCCAGTCTTATTACTAGCTTTGATCCTAAAATAGACAGAATCTTTCTTCGACATAACGGAGAGAACCAAACAAGGATGGCTCAAGAGGAGGAAATAGCCTGAAGGGTTGCTCAAGCCCTTGTTGTACAAAGAGATAGGCTTATGCAAGAAGCTAGAGCTGTAGTTGAAACAGAGATATGAGAAGCTCATGCAGCAACACAAGCAGAAAAACTACAAAAGGATCTTAGGGAGTTCTCAATCCCTAAAGCTGTTGATGTTCATCACCCTGTGCAACCTCCTCCCATCAATGCTCCAAACGTTGAGATATGGGCACATTGGATCATCACCTTGCTTCAAATCAACCCATTCTGTGGTAAGCAAGGAGAGGATAGTCAAGAACATCTTCTGAGGTTTATTGATCTATGTGTTATGATAAAACAAAATGGAGTCTCAGATGATGACATCCGACTCCGTCTCGTCAAGTATTCTCTTGCTGATAGAGCTATAAGTTGGTACAACTCATTGCAATGCTAACCCATCACCACTTGGGAACAACTTCAAAATGTTTTTCTGGAAAAATTCTACCCTCGTTCTCTCACTTATGAAATCAGGGGACATATAACTCAATTCACTCAGGTCCCTGGAGAATCCCTTACTGAAGCATGGGAAAGATTTAAAGAGATTCTATGCAAGTGTCCACACCATAGCATTCCTAAGAATCAACTCATCAAGATCTTATATAGGCGTGTGGATGACGACATCAAGAAGTTCTTAGACTCCTCATCAGGAGGAAACTTCATGCGTCAAAGTCATGACAACGCATGGAAGGTTGTTATGATGAATGCATATTCATCATGAAATTCAATCGCTATCTTGGGCCCAATTCAACTCAATTCATTCGATTTCATCTCCTAAATCTAACAATTTGCAAAATTGCTTAATTGGTTCAATCATCAAGATTATTAACTAAATTTATATTGATTTTATGCATGACATGATGAGGTTCAACCATCAAATGAAATTATCTTCACCCAAGATCCTCTCCACGATCTTGACCAAACAGTCTCGACCAATCGATCCAAATGGTCTTGACCTATCAGTCTCAAACGAAACGGTTTCCCATTCATTCTCGCCCCAAAACCGTACATCTCCTAACAACTTCTGATTGAGAATCAATGACACATATGTGTCCAACCATGCGGTTTTGCTATAGCACTTGGATCCATCGGTCTTAAGCCTTTAATGGTTTGCACCTCTACCCTTCTCACAGTTTCAAGACCGTGAGAAGTCTCACGATCTCAAGACCGCATGAGAGGCAGAGGAACTCAAAACCGTATGGGTTTGATTGGTCTCCCCCTTTCATCGTCTCCACCCACAACTCCGTCTTCCTTCCTTGCGACCACCTACAACGCCATCTTCTCTTCGCGTTTCAGTCTGCCTGCTACCTGCATCAACAACCACGTCCCTCGCTCCGTCGTCTCCCTCTCCTCCATTAATCTACAACACCCATGATGGCACCGCCTTCCTCCGTCTCAAGTCCTCGCACGCTACCTTCATCACCTGCAGCGACGACTCCGACCACCACCACAAGCATTTCCGGTTCCAACTGCAACTCCAGTACAGTCACCATAGCGGTCTGCATTAGCGAACCGTCCTAACAGTCCCTCACTGCCCACTGTCTCTACCCTAGTGATCTGTCTGATCGGTCTTCCCAAGACCGTTTGGAAGATAAGACCTGACCTCCTCCGTCGATGTGCAGTTCAAGACCGAGAGGCAGGCGAGACCGCATGACGGCAAGACCACTTGGGCGTCCGATCCCCAAACCATGAGAGACCTTTTGGTCTTCAGATCGTTAAGATACCTATCGATCGTGGGAACGTTAGGCCAGTAGAAAATGAAGACCAGTTGGAAGCCTTTGATCTGCAAGACCGTTAAGGCATCAAATTGTGAAGAGCATGACACCGAGACCAGTTGGAGGAGTACTGATAAGTCAAGACCGTTAAGAACAATCATGCCAGACCATTTGGACGTCAAGTGCATGATGTTGCAGACCGATAGAACTCCAAGAACGTTCGTAAACCAAAATTGTTTGGGGCACCAAACCATTTGAAGTGAAGATCGTTTGGATGAAAGCAACAGAACGTGAAACGATGCAAACCGTGTAGGCAGAGATCGCAGTAGTCGAGACCGTTTCGAGATGATCAATCTCTAAAACTGATTGGACGCCATCGAACTACAAGACCGTTTGGATCACTTCACGTGAAGATCGTCAGGCAATGAGGCCATTTACCGGTTGGCACACAAGACCGATTGAGAAGTAAAGACCATATGGAGGCAGAACTCCAAGACCGTTTGGTCATTGATCGATCTGCAAAACCGATTGTAACAGACCGTTTTCTCCTCTAAAGCACAAGACCATTTGAGCCTGAGACACCCAGAGCATTTGGAGGAAAATATCTCAAGACGGTTTGGGCAAAAGTCCCCAAACTGTTAAAGCAAACTGAGAAAATTGCAACAGGGTCCAAAATGTCAAGACCCCATCTGAGCCTATAAATAGGACCAGAAGGGTCCTCATTGGGGGCATCAGATCTAGGACGCCGACAGGATCCCTGAACACAGGTTTGGTCACATACATCCCCGCCATATCCACCTCACATGATGCTACTGATACAATTGAGGAGACCGAGAAGAGAAGGAAGGAGTAGTGGGAAAGACTGCCTGGTTTGTCTTGGCATCCCTCATTCCTCATCCAGATCTGCTCCGACATGACGTAGAAGACTGCATCACCTTCACCGAGCTGCGACTACCTTCTACATCATGCTCATGGTGGAATCTTCCCTCTCCCTTATTCTTCTTGTTTTTCGCATCATGAGCGAGTAGTTCCTTTTCGCTGGGGTGCAGGGACTAGCCCCACTGCCCATGCAAGCATGTACTCATGTTAAACATTCCATGGCAATGTATATAACTTTTCATTTTGTTGTACGTAGGATAGAATGTCAATTAATGAGATTGACTCCCAAACTAGAAAAAATGGGATTCCATGAGGTCGTAAGTGTATGATCCATGAGGGGACGAGCCATCTAGCCTACGGTGACACTTCTGTGGCCTAAACATTCCTCATGGAGGGCCACAGCCTTAGTTGGATTTTGTATCTTCTTTGTTAATCGTCGATGTTTGCTTGTAGATTAATAACCTGCTTGCTTTTCGATTAGCATGGTTGACTCCTTGATGAGAAATTCTGATAGGATTCCTTGAAGTCGTAAGTGTATGATCCGTGAGGGGATAAACCATATATCCCACGGTGACGCTTCTGTGTGCGTAATGCCTATATAGGGGGGCCATAGCTTCATTTAGATTTCTTTATCTTCGGATCCATAGATGAGTGATCTGGATGGTGATGAGACATCTGATACCTAAGGTGATGCTTACGCAAATCTAACGCCCGTATGGGTTTTTTTGTAGCAGCTCCATTTGGATGGTTATATCTTTCCTGGATGTTTGATGTTAGAATGTGTTTGCATGTGTAGTGGTGGTGAAACCCGAGACCGTCCCAGCAATTCCATATCATTAATCTAGATCCAACTTTAATTCTGCTATTTAATTTCTTGCAATTAGTTTAATTAACCTCAAATCAACCAATCGTTCTAAATATTAGTCTTACTTGAGCTAGATTCGACTAACGATGATTCTAAAAAAATGTTGTCTCTAGGGATTCGATCCTCAACTATACTGTGATAAGACCCGTCTGCATGCGGGTGGTATTATTGCACAAGGTTTTGGTAAAGCTCGGGGATTTCAACCCCGAGTGAATTTATTAGTGCGATAATATTCCACATCAATTCTGGCACTATTGTCGGGGACAACAGAATCAGTTTAGTCAAATATAGTTCTTTTGAGGCTAATTTAGGTGTTTACTTTTTCTTTTGATAAAATCAATGATGCGATGATTTTGAGTCGCATTTATAGACTTGTCTTATTTGTGTTTTATGCATTTATTAGTCATTTTGGTGGTTAATATTCCATAATTCATCTACTTTGGTCTATGATCATTCTCTATGTCAAATCTCCCTTATTTCAGTATTTTGAGCATAAGTTATTACAATAATATGTTTTATTCCGGTTTAGGTGGTTTTGTGTTGCAATTTCAGGAAAAACGAATATATGTTGTTGTCGATACCATCGACAGTGGTCGATACCATTGACATGACCACAGGTTGCCAGTTACAAGGAGCAGCACAGAGTCGATACCATCGATGAGGCCGTCGATCGTAGCGATGAACCATCAGGTTGCTGGCGAGAGGGCAGTCGATACTATCGACCCTAAAGTCGATACTATCGACACGAGGAGTTTCAGTGACGGAAAAAGACAAAAGTGACGCTTAAGAGAGTCGATACCATCGACCCTCGTCGATGGTATCGAGTCAGCATCACTCGCGATAGAGAAAAGAAAAGAAGATCAGCCGATACTGTGCAAGGTCGATACTATCGACTCGCGTCGATAGTATCGACGCCATCAGATACAAGTTGGTTTCAGATTGATCTAAATCTGACGGCTGTGATATTTTGGCGACCTAACTCGATGATTATACCTAATGACGGCAGCTAAGAGTAAGCTATAACGGCATTAGCCGCTGCACACGTCCCGAGAAGGTGGGGAGAGAAGAACGGAGCCCAGAAGCACGCCCCAGCCATTCCAGACGCCAAAGAAGATGTTTTCCACCACCGAAAGGTGGGAGAACACATATTCTATGCCAAGGAGTGCTTGGATCTTCTCCGTTCAGGGGTTTCACCACTCAATCACGTTTTTTTCCATGTTTCCCTTTTTCTCTACCATGTTTTGCTCTGAGATGAACATGCGGGGCTAATCCCCTTTATCTTTAGGACTGGGAGTAGCCCGGGAAATCATTGTATGACAATTTTATCATAGTAATTCATCATTTATCTCTTAAATCCGTGGTATAATTTTATTTTCTCAATTATATTGTTATGCTTGATCACCATAATAATAATCTAATGCCCTTAATTACTTTGAAAGAAGAATTAATGGTTGAAAAGAGATGGAATTTACATTAATTGACAAATCCCTTGAACAAGGTGGTGTAAGGTTAATGGTGGATACTGAGAGATTGACTCTAATGCACCTAATTTAGGGTATAGGTTGCTACGACGGTGGAACCGACCTAGACATAGGTAGTGAATTGTACCACGACAGTGGGTAATTTTGATATCAGGCCACTACCCGGATAGAGAGATAAATCTGAGTGACTAAATAGAAATTCATACAATGAAAACCCGCGGTGAAACCGCAATCCTAAAGATTCCCACTTGAATTGATTAAACTAAACATTTAATAGATTGCTTTGTTTTATTTTATTTTATTTTCTTTTAATTTTACAACAACCTCCAACTTTTTAACCGGTCTAGCTGATTGTGAGTAGTTAGTAGTAGTCTCCGATAATTCACGTGTCCCTGAGTTCAACTCGGGCCTCACAAAGGCCTATATTACAGTGATGCATACACTTGCATTCCTACGCACGTAAAAAGCCTGTCAATCAATCATCTACTTGAATTTCACTCTACTCCATCAATATTACTTCAGATCTTTTCAATTTTAGGAACCACCAAAGACTAGTGTATGCACCGTTTGAACAGCCCCAGACACTCTGCTAGCTTTGACCCTGAGATAGACAGAACTTTTCATCGTCAGAGCAGAGAAAACCAAGCAAGAATGGCTCAAGAGGAGGAAATAGCCCGAAGGGTAGCTCAAGCCCTTAATGCACAAAGAGAAAGGTTCATGCAAGAAGCCAGAGTTGTGGTTCAAGTAGAAATCCAAGCAGCGCAAGCAGTAGAACTACAAAAGGACCTTAGGGAATTCTCAATCCCTAAAGTTGTTGACGTACATCACCCAGTGAAACCACCTCCCATAAATGCCCCAAACTTTTAGATAAGGGCACATTGGATCACATTGCTTCAAAACAACCCATTCTATGGTAAACAAGGTGAAGATAGTCAAGAACATCTTCTGAGGTTTATCGATCTATGTGCTATGACAAAGCAAAATGGAGTCTCAGACAATGCTATTTTACTCTGTCAAGTATTCTCTCATTAATAGAGCTATAAGTTGGTATAACTCCCTGCAATGTAAACCCATCACTACTTGGGAACAACTCCAAAATATTTTTCTAGAAAAATTCTACCCTCCTTCTCTCAGATATGAAATTAGGGGTCAAATAACAATGTTCACTCAAGCCCCTAGAGAAACCCTTGCTAAAGCATGAGAAAGATATAAAGATCTTCTACACAAGTGTCCACATCATGGAACCCCTAAGAATTAGCTTATTAAAATCTTCTTTAGGGGTGTGGATGATGATATGAAGAGGTTTTTAGACTCCTCATCTAGAGGAAACTTCATGTGATAAAGTTATGATAGCGCATGGAGGGTTGTCACCCTTGGAGCTGAAAATCAAGCTAATTGGGGTAGATCTGTAGGAAAAGGAGTGTTGAAGGTAGCTATGGCTGAAGTTATTCCTAAATACAAGTCAATCACTGAAACCCTCAAACTCCTAGTTGCCAACCAAGACCATATTGAATCATCCCTTGCTGCATTTGGAAGAGTACGTTCACTGCCTCAACAACAAGAACAGATCAAGTTAGCTTCACTGTTCTATGAAGCATGTAAAGTACCTGATCATTCCACTTTAGAATGTAATGTTCTCTACGATGTTGTTCTAAGAAACGCTTATGGTAATGGAGATAATTTTCAAATGCAAAATCTTAATGCGGTCAACACCATCCCTGGTCAAGGATATTACAATCCAAATTAGAATAGGAACCATCCTGGTTTTCAATATGGAAATCCTTCAGGAGCAGAAAACTCACGACAACTTGTTCAACTAATCAACAGTGACACCCACCGAGATTCCAGTACAACCAACAATAAAATTTCGGGAATCAAGGAAACTTTAGGGGTAATTTTCAGAACAAGAACTTCAACAACTATCAGAATAATTCTCAGTTCTAGAATCCCAACCAAGTACCTTACTAGAACCAACAACAAAGGAAACAAGCCTGTCCCATCTCACCTGATGAAAAATTAACAACCATTGAGAAGATGTTGTAGTCGCATCAAACTATGATAGCTAACCAGCAAGCCCATCTGAAAGATATCGAATCTCAACTAGCTCAACTTGCAGCTAGCATGAAGCCACCTGTTGGAGCCTTTGCTGGCCAACCCAAGAATAATCCTAAACACCCTAAGCAACTAAAGGTTGTCACCACTAGGTCTGGAAAAGACTATTCTGATCCTCCTATCAAGACACTTGTGGTTATTACAGACGAGGATGAACATGTGATTTTCCAAGACTCAACAACACCTGAGTCTCAACCAAAAGAACCAGTGACTGCTGATAAGACAGATGAGGAAAGTTATGAAAAACCCACTATATAAGAGGAAGAAGCAACACCAAAACCTGATATCCCTGTATACAAGCCCTATATACCTTTTCCAGCTCGTCTAAGGCAAACGAAGCTTGATACCCATTTCAACAAGTTCAAAGAAGCTATGAAAAAGCTTCATGTTGATATTCCCTTTTTAGATGCTTTGGCTGAGATACCAGCCTGGACGAAGTATCTGAAGTCACTTCTAACAAGAAAAAATATAACTGAGGAATATGAGATAGTAAAGCTAGCGACAACCACTATAGACATCATCCAAAGTAAGATGCCAAAGAAACAGAATGATCTGGGATCTTTTGGAATCTCTTGCCATATCGGTGATTCTTCATGTAGGATGGGATTTGTAGATCTTGGTTCTAGTATTTCCATCATGCCACTTAGCCTATGTAAAAGGCTAGGGTTTGTTGAACTGCTCCCAACCGGCAAGACCATACAACTTGCAGATAACATTGTGACTCTACCCTTAGGAATCATTGAGGATGTCCCTGTCAAGGTTGGCAAAGATTCTTATGTCCCTTGTGACTTTATCATCATGGACATAAAGGAAGACACTAGATACCCTCTCATCTTTAGATGTTCGTTCCTCGCCACTGCAAGAGCTTTGATTGATGTTGAAGCAGGAACTTTTCTTCTCATACTAGGTAAAGAAACCCTAGAGTTCAAAGTTTTTGAAAGTATGCGAAGACCAAGTATGCAAAAAGAAGTCTACCTGATCGAGTGCATTGAGCAGATGACACTTCTCACACAAAAGGATTATGGGCAAGAAGATCCCTTAGTAGTGGCCCTAACTAATCCAAATGTATCTAGTTCAGTTTACAAACAAGTCAAAAGTTGTGTTCTCAACCTCGATGCTGCTAAAGAAGATCCCGAGGCCAAAAATGAAGAACTCAAAGTTGTGGATGTTACTCAAGAACCATATGAAAAACCACAAGCTCCTGAAATGAAACCCCTACCTGAGGGATTGAAGTATGTGTTTCTAGATGACCTCAAGATCTTCCCAGTCATCATAAATTACGATCTAACGGTAGAACAAGAAGATAAACTCTTAATAGAATTAAAGGAAAGAAGAAAAGCCATAGGTTATAAGATGAGTGATCTCACTGGGGTCAGTCAAGCACTGTGCATGCACAAAATCCCTATGACAGAAGATCACAAGCCAACCGTTGAACACCAAAGGAAACTCAATCCAAATATTAAACAAGTTGTCTGCCTTCAAGTTATAAAGTTGCTCAAGATAGGTATTATCTATCTGATCTCTGATTCACCATGGGTAAGCCCTGTGCATGCTGTCCCAAAGAAAGGTGGAATTACTATGATTCAAAATAAAGACAATGAACTCATCCCCACTCGACCAGTCACATGGTGGAGGATGTGTATTGATTACAGGAAGTTGAACAAGGTGACTTGAAAGGATAATTTCCCAATGCCTTTTCTTGACCAAGTCCTAGAATGGTTGGTCCACCAAGTGTGTTTCTATTATCTCGATGGTTACTCTGGATTCTATTAAATACCTATACATCCAGATGACCAAGAGAAAACAACCTTTACTTGCCCATTTGGAACATATGCCTTCAGAAGGATGCTGTTCGGACTCTACAATGCACCTGCAACTTTCCAACGTTGCATGGAAGCTATATTCGCTGGTCTAACTGAGACTATCATGGAAGTTTTTATGGATGATTTTTATGTATATGGAGATTCATACGACTCATTCGTAAAGAACCTCTCCCTTGCCCTTAAATGGTGTGAATAAGCACATCTGGTGTTAAATTGGGAGAAGTGTTACTTTATGGTGAAGGAAGGCATTGTCCTTGGTCATAGAGTCAGCAATCGAGGAATCAAAGTGGATAGAGCAAAAATCGAAGTAATTTCCAAACTCGTTCTGACAAATGTAAGAGAAGTTCATTTATTCCTAGGTCATGAAGGCTTTTACAGATGATTCATAAAGGATTTCTCTAAGATAACCAAGCCGATGACAAATTTGTTACTAAAGGACGCTGAGTTCCATTTTAACAAAGAATGTGTCAACAGTTTTAAAAACCTAAAACATGCCCTTACAACAGCACCCATCATTAGAGCTCCCGATTGGGATGACCCATTTGAAATTATGTGTGATGCCAATGATTATGTTGTGGGTGTTGTCTTAGGCCAATGTATAGAAAAGAAACATTATGTGATCTACTATGCATCGAAGACCCTCGATGAAGCTCAGAGGAATTATGCAACTATCGAGAAAGAACTTCTTGCAGTCGTATATGCCTTTGACAAGTTCAGATCCTACCTCATTGGCTCAAAAGTCATTGTCTACATAGATGATGCAGCTATTCGTTACCTCCTAGAAAAGAAAGATGTTAAATCCAGGTTAATTAGATGGATTCTCCTATTGCAAGAATTTGATCTAGAGATAAAAGATAAAAAGGGTACAAAGAATGTTGAAGCAGACCACCTAAGTCGCATCCACACTCTGGAAACTGAGAAGATCCCGATCAACAATTCTCTTCCAGATGACCAACTCATGAAAGTTTTAGAAGCTACCCCTTGGTACTCGGACTATGTGAACTATCTCTCCGCCAGCGTTATCCATCCTGAATGCATCGAGAATGCACTGAAGAAATTCATGCACGATGTGAAACAGTATCACTGGGATGAGCCGTACCTATTCAAACTCTGTGTTGATGGTCTCTACACACATTGTATCACTGAGGAAGAAGCCCAACTTATTTTAGAACAATGTCATTCAGGACCAGTTGGAGGCCATATGAGTGCTAAGAAAACTTCTATAAAAGTTTTGCAATGTGGTTTCTTTTGGCCAACTATTTCCAAAGACTCCTACAACTTTGTTCTATCATGTGAAAAATGTCAAAGAATGGGTAACATTATGAAGAGAGATGAAATGCCACTTAATCTGTGGTAAGAAGTTGAAATTTTGATGTTTGGGGTGTGGACTACATGGGTCCATTCCCATCTTCTCATGGATTTTCTTACATCCTAGTTGTAGTTGATTACGTCTCAAAATGGGTTGAAGCCATACCAACCATCACTAGCCATTCCAAACCCATCATCAAGATATTCAAAGATATTATTTTCCCCCGTTTCGGAGTCCCACAAACTGTGATATCCGACGAAGTATCTCATTTCCTGGATAGAAGCTTTGAAGCATTGCTGAGGAAATATGGTGTAACACACAAGGTAGCCCCACCCTACCATCCACAAACATGTGGACATGTAGAGGTTTCTAACCGTCAACTCAAGGTTATCTTGGAAAAGACAATAGACTACAACCAAAAGGATTGGTCAGTGAAAATCAATGATGTATTGTGAGCCTACCGAACTATTTTTAAGACTCCTCTGAGAACTACACCATTTCAGTTAATCTATGGGAAGTTATGACACCTGCCTTTAGAACTTGAACACAAAGCATAGTGGGCAATTAAACAACTGAATTTTGATATGAAGAAAGCTGGCCAAGCCAGGATTCTACAACTTCAAGAACTTGATGAACTCAGGATGACAACTTATGACAATGCACAAATCTACAAAGAATGCATGAAGATTTGGCACGATGGTCATCTCAAAAAGAAAGGACATACAAGTGGGAGACCAAGTTCTATTGTTCAACTCAAGACTGAAGTTATTCCTAGGAAAACTCTATTCTCACTGGTTTGGACCTTACATTGTTAAGAGCATCTCCCCACATGGTGCTTTCTCTTTATGGAGTGAAAATTCAGGCGAATTTGTAGCTAATGGTCAACGCTTGAAGAGATATTTCACCTCAGTTGACACAGGCACCAAAGCAATGCTGGAACTCACCAATCCAATAGATCCACCATTAAGTAGCAGGAATCAAGTCGAGCCATCGACATTAAAAAAAGGCACTTATCGGGAGGCAACCCGATCAATAAATTAATTTTTAAATTTAATTTTGAATTAGAAATTTTGCACTAAAATAAAAATCACATTTAAAGATGCTATCTTAAGTTCTAATTAGTCTTCATTTTTTGAATTTTCAGATGGAGGACGGGCGCTGATTGGAATGCAAGCACATTTGATGGTCCAAACGGCATGAATTTTCCCCTCCATCTCGAATTTAGAGTTTTCTCAGGACGAGCAAATTTCTAATTTCAGGGTGGAGGGTGGGAGGTATGTATTTCACTTTCCACCTACACCCATCTATTTTAGACTTAAGAATTTCATCGTTGCTTTGACCAAAATTTTCAAAATTTTCAAATATATATTTTTTTAAGTTTCCAAAGAAATTGAACAGATACTGGATGAAGATTTGACACCTATCATTTCTCTTCCTATGCATTTTAAATCATTACACTCCCCTTATTCGAAGTAGATCCTCAAAAGGACCCTTCTCTGAAAACTTGTCTTTTGATTGAAATCATCCTGTGAAGCTTATGATTCCTAATAGCATGATTTTTATGCAAAAATGGCAAGTGTCTGTCGAACTGATAGGGATCAAACATGTCGTGCTTCCTAACTGACAAGAGGAACAATAACATGGAATCCCCACTGGATCCTCATCAAGTCATTATTTGAGTAGAGTACGATAAAGAGAATGACCTGGTGCAGTGAATTGTAAATCAAGTTGCATTCTGATCTGAACTCTCTTCTACACTTCTTTTATCATCTTTGTACCCCTCCATTCATAAAAAAGAAACAAAAATAGCCAAAATAGTTCCCTCTACATTCACTTCCTCCATACCCCTCATAAATTAATAGGGGTGTACCACCAAGAAAAGATGTCAATGTGCACACAAAAAGAAAATGAAATCTCGAGTCTAATAGAGGAGAGTTCGCACGAAAACATGCAATCAATGAAATTGCAATCATAAAATAAAAATCTCAAGTCGAATAGAGGAGAGATTTATTTCTTCCTTCCATACCACCTTTCACTCTCTTTTCTACCTAAAGGCACAATGAATGCCTCCACTACCCTAAAAAACACCAGTGTCAAATTAGATGCACACTTGCTGTTCTCCAGGTATCTCTGGACTCTGACACAACTCTTTGACATGCTTGTTGTTAGAAAAAGTGAGGAGGAAGTGATGTTGGAAAACAAACTCAGGAATGAAGATACGGTAAGATGTGTTCAGTGGTCTCGAGAGGTTGAGATACTTATTCATAATGAGAAGAAAGAAAACAATCATCATGTGAAGATGAGGCAACCACACAAGTTGAAAGTATTTATTCAGTGATTGTTTCAAATTTTGTGTTACTCGAGGACGAGCAAAGTTTAAGTTCGGGGTGTTCTGATGAATGCATATTCATCATGAAATTTAGTCTCCATCTTGGGACAAATTCAACTCAATTCATTCGATATCATCTCCTAAATCTCACAATTTGTAAAATTGCTTAATTGGTTTAATCATCAAGATTATTAACTAAATTTATATTGATTTTATGCAGGACATGATGAGGTTCAACCATCAACTGAAACTGCCTTCACCCAAGATCCTGTCTACAATCTTGACCAAACAATCTCGACCAATCGACCCAAACGGTCTTGACCTATCGGTCTCAAACCAAACTGTTTGCCCATTTGGTCTCACCCCAAAACTATGCATCTCCTGACGACTTCCGATCGAGAATCAACAGCACATATGTGTCCAGCCATGCAGTTTTTCCCTAGCACTTGGAGCCATCGGTCTTAAGCCTTTAACGGTTTGCACCTCTACCCTTCTCATGGTTTCAAGACCGTAAGAAATCTCACGATCTCAAGACCGCATGAGCAGCAAAGGAACTCAAAATCATATGGGTCTGATCGGTCTTCCCCTTTCATCGTCTCCACCCACAGTGCTTTCTTCCTTCCTTGAGACCACCTACAACGCCACCTGCTCCTCGTGTTCTAGTCCGCCTACTGCCTGCATCAACAACCACATCCCTCGCTCCATCGTCTCCCTCTCCTCCATTAATCTACAACACCCATGACGGTGTCACCTTCCTCTGCCTCAAGTCCTCATGTGCCACCTTCATCACCTGCAACGATGACTCTGACCACCACCGCAAGCATCTCCAGTTCCAACTGCAACTCCAGTGCAGCCGCCATAGCGGTTTGCATTAGCGGACCATCCTGACAGTCCCTTGCTGCCTGCTGCCTTCGCCATAGAGATAAGTCTGATTGGTCTTCCCAAGACCGTTCAGAAGACCAGACATGACCTCCACTGCCGTTGTGCAGTTCAAGACTGAGAGGTAGGTGAGACCACATGACGGCAAGACCATATGGGCGTCTGATCCCCAAACCACAAGAGATCTTTCGGTCTTTAGATCGTTAAGAGACCTATCGATCTCACGAATGTTATGCCAGCAGAAAATGAAGACCGGTTGGAAGCCTTTGATCTGCAAGATCATTAAGGCATAAAATCATGAAGAGCATGACACCGAGACCATTTGGAGGAGTACTGATAAGTCAAGACCGTGACGAACAATCATGCAAGACCATTTGGACGTCAAGTGTGTGACCCAACAGACTGATAGAACTCCAAGAACATTCGTAAACCAAAACTGTTTGGGGCACCAAATCATTTGAAGTGAAGATCATTTGGATGAAAGCAATAGAACGTGAAAGAACGCAAACCGTGTAGGAAGAGATCGCAGTAGCCGAGACCATTTGGCGGTGATCAATCTCTAAAACCAATTGGAAGTTGTCGAACTACAAGACTGTTTGGATCACTGCATGCGAAGATTTTCAGGCAACAAGACCATTTACTGGTTGGCACACGAGACCGATTGAGAAGTAAAGACTGTATGGAGGCAGAACTCCAAGACAGTTTGGTCATTGATCGATCTACAAAACCGGTTGCTGCAGACCATTTTCTCCTCTAAAGCAGAAGACCATTTGAGCCTGAGACACCCAGACCATTTGGAGGAAAATATCACAAGCCTGTTTGGGCAAAAGTCCCAAAACCATTAAAGCAAACTGAGAAAATTGCAACAGGGTCCAAAACGTTAAGACCCCATCCGAGCCTATAAATAGGACCAACAGGGTCCTCATTGGGCATCAGATCCAGGATGCCGACAGGCTGGCTGAACACATGTTCATTCACATACATCCAAGCCATAGCCACCTCACCAACTGCTACTACTGCGATCGAGGAGACTGAGAAGAGAAGGAAGGAGGAGTGGGAAAGATTGCCTGGTCTATCTTGGCATCCCTCGTTCCTCATCCAAATCTGCTCTGACACGACATAGAAGACCACATCACCTTCACCGAGCTATGACTACCTTCTGAATCATACTCATGGTAGAATCATCCCTCTCCCTTGTTCTTCTTGTTTTTCACGTCATGAGCGAGTAGTTCCTTTTCACTGGGGTGCGGGGACTAGCATCACTACCCATACAAGCATGTACTCATGTTAAACATTCCATGGTAATGTATATAACTTTTCATTTTGTTATTAGTCGTTAATGTTTGTAGATTGGTTACCTTTTTGCTTTCATCATGTTTTTCCCTATTTTGTGAGAACTTCTATACGTAGGGTAGAATGTTGATTAATGAGGTTGACTCCAAAACTAGAAATAGAATGGGATTCCTTGAGGTCATAAGTGTATGATCTGTGAGGTGACAAGCCATCTAGCCTACGGTGATGTTTCTGTGGCCTAAACATCCCTCAGGGAGGGCCACAACCTTAGTTGATTTTTTTGTCTTCTTTATTAATCGTCGATGTTTGCTTGTAGATTAATCACCTGCTTTCTTGTTGATTAGCATGGTTGACTCCTTGACGAGAACTTATAATAGGATTCCTTGAAGTCGTAAGTGTATGATCCGTGAGGGGACGATCCATCTAGCCCACGGTGACGCTTCTGTGTGCCTAACGCCTGTATAGGAGGCCCGCAACTTCATTTGGATTTCTATATCTTTAGATTCATAGGTGACGAGACATCTAATACCTAATATGATGCTTACGCAAGCCTAACGCCCGTATGGTTTTGCGGTAGCTCTATTTGGATGGTTATATCTTGCCTAGATGTTTGATGTTAGGATGTGTTTGCATGTGTAGTGGTGGTGAAACCTAGGACCATCCCAGCGATTCTGTATCATTAATCTAGATGCAACTTTAATTTTTCTATTTACTTTCTTACAATTAGTTTAATTAACCTCAAATTAACCAATCATTCTAAATATTAGTCTTACTTGAGCTAGATTCGACTAACGACGATTCTAAAAAAATGTTGTCTCTTGGGATTCGATCCTCAACTGTACTGCGATAAGACCCATCTGCTTGCAGGTGGTATTATTCCACAAGGTTTTGGTAAAGCTCGGGGATTTCAACCCCGAGAGAATTTGTTAGTGTGATAATATTTCATGTCATGTTACCCTTGGAGCTGAAAATCAAGCTAATTGGGGTAGATTTGTAGGTAAAGAAGTGTTGAAGGTAGCTATGGCTGAAGCTATTCTTGAGTACAATTCTATCGCCGAGTCTCTGAAGCTTCTAGTTTCCATGCAAGACCATCTCAAATCGTCTCTTTCTACCTTCGAAAGAAGACGTTCACCCCCTCAATAGAAAGAGCAAGTCAAATCTACCTCTCTGTTTTGTGAAGCCTGTAAAGGCAATAACCACTCTACTTTATCCTGTAATGTTCTTTATGATGTTGTTTTATGCAAAATCAATGGACAAGGAAATAATGGCCAGATGGAAAGCGTGAATGTTGTCAAAACTATCCCTGGTCAAGGTTATTACAATCCAAATCAGAACAGGAACCATCCCAGTTTTCAGTATGGAAATCTTTCTAGAGCAGTAAACTCGCATCAACTTGGTTCAAACAACCAACAACGAGGTCCGCCGGGATACCAGTATAACCAACAACAGAATTTTGGAAACCAAAGTAACTTCAGAAGTAACTTCTAGAATAGGAATCAGTTCCAAGATCCAAACTAGGCCCCTTATCAACACTGAGTCGGTCCCATTTCTCCAGATGACAAACTGTCAACCATTGAGAAGATGTTACAGTCGCAACATACGATGATAGCCAACCAGCAAGCCCACCATAAGGCCAATGAATCTCAACTAGCTCAACTTGCAATGAGCCTCAAGCCACCTGCTGGAGCTTTAGCGAGGCAACCATAAGACAATCTGAGGCACGTGGAACAACTTAAAGTTGTGGCATCTCGTTCAGGCTTTATCTTACCAGAACCCACGACTTCTGTCACTATGACGAATGTCCAAGGCACTGGGCATAGTGCAGTGGCCACTCAGAATGATAGGACCGACAAGGCAAGTTCTGAGGAACCTATTGTTGCTGATGTAGAAGACTTTCCTGAGCCAGTTGTTCCAGTGTACATACCTCGTGTGTCATTTCCAAATCGACTGAATTTTACCCAGCTAGATACAAGGTTCAACAAATTTAAGGAAATTATGATAAAGTTGTATGTCAATATCCCGCTCTTGGATGCCATGGCTGAGATTCCTAAGTGGTCAAAATTTTTCAAACTCCTGCTCAGTTGGAAATACATAAATGAAGAACATCAGACGGGGAAATTGGCAGAAACCTCATCTTATTTAGTGATGGATAGGATGCCTCCCAAGCATAAGGATCCATGAACCTTTGGAATTAACTGCTCGATAATCAATTTTGTCAACTGAAGCTAGCATTTCTATCATTCCTCTCAGCTTATGCAACAAATTGGGCCTCACCAATTTCTTACCCACTAGAATGTCCATAGAGCTTGCTGACTCTTCAATGATCAAGCTGGTTGGCATTATAGAAGATATTTCTATAAGGCTTGGGGATTTATATGTCCCTTGTGATTTCATAGTTATGGATATCAGAGAGAATCCATGCTACCCCCCCCCCTTTTGGAAGACCTTTCCTCTCAACCACTAGAGCTCTAATCGATGTTGAAGCTACAGTCCTGACCCAAAGGGTGGGAAACCAATCTTTTGATTTCTATGCATCCAAAATCACTAAGGAGCGCACCGAAGAAGAAGAATCATATTTTGTTCACTGTGTTAATCAATTCACTCAGATACAGTAGAAATTCCTTTCTTCAAAATTTGATGTTCCCTCAGAAAGGGGCCATGATGAAGAGAAGACCGAGAGTGAACTAGTCTATGTAGAGAAAAAAGAAATGTCATCAACTATGGAGGAGACACCTCTCAACCTTATTGTTACACATACTGAACCTTCTTCAGGTGTCCATGAGCCTCCTCATCTAGAAACAACCATCCTTTGGAATGCACCAGTATCCCAACAGATAGAGACTACTGATTTCATCTTCCCTATGCAACAAGATTTGGATTGTAGTTTCTACCAAGAACATCCCACAAATCCAGATCTGATTGATATCAATGAACATCATTGCTACAAGGAAGGGATAGTGCATCAACAAATGAACTTTTCTTCCAAGTCTCAACAACACTACTTTATCAATGAAGCCGTTCAGATCCCCTACAACTATTCTCCACCTTGGATTGAGCAACAGAGAACAATTCAACATAACTCAAGTTGTTTCCCTACGTGTTCTGACAATGCTCACTCTGTATGGGGAATAATACAAGAGGACGGAATCATATCAAAGATAAATGAATGGCTGAGAAAGAAACCACCAAGAGAATATGTCAATCCATCTCAAGCCCCACCTAGAGCCCCACCATGGTGATGATATCAGCATGTCGAGCCATCGACATAAAACAAAGGCGTTTGTCGGAAGGTAACTTGATCAATAATTTGGTTTTTACTTTTGAATTAGAAAATTTCCTTAATTTTGTTTTTTACTTTTTAGAAAATTTGGCTATGAATAATTATTGCATCACGGGATGTTATCTTAAGTTCTGATTAGTCTTCAATTTTGAGATTTTTAGATAGAGGATGCCCATTGATTGGAGCGCAACCACATCTGGTGGTCCAACCGGCATGAATTTTCCCCTCCATCTCAGATTTAGAGTTTGCTCAGGACAAGCAAATTTCTAAGTTCGGGGTGGAGGGTGGGTGGTACGTATTTCACTTTCCACCTACACCCATCCATTTCATACTTAAGATTTCATCGTTGCATTTTTTATCAAATTTTTCAAAAAAATAAATAAATTTTCAAAGAAATTGTATAGAAACTTGATGAAGTGTTTATGCTTTAAGCCATTACCTAGCTGGCTAGTTTTTCTCTCTATGCATTTTGAATCATTATACCCTCCTTATTCAAAGAAGATCCTTAAGAGGGCCATTTTTTGAAACTAGCCTATTGATTGAAATCATCTTTTGAAGCTTATGAATCCTAACATCATGATCCTTCTACAAAAATGAAAAGTGTTTGTCGAACTGATAGGGATCAAACATATCGTGCTTCATAACTGACTAGTGGAACAACAACATGGAACACCCACCGGATCCTCATCAAGTCATTATTTGAGCAGAGTACGATAAAGAGAACGACATGGTGCACTGAATTGTAAATCAAGTTGCATTCTGATCTGAACTCTCTTCTACACTTCTTCTATTATCTTTGTACCCCTCCATCCATCAAAAAGAAACAAAAATAGCCAAAATAATGCCAAACCCTAAGTTTGGGGTGGCACACCACTTCCCTCTATATCCGCTTCTTCCATACCCCTCGATGAAATAGGGGCGTATCATCAAGAAAATATGCCAATGCACACACAAAAAAATGCAATCTCGAGTCGAATAGAGGAGAGATTCGCACAAAAAAAATGCAATCAATGAAATTGCAATCATATAATAAAAGTATTCAGTCGAAAAGAGGAGAGATTTATTTCTTCCTTCTATACCACCCTTCACTCCTTTTTCCACCTAAAGGCACAATGAATGCCAACACTATCCCGAAAAACACCAATGTCAGATTAGGTGCACACTTGTTGTTCTACATGTATCTCTGGACTCTTACAAAACACTTAGAAATGCTTGTTGCTAGAAAAAGTGAGTAGGAAGTAATGTTGGAAAAAAAACTCAGGAACGAAGATATGATGAGATGTGTTCAGTGATCTCAGGAAGTTGAGATGCTTAGTCATACTGACCAGAAAGGAAACAAGTGTGATGTGAAGATGAGTCAATCACACGATTCAAAAGTATTCATGTTGCGACTGTTTTATATTTTGTGTTACTCGAGGACGAGCAATGTTTAAGTTTGGGGTATTTTGATGAATGCATATCCATCATGATTCCAAGTCAGCATCTTGGGCCAAATTCAACTCGATACATTCAATTTCAACTCCTAAATCCTACAAAATGCAACTTTGCCTAATTAGTTGAATTATCAAGTTATCGACTAAATTCCATATTGATTTCATGCAGATTGAGCAAGCCATGATAAAGACAGATCTTCATATGGGATCCACCTTCACTCAACCCTGGATCCTCCTATCATCACCACATCGTTGATCAACTTCATCTCCTCAGTTGATCTCGAGCACATCTCTATTCACCTTCATCAACACCCTTCATCTCCCTCACCTTGCATCTATGGTCATCACCCTCACTTGCTTCACTTTCCACCTCCATCGACATCAACATCATCCTTCTACCTTCACCACCCTCAACCACCATCATCATCACCGCCAAATATATTAGTGGTTTGCCCTAGTGGTCTTGGCCTCTCAGTCATGTTGTAGTGGTTTGGTCCTCCATTCGTTCTAGCAATCTTGCCCACACAATAGCCCGTTCAGTCTTGGGACTTCTCCCATCCACCCGATCACTGATCTACGGTCCGTATCCATCCAACCATTCGGTCTTGGACCTCTCAATTTCACCCATGCAACCTGCCCTTGTGGTTTTCTATCTCTATTTTTCCCTAACGATTTCACCTATAAGATCCCCCTCCTTTCGGTTTGTACCCTTGCGATCTTCACCCTGCTGACTCCGCTTCTCACGGTCTTAATCCCCATCCCTCTATTGGTTTTAAGACTACTTAAAGGGCTTGCAGTCTCAAGACCGCATAGAGCCCCCGCTCATGCAAGACCGGTTGGACCTTCGTCGACTCGCGATACACCCAACAGTGCTTGCGACATGGGTCTTCCACCTCCATCACCCTGACCACCATCTCCACCTGCTACATATCGCTTGGCCACCAAACCTTCATCCTCACACCAACATCATCGACGCCACCATTGCCCAGCGCCCCTCTTCCTCTTCCTCTCCTGTCCACAACCCTACCTGCAACCCTAAAGCACCACGTCGCCACCTCAAGGAGCTACGTCTCCTCTGCGCACCTACAACCGACCTCCATGGCACCCTCGCAACCGAGACCAGCAAACGGTCTTGAGACCGCATGAGTTGCAAACGGTCTTGAGACCGCATGAGTTGCAAACGGTCTTGAGACCGCACAAGCCCTAGTGGTCTTCAAGACTGTGTGAAGCAAGAGAACTGAGAACGTGTGAAATCGAGGGACCGTGAGGATTATGATGACCCTAGACTGCAAGAATGTGAAAGAGGCAGACTGAGAAGACCCTCATGGTCTAAGACTATGAGGATGTTTATCGGTTTCCAAAACCGATCAGAGCAAGATCGTGAAAACTCCAAAACTGTGAGGAGCCTATCAGTTTTCCAAACCATGAGAAGGATAAAATGTGAAGGTTGAAGTCCGGTTAGAGGCAAATGAAGCAAAACTATGAGGAATTATCATGGGTACAAACTGTTAAAGAAGACCAGTTCTCCCAAATCGTGTGGAGCTTACTCACACCAAAAACGTGAAGACCCCATCCAAGCATGTAAATATGACCAGTAGGGTCCTCATTTGGGCATCATATTCGGGATGCCACCAGGCTGCTCCTTTGTGAGCTCGACCCCTACTCCCTCCGATCTACAACAACTCCATCACCAGGCTACACCTAGTGTGCTCGACCCCTAGGAAAGATCCTCCGCCTCCATCTCTCCTCATCCTCCACTCCGTCACTAGGCTGTGCTTAAGAAGCACTCAACCCCTGGTGGAGGACAATCTCCACAGCCAAGTTGAGCGGCAGGCTTGCGCATCCACCCGTCATCCACTCTACCTAAACACCCACAACCTGCTCCTCCTTCTATGACCAAGGAGGATAAGATGAGAAGGAAGGTGGAGAGAGAAAGACTTCCCAATCTATCTTGGTGTCTCTCGCTCCTCATCCAGATCTACCCCAACATGACGTAGAAGACCGCATTATCTTCACCGAGCTGCGACCACCTTCTGCATCATGCTCATGGTGGAATCTTCCCTCATTCTTGTTCTTCTTGTTTCTCACATCATGAGCGAGTAGTTCCTTTTCTATAGGGTGTGGGGACTAGCCCCGCTGCGCATTCTTTCATGTCTTAACATTCCAAGGCAATGTATATAACTTTTCATTTCGTTGTTAATCGTCGATGTTTTCTTATAGATTGATCACCTTCTTGTGTTTATCTTGTTCTTTCCTATGTTGCAAGAACTTCAATATGTTGGATAGGATGTCAATTAATGCGGTTGACTACCTGACTAGAAATAGAAAGGGATTCCTTGGGGTTGTAAGTGTATGATCCATGAGGGGACGAGCCATCTAGTCCATAGTGACACTTCTATGTGCCTAATGCCTGTATAGGGGGCCCACAACTTTAGTTGGATATCTGTATCTTTGGAACCTTAAGTGCATGATCTGGGTGGCAATGAGAAATCTGATGCCTATGGTGATGCTTACGGGAACCTAAACATCCCTTCGGGAGGGTTTGCAGCAGTTCTATTTGGATAGCTATATCTTGCCTGGATGTTTGTGATTGGATATGTTTGCATGTGTAGCGGTGGCAAAACCCGATACCACCCTAGTGATCCTCATCATTAATCTAGATTCAACTTTAATTCTGATCTTTACTTTCTTGCAATTAGTTTAATTAAACTCAACTCAATCTTTGTTCTAAATATTAGCCTTACTTGAACTAGACTAGACTAACAATGATTCTTAAAAATGTTGTCCCTTGGGATTCGATCCTTGACTATACTGTGATAAGACCCGTCCGCTTGCGGGTGGTATTACTGCACGATGTTTTGGTAAAACCCAGGCATTTCAGCCCTGAGTGAGTTTGTTAGTGCAATAATAGACCATGTTAAGAGGATGACGATTCCATGCCTTGATTCTAATCCGGATATCAGAGACAAAGGAACTATATGATCACGGTAACATTGATCACAGATTGTAGGTTGAAGTTGTTCTCAAACTTGTCATATTACTTGGATAGAAATGATGTATGACTATGCACTAGTCTTTGCTTTTGATGTCATAATTGGTTATGGACATTCATTGATAATGTAATTCTGGACCTATAGGGTCACACACATTGGATACACTTGAATTAGAGGAGTATATTCATGAATGATGTTTAAATTAATTACTAAAGATGTTTAGGTATTCAATTAAACAATTGACGTTCAAAATTGATTGACTGGACTCTGAATCAACTGGCTCAAGTGTTGAATTGATCGATTGGAGTGTCAGATCAATTGGAATCAACATTGGATGATCAATGGATGAATCAAGGAGTGAACCGACTAGCTCACAGAGTGAACTGAATGGCTCAAAGGTCCCAACCGATCGGTTGATGATGTCAACTGAATGGTTCATCATCTGGGTTGCCTAGTTCAATGGTCAATTTGATGGGATCAACAATTAGTGCTGAAGTCATGTTGTGCATTAATCGTACATTGAATACCAATGTGATTCAAAATAGGAAACTGCACAAACCGACCAAATCACGCCCCAACTGGATGTTTGAAAGGTTTACTATTTGTAGGTTCCATAAAATTCATGATTCTAGACCCTTATACTCCCGCTTCAATTGGGAACCTTGACCCTATGTTTTACTATAAATGGAAGGTATTGGGTGCTTCCCAACATACACACAATTGAGAATTAGTTGCTCTGACAACTGTTGTCCTCTTTGCTTGTGGTAACTAATAGAGAGCCTGAGCAAGTCCTACCCATCAAAGGGAGGGACAATGAGGGAGAACAGCTAAGATCAATTGTGGGAGATCATGTTGGTGATAAGTACACTGAAAAAAGGGGACAACTCCTTCCTGTTGGCTCTAGTATCATAAAGTGGAGTTCTCGATGCTATGTGTGGACTACTCTCGAGGTAGGAGTTCATTGGTTGCTACTAGGAGAACACTCTCAACCGCCGCACATGGTGTCAGACTAGAAGGTCATTCGTGACGAGTGTTGGAGTGTTTCTTGGAGAAGAAGCATGTTGCTACTGTAGGGGTAATGTTACTGGACTTGCTCCAAGACCAGGTATAACCTAGCTAACCTTCCTTCCTAGATACATTTTTGTTGACATGATCTGACTATCCAGGGGAATCATGCCTTAAATTTTTGTTTTTACTACTTTATCTGTTTCCCCGATTTCCTGAGAGAATAAGCTATGTTCTCATGGGAGATCTTGTTACAGATGATCGTAACTCTAAAACTAGTTGTTGGGTCAATGAGATCTATAGGGGGATGAATAGAGCTAAAAACACTTAAACCAAATTCATTAGACCTTCAAATTACTTCAAGATATTTGATTGCAAATATGGAATTTGATGTGCAGCTAAACATACATAGCAAGGATGAGAGAAATTGAATGAGATCAAGAACAAGATATGTATAACAGTTCCTAACTCCAAACTAGGAGAATATACATCCACTACCTAGAGAGGTCAACCTCTAGAATTTTTCAACCATTACATACTTATATTCCATTATCAGACATAGAATAGCCTTCTGTTACAGGGCAAGGATACATAGCCTTCCTTTTTAAGGATCAAAAGGAGACAACAAACTTTACAAGGTCTTACCTATCCTTTGAGCAAGATTCGTCAACCTCTATAAGGGCATAACCACTTTTGCAACATGTTGTACACTTCACTAAGAAGCTCCCTTCTTACAATAGTCATTCGCCTTGAAGGAATTACCCACAATTCTCAAGCATCTTTAGCCTTCACCTTCTCCTTCACCAAGGAGAAGCTTTCACCATCATTTCTTGAAGAAAGGAATTGGGAAAGGGAATATTGAGAGTTTCACAATGATTACAAGGAAGTAGCTCTCTCACAAACCACCTTTCTCATTAATATTGACATTTTTATTAGTAAGCAAGAGTAAGAAAGGGGCTCTTAGTAGACACATCCACTCCACTATACCTATGAGAATAAGAGGCAAACTTGAGATGAACCCAAGGGTCCATATTGGTAGTAGAAACACTTAGGAATAAAATCTAGTCATTTGGGCTATTGTAACAGATCTATTTTTGAGTTTGCAACACTCCAACAACTAGAAATACTTTTTCTACACACTCCCTATAGTGCAGTCAGCCATGTTTCAATAGAGAAAACTCGATCGATAGAACTATTCGACAAACTAATTTTGAGTTGTTAGTCAAGTTTATCCTAGATGAAACTTGAATGATGACTTAAAATCACTTTGTTTCTGCAAGGTGTCGATCGATTTTTCACCAGGACAAACTCGGCCGAACTTGGAAGTTTCCAGGACCCATTCTAAGTGTCGGTCGAGTTTCTGAAAGGGAAACTCGACCGATAAAGGAGCATGTGATGCATTTAGGAAATTTCCATTTGAGTGCTTAAACATTTGTTTTAAGTTCTCCTGATCTTTTCTCATCTAAATTACAAGTCATAGCATCAATACAAATGATTATAAAAATTGTTCTAAGTCATTTAGGGCATTTTCCACAAAAGTACATTTGCATTAACTTTGGTTTGTATTTGATCAAGCTTGGGCATGATTGAATTGATCATTTTTATGTACCTAATACCTGAATTCAATCTCAAATAGACATACTATATACATATGAATGGAATGGTTAAGTCATCATCAAAATATGGACAATGTATAATTGTTAGGTTAACAATATGTTTTTGTACTTTTAAATGATAGAACTGAGATTTTACAAGCCTTCAAAAATTTTATGGTTGAAGTAGAGAAGCAATTAGGTAAAGTGATTAAGGTAGTTAGATCATATAGAGGAGGAAAATATTATGGAAGGTTCACTGAGATAGGACAAAGGAAGGGAGGATTTGCACATTTCCTTCAAGAAGAAGATATTGTGCCTCAATATATAATGACAGGTACACCAAGTCAAAATGGCGTATCTGAAAGAAGGAATTGTAAAATACATGATATGGTTCATGCAATGCTTTGTATTTCATCCCTTCCTTCTATAATATGGAGTGAGGCTTTAAAGATTACAATGCATGTATTAAACAAAGATCCTAGCAAGTTTGTCCACAAAACCCCATAGGAATTATGGATCGAAAGGAAACCATCCTTACACTATATGCACATATGGAGATGTTGTGCAGAAACTAGTATCTACAATCCACATGAGAAGGCATTTGACCAAAGAACCTCTAGTGATTTCTTTATTGGTAATCTAGAAAGGTCAAATGGATTAGATTTTACTGTCCATCTGTAACATCCCTGCCCTAGGTTATGCTTTAACCCTGGATGTTTTGTTTAAGAAATATAATTATAGGCTTGATCTTATCTTTGAAAAGTAATTAAGGCTCAAGAGGAACTTACATTTCAATTTTAACCCTTTTTGAATAATGTTGAAAATAATGTTTTGCTTGTTTTGGACTAAAGTGCAATTTACCCAAGTTGAGGGGTTAATTTGAAAATGTTGCATGATAAAATGTTACTCAAGTGTTGAAGCATCATGAGAATGAAAATGATGCAGAGGTATGGCTAGTGAAAGCCTGAGTACCAAGAAAGAGTTGATAAAGCAATGTTTGTGCATAAAAACCTAGTTTTGGTGTAATGTGCAATTTACCCAAAACTTAGGGTTCAACATGAAAATTACCTCGTCCAGAGTGTCCCTAATATTTCTTGGCATAATATAGAGCAAATAAAATGAGAGGGGCATCTCATTTGTATCACTTTGAAGGAGAGAGAATCTTGATATTAAAATAATCAAGATTTAAGCATAATTGAAACCCTAATATAATTTAATGCAAAAATAAATATATTAAATGAAGTGCCCTTCAACCAAAATTGTTTTGGTTGAAAATCCATATATGTGGAAGTCCTAGTGCCTTGCAAAGGCAATGGAAATATCTAAGTGAGTGGAGAGCCCACTCACATTAATAAAAGGAAAAGAATTATCCACTAACTTTAGGATATTATTATTATAAGGATTAAGGTGCTTAATTTGTTTTTCTTTAAATCATGGATAATTGAGAGGAATAAGAGGAAAGGAAGATAGCCTCATATCCAAGGAAGAGGAGGGGGCAAGTGGCAAGGAAATGAAGGAGTTATCTTCTACTTTCTCTCTCTTATATGAATTTTTAATAAAATGCATATATGCTCATTTATCCATAGCTTGAATGGGTAATTTCGAAACCACTTTCACTTCTTGCTTGAAAAATGATCAAGGAAGCTTAGGAGCAATAGGAAGACGACCCTCAACCTGTAGGTAAGCTCCATGACCTTCTTTCACCTTAATTTCATGGTGGAAATCACAAATCAATGCATGATTTCTTCTTTTCTTCACTCAATCTTCAACTCCAGCCAATCTTTTCACTCAAAAGCTTGAGGACGAGCCTTGGGATAGTTGAAGGTGTTGCTTTCACTATTAAATACGTGGAGGTTGGAGCTTTGAATCTTCTTTGAAGATGGGTTATATAACTTGAACCCTTAATCATTGTTATTGAATTCAATTCCTTAATCAATTTTGTTCAATTGTTATTCTTGCAATTCCTTTGATTCATTGATGAAGCTATCATGAAATGGTAGTAGATTTCGAGGGGTTGAAGCTTGAGGATGATGACATCATCCTAAGCACACATCTCAAAAGAAAACTGGGTGCAAACAGTTTCAACAATATGGTCCAATCAGTTTCACCAAACCATTTGCTGACCAAACAGTTTGCAACCCGTTTGGAGGTTTGGGTTCCAAACCTTTTGGAGTGGTTGACCGAATGGAGGGGGTTGACCGTTTGAGGGGGGTTGCTGATGTGTTGAATAATGATCTAATAGATTTAATTGATTGGTTTCTAAAGGTTCCATGATTGGATAATCTACCAATTGCAAACCCTAATCGGGTGAAGTGGTGAAAACCCTAATTGAATCCATTCGATTTCAAGACAAATTGGACCAAACAGTCTTGAAAGCATTTGGGATCAAACGGTCTCAGGACCGTTTGTAGGTCAAAAGATAAGGTGGATTGTTTGGAGATTCAAGAGTTAATGATTGTACTTAACTAGTTCAATTGTTGAAGATTTCAATGGTGCAAATCATGATCGATTGGTTGGGGGAAACCTTTAGGTGACCCTTTATGTTTTGAGATTGACTTAGACCAAACGGTCTTGAGACCGTTTGAGTCCAAACAGTTTTGAAACTGTTTGATTCCAAATGGTCGGTTTTGAAACTGTTTGATTCCAAACGGTCCTAAGAACATTTGACCCCAAACGGTTTCAAGACTGTTTGGACTCAAACGGTCTCAAGACCGTTTGGTCCAAGTCAGCCTCAAAACCGAAAGGGTCACCTAAAGGTTTCCATCAACCAATAGATCATGATTTGCACCATTGAAATCTTCAACAATTGAACTAGTTAAGCGGTCTCAGGACCGTTTCAAAACCTTTTGGGGTCAAACGGTCTCTGGACCGTTTGGAATCAAACGGTTTCAAAACCGTTTGGTGTTGAAATGCTAAAACCAAATGGAGGTCAAAAGTGATCAAATCATTTGGATATTTAAAGTGATGATTGATCCATTTATCCAATGGTTGATAATAATGATAATCAAAGATAGGTACAGTGGTTGAATCTCTAAAGTACCTAGATGATTAGTACCTTTAAAATGATTAACCCTAAAAGATTATGAAAGAAGTAATTGACTATGTCAACCATAGTTCTATGTACTTGATGGAAAGGTTGATGTAACCTAATCAAGTTGAGAGGATGAGCAAGAACAGTTCATACATGAGTGTTAATCATGTAGAGTATGTGATTAGGGTATGATCCTTAGTGAAGAGATCATGAAACTCTAATCGAGAAGGTTAACAAACTCTAACCCTAATTTTGGAAAATTCTGAGTGAAACCCTAATCTAGGGTAATAGTGTAACCCTAATTAAGGGTGATGACATGAGAAACCCTAATTTAGGGAAACATGATTAAAAACCCTAAATTAAGGGGATGCTTCATGAAACCCTAATTTGGTTGAATAGTAAACCCTAATTATGGGTGATGGAATATGAAACCCTAATTGGGATGAATAGTAAACCCTAATTGTGGGTTATTGAATATAAACCCTAATCTTGGGTGATGTGATGTGAAACCCTGATGTAATGATGTGATGTGAAACTCTAAACCAGGGTGATGTAAGTAAGGCTATATGAAAACCCTAATATTGGGCAATATGGTGATAAACCATAACCCTGATCTGGGTAATGGGATGAATATCCCCAATTGACATGAAATGGGAAACCCTAACCCTGGTAAGGGAATAGTAGTGTTACCCTTGAATAGAATGGAACTAAAATATGATTGATATATCTGTTATCATGTGTGTTAACCATGCATGTATCATGAGATGATGAACATAGCCAGGTATGAGCTATGATGCTTTATTTATTGAAATTTTTTATTGAGCCTTGTGTGCCATAATATGCATTGTTGCCTAGTAAGAGGTAACAAGAGAGTTAATGGGCCTCAAGTGCCATGAGAGATGCTTGTGTAACAAGTGTCATGTTTACCTTGGTCAGATGACCTGAAGGTGATTGTTACCTAAAAAAGTGGTAACAGTGCTCAGTTATGAGCTAAGGGTTTGAATACCCAGATCCATATGATTATGGTAATGAGATTGTGGAATGATGAGAATTCCCAGTATTGAAATGAGGGACTGAGATCCCAATATCTCATAAAGACTGATAAATAATAGATGGAAATAGTACATGTTTCTTTGTGGCATTTGTCATAATAAGTTATGTTTGAGAACTTGGCTGATGCTAAAAGAATATGATAATGTACATAATTAATCAAGTGAAATCTATTCGTGTAGTGCTCTGACCATAGATCGATCATCGTCAATAGTTGGTGATGGTGAAATAGGTTTTCCCACAGGATCTCCTGGAGGGCATACTGTTGAGTATGTGGGGGTAATGGACAAACATATCCTTACGTCCTAATGAAAGGTTGATGGAAGGTAAACATTAAACCTCTCAATCCTTCATTATATGTGTCGGGATGGATGTATCACAAATCTCCTGATGATGTTAATGCCGGATCAATGGAGATATACATGAAATCTCTCGATTGCGAAGAGAGTACATCCGCCACTGTAACTCTTTAGTGAAGTTGCCACTATACCCTGGCAAGCTATCATTAGCAGAGACACTAGATGTCCTGCAGTTGTCCTCACACTGACTGAGGAGGATGAGGTCATGAAAATCCGGTTCTTCCATTGACCTATGTATGGTACCGATTTTGATTTTGCAATGGTCGGTTGGAGTATGAGCGGTATACCTCATCTCCTCATAGCTTAAGTATGATTGTAAAATGTAATCAATCATGTAGCGTATTTACTTAAAGTTGAAATATGAGAATCATTGGTTGATGTTATCCTGCTTAGTATATTATGGATGGATAAATCTTATACATGTCATTTATTCATTACACAAGATGCTTTATCAGGTTATAGCTGAAATGCTTAATTAAGAATGTTGCTCTAATATGCATAGATAATGAATTATTTTTTTTTGAATATATGATTCCACTGCTCAGTTTATTTCTATTAAATTACAATAATAATGTTTTTGGCAGAGAGTTATATCTCTCACTGGGACAATTTTATAAATTGTCTCACCCCCGTGGGATCCAACATTTTTAGGTAGACGCAGACGAAGAGGCAGAAACCCTATAGCAGGGGAAGAGCAGCAGCAACAGGGACAACAGTAATACTTTAGATGGAGATACTGGTTGTCAAGCTTAGTATAGAGTGTCCTATGTGTCTTCTCTGTACTCTCAGGTCCTAGGAGTCAGTGGATAGTGTTTTTATAATCGATCTGAGATTTTGGCTCGAATACCTCGAGGATTTTGTTACTTGTGCTTTTATCAAGGCAAGTGTTGTATATATATATATATTCCTCAAGAAAAGACGGTACATGGAAATGTACATGATGAACTAGGATGTATATGAAACATTTTAATTCTTCTTAAAAGATTTTTCCTGTAATGGATCTTTTTATAAATGGTTTTAATTTTTCGTGATTTTCAGTAATCCGCTGTTAATAATCGTTTTCGCATGTTGATTGTGCACTTGTTATCTTAATGATAGCGGGTGTCGTCACACCATCACACCCACAAAAGATAGTTGAGAATGGCAAAACTAGATTCTTAGAGGATCATGAAATCATTAGAAATCTGTTGTGGGATATTTCATGTGATGAAATGCAAGATAGTTCTTCAACTACTACACCTAGTCAAAGTCAAGTGGTTTATCTAGTTATTGTTCTTATGCACAATTGTCATGAGGATGAGGCACTAGAAGTATATTAAGCTCTAGGTAGGTTGAAATTGAACAAATTGAACATGTTTATATTAAATAACAACCTGAGGAGCCTACAGAAGATGTAGAGCTACATGCTGAATTAAGAAGATCTACAACACTAAGGAGGCTAGTCATCCCATCTGACTATGTTGTACACCTTCAAAAGACAAATGTATACTTTGAATATATTAACACCTAACTTTTTTGTAAGCAATGTATTGTGAAAAATACTCTAACTAGTTTGATTCCATGAAGGAAGAACTAGCATCCATGGATAAAAATCATATTAGGGAACTTGTACCTTTTCCAAAGAGTGTTAAACCTATATGTCGCAAATGGGTCTTTAAGACCAAAAGAAACTCATATGGTGAAAAGAGAGGTATATGGTTGGATTAGTTGCAAAGGATTTCACGCAAAAAGAAGGCATTGACTACAAAGAGACATTTTCTCCAGTCTCATCAAAGTACATGGCATTAGTGGATCATTTTGATCTTGAGTTTCAACAAACTAATATGAAAACAACATTATTGAATGGACATTTATGTGAAGAAGTCTATATGGAACAACTAGAAGGTTTTATTGATGATATTAGAATTCATATCATTTGTAAGCTGAAGAAATATATTTATGGACTTGATGATCATCCCGACATTGGTATATAAATCTTAAAACCATTACATCAACTTTTGGGTTTAAGCCTAATATTTTTTATTGGCATACATACCTCAATGTTTGTTGGAATAAGTTCATGATTTTGATTCTTTATGTTGATGACATTCTACTTGCAATTAATAACTTTGGTATATTACCTAATTGAAAGAATTTCTTTCATCTGATTTTGAGATGGAATATATGGGTGAAGTAGCATATGTACTCGGTATGGAGATCCATTGAAATTAAACAATTGGTAGACTTGAAATATCACTAAAGGCCTATATATCTCAAGTTTTAGAAAAATATGGACTGAAAATTTATTTTCCAAGCCTTCACCTATAGTTAATGGGGATATATTTAGCTCTAAGTAGTATCCAAACAATGACACTGGAAGGAATGAAATGAGGAAGATACTGTATGCATTTGCAGTTGGGATCCTAAAATATCTGTAGATATGCATGCAACACAAAAATGTTTTTCTATTGGAATGGTTGGTTATAACCAAAGTAAACTAGGCATTGACCATTACATATAAGAAAAGAAGGTGATTTCTACCTGCGAGGAACAAAGGATTACAAGCTTATGCATATTACGAAAAACTACCTTGAGGTCACATGATATTTCGATACTAATTTTTTATATGTGTAGATAGTAGGAAGTGTACATCATGATACACCATCCGGACTACCCGGTAGTGCAATTTCATAGAGGAGTGTCAAGCAAAAGAGTACAGATTCATCCATCATGGAAGTTGAGCTTATAGCTTGCATGAAACATCATCAAAAATTATTTGGCTTAAGAATATCATACAAGATCTTAAAGTTGTTGATTAAAATCAAACTCCAATACAATTTAATGTGATACTGACAATAGACAACTCTATTTTTTTAGAAAAACTACAATCAACAAGACAATGAGACAACTTCCCTTGATATCAAGTGGGATAAGCTTGTCACTGAAGAAGATAACTTAATGCTTACTAAATGTCCAAGGGAACAAGAAATCAAAGATGTAGTGTGGAGTATTGGGGCTGATAAAAGCCCTGGTCCCAATAGTTTCAATGGCTTCTTTTATAGAAGCAATTGGGCTACCATCAAATCTGACTTAGTCGAGGCGATTCAGTGGTTCTTTAAAGGTGGAAACATGGTTAAGAAAATCAAACGTGTGTTCCTAGCTTTTATACGAAAGAAGGAGATCATCACCATCCCCACGGACTTCAGGCCGATCTCCTGCTTCTCAATGTTGTATAAAGCTATCACCAAGATACTTACTGTAAGACTGGGATCCATTATACCCAGAATCATCACCCCCAACCAAGGTGCTTTTGTTCAGGGAAGTAGAATTGAAGACTGTGACATGCGGGCTGTTGAGTTCACGCTTAATTACAATGTCCAATGTAGCACACCTACTGCTTATCTCAAGTTGGATATTACTAAAGCCTATGACACGATCAATTGGGAAAATCTGTGGAGTTGCCTAAGTGGTCTAGGTTTCTGTGATACATGGATCATAATGGTTAAATAATGTGTCATCTCTTTATCCTTTTCTCTCTTGATAAATGGTACGCCTGAGGGTCACTTCTCTAGTTCCAATGGGTTATGCCAAGGTGACCCATTGTCACTCTTACACTTCATGATTGCCATGGAGGGTCTGACAAGAGTGATTGATGAATCTTCTAAGATGAAGAAATTGAAATCCTACACTATCTGAAAGACCAAGGTTATGTCTCACTTGCTCTTTGTTGATGATATAATCATGTTTATGGGAGGATCGGTACTCTCTCTTACTTGGAGGATATCCTCACAGAGTTTGGAAAAGCATCAGGCATGAGGTTGAACGCCAACAAATTTCACATTTATTTCTGTGTCTTGTAAGAACAAGACGAGGCTCTCTGAAGCGATAGGTCTACAGGAGGGTGAATTTCCTACGAAATACTTGGGTTTTCCCCTTGCGGGGGTAACCTTAGGCGCAAACACTTACATGAATGCTTGGATCGCCTTAAAGACATGATAAGTGGCCAGGTGCTAAAATGGACAAGGCCGAGAGGATTGCTGTTCTTAAAAGTGTTGCAATGGGGCTTATCAAATACTGGATTTCCCTAGGTGAAATACCTCACTCTACCCTGTGGAGGATGGAGATAATGCTCTTGGATTTTTTATGGAATAGCTATGTTCATCCTGTGAGATGGCTATTCCTTTTTTTCCCCCTAGATGAAGGTGGTCTTGGCCTCCCTTCTTTATATGACCTTGCCGATTTATACCCTATATCTAGAATCCACAAGCTAAAGCAAGGTGTGTCGATATGGGCCAAATGGATGAGTGTTAGATACTCTACCAATCTCAGTGTGACCCCGAAGCATAGAAGGGGCTATTCTACTTCTTGGAGAAGAATTGTTGAATGTTGGCTGAGATGGGATACTAATTCCAACTGTGATTTATGGCAAGTTAGTAGAAAAAAAGCACCTGCCGATAGATGCGCTGAGGTTATATGGTGTCGACTACACCAACCTAGGTGGAGCTTAGTTACTTTTTGAGCATATAAAGATTATCTTCCTACATTAATGAAGGTCAAGAAATGGAAAGCTGATGTAAATACCACCCTCTTCATGTGTGGTGTTGGAGAAGATGATTGTGGTCACCTATTTGATGGTTGCAAATCATGGAGATGCATTTGGAGTCATGTTCGATTGAAACTAAACAAGAGGGGAGTAAAAACTCTTGTGGAGTCCCTGAATTAAATACAATCAATTCCAATGGCCGAGAAAACTTTTAAAATATGGGTTATTTCTGTTTGTACTCATCTACTATGGAGGGAAAGGAACTCTAGATAGTTGGGAACACGAGGAAAGATGAATTGGAGATTTTTCTTATTTTAGAAAAAGAAATTAAGTATTTGTACTCATATTATAAGAGAAACTTATAGTCAATTCCTAGGGTTGTCCTTAGGAATTGGGATCTACTATAGATCCTAACTTCTTGATGTAAGTCATTTGTATGTGTGTGACTTGTAATTTTGTACCCATTTATGGGTTCGGAATATATTTGCCACTTTCTGATATTGTGATACTGAAGCTACAATAACTTTTGCTAATAATGATAAAAGCACCATGACATTCATACCCCTAGACATAAAGCTCTATGATGTTAATGAATCAACAACATAATAATAATGATTGATCACATTCACACATAGTATATAATTTCATATCCTCTTACAAAGGGACTAACTCCAAGATTTTACACCTATCATGTAAAGAATATAGGTCTGAGAAAATTATTTGAAGTGTAATGGTTATTGTGATTTGAGAGTGTAATATATGTTATGTGATCGCACATTTGACTTGCTATTGTTTTAATACTAATTATAGTAGAATGTCATTGCTGACATAAAGTTGGACTAAAGAATAGGCTTGAGGTCGACATATTCATAAAATTTATGTCAATGCTATAAAATGTTTTAGATATTAAAGTGCATAGAAGGGAGTACTCATTTATTGTAATACAACTACTATAACTTGTATCTTGTTCTCATATATGGAAGTGTTAATATTGTGCATCAATGGAAAATTAATTAATATTGTTAGCATGGTATTATGGGACAATTGGAAAATTGTTAGATCATATTTTAGTGTGGCCTAAATTAATATATACATCATATAGAGTTATGCATGATATGATGCATCTATTGGGGCAGGGAAGACCCCTGTAACTATTTTGTATTTTCATGGTGGAAAAAGAGACTCAATTTATTATATGATAGGGATTGGTCCTCTCTCCAAGATTTTTCATCCGTAAATGACATCCATATATTGGGGAGTCCTTTGGAGAGAGAAACTAACTTCTAGTTTTGGATAGTATGTTTCCTTTTGTATTAGTGTTCATTTTTAGACTTCTCATCCCTACAAGATGCTCTGGACTACTGTTGTTCTGCTATCACCATCTATGTCTTCGTTGAACATATTGTCGACGCCATCATTGCTATTGTCCAAGGATGTTGGCTTTGTCATTGGTGTTCGTAGAAGCAACAAGATCATTAACCATGGAGGATCCAAACACATAAGCTATGTTATTTTAACAAGGTCGTGTCAATGATTATAACTTTGAATCAAAACCAATGTCTCTTCATACCGATGGGTATGCTAATTATAACATGAGCCTCTCAAAGGTATGCTAAATATGAAAGAAAAAACTACACATGTAGATCAATAATACAATATTATAGTTCATTTTGTTAATGTCTTTCATGCAAAAAAAAATACCCAAGATGGTATCCCGGAGGCCCTCATATATATGAAAAAATATTCTTCTACATCCCTACACTTGATATAAGAAAGACAAAGAATCCCTTAACTAACATCTTCTCTCAATTAGTGATATCACTCTTAATATACTTCGGCATAACCCAACAAATATAATATACTAGACATCATCTTCATGGAAAGAAATTTTTTCTTAAAAACGTTTGCAGAATATATTGAGTACTAATAGTTAATGAAGTTTATCTAATAATCATGATATTTTACTTTCTTAATTTTGAATGCTTGTTTTAATGTGTTAATGGTTGAAATAATATTTCTTGTGTATGTTTAGGTTGTTTAGTTAGTGTGAGAACAAATCATGCTAAACGAGATTACTTAAAACACATAGAATGATCCAATACTAATTAACCACATAGTAGAAAAGAGGGTAAAATTAAAACAATTTTAACATTTCCATCATACTTAGAAACATTTACATGAAGGCCCAACATCTTGCTTATATTCATATATATGCCAAATATCATTTACAAATTGCTCTGTGGCGTCATCCACAACATACATATGGACAGAAGAACATGATCCACATATACCACATGTACAAGAACTAAAATGTTACCAAAAGCTCAAGTCAATTAAAGCATCATAGACAAACTTTCTCGCTTATACCTAGACTACAAGGGTGACTTTGGGACACTAGACATCTAAACAACCATCTCTAAGGTCCATCGCCACAACTCCTCCTCACTGTCATGGGTCTGCTACTGTTGTTGTCGTCCACTTAGAAAGATGTGGTTGACATAGAAAGGTTAACATTATTCTCAGGAGATCAAATGTAGTTAACATCATGGGTGTAACTATCATCATGAGTCTAACTAGCATCATGAACATAACTAACAATATTAGCATGTCTAAGAGGATAAGCATATCTACATCATAAGTAGAGATAACAACATAAACACAATTAGCAACATAAGCATGATTAGTTGTATAAGAATATATATAACTGTATAGGCATGGATAGTTGTATAAGCATTGCTAACAGCTTGAGGTAACTAACATCATAAACATAACTATTAGTATCAGTATATCTAACATCATAGGTGTGACATCCCCAGATTTTCAACGCCTTCACCACCAATATGATGCCTGAACTGAAACCCTCACCTCAGTGAGAATCCCAATTCAAAATTTCACACTAGGCCAAGAAGGAGAAAATCAAAGGAAGGCATAAGGAAACAATAGTAGAACATAGACATGAACAAGAACAAAACATACAACACATGTTCACCTTCAACATATAATTACAACAATAATTGTTACAACATTTGATATTACACATCGAACAATAAACATTTACATATGCATGTACTACCACCAAACAAGCTCTTTAGACAATAGGTCAACTTGTACATGTGCTCTCCATACAACTCTTAACTATCCTGGTTCTTCAAGAGCATATGTCCACAACCTAAACAAAAGATTGCATGTGGTAGACGTCAGCACAATATTCAAGAATATTGTACTAAGTATGCCTATGTGTCTTTTGATATACATCTCATTACTAAGACTTCACAATAAGATAAAACTAGTACTTGGATACTTGATCAAAGATTTCTATTAACAAAAGTGAACACATATTTTAGGCACATTTTCCATTATATCATCCATGCATTGACCACCGAAGGTTAAATCCACTGAAGGCCTTATGATCGACTACCAAAGAGTTGGATCATTTCATATGATCAGACTACCAAAGAGTTGGATCACTTTCAAGTAATTGACTACCAAACAATTCAATTACTTTATTTTCCAGCACTTGAAAACCTTAGATATAATGGACCAAATATATGATGTTTCATGTGTTCATAGCCATAAGTATGGAAAATCAAGCAAAATATCATACAAGAACAATCATTTCATCCAATATCATATGCCAAGTAATTTACTGCACATATAATACAAGCATATTGTATAATAAGCTAAGTAAGAGGTAAAGTGTACCTTGACCTAGATAACCTAATCATCACATATTCAACATGTCAACTATATCTTTGTTAACCCTGATAAAGACAAGATCACATGCCATCATCGGATTCTCAACATCTTAACCCTAGTATGATATGTTTTTGGGTTTTTCTTAGTCATTATGATATTCCCATAATTACTTATATTCTTGTCTTGGAATTATCTTACTGAGATCACGTTCCAGATTATGGTTCATTTGTCTGAACATTAGTTTGTATATCATTGTGTGCATATATTAACCCTTAGGTTACATTCATTAGTCATATTAGGGTTTTCTCATCATTTTAGGATCATTCAACGTTTAATATGATTTATATAAATACTTACGATCTCAAAATTACATATTAGCTTCCAGTTCCTGATATGAGATTACTCCGTAATTTCCAGGGTTTCTTGAACATATTTGTAGTTATTGCACATTAATTAGGGTTATTAGCCCTAATTAGCCATATTAAGAAAATTAAATGATTTCATGTTCAAAATCATCATATCTAAGCGTAAGTTGGATTATATATTATATTTCATATGTGCTAATGCATTATCATAATTTTACATCATTGTTTGATATTTATTACACATGATATAAGTATTACACATCTTACTAAAAATTTGTGTTATTTAATGTGAAAAGACTTATTTGAGAATTTCATATTGTTCTATTGAATTTTCTGAGAATTTTGATATATTATTTGTATTTTTTCATAACCACACTAATTACTGTGATTTATCAAAGCTCTAGGTAACTACTCATATTTCTGAATTCAAATACCTTTTCAGGCCAATCAGGTGTTGCCATGTCTCATGTGAGAGGCACAACTCCTTGTTGAGTCAGTCAGTTCTCGGATATGGTCTTCCTAGTTTTCAGACCGGTCTGGCCTCTCTCTTTCTTCCACAAGTTCCCCATGAAATTGATGCCCCTTGCATTGTTCTCCGCCCGACAACACGTGCGTCAATCTCAGCACCACCTAGAGGTTTTCCGCTGACGAGGAAAAAAATGTTGTAGATCCTTCCTCCTCAACTGACCATGACGCCTCCTTTAGATCCTACGACTTCATCCCGAACTCAACGACCTCACAAAACCTCAACTTTGGCATGGAATCTCTGCCTCCATGAACTTGTCGTCCCTGTGAAGCTGGTCCTCAGTGTGCGATCAGCCGCCATCACCTCTTTCTCACGCTCTACATGATCGCCCAACTGTGAAGTCAGTGCTACGCCTACATGCACGAGTGTCACCACTGGATTTGAGTGATGGGACCGGCCAAGGTCTCCTCCTATGCCCTGCATCATGACCTTCTCGCCTCTACTGTAAGTCTACGGGACTCTATAATTCTAGGGAAACACCGCTACCGCAAGGAGAACTCTGTTGAGAGAAGCACGACATGTCAATCATTCTATCTTATTCCTTCTGAGGCCATAGGTTTCTTCTGTGTCTTCTTGACGCCTCTGGCCTCTAGGACATTGTTGTTGTGGTTCCTCCTCACAGAGCCTCTCCCTCTACACTGTCATCCTAGTGGACTGTCGTTGGAGCCTCCCCTTTTATTTCTCTAATATTACCTTCCTCGAACCTCCCTACTATCGTTTCTATACTTCTTTCCCTTGCCCAACTACTTGTCGCAATGGAGAAGGGGGAGGGAATTGGAGGTCTGTTCTTCCTTATCACTTACTCTCCAACCACCAATGATGGGTTGTGGTATTCATCTTGATGAGCCAAGACCAATTGTTCATCCATCATCCACTCTTATCCCACGTTCTCAAAGCCACCACATCATGGACAATCACTTCATGTGATCAAGCCACTAACCACTAGGTAGAAGAAAATATCTTGGTCGTTAGTCCCTCATGTGCGGCTGAGATTAAGCCTCCACTAGCCTGGATCCATGGCTTTAGAAAGGGACTAGGTAGAAACCCGTGCTATGCACGGGTTGGAGAAGCTTGAGAATTAGACAAAAATTATTGATTTGAACAAAAGTAAAAAAAATTGGACGTGTGCTTTCAATTGAGAATAAAATAGAAACAAATAACATGCCAACCAACATTAGTAGTGCATTTAACCAAAGTAGAGATGAATGTTTGACAAGAAAATAAGATTATCACTACACAAAAACAAAATTTCAATATACATAATAGTTTTCTCATGGGATAAAATCAATAGTTTCTATTATATGTCCATATAGTTTTAACTATTAGGTTAGGTGTCACGTAAAAAACATGTACCATACGCATTAGAAAAATTAGGTGAAATATGTTAATAGCTTGTTCTTTTTTTTAGTCAAGAGATCTTCTTATTCATCCCACTCACCTGCAGGAAAATTCAAAATATTAAACATACAAGGTTCTAATTGAAAATTAAACATGCTAGTACTACTACCATTACATTTATCACTCTCCAACCAGTTATGTATAGACTCAGGTGGTCTGGTGTAGTGATATGGCTCTTTTTTGTTTCTGCTATGGTATTTAGCGAGACCATCCACAACTCTGTTGTCGATCCTCTGAATGTATGAGAGTGTCCAATGCACATTTTTGGCCAGATATTGTTGTCAATCATAGATAATGCATGCGTTCCTTGGATGTTCAACATATATGTTCAATAAATCATTCACTACTTATTTGCAGTCGGACTTGATATCTAGCTTCCCCAGGTTCAACTCATTTTCCTTCTGCATTGCAAGCTGCAAGGCAAGGAGTTCCACATACAACGATGAAGTGACACTGGATGACAGAGACTTGAAGCCCCACATCCAATTACTACCATTGTCTCTAACTATAAGTGTTGATGCGCTCTTCCGTCAAATGACAGTGGTGTCGACGTTCATCTTCGACCTCCCAGTGCTAGGGCATCTCCAATAGTCCTCTGCTCTCTTGGTAGGTTGTCTAGTGTGACTAGCATCATCTTCCCACCATTGCCTTTGCCGATGCAACCACTTCTGAGGTGATGAACCGACAAATGTGCTCAGTGGGCTTGATAGTCTTCTCGAAGATATGCTAGTTTTTGTAGTGCCATATATACCAGCAGGAAATCATAAAGAAACTTTGTTCCTCACCTTTCAGTCGTAGCCCTTGTTTGATCCATGTGCAAGCGTTAGTAGTGAAGAAAGAAGGTGGCTGACTTCCATTCCATAGCCTATTCCAAACTGGTTTAGCGAATTTGTAGTCGCAAATAGCATGGATAGCTATTTCATCATCTTCCTGGCATCGTCCGCACAAAGGGTTCGTGGCCATATGGCGTTGGACATGCTTGTGGTTCGTGAGGAGTGCACCGTGCATGAGAAGCCACATAAAGTGTTTGACCTTGGCCGCCACATTGGTTTTCCACAATCTATCCCACTCACCGTCAGTCTTCAGATCTCGTGAGGTTCTGATGATCGTGTATGCAGATCTAATAGAATACTTCTCGTCTGTGGTAGCCTTCCACACACAGATGTTGTTGCGTTCTTGATTAAGGGGAGTTGCGATGGCCATGATCTGATCGACTTTATCTCTGGGCATCCCGTGTTCGAGGAAGTCTACATCCCATTTTTCGTCGCTCGATATCACATTGGCTACCTGCAGGTCAGCAAGATCTACCAAGATTTGTTAGAGGGCCATGTCCTCTAGTTTAATCTCCTCATAGCACTAGTAGTCCTTCCAGAAGTTGGTGCTTCTGTCGTTTAAAATCTCCTTGTACGAGTTCACTTCTATGAAACTCTTGCCCTTGAGAATAGCTCTCGCCAATCTAGACAGGTTTGGGAGTTTTCCTCCTATGTATTGCTCATATTTGGGTCTGATGTATCGACGCCAGGCGGTGTCCCTTCCGGTGACCACTTCCCAGGCATTCTTCATAAGGAGATCCATGTTCCACTCCCCCATGGTGTGGATTCCTAGTCCCCCATTGTCCTTCATGCTCGTCACTTTGTTCCAAGCGACTAGAGGGGTGGGGTGTGTGCTCTGGTTGCCATCCCAAATAAATTTCCTGATGTTGCTGTCAATGTGATCATAGACACCCAAAGGGAGTGGTGTGGTTTGCATTGCATATGTGGGGATTGTTGTGAGTGTGGCTTTCACAAGGCAACACCTTCCTACGAATGAGAGGCTTCTGGATGCCCAGCTGTTGATGCAGCTATCAACTCGATTCAAGATGTCAGCATATGTGCTTTTATTGACTCTCGAGTGGATGATAGGGACCCCTAGGTATCTTCCAAGGTCTATCATTTATTTGAAGGATCCAATCCTTATCACCTTCCTCCTTGTGCTTCTGGGGATGCTTGCAGAGAAGAAAATTTGTGTTTTCTTAATAGAAATGGACTGACCCGATGCCTCCCCGAATCTTCTGAAACATTGCTTGATTGTTCTCATTTGTTTGCCTGACGCTTTGTTGAAAATGATGAGATCATCCGCGAAACACAGATGGGAGAGCTTAATTCTGCTTCTTCCAATGGTTACAGGAGTCCATTCATTTCAAATGACAAGGTGTTCAATCATTTGACTCAGCCTTTCGATGCACAACAAGAAGATGTATGGCTCTAGGGGATCTCCCTGGTGTAGACCCCTACTTGCCTTGAAGGCCTTTGTGAGAGAACCATTCCATAGGACAGAGCACTCACCCATGGTGATAGAGTTCATGATGTATCTAGTGATGTTTAAAGGTAGGTCAAGTTTATGTAAAGTATCTCTTACGAATTCCCATGAAAGCTTGTCGTATGCTTTAGATAGATCAATCTTAACCGCCATGTACTTTGTCCCCCTCTTCCTCTTCATCATATGGACAACCTCTTGTGTCATTGATATATTGTCTGTGATGCGTCTACTCAGCACAAAGCTGCTCTGGGAAGACCCTATCTATGTCTACATATATCCTTTCAGTCATTCAACGACTACCTTGGACGCAAGTTTAAGGCATATATTGTTCAACAAGATGGGGTGTAACTGCTCATAGGATTCGGGGTTCGGGACTTTGGGAATCAGGACGACTGTGGAGTTACATTACTTTGTGCTCAGTGCCTGCCCAGCTAATGCTTTTGCTAAGGTATTCATTACTGAGCCCTTTATAAGCATCTAATTCTTTAGAAGGAACAGATCGTTGATTCCATCAGGCCCGGCTGGCTTATACGGGTTCATCTCTTTCAAAATTGTGATGATTTCGGCTTCTCTTGGGGCGGCTCCCACTCGCCTTTTCTGATTTCTATTGAGTTGTATAAATGAGCTAGGGATATCTGAAATGGATTCACTACGTGTGTTGGCTGTCTCCGTGAGAAGTTGCTGGAAGTGCTCTCGAACCAGGTTTTGGAGCTCGACCTCATTAGATATCCATGTACCCTCCTTGTTCTTGAGTTTAGCAATGGTGTTGAATCTTTTCCGTTGGTTGATATAAGCGTGATAGTATTTGGAATTCACGTCACCATTCTTTAACTAGTTCAGGTGGCTTTTTTGTCTAAGTCCTTATTCTTCCGACTTAAGGATCTCGTTCAGTTCAGCCTGCATAGAGATGTATAAGTCATCAGTAATGGAGTTATATGAAAGGGCGAGTTCATTCTCTAGGTTGCTAATGTTTCTTAACAACCGATTTTTTCTCTTCCTCTGGTTCTATGTTGCGACCTGATCCCAGTGAAGGATGTCCTCCTTCACTGCATTTAGAGAGGTATTGATCTCATAGGTGTTTTTCCAATTCGATTGCAGGAGGTCTTTGAAGTCTTTATCAGTCGACCACATTGCCTTTGTTACAAAGAAGCGTTGGGGGACCTTCTTCGTGGTTGATTTGACAAGCAGTAGACAATGGTCGGATGGCACTCAAGGTAGGTGGACAACCATAAATTCAGGGGATCTCCATATAAACATGTCATTCGCCACTTCCCTATCTAAACGTTATTGTAGAATGCCCCTTTTGAAAGTGAATTTGGGTCCCGATACCCCAAATCCATTAAACCAGCCTGCAGTATGGTCTCGTGAAACACCTTTGCCTCAGCATAGTTATAATGCCTTGAACCACTCCTTTCCTCCATGTTAACGTTAGTATTAAATTCGCCATGGGCTACCCATGGTAGGTCAAATCTTCTCCCCATCTTAATTAGGTGCTTCCATAGAAGATTTCTGGTATTGATGTGTGGGCTAGCGTAGGTGAAGGTGATCATTGTCTCCCTATTCAAACAATAAGTAACGAATTGTCTGTAGTAGTTTACAATATCAATTTTGTAGTCATGTTCATTCCAACAAATCCAGACCCCGCCAGAGAAACCGCGAGCCTCCACTCTAAATGAGTTTGAGAATCTGAGGATTTTGATTGTTCTTGTGGCTTTGTCCCCGCTTATCTAAGGTTCAAGGATATCGATCACCTTGGGTTTGTATTGAAGGATGTTCTCTTTGAGAATCCTCTTGCTTTCATCTCTAGCTATACCTCTGATGTTCCAACACATTATATCTAGCATTAATCTAGTTGTGTTTGGTGTACTGTCTAGTTTAAGTGTTGTTGTGAGGTGTTTGATTCTCCTTATCATCATCTTTATCACCCTCCATCATATGAACCTCCTCCTCTCTAGGACTTATCAGCCCCTCAGTAGCGGGAGTCATTTTTTTTACATTTTTGTTGCTCCTGCGTGGGTTCTCCTTTGGGGGGGGGTCTGACAGATTCTCCCTTTCCTGTTTATTCTGGTCAAATTTCCTTTAGATCTTCAACCATCGGTGATGTGTAAGGATGCAATAGCATCATTGACCTTAGCTATCTTGGGTGGCAGCGTGTCTTCCGCCTATTTCTGTAAGGAGTCTCCTGTGATGATGGGGTTATCTGCAAGTTCTACATTGATCACCTCCACCACCTTGTCCACACCTGGGTTCACTGCTTCGTGTCTCTCCTTCAGTTGGGTGCTTTGTGCCAAGCCTTCCACATGCATGTTTGTAATGTCTCCAAGCGCCTCACGTGACTTGGTTGATTTTGTGGTCGCTTTCTTCTTCCATACCTTGCTGCTGCGTCGAGGTATCTAGTTGCTCCCAGTAATGTCTTATGTGGTGCTCTCTTTTTATCTGGTCTCATAGTTGTCCTCCTCCCCTAGTGTAACAAAATGGTTTGCACCGTCAATGTTATTTGTTGTGTCTCCCATTTGTTTCACATTTGATCTCCTACCGCCCTCCTCTTCTGTGTTTGCCTCTGCTATGGTTCCTGGATTTGTTCTGTCGTCTTGCTTGTAGTTTGTTGCTCTTCAGCCTTTTTTTGTGCATTTTAGTCTTCTTCTTTAGGCCTACAATCCTTGGGGATGTGGCCTTCTTCCCCACACCTAGCACAGGCCCAATGGAAACCCTCGTAATCGATGTCGTACTCGACTCCGTTAATGAGAATGGTGGGAATGAAAGGCTTTGTGTTGTCTATCTCGAGAGCAAATCTCGCGAATTTGCTGTGAGATTGATTTGATGTGTGTGTGTCCACCTTGATCAGTCTACCCAGTGCCACGCCTTGATCAGTCTCGCGAATAGCTTGTTGTTTTACCCAAAATGGAACAATCTGAGGCTTTAACGAATTTTCATCAATAAAATAGAAAGGATTAAGAGATCACTATCATTAATCGTGAAGGATCTTTACATTCTCTTCAAGGAGAGTTTTTCTTCTTGAATTTCTTCCTTCTAAGAGCCTTGATCTTTTCTATCAGCTATCATGATCTTTTCACATCATTGGTGTACAAACTTCCTACAAGTATTTAGAAAATAAAATTAAGTAATAGATTGGAATAAGAACGACACAGATGATTATTAAAATCAATCAATTTTTTTTAATTAAAATCTTCAAGACATATACACCATACAACCATTGGTTTGAATGGGAAACAACTTTTATATGGTGGCTACTTTCTCATAAGGTATGATTGACAAAGCAAAAGGATTTATATACATCCAGCTAAAACTGGATTCCTCATCCCAGGTGGTAGCACAATTAGGAAAAATATAAGAGAGAGAGAGATACTTTGATCTGCTAGAAAAAGATATCAATCACATTGTTCAACAAACTTTTAATCTCTTCATCTCCTTTATAGGCATGTCAGGGAATGTGCTTTCCCATTAGCTAGCAAAGCATTCAACCACTACCAATATATCAAGCCTTATTACATATGACTTTCCCATCTCTCTAGGTGTAATCACTATGAACCATACATTTCCGTATAATTGATTACTTGGATCTCATTGAGATACTACTTTAACAACAACATGAAATATTTCAATAAGTAAAAAATTAATACAAAATGGAGTCTATAAATTACTATTCTAACTCATCAGCATTAGCGACTAATCGACAACATAGTGAAACATTAAATCCAACAGAACACTGGACTAACCAACAAATGAAAATGAATTATATTGCATTAACATTGCAAAGTTACTTGCACGGAATTTCTTGTTTGTGGGATTAATGTGTGTGCCTAGACACACAAATTCAAATATATAAATTATAGCTTATTGGGTAATGTCCGATAAAAAGTAAATTGACAAAAAGTGGGCTTATAGACTGCTTATGAAATAAAAAATGTAGCATAAGTGGGGATCAAGTAGGCTACACATCTATAGCCTGATGATCAACGAGATTTCCTGCATGCATTGTTGGCTATTTTTAAGAACAGAGAATGTCATCAACCCCCGATCCCAATTGACGGTAGTTGGGAGTTTGTTGAGTGAGTCCTCAAACTCCAAGTTAGTACCTAAGAGAACATTGACCAAGGATCTAGTGTTTCTAGATTTTAATTGGATGTATTATATAATTTTAATTTAATATTAATATTGATGACAATAATTACAATACAACGGAAAGGAATCTAGAAATCAACATGCAACCCATGCTTTATTTAACAATTTACGTATTGTCCCTCGAAAGGAGTATAGAATTGAGTATTTTTGACATGAGAGTTATACATTGCCCATATTTTGATAATGCCTTAACCATTTTGACGTGTATTTTACTACGCGCTTAAACGCAAGTATACGCGTCGAATAATATAGGCCTTGTGAGGCTCGAGTCGAACTCAGGGATACGTGAATTATTGGAGACTTCTACTAACTAATCGCAATCAGCTAGACCGATTAACAAAGTAGGGTTGTGTGTTCAAATTAAAAAGAAAATAAAAATCAAACAAAGAAAACAATCGATTAAAGGTTAATTTAATCAATTCAAAGGGATATCTTTAGGATGGCGGTTTCACCGCGGGTCAACATTGTATTAGGTTTCATATAATTCCTCACACTTCTCTCTCTATCCGGGTAGTGGCCTGAAAACAGAATTACCCACTGTCGTGGTGTAATTCACTACTTAGATTTAGGTTGATTCCACCGTCGTAGTAATCATTCCCCTAAACGAAGTGCATTATAAACGGTCTCTCAGTTCCCACCATTAATTTTACAACTCCTTTGTCAAGGGTTTTATTGATTAATGTAGAATTCGTCTCTTTTCAACCGTTAATCCTTCTGTCGAAGTGATTAAGGGTGTTAAATTATTATTATGGTGATCAAGCATAATAATAGAAATGGAGAAAACGAATTTATACCACAGATTTGAGAGAAAAATATGAATTATTGATATAAAAATGTCATACAATGCATTCCCGGGCTACTCCCGGTCCTAAAGATTGAGGGTTTTAGCCTCTCATGTTCATCTCACACGAATACATGGTAGAAATTGGGGAATTCATAAGAAAAACGGGAAATAAATGGGAAAACCCCTGAACGGAGAAGAACCGGTGGATCCTTGGCGTAGAACACGAGCTTCCCCGCCTGTCGGTGGTGGAAATCGTCTTCGGCAGCGTCCGAATCACCCGGGATGAGCTTCTCGGCCTCCGTTCTCCTTTCTCCTCCTCGGCACTCGTGCAATCCAAAACAAATCCGCTTTCTCTAAACGTGGGCGGCCGTCATTAGGTATAAGTCCCTAATTAGGTCGTCAAATAACAACAGCCGTCCGATCGAGATCAAAACAGATCCAACGCATATCTGCCGGCGTCGATACCATCGACGCGGGTCGATGGTATCGACCCAGCGGATTAGCGGCAGCTTTCCTTTCTTTTATTCTGAGCGCCTGTGGTGATCTCGATACCATCGACTTGGGTGTCGATGGTATCGACTCCTTTAGCGTCGGTTGTTGTCGTTTAGCGACGCTGTAGCTCCCCTTGTGTCGATGGCATCGACTTGGGTCGATGGTATCGACAGTTTCCTCGCCACCAATCTTGAAGGGATCTCGATACCATCGACTTAGGTGTCGATGGTATCGACTCTGTATTGCTCTTCTCGGCTGACAACCTGTGGCTTGGTCGATGGTATCGACTTCCGTCGATGGTATCGACGGAAGCAGATACTTGTTTTTCCTGAAATTTCACAACAAGACCAAGTAAATCCACACAATTTATAATAAGATGATAAACAATGCTCAAAATAGTAAAACAAAGGGGATTTGATATAAAATGATGGCAAAGACCAAATAAAGTGAATTATGCAATAATATCCATGAAAATGAGTAATTAAGGCACAAAACACATATGAAATAGGTCTCTAAATGCGACTCAAAATCATCGCATCAAACTCCCCTAAGCTTAAACATTGCTCGCCCTCGAGCAACTAATCCTTAGAATAAGATTGCAGATGTCAACTAAAAATCAACACAGCACCCCACATTCCACATGACTCCCACTGAACGTTCTCAAACCGGCCTTTCCTAATCACAAAACAGTAATTACCCTACAGGCGACAATAATCATCAATAAAAGAAATTATCCTTTAAACCGATGAACACTATCACATAAGGCAGTTAACATAATAAAATTTGCCGATTCAGCATTAGTGCATCTTGTGATCGCCTACACTATGTTGCTCGCCCTAACTACCATTTACATGGAAGCAGTTCTCCTGATAAACATGAGTGAGGAGAAAATCACGGTGGCCTACCAATCCGAGCAACGGGTGGATGGAATGGGTGGTTCATGGAAGAATTTGGAAGTATTACACAGTTTCAAAATGCATACAACAAAATGCCCTAACTGATGCAAATGCACATTGAAAATGCCCTAATGCTTAAAATTGGGTGGAATGATGCATGCACTAACCTTCCACCTCAAAAAGAGATAGAAATCTAATTAAGCCACATCATGTACTCAGTTTCCTTATTATGCAAGTGATATCATGCTCCTTTCCCCCTCTTATTCCATTTCCTTCTAAATTCTCTCTCTTTTTTTCTTTTTTTTCAAATTTTTTCAGATTTTCAGAAAATTTTTTTCTTAGCCCACATATCCATAATTTCTCAGAGATACATGTGTTAGGCTATTTTTCTTCATGATTGGAAATCTTTGCACTATTTCGAGGGTATGGAACAATTTAGATCACTTTTCAAGACAAACTGAGGTACATGGTGTGCTTATGCATGAAAATCATGAAAGTTATGAGTGCAACTACATGACATGCACCTAAAGGTAATGTGCATGAATCACTATACATTTTTTCCGTTTTATGCAAAAGTATGAAAATAACAATGCAAATCCTATCTACATGCTATGCACGCAAGAAGGAATTAAAACTGTACTTTACTTCCAATTCTTTGGTGGATTATGGAAAAATATGAAGTGGAATGATCACAAGATTAAGTTACTGAACCTTAGAAAAAATATCATGTGTCCCTCCTTACTGACATGTGTAGTAGTTCAAAGGGTTCTTTCTCGTATTTCCAATTAAGGTCTCATTACCATTTGATTAGGTTAGGCTCAAACAACCGTTACTATCCTCTTTTCATGAGTCAATGGGGGTGTGGGTGTGACATATTGCTTTAGAGTTGACATAATCAATCATTTTCATAGGACAAGTTTCCCAAGGACAACCAAGTTAAGCTATCCAAAAGACCCAGACATTTTTAAATTCCCTTAAATTTCCCATGAAAACAGCGAGATGACAATTTTTAAGACATCCACGATTACACTAGATAGATGTGGATCCTAAACAAACACTAAAATTGCAAGAACAAATAACAAAGCAAAAACTAAAAACAACTAAAGAAAAGATAAAAGATAGAGCTGTTCCAGCCACCCCCCTAAGCTTGAATTCGACTATGGCCTCATAGTCAAAAACCAACTTAAGGGAGGAACAGTGATACCCTGATCAATCTTACGGAGGCGGTGGCGGGTATTGCGGTGCCGTAGGATCCCAAGACGGGTACTCCCCCTGGAAGCTTGGATCATATTGGGTCCTCGGCGGAGGCTGTGGATAGCCTCCAAAGTAGTCTTGACTCCAGTAATGGTCGAAGAAAGGCTCCTGTTGCGTCTCTATCCGCTGCAACCGGGTGTGCATTTGCTCTTGGTTGGCGAGGATGAGCCGCTCGTTCTCGAACATAGCCCGTTGGTTGTCAAGTACACGGCTCGTAGTCTCATGAATGCCGGTATACATACCCATGTGCTGCTGCTGAGTCTGCTAGATGTCCTGCAACATGGTGTACATCCCCTGCATGGAATAGGGATCCGCGGTTGGCTGCTCGTACTGTGGTGATGGTGGCGGGGGCTGAGATGATGAAGATGCACCCGGATGCATCCTAGGACGCTTCTGTGGTGCCACACGTGCTCGAAGAGGTGTGAAAGCCTCCTCTTCCTCTGCAGCCGCACCTTCTTGCTCGTCACCACCGCCTTCTTCCTCGGAGGACTCGATGACTATGATTGGCCACCGGAAGTGCTGCTTGCCCTCTATGTTGAAGACGTCGTCCGGTAGGGAGCTCTCCTGATAAGCTTGGTTGACGTGGCAATGAGCGTACGCCAACCCGTCTCGGAGAAGAATGAGATTTAAACGGTGCAAGTGTTGCACGTTCACCTTGCTCCTCGTAAAGATCGGAGTCATGGACTGAAGGTTCAGCCCCAAGTAAAGCGCCAACTTGGTGACAAGACCACCAAAATGGATTGGAGCCTTCCTTGTGCTCCTCTTCACCGCCAGGACGCGCTGTAGCCAGAACGCCCCCCAGTTGCATGGTTGACGCTTCAGGAGTGCGTAGAGGAAGAACAAGTCACTCTCCTGAAACTTGCTCAAAGCAAGATCACTTCGAGCGAAGAATGTCAAGCTCAACATCCTATGCAAGACCCGGACGAACAGGTGCTGAAAATCTGCTACCGCTGCATTGTGGTAGCTCACGGTCTTCCCCGCCGGCACTGTAACTAGCTCGGAGAAGATCTTTGCATAGTCGGTGTGGGAGTTCGGCCTTCGGTGATCATGTGGAGAGTGGATCTAGTTGAAGATTTGGTTGAACTGGACCAGTGTGAGATTGTAGTTGTTGTTGAAGAGTCGGAAGGACACCCTTCCCTTGATCCATTCCCGGTCCGATGCTACCACGTCGTTTGGTACGACGCAGACGTCGAGAGACGCCATGAACTCCGCCACCAGTTCCTTGTAGGTGGGCCATTCGCCGAAAAACGGCTGCCCATCCGCATGGTACTGCAGCTCGTCAGGGCGTAGACTTCTGTTGGTGAGGCGTGCTTGTCCATGAAGCACATAGGCCAAGTTGGCCTCAAATCCCAACTCCTGGATCATGCCCCGGTCCACATACCGAGTGGGCTCGAACTTTCGCTTCATTATCTCCTCGTAGACCTTCCTCACATCCATGTTGGCATGAATTAGGCGTGGACGAGGGATGGAAGCGGTTGGGGGAGGAACGAACTCCTCGATCTCCATAGGGTGAGCGCTTGAGGACGACGCTCTGGCGGTGTGCACCATGGTTGCGAGAAGATGGGATTAGAAGAAAAGAGCTCGGTGAAGATGGAGAAGGAATTCTCCGCTCGATGAAGATCTCCGCTCGATGACGCTTCTCTTCAGTCTTGGAGGGCTCGGGGGAGTGCTCGGCGCAAAGGAGGATACTTGCTCTGAAGGTGTGACGTCAAGTGACGTTGCAAGTCCCCTTAAATAGGCTTGATCGGCGCCCCTGTTGACATGTCGATACCATCGACGCGGGTCGATGGTATCGACACATCTTGCGGGTATCCGCCTCCCTCGCGAGTATCGACGGCTGACGTTTGCTGGATCAAGAAACCCAGATTGCTGACGGGTCGATACCATCGACTGAAGTCGATGGTATCGACGCAGCACCCAGATCGCTGAAGTGGCTGTTGCGATCGTCGTCGATGTCTGTGTGCGGATCGGTGACATGTCCGTCAATACCATCGACGGATGTTGATGGTATCGACTTACTTTTATTGCGACACCGCCGTTGTGTTGCATTCAACCTGTGATGATGTCGATACCATCGACGAGGCCGTCGATGGTATCGAGTTGACTGAGCAAAATTCGTCTGAATATCTCCAGAGATCTCGATGGTATCGACTGGGGTGTCGATACCATCGACACTTTTATTGCAACTTGTCTGTGACCATGTCGATACCATCGATGGGGGTGTCGATAGTATCGACGCAGTGCGATTTTTGCTGGTGTCAACCTGAACCCATGTCGATACCATCGACGGATGTGTCGATGGTATCGACCCTGCATGTGCCTGCACATTCAACAAACAGATCAAGGTATCATTTTTAAACTAAAATTTAAACGAAATAAAAGCAACCTATGACTAAAATTAAACTATCCTAATTTACCGATGGTTGGGTTGCCTCCCAACAAGCGCCCTTATTTAGCGTCTTAGGATAGACGTCTTCCCTTCATCTCATTCATGCACAAGTGAAATGAGTTTGACCTCATTCACTTTCCTCTTGTAATTCTCACCAAAATACAACTTCAAGCGTTGCCCGTTCACCAAGAACGTGGCATCTCCATCACGCACGAGAATCGCTCCATGCAGTTTCACCTCCTCCACAATGAAGGGTCCACTCCACCGGGATTTCAGCTTCCCGGGATGCAGTTTGAGACGGGAGTTGAACAATAGAACGTTGTCTCCCTTCTTGAACGTGCGCATCTCAATATGGCGATCGTGGATCAGCTTTGTGCGCTCTTTGTAGATGCGGGCATTCTCATATGTCGTCATGCGTAGCTCATCCAATTCATTCAATTCAAACATCTTTTTTCTCCCGGCCTCATCATAGCGCAAGTTCAGCCTTCTTAGCGCCCAATGAGCCTTGTGCTCCAATTCCACCGGAAGGTGGCAAGCCCGGCCATACGGCATCCTAAAAGGCGTGGTGCCTATAGGTGTTTTGTACGCCGTTCGATAAGCCCAAAGCGCGTCCGGTAGCAATACACTCCAATTCTTCCTTGTGGATGCTACGGTCCTTTCTAAAATCTTCTTGATTTCTCTATTTGATACCTCCACTTGTCCTTGCGTCTGTGGATGATATGGGGTGCCGATGTTGTGCTTGACCCCATATTTCTTTAAAAGTGTCGCGAATTTATGATTTCGAAAATGTGTGCCTCCGTCACTTATGATCATTCGGGGAATCCCGAACTTGCAGAAAATGTTCTCTTTGACAAACCTGCACACTACGTTCGAATCATTAGTCCTTGTGGGGATTGCCTCCACCCACTTCGACACATAATCTACAGCAAGTAAGATATAAAGATTTGAATTTGAGGACACAAAGGGTCCCATGAAGTCAATGCCCCATAAATCAAATACCTCAACTTCCTGAAATACATTCAGGGGCATTTCCTGTCTCCTTGAGATGTTACCTGCGCGCTGGCACGGGTCACATTGCCTAACAAAATCATAGGCATCCTGGAACAAAGTGGGCCAATAAAGGCCGCTTTCCAACACCTTGGCTGCTGTCCGTGAGCTAGCATGGTGTCCTCCTGTAGGCGACACATTACAGTGGTGGAGAACCCTCTCGTACTCCACCTCCGGCACGCACCTGCGAAGAATACCATCCCTGCACTGCTTCAAGAGAATCGGGTCATCCCAAAAATAATATCTCAATGAATGAAAGAATTTCTTTTTCTCTTGATAGGACCAATCCTCCGGGATGATCCCGCAAGCCAAATAATTCACAATTTCAGCAAACCATGGTTCTTTAGAATCAATTTTTAAAAGTTGCTCATCGGGAAAGGTCTCGGTAATGGGTATGTGAAAACCTTGTCCATCAACCCTCTCTAACCTAGACAAGTGGTCAGCCACCACATTTTGAATTCCTGACTTGTCCTTAATTTCAATATCGAATTCTTGTAGGAGCAAAATCCACCTAATTAGTCTAGGCTTCGCATCCTTCTTCTCCATCAAATACTTTATTGCAGCGTGATCAGTCCACACAACCACCTTAGAACCCACTAAGTACTGCCGAAATTTTTCAAAGGCGAACACGACGGCCAGTAACTCCTTTTCCGTGGTTGTGTAGTTCAATTGAGCATCATTAAGCGTTTTTGAGGCGTAGAAAATCACAGCAGGCTCGTTATCTACCCTTTGCCCCAAAACAGCTCCCACAGCATAATCGGACGCATCACACATCAACTCGAATGGCTTTGTCCAATCCGGCGTTTGAACAACCGGAGCTGAAATCAACTTTTCCTTCAAAACCTCAAATGCGTGAAGACATTTCTCATTGAAATCAAAAACTGCGTCTTTTTCCAACAATTCCGATAATGGCTTTGCGATTTTCGAAAAATCCTTAATAAATCGCCGATAAAACCCGGCGTGTCCCAAAAAGCTTCTCACCCCTTTTACAGAATTTGGTGGGGGTAACTTAGAAATCACCTCAATTTTTACGGGGTCTACCTCAAGACCCTTGCTAGACACCTTGTGTCCTAGCACAATTCCTTCCGTCACCATCATGTGACATTTCTCCCAATTGAGGACCAAGTGTGTGTCCTCGCACCGCTGCAACACCTTATCTAAGTTATAAAGGCATTCATCAAAAGACGCTCCATACACCGAGAAGTCGTCCATGAAAACTTCAAGAAACCGCTCTACCATGTCAGAGAATATGGCGAGCATGCAGCGTTGAAAAGTCGTCGGCGCATTGCATAAACCGAACGGCATACGGCGGTAAGCAAACGTCCCATAGGGACATGTAAACGTAGACTTCTCTTGATCCAAAGGATCAATAGAAATCTGGTTGTACCCCGAATAGCCATCTAGAAAACAAAAATGCGACTGACCAGCTAGACGTTCCAAAATCTGATCGATAAATGGCAATGGAAAATGATCTTTAAGAGTTGCGGCATTCAATCGGCGGTAGTCAATGCAAACACGCCACCCGGTTACCAATCGGGTGGTGACAGGTTCATTCAAAAGATTTGTAGTGACAGTGATTCCCCCCTTTTTAGGGACTACCTGTGTGGGACTCACCCACGTTGAATCGGATATGGCATAAATGATCCCTGCAGCAAGAAGCTTTATGACTTCCTTCTTGACAACCTCCATCATGCTTGGATTTAGACGTCTTTGAGGCTGTATGACTGGCTTGGCTCCCTCCTCGAGCCGAATCTTGTGTTGGCAAAGTGTAGGGGAGATCCCCTTGATGTCCGCCACAGACCACCCAAAAGCTCCACGGTGGTTCTTGAGCACTATCAGTAGTTGCTCCTCCTCATCTGCACTCAAGTATGCAGAAACAATCACTGGTAACTTGTCTTCCTCAGCTAGAAAGACGTACTTCAGATGCGGGGGCAATGGCTTCAATTCCATATCAGGTGGGCAAATAAGAGATGATTGTAGCGGTGGGGGAAGTGTACCCAAATCTTCATAGTGCCTCGTGTAGAAACATGGAAGCATTTGAAGCATTTTGGCGCACTCCTTGAGTGAAGTACTCCGCATCCAATCATAAGTGACATTTAACAAACACGCCTCCAAAGGCAATTCCGGATATGCATCAAAGACGGAAGTAATAATCACATCATCCTCCCATGAAGGTGGAATGTCCTCATTCTCATCATTTGGAAACCCAACAGCCTTGCATAAAGAGACAACTTTAGTTTGCTCCATAAGGTCCACTGCTAGGGTCCCATTATCTATCCTGCTCATAACATGAGCCATATCCAAAAATGGCTTCCCAAGACAAAGTGAGATATTTTGTTCCACATGCTTAACCATGTTGCAATGTGCTTTTGCTTTATTAGATGCATTACCATTGGGCATGACCATCTCAAAGCGATCATCCGCAATGCCCAAGGTCAAGCGACCTCTCCCCATCTCCAAGATCATATCAGCTGTAGCTTGGAATGGGCGACCAAGTAGTAACTCATTGTCGTGCTCGTCCTGCATTTCCATAACGACAAAATCAGCCGGAAAAACAAAGCGGTCTACCTTTACCAAAACATCCTCACAGATTCCATACAGTTTCACCACAGAATTATCGGCCAATTGGATGGTCATGTTACTTGGTCTCGACTCCTTCAATCCAAATTTCTTGAACGTAGAAAGGGGCATCAGATTGATGCTTGCTCCGGAATCACAAAGTGTCTCGCCAAATTTGAACTTCCCGATAAAGCAAGAAATATTGAAACAACCGGGATCCTGTCTTTTTGGCGGCAAAGTGCCCATAATAAAAGCACTCACTTGCTCCTTCAATACCACAACCTCAATGTCGGGTATCTTTCTCTTCTTGGTGATTACATCTTTGAGAAACTTCCCATAAGACGGGATTTGTTCAATCGCCTCTAGCAAAGGAATATTCACTGATAACTTCCTAAAGCTGTCCAGAAATTTCTTAAACTGTGCATCCACCTTTCTTGCTTTTGCACTATTGGGATAGGGGACCGGAACGGTATATGCCCTTTGGTGAGGTGGCACATAGGGAGTCAATTTCTGTGGTTCCTCCTCAGTGGCTTGTTCTTCCTTACCATCTTCATCTATGTCCTCAGTTTGCTCTATGACAGGTGTGGGCTGCTCTTTGACTGTTGCTTCTTCAACTGTGTCCTGTGGTGTGCTTGTGTCATCCGCCCTTGGATTTAACACTTTCTTACCGCTCCTCAATAAGATGGCCTTGGCCTGTTGGTTTCCCCCGGGAATATTGGTGTTCCCCGGAAAACCCGGATGTGCCGGCTTCTTCAAGCTTGCAATCTCGGCTGCCATCTGCGCCATGGAAGTCTCTATAGTTCTCATTTGAGCCCCGTGGCTCTGCAAAGTCTGCCCAAACTGGTTCATAAATTCACCCTGCTGCTTTATTTGTTGCCCAAAAGTGTTCATCAACTCTTGATTTTGTTTTATGACTTGATTGAGCAACTCCGTGCTCTTGTCCTCCGTGACCGGTGCAGGCTTGGCGTTCGGATCCTGCAGAAAGTTATTTGGATCCTTCCATGAAAATTTCTTGTCCTTCCGCCATGAATAATCGTTATTCCTGTACCCCTGCTGTTGCCTCATGTACTTGACCTGAGCCTCATCCTCGGACTCATTGTCTTCCTTCTGCAGCAACTTCTTTGCGAAAAGATCCATCTTCTCGTTCAGCTCTCTCATTGCCTTTGACTCACTGGCAACTCTTGCTTGCTCAACTGGGCCTCTTTCTCTTTCTCCCCAAGATTGCTTTCGTGCCATATTCTTCAGTATTTCCCAGCATCTTGTATCAGTGTTATTTAAGAAAAATCCAGAGCCAGCCGAGTCCAAATTGCTTCTATCATGCTCGGAGAGAGCAAAGTAGAAGATCTTCACTTGGGTTTCCTTGTCCAGTCCATGGTGTGGACATCTCCTCAACATGACTTGGAATCGCTCCCAAGTCTCAGAATAAGTTTCACCCGCCTGTTGGGTGAAATTGTGGATCTTCCGGATCATATCATTGGTCTTCTCAGCAGGGAAGAACCTCTCGAAGAAAACCTCCACCATGTGATCCCATGATTCAACAAACTCGTCGTCGAGGTTATGAAGCCACTCTCTTGCCACTCCAGCCAAGGAACTCGGGAATAACTTGAGGTAGAGCACATCCTGTGGAAATCGATCTATCTTCACCATATCGCAGTTCTCCACGAACTGGCTGATGTGGGCCACTGGATCTTCATTTTTTAATCCATGAAATGCGTTTGATTTAACCAGGTTAATCAGTGCTGGATCGATCTTGTAGGTTGAAATGTTTAGCCCCTGTTTCTTTATAGGCCCCTTTGATGCCGAGGAAGAAGACGCCTTGATCTTCTCCCATATTGTCTGTGCTTCAGCCATTACTTCTTCTTGTTCTTGCTCAGATTCAGAATTTATATCACTGTGGTGTTCCTCCTCGTAGTAGTCCTCGTCCTCTGGTCCCGCAGATGGAACCTCAGGTGTGCGATTCACGTAGTCTCGACTACGTGTGTGCACCATGCAAAGTACCTGAAATATGGAAATAGGGGTTCAGTACAATGCTTTGAACGAGTCAACACAATTATAGAGAAATAAAGTATTTTTGAAATTGTTTTAAAATAAATAAATAAAATGTGGCCTAGAATGGCCGCTCTTAGCACTCAAAGTGCCAATAATTCGCCGTATCCCCGGCAACGGCGCCAAAAACTTGACGTGTATTTTACTACGCGCTTAAACGCAAGTATACACGTCGAATAATATAGGCCTTGTGAGGCTCGAGTCGAACTCAGGGATACGTGAATTATTGGAGACTTCTACTAACTAATCGCAATCAGCTAGACCGATTAACAAAGTAGGGTTGTGTGTTCAAATTAAAAAGAAAATAAAAATCAAACAAAGAAAACAATCGATTAAAGGTTAATTTAATCAATTCAAAGGGATATCTTTAGGATGGCGGTTTCACCGCGAGTCAACATTGTATTAGGTTTCATATAATTCCTCACACTTCTCTCTCTATCCGGGTAGTGGCCTGAAAATAGAATTACCCACTGTCGTGGTGTAATTCACTACTTAGATTTAGGTTGATTCCACCGTCGTAGTAATCATTCCCCTAAACTAAGTGCATTATAAATGGTCTCTCAGTTCCCACCATTAATTTTACAACTCCTTTGTCAAGGGTTTTATTGATTAATGTAGAATTCGTCTCTTTTCAACTGTTAATCCTTCTGTCGAAGTGATTAAGGGTGTTAAATTATTATTATGGTGATCAAGCATAACAATAGAAATGGAGAAAACGAATCTATACCACAGATTTGAGAGAAAAATATGAATTATTGATATAAAAATGTCATACAATGCATTCCCGGGCTACTCCCGGTCCTAAAGATTGAGGGTTTTAGCCTCTCATGTTCATCTCACACGAATACATGGTAGAAATTGGGGAATTCATAAGAAAAATGGGAAATAAATGGGAAAACCCCTGAACGGAGAAGAACCGGTGGATCCTTGGCATAGAACACGAGCTTCCCCGCCTGTCGGTGGTGGAAATCGTCTTCGGCAGCGTACGAATCACCCAGGATGAGCTTCTCGGCCTCCGTTCTCCTTTCTCCTCCTCGACACTCGTGCAATCCAAAACAAATCCGCTTTCTCTGAATGTGGGCGGCCGTCATTAGGTATAAGTCCCTAATTAGGTCGTCAAATAACAACAGCCGTCCGATCGAGATCAAAATAGATCCAACGCATATCTGTCGGCGTCGATACCATCGACGCGGGTCGATGGTATCGACCCAACGGATTAGCGGCAGCTTTCCTTTCTTTTATTCTGAGCGCCTGTGGTGATCTCGATACCATCGACTTGGGTGTCGATGGTATCGACTCCTTTAGCGTTGGTTGTTGTCGTTTAGCGACGTTGTAGCTCCCCTTGTGTCGATGGCATCGACTTGGTTCGATGGTATCGACAGTTACCTCGCCACCAATCTTGAAGGGATCTCGATACCATCGACTTAGGTGTCGATGGTATCGACTCTGTATTGCTCTTCTCGGCTGACAACCTGTGGCTTGGTCGATGGTATCGAGTTCCGTCGATGGTATCGACGGAAGCAGATACTTGTTTTTCCTGAAATTTCACAACAAGACCAAGTAAATCCACACAATTTATAATAAGATGATAAACAATGCTCAAAATAGTAAAACAAAGGGGATTTGATATAAAATGATGGCAAAGACCAAATAAAGTGAATTATGCAATAATATCCATGAAAATGAGTAATTAAGGCACAAAACACATATGAAATAGGTCTCTAAATGCGACTCAAAATCATCGCATCACATTTCATTCCTATGTATCTAATGGATAGGTAAGTCCTTTGATGGGTCTTGTGTTGCAACTCTTATAAGTGAATATATAGGGGAAAACACTTGCAAAGTCCTAGAGGTTGACTACTCTAGGTAGTGGATTGACTCTCTCCTAGTTTGGAGAGTAGAGCCACTCTAAACCACCTTATCCAAGTGCTTGTTTCATGTTCTCTCATCCTTGCTATGCTTGTTAGTTAGGACTTCAAATTGTACTTAAGCTATTGATATTGATTGATATAATTTCAAATTCTAACTTATCTTGTGAGAATTTTGAAGCTCTATTCACCCCACCCCCTCTAGAGCCCTAGATCCAATAAGTACGACCTCACAAAAAAGGGCATATAGACTGGTCACCATGGAGTCCATCGAAATGAATTTTAGAAACCAGGGGAATGTGACATGGGATTCAGTATCATAGTTGTTGCTACCATCAATGGGAACTCAACCCTGGTGACACTGAAGACCCATTGAAGAGGGAGATTCTAAAGGGAAAACGTTCACGATGCTGAATTGATCAAATGTATCTAAAAAAGGAGAAATTTCAGAGTTTGTAAACACAATATAAAGTAATCTGGTAGGGATGAAAAAGAGTTGTTACAGAAAATTTGTCTTTGTAAACTAAATATGAATGAAGTCGATAAAAGCAAAGACTAAAGTGAGATATGATGTAAGAGAGCATGTTCTACTTAGCATTGGGCTCCCTCAACCAAACATTTTATGTGGTCAATGCGTAAATTCATCCAAATTCAGATGTGATAAGATACCTAAAAATGTTAGAAAAGAGTAACTATATGCCCACAATGACTCCAATACAAGTGATTTAGTTTGCACATAAGCGATGTCGGATGCATATAAATTAAGCAAACTTATCCTATGCACATAAGTGATGTCCTCAACAAAGATCAGTCAAAAAATAGGTGAATTACATTCATATGACTTAGCTCTAGCCTCTACGCACAATCTGAATGGGCTTACTTGCTACATAGGTAACTGTCATATATCTTGGAAGTCAACTCACATGTTGCAAATTGTTTGTACTATATAAGGAATACATAAATCACCTTTTCGGTCAGTGTGACATCTATCAAATAATCACCTCATCAAGTGGAAAGAAGTGTGAATAATACCGATGCTAGGTTCAATCGGAAACTATATTCCAAGCATGAAACTCATACATTACAAAAGTATTGGAGATACACCCACTTTGTCATCTCTACTATTATATTAACTGTATGGGAGGAAGCAAAATAATAAAACTTGGAAACTTTTAGATCGATTAAGCAACTATCTATAAATATAGGTTTGAAAATTGAAAGTTATAACCATACTTAAAAGTGTTTATATTAAAAGTAATGAATCTCATTTATATAGAATAATGGAACATTAGATTATGTGTTTGAATAAGATACTTTAATGCATTAACTTTTTTTGGCCAAGAGAAAGAATTAACACATTGGAGAAGGTAACTCGTGCTTGTTTCTTTCTGTTTTAGCTACACTTAAAAACATAATATACATTAGGTACTACTATTTCCAATAATACAAGAAAAAAATACGTACATGGCATAACTTAATCTTTCACAAAAAATTAAGACGGTCAACATGATTAGTAGGTTTCTTCCAAAAGGAATCTTGACTCTTCTATATTAAGTTACCAAAATAAAGTCATACATTCGATCTAAAACTGGAGAACAATTTCAAGTTAAATTGATGTTAATAATAAATTATTTATATATATATTGTATTAGACTACTAAAAGCATTGAAATCAATTATTAAGCTCTTCATATTAAACATCAAACCTCTTAACAATAAATGTTGATAGATTCACATTTTTCAATTGAATTGGTACTATAATTAGTCTGTGGATTACTTTTTGTTTTAGTACATAAGTATATATCTTGGTATTGTGTTCCTCATGGATCTATGGATAACAGACATACTTTAATATGAAGATTTATTCAAAGTGAATTTTTTAATAGGTTTATAATTCCTAATTTTAGAAACCCATGTTGAAAATAGATTTAGCTAACTTCAGTTTTTGCATAAAAAGAGATCCAAAATGACAAGAGGGATAATGTTGTGAGTAGAATGATGCATATTTGTATTTCTTTTGTTTCAGCCAATAGGGAAAGGATGGGGTGAATAGTAAAGATTCTTGAGACTCTACTCTATGCTCCCATGAACCCTATGAGATAAGTAATAGTATAAAGGAGAGAGGGAAAATATTATTTATGATCATTTTAATCCATATGATTGTAAGGGTGCTGAATATAAGACATAAAATGAAAATATTTTCAAATTTTGATAAATTACAAATTAAGTTACTCAAATAAGGTGGCTGCCTCAAATAACTTCCTCAGAAATTTTGACCGAGGTAAGAAATTTTCTTTATCTATTTTGCATTACTACAACTCTTATAGCAGAACTCAAATGCTTCATGAAAATGTAAAATTTAAGGAGGCAGGTACCTCAGGATCATTGCTTCCTTTCATTTTCATGTATGTCTTAAAATCATTCACTTCTCTTTAGCATCATCCTCATTAGAGAAGCTAAGAGTTATGGAATAGGTTTTTAGATTAGTCAATCCTAATCAAATGGTATTGAATGTGTCATTTAACAAAGAAGTCAAAGTCACATAATATGTCTTTAAATTTTGAGTTATGGATTGACTATATGTTTGTGGGGTTAATGTGTGTGCATACACACACATAAATTTAAATATATAAATAATAGCTTATTGGGTAATGTTCAATAAATGTTAATTAGCAAAAAGTGGGCTTTTAAATTGCTTATGAAGAAAAAAAATGCAGCATAAGTGGAGATCAAGTAGGCTATACATCTATAGCTTGATGATGAGTAAGATTTACTGCATGCATTGTTGGCTGGTTTCAAGAACAAAGAACGTCATCAACCCCTCTTTGTCACCATAAAAGGTAGTTGGGAGATTATTGAGTGAGGTCTCATACTCCCAGTTATTATGTAGGAGAACATTGATCAAGGACCTAGAGTTTCTAGATGTGAATTGGATTTATCATATAATTTGGATTTTATATTAATATTAATGATGATGTTGATGATAACGATTACAGTTTAATTGACATGAATGTAGAAATCAGTATGCAATCCATGCTTTATTTCACATTGTACATGTTGTCCCTCAAATGGAGTGTAGAACAAAGTATGACCTCTCCAAAAAGGGCAGATAGGTTGGTTAGCAAGGAGCCCATCACGATGAGTTTAGCAATAAGGGGAATGAGACATGGGAGAAGCTATCATCATCATAGTTGTTACTACCATCAATGAGGATTCTACCCTAGTAATGTTGAAGATCCCTTGAAGGAGGAATTCTCAAAGGGACAATGTTTGAGATGCTGAATTGATCAAATATATCCGAAAAAAGAAATTTCAGAGTTGGTGAATACAATATAAGGTAACTTGGTAGGGATGTAAAGAGAGTAGTTACATGATATCCGTCTTTGTAAACTAAGTATGAACGAAGCTGATTGAAGCAAAGATAGATGGAAAGATGATGATTCTGTATTTTTTTCTAAGAGAATGTAAGAGAGAAGGCTCTTCTCAAGATTAGGTTCCCTCAACCAAACATTTTATGTGGTCAATGCATAAATTCATCCAAATTCAAATGTGGCAAGTACCTAAAGATAGTAGAAAGGAATATTATAAATATGTGATCTAGTAAACCCACAAAACTTGTTTGTCCCTACATATGCTCAACTATATGCCCACAATGACTCCTATGCAAGTGATTTCATTTGCACATAAGTGATGTATTTTGCATGTAAATTAATAAAACATGTGCTATGCAGATAAGTGATGTTCGCAGCAAAGAAAAATGAACTTAAATTTATCAGATTAAGGATTAGTTAGAAATATGGTGAATTGCAATGATATGACTCATTTCTATGCTAAACCTTAATGGATTACTTGCTACATGGGAAATGTCATATATCTTGAGAGTCAACTCACATGGTGAAAATTGTTTGTACTATATAAGGAATACATAAATCACCTACCATGTCGGTGTGACATCTTTTAAATAATCACCTAATTGACTAATATCAATGCTAGGATCAAGAGAAAACTATTTTCCAAACATGAAACTCATACATTACAAAAGTATAGGAGATACACCCAAGACCTATTTAAAAAAAATAAACTAATGAAATCTTCTGATGAATATTATATAGGAATTTATTCTCTTTTCATGATCAAGAGAAATTACATATTGGTAACATAACTAAATTTAGTTTGTTGATGTGTATGGTTTGTTGTTTATATGTAATTCCTTAACTTTCTTTCTTACATTTTTCTTTTCATATAGTGATTATTTTCATTTTGATTACATTGAATCCCATGCCTCCAACGATCCTCACCATATGGGAGAAGTAATGGATATTGCATTGGCATATAAGCAGAATATTTTTCACTAATTCTTTTTAGTGTGTTATCTTTTAGACAGAAAATAATATCTTTGAATTAAAAAATCCTTTCATCTCCACCAACAACTAATATTGCCAATTCATTCACAGCAGGTAACAAATATTGAGCACTAACATTGTTTCTATTAGTAAGCAAACATAATGAAAGTTCATTGATAGAATTATTTTGTATTCACTAATTAATTGAACGAAATATTATGGCATAAGGATGTCTCTCATTAATCATTTCCTGCAATATAGTAATGATAGATGTATTTACTCTCGACATTCTTTATTATTTGAGAACACAGTATATCTATTGATGCCTTCGTGTTTCGTATCATATGCATAGAGTTGAGCATATAGAGGTTGATTATTATCTGAAGGTTAAAGCAAACCAATACGGTGATAAATTTGTCCATGAATACGACAATTATCTAAGGACCTCTACTATCAATAATTGATGTGCCTTGTGCTGCACCCATCGATGTGAAAGCAACAAGATTATTGTATTGGTGGATGTATTTACAATAATGTCCTCCTTCCTTACAACTCCTTTCAGTAAATCATAAAGATAATAGGGAATCGAGTGCAACGTTGGTAATTTAAACTTTCCATCCCTTCCTCAAACCACATGTATGCACCACAATATATGCAAACACATGAAGGGAATCCCAAGTAATGTCATTCTTTGCAATATGCATGTGTGCAACCCATCATTTATAATTAAGTATTGCTTTTATTTTAGTGCATATTGATTTTTATAGAAATTACTTTGATATTTTTGTGGAATCCTAACATCTGATAGATAACTTGACAAACACGTCCTGCTTCTTTCATGATTACAATCATTCATAGCTAATATAAATTTATTTATTACAATTCATTAATTATCAGCAGTCAATTATGAATTTATTTAGAGATTTCATTTCTTTGTGGCTTAAGTATTCATTTTTTTTAAACATGTGTGAACTTATACATAGAAATAATACAATATGAAATCATTTAAGAAAATCGTTGAGCATGCATCAAGCAAGACTTTAGTACTAAGAAAAAGATATAAATTTAAAGAATACAAACCTTGAGAATATCAAATTTCCATGAGTAAAACCAACTTTCAACCTATTACAAAAAAGTTCACAGCTAACTAATTACAAATTTGTTTTATATTTTGGAATTCTTTTTGGTGAATAAAGAAAAAGTACATAATAACCTAGTGCTTAGTTTAAAATTGGATAGTTAAAGATTAACTTTTTAGATGATTGTATAGGGGACAGGCAATGTACTTAAAGTTTGAAATGTAGGAGTTAAACATAAACAAAATGGTTGATGAGTTATTAAAGCCACTTAATAGGATCTTCGTCATACAAAGGAATTCAATATATACTTAATTTCATATTATGTTTTTTGCTTCTGTTTATATTTGATATTAAGATGTACTATCATATAGGTTGTATCAAGTTAATTTTGGCGTGTTAGAATGGAACTTTTTCCATTGGATAAAAAAATTATATGTATGTTGCATCTTGTTGCTTTTAACAATAATAAAGTCATAGGAAAGAAAGAAATAAGTTAACATTCAAAAAAGTTAATTGGATTACACATTGAGCTCACTGATCATAACACTGTATTGTAGTTTGTAAATTTGTAAAAGAAATACAAGGAGTTGTCATTCCCCTTCCGTGCCATGGATGAACAGCTGGACATGATTATGTGTACATTACAAATAAGCATGAATACAAACTTCTCAATAAGTTTGAAAAGGGTATGCCAATACATAATTTCATATGTTTCTTTAATGCCATATGTTTCAAAATATCAAGTGATAGTGATTGGAGGGTAACAGTTACACAACTGTGAGAGATAAATGTAGTCGTAATGTGAATGAATATATTTTAGAAGAAAAAAAATGACATGTCATAGGTAGTTTAGGCCATGCCTATCCTTTTGCATTTTTAAGTTTCATGTGTTTTTTATAAAATGATACTTGCTTGACTACATCATATTTAGTTTTTTTCCTAAACTCATCCCCTCCAAAATAAAATGGACCAAAAGAAAATCATTGACCCCCAAACACAGATGGGAAAATTGACAAACTGAAAATTAATCGATCCACCTAACAACACCAACATAAAATAGTTAATATTAGACATGCTACAAATCTTTACAAAACAGCGGCGTTTCCAACATCATTTGTCTTGTATATACATTATTATCATATATGTAGATATGTTTGTGTGTAAACATGCATAGATACCCACAAACATAATCTATATATATATTTGACTTATTATTTCAAACAGTTGACCGACTTTGACTGAATATTAACGAATTTTCTCGAATTATAACCTTTCTAGCAAGGCGACAATTCATCAGGGAAAAGCCACCAGCAAGGGCGTGAGGATGCAAGGGGACTGAACTGGTTAATCAACCGTCTTGGCTGTTTTCAAAACATCATTTACTGATGTGATAGGACTATCTTGTTTTCTAAATTCCTGCCAAGCGTGAGAGCACTACTTATCCATAGAAATATATCTCTTGTACAACATTAAAATATTTATTATTGTGCCTACTGATGAGTTGATGAATCCTAGATGTCATTAAATTGGGATGACCAACTGCTTTAGGATACTGAATATTGACAAATAATACAAACATGTCAACTACCTTTGAAAGTTGGAGAGACAGCACTCTTTTAGTAATCACTGTAGATACGACATGTATCCCTTGGAACAGAATGCAAACAAAGACGGTTCAAGGCCCTCCCTTATCAGCAACCAATAATTATTGCAGCATCATCTCACATTACAACATCGGAATGCGTATAGTTATTTCAACCATGCAAATGTGAATGCTGCAATTTTGCCTTGGCAAACAGCAGGCTTCGCTTCCCAGACAAACATGTGATCTATGAAGAAAGCTTTTAATGCTTTGTAGACAGTTGTAGAATAGGTCATGGTCGCCATGATGTGGGAAGTTTAGAAAGTTAATCTTCAACACTCAATCAGGTTGTGGGCAAGGGTTGGCTTTCGCATGTCGTTGGGTGAGGAGGCTGGGATTTGTTTTTCTAGCAATGATCCTGTTGCAACAGAAGGTAATCGATCTTTTCAATCAAAATAACCATAATTGATTGTATTGACCTCTGCTAAGTGTGTGTCATGTGTACCAAACCAAACCATCGTCAAGCTCACAACATCAAAACCCTCAGTACACACCATGATCCGTTTATTATTGGGGGGGGGGGGGGGGGGGTGGAACTATCAAGTTCGCATAATCCCAATATCTAGGTGTAGCGGGACAAATATGGTGTCAAGAGTAGGATAATAATGACTCGTCGCACATAGCCCAACATCTGTTAAGGTTGTAACTTCCCGTCACTTCCAGGCCCGAGAAGTGATGGAGATTAGGGGAAAATATACAAATAGCAGAGGAATTAGGCAAAACGAAAAGAAATTTACCCGGCGATGCTACCAACAAAACGCACTCATGCCGTTTCAATCGTTGAACTGCCGTTCTCCTCCAGTGCCAAATCCTACGAGCACTCACACACGAAGACGGTAGAGAATTGTTTGGAAGAACAGATAATATAGGTAAATCGAAAAATGAATTACCTGGCGATGCGACCACCAAAAAGCTCTCCTTGCTCTGCTCCAGTCACCTTCCGAACCACCGTTCTCCTCCAGTATCAAACCCTACGCCTGGCATAGAAAGATGGCTGCGAATAGTCGGGATGCCAGTGGACCCTTCAAGTTTGGAAAATTTGCATATTCAAACCATTCTTTCCAGCCAGCCAGGAGTCGGTTCTAGTATGGATATTATATCTAACACCCTGAACGAACTGTCTATACACTATAAAGGATGAATTGTAATTTGGAAAATATTAGCAAAATTTACACCGAACACCCCGAATGGACTGTATATATACTATAGAGGATGAATATGTAATTTAGAAAAAATTCATATATAGTATAGATGCCTAGCCGTTACTCCTTATCAAGGAAAGATTGCCTTCATAAGATATGACCCTAAGTCATAAATCATATACCTTACTTCTGATTTATCAACTCTTCAATTATACACATTATTTTATCATCTCAAACCTCAACATCTCTCTCTACGATCATCCCAACAAGATGACACTTCAACCATGGTTTCACAACCATTCCTTCTACATTTTATCCAATGTTGGCACTAAAACTATACCATATGATCACTCAGCCAAACATTCCAGAAAGGTATAAACTTAGGGATAGTGATTTCAATACCAACATCAAAAAGATCACAAATTCATCAAAACAACTGAAACTCTCGATATTACTCAAATACACATGAATTCACTTATGTCATCAAGTATTTAGGGGTTCCAAAAGTTCACTCCATTACATCTTACACACCTTAAATGAAACTTCATCCTCAAAATTAAGCCAAAAATCCAGTCCATCACATCATACACATCTTAAAAGAAATTTTGTCCTCGAAATTAACTCATATTTGTACTCCAAGGAACAACTAAGCATGTTTTCACCTACATGTAGGGCACCACTTGAGGTGCAACATATCTACAGACAAAAGTTCTAGATCCATATCCATATCTTTCTAGGAGACTTAAAAAAAGTCTAGGGTTAACCACCCCCTTTCATATAGGTTCAAAAATATGTTTATAAGCTTAGATTAGGTCGTGACATATCTCAGCATTTGGATTTACAATTTTTTTTTCAAGCATAAAGTTCCAACATAAATATATACTTTTTTAAAGAGGGAGTTAACTATAGTTATCCCACTTTATCCATCTAGATCATATCAAGGTGCCATCATCATTTTCTTGTGCTAATTGTTAGAACATGTTCGACTAATTCATTAAATACTAATGTTAGCACCTGATTATATGTCATTATTATAATTTCATTTCTCATTTCTCATATTTAGGTCACAAACTTTATTAGTGTTTTCATCACTACATTAACCAACTATATTACATGATCATTATTCATCTACATGGTTAACCATCTATACATAGAGATCTATTAAACCATCACTAGGTTTCCATCATATCATATCCATATATCAGGTCTCAAGATTAGATCACATTCTTATATATAATATCATGGTTGTGCTACAGACACTTATAGCACTGGTATAACAAACATATGTCAAAACTTTATCTAGCCCAAATGATGTTATCCCAGCCCTTATCCTGAGGGTAGTTCTATGCTCAATCTCTCTGAGCTCACTCAACTATGAGTACTATATGAACTAGCTCTATCTTCCTCTTTGGTCTAGGGTTATCAGGTTATCTCATTAGAACCCATTGATTGATAACTTTACAAGCTCCGGACGCATAAGCACAAACCAAAACATGATGTGACATCTTACCCATGAAATACTATTATCCAACTCTCTTAACTATATATACCACTAGAGTCCTACAAGGAACCATTCCCAAGCTTGAGGCTTTAAAGAAACTAACAAATTTACCTTCTCCATTGTCTTAGGACTCTTTCTCTCTCCCTCACCCATATGGCAAGTATTCATATTCATGTTCAAATGTTCATATACAGACAACCTCTCTCTGATTCTAGGGTTTGGTCCTCTCAAAAACATCTAGGGTTCAACAAGACTATAGGAATCATGCATAAAGGAACTTAACTCATCCACTCAAGAGTAGTCTAGTTTAGGACATATCATATCACATATTTCTCAAATTTCTCATATCTTGGTGGTTAGGTTCTTTGACCTTATCCCTATGGGTCTCACTCTCTCTGGAGTTTACCCTATAACTGGTCCTAACACTAGAAGTCTTCCTTTGTAAAAGAGCTTGAAGCTCATATTGATTCACATATTGTATTAACTTGGCTTATCTTATCTCATAAAATGCAACATACTTGCATTGTCAATCTTATCTCAAATCTTCAAATATGAGCCTAAGTCCTCAAAGACAAACATATATCATCACAATTCATCTTATATCCTATATATAAGTCGTAGATCTTATTATGTAAATATATTTCATCTATTTTATCTGTCACATATTCTAACAAGGCTCTAGACATCTAATCTAGAACTACACTTTCTTCTAGACTGATGTCATTCACTTTCACTTAGGTTGCATGAACACCTGATGAATGCATATTCATCATGATTTTTAGTCACCATCTTGGGCTCATTTTGATTCAATACATCGAATTTCATTTACTAAATACCAAAATGTGCAAAGTTTCTTAATTGGTTCAATTATCAAGGTTTTAACTGAGTTTATGATGATTTTATGTGGTCTTGATAAGGTCAAACAATAAGTTGGCACCCTCCTCCTTTCAACCCTCATCCACAAAAATCACCACCATTTGATTTTCATCTCAATCATCTATCATCCACATCAAACCCAAATGAGTGGGACCCACCTTCATCTGCCCTCACTCATCCTTGGTCTTGACCATACAGTTTCAACCATATGGTCTTGAATGTACGGTTTCATCCATACGGTCTCAAGACCGTATGGGCAACCTCACCTCAAAACCATTTGGATCAAACTGTCATTCAAGACGATTTGGGCTTTTATCTCTACGTGCCATCAGATCTTGGATCTACGACCCTCATCCATTTGGGCAAACGGTCTTGATCTCAACCTGCCCTATCATTTCTCCTCTAAACGGTTTTGAAAAACCATTAGGGCAGAGTAACTCAGGGTTGTATGGACTCCCCTCTGCCCAAGACTGGTTGGATCGCCCAACACCTGCAGCTTCGGCATCTCTGCCCTAGACCTGCAACCTTATCGACTGTCGCTGCCAACACCCCCTGCTTCCTCTCCCTCCATCTCATCTGCAAACCCTAGCTCCCCCTGAGCCTACTCGATGCACCACCATCAGCCTGCCACCACCAATCTGCAGGTCTTGGTGCCACTTCATAGCACAGCCACAACGTCATCATCAGCAGCGACCGCAACACCCAATCCGCTGTCGATCGCCCATCGAGACCAGGACCGGTTGGACGGAGCCAGAGTATCGATCGTGCAAGACCGTTTAGAACGAAGTTGCTCAAGAATGATTGGACCTAAGGACCGTTTTATGGATACCGGTCTGCGAAACTGATAGAGCAGAGTGCATCCAAGACTATTTGAGCACGCAGGAGCAACGACCATTTGGGACCGTGAGCGATGACCGTTTGACGCGAGAAACTCCAGGACCGTTTGGAGCTGTGTCGCATGAAACTGATTGGAGGGTATCGGTCTGCGAGACCCATAGGAGCCAATCATTTTGATCCTAGGGTTGTGAGACCGTTTAGATAGACATGTTGAAGACCGTTTGAGCCTAAGCATCTAGGACCGTTTGGAGCCTATGATGGCAAACCGTTTGGATGTTAAAACACACTAAATCATTTGGAAAAGGTCTTGCAAGACCGTTTGATAAAGGCATGTATACCAAGACCGTATGGATACTTAAAGCAACCAAACCGTATGGTCATTTAACTCAAAACTATTTAAGCAAGTTGTAAAAATTGCAACTGGGCCCAAATCATGAGACCAGACGCGAGCCTATAAATAGGACCAACAGGGTCCTCATTTGGGCATCAATTTCAGGGACGCCGACAAGATGCCTGTACACAGATCTGATCCAGTTCCAGTCACGCTACTGTCATTCCACATGCTACTCGAGCTGCAGTTAAGGAGACTGAGAAGAGAAGGAAGGAGGAGTGAGAAAGACTGCCCGATCTGTCTTGACGTCCCTTGTTCCTCATCCAGATCTGATCTGACGCGACGTAGAAGACCACATCATCTTCACCGAGTTGTGACTACCTTATGCATCATGCTCATGGCGGATTTCTCTCTCTTTCTTGTTCCTCTTATTTCTCGCATCATGAGCGAGTAGTTCCTTTTCGCTGGGGTGTGGGGACTAGCCCCGTTGCCCATGCAAGCATGTCCTTTTGTTAAACATTTCATGGCAATGTATATAACTTTTCATTTCATTGTTAATCGTTAATGTTTGTAGTTTGATTACCTACTTGTTTTCATCTTGTTCTTCCGTACATTTTGAGAACTTCTTTATGTAGGGTCGAATGTCTATTAACGAGGTTGACTCCCAAACTAGAAGTATAATGGGATTCCTTGAGGTCGTAAGTGTGTGATCCGTGAGGGGATGAGCCATCTAGCCTACAGTGACGCTTCTGTATGCCTAACACCTGTATAGGGGGTCTACAACCTTAGTTGGATTTCTGCATCTTCTTAGTTAATCGTCAATGTTTGCTCGTAGATTAATCGCCTGCTTGCTTATCGATTAGCGTGGTTGACTCCTTGACGAGAACTTCTGATAGGATGCCTTGAGGTCGTAAGTGTGTGATCCGTGAGGGGACGAGTCATCTAGCCTACGGTGACACTTCTGTGGTCTAAACATCCCTAAGGGAGGACCACAGCCTTAGATGGATTTTGTATCTTTGGAGCCATAAGTATGTAATCCGGATGGTGACGAGACATATGATGCCTAAGGTGATGCTTACGCAAGCATAATACCCGTATGGGGGGGTTTGCAGCAGCTCTATTTGGATAGTTATATCTTGCCTGGATGTTTGACGTTTGGATGTGTTTCTATGTGTAGTGGTGGTGAAACCCAAGACCATCCCATCGATTCCATATCATCAATCCAGATCAACTTTAATTCTGCTCTTTACTTTCTTGCAATTAGTGTAATTAACCACAAACTAATCAATCATTATAAATATTAGTCTTACTTGAACTAGACTCTACTGACAAAGATTCTTAAAAACATTTTCCTTTGGGATTCGATCCTCAACTATACTGGGATAAGACTCGTCCGCTTGCGGGTGGTATTATTGCACATTGGTTTTGGTAAAAGCTCGGGGATTTCAACCCCAAGTGAGTTTGTTAGTGCGATAATATTCCATGTCAAATTCTGGCGTCGTTTCCGGGGACAACGGAATCAGTTCGTCAAATCTAGTTCTTTTAAGGCTAATTTAGGTTTTTGTTTTTCTTTTGATACAATTGATCATCAACTTGAATTTGACTCTACTCCGTGATCTCACTTTCAAAAAACTTTTCATTTCAGGTACAACCCAAAGCATAGTGCATGCACCGTTCGGACAGTCCCAGACTCACAACGAGCTTTGATCCTGAGATAGACAAAACTTTTCATCGTCAGATGAGAGAGAACCAAGCAAGAATGGCTCAAGAAGAAGAGATAGCCCGAAGAGTGGCTCAAGCCCTTAATGCACAAAAAGAGAGGCTCATGCAAGAACCCAGAGCTACAGTTGAAATAGAGATCTGAGCAACCCAAGCAGCAGCACAAGTAGCGGAACTACAGAAGGACCTTAGAGAATTCTCTATCCCTAAAGCTGCTGACGTTCATCATCCAGTTCAACCTCCTCCCATCAATGCTAATAATTTTGAGATACGAGCACATTGGATCACCTTGCTTCAAAACAACCCGTTCTATAATAAGCAAGGAGAGGATAGTCAAGAACATCTTCTGAGGTTTATTGATCTATGTGCCATGACGAATCAAAATGGAGTATCCGATGATGCAATTAGACTCCATCTCTTCAAGTATTCTCTTGCTGATAAAGTAATAAGCTGGTACAATTCATTGCAAAGTGAACCCATCACCACTTGGGAACAACTTCAAAATGTCTTTTTGGAAAAAATTTACCCACCTTCTCTCACCTATGAAATTAGGGGACAAATAAAAAATTTCACTCAAGTCCCTGGAGAAACCCTTGCTGAAGCATGGGAAAGATACAAAGAGCTTTTACGCAAGTGTTCACATCATGGAATCCCTCAGAATCAACTCATTGAAATCTTCTATAGGGGTGTGGACAACGATATTAAGATGTTTTTAGACTCCTCATCTGGAGGAAACTTCATGCGTCAAAGTTATGACATCGCATGGAGAGTCGTCACCCTTGGAGCTAAAAATCAAGCAAACTGGGGTAGATTTGTAGGCAAGGGAGTGTTGAAAGTAGCTATGGCTGAAGCTACTCCTGAGTATAAGTCTATTTCTGAAACCCTCAAACTCTTAATTGCCAAACAAGACCATATCGAATCGTCACTTGCTGCAATTGGACGAGGTCGTTTGCCCTCTCAACAACAAGAACAAATCAAGTATGCTTCACTGTTCTGTGAACCATGTAAGGGTACTGATCATTCCACTTTAGCATGCAATGTTCTCTATGATGTTGTTCTGAGCAATGTATGTGGCCAAGGAGATAATGGTCAGATGGAAAATCTTAATGCTATCAACACCATCCCAGGTCAAGGATATTATAATCTAAATCAGAATAGGAACCATCCTGGTTTTCAATACATGAATCCTTCAGGAGCAGAAAACTCTCGACAACTTGGTTCAAATAATCAGCAACGAGGCCCACCAGGATTCCAGTATAACCAACAAAAAAATTTCAAAAATCAAGGAAATTTCAGAAACAACTTCCCAAATAGGAACTTCAACAATTATCAGAACAACTCTCAATTCCAAAATCCCAACCAAGTTCCTTATCAACAACAAGGGCAACAAGCCGGTCCCGTCTCTTCTGACGAAAAGCTAACAGTCATTGAGAAAATGTTACAGTCGCAACAGACGATGATAGCTAACCAGCAAGGTCACCAAAAGGCTATTGAATCCCAACTAGCTCAACTTGCAGCTAGATTGAAACCACCTGCTGGAGCCTTTACTGGTCAACTAGAGAATCCTAAACATCCCGAGCAGTTGAAGGTTGTGATGACTCGTTCTGGAAATGTATACTCTGACCCTCCTACCAAGATACCATTGGTTGTAATAGATAAACAAGACCAGGTGAATGATCAAGTTGACAAAGAAATAGAGTCCATTCCAAAGGAACAACCAAGCAACGATAAGTCAGAGAAAGAAAATTCTGTGAAGCCTGCCACAGAAGAGGAAGAAGAAACACCAGAACCTGATGTCTCTGTATACAAGCCTCAAATACCTTTTCCAGCTCATCTAAGGCAAACAAAGCTTGATACCCATTTCAATAAGTTCACATAAGCGATGAAAAAGCTTCATGTTGATATACCCTTTTTAGATGCCCTGGCTGAGATACCAGCCTGGACTAAGTACTTGAAGTCACCCTTTACTAGGAAATATATAACCGAAGAATATGAGACAGTCAAATTAGCTAGAACCACTTCAGATATCATCCAGAGTAAGATGCCAAAGAAGCAGAAAGATCCAGGATCTTTTGGGATTTCTTACCATATCGGTGATTCTTCGTGCAACAAAGGACTGGCAGATCTTGGTGCTAGCATCTCCATCATGCCACTCAACCTTTGCAAAAGGCTAGGGTTTGCTAAACTTCTCCCAACTGGCATGACCATACAACTCGTAGACAATTCGATAAAACGTCCACTGGGAATTATTGAGGATGTACCTATCAAGGTAGGAAAAGATTCCTATGTTCTGTGTGACTTTGTCATCATGGACATAAAAGAAGATGCCATATATCCTCTTAGCTTTGGACGTCCATTCCTCACCACTGCAAGAGTTCTAATTGATGTTGAAGCAGGAACCTTACTTCTTAGACTCGGTAAAGAAACTCTCGAATTCAAAGTTTTTGAAAGTATGTAAAGACCAAGCATGCAAGAAGAAGTATATATTGTCAATTGCATAGAGCAGATGTCACTTCTCACTCAAGAGAATCATGAATCATAGGATCCATTAGAAGTTTCTCTAACATACCCATCAGTTGAAGAACCTATTGACGAACAAGTGAAAGGTTGCATCGAATCTCTCGACTCTGCGGAAGAAGATGTTGAAGCTACTTTTGAAGAACTTAAAGCTATGGAAGTTGTTGAAGAACCATGTGAAAAGCCACAAGCTCCTGAAATGAAGCCCCTACCCAAGGGATTGAAATATGTGTTTTTAGATGAACTCAAGGTCTGCCCAATCATCATAAATTCAGATCTAACAGTAGAACAAGAATATAAACTCTTGACAGACTTAAAGGAAAGAAGAAAAGCCATCGGCTACAAGATGAGTGACCTCACCGAGCTCAGTCGAGACTATGTATGCATAAAATCCCTATGATGGAAGACCACAAGCTGACTATTGAACACCAAAGGAAGCTGAATCCTAACATGAAGGAAGTGGTCCGTAGTGAAGTCATAAAATTGCTCACCACGGGAATCATCTACCCGATCTCTGATTCTCCATGGGTCAGTCTGGTACATGTTGTCCCAAAGAAGGGTGGAACTACCATGATATGAATGAAAATAATGAACTCATCCCCACTCGAACAGTGACGGTATGGAGGATGTGCATTGATTATAGGAAGTTGAACATAGCGACGCGAAAGGATCATTTTCTGATGCCATTTCTTAATCAAGTCTTAGAAAGATTGGCTCACCAAGAGTATTTTTGTTATCTCGATGGTTACTCTGGATTCTATCAAATTCGTATACATCCAGATGACCAAGAGAAAACAACTTTTACTTGTCCATTTAGAACATACACATTTAGAAGGATGTCGTTCGCCCTTTGCAATGCGCCTGCAACCTTCCAACGGTGCATGGCAGCTATATTTGCTGGTCTCACTGAAACTATCATGAAAGTCTTTATGGATGATTTTTCTGTATACAAAGATTCATACAAATCATGCTTGAAGCACCTCTCCCTTGTCCTCAAACAGTGTGAAGAAGCACATCTTGTGTTGAATTGGGAGAAGTGTCACTTTATGGTGAGAGAAGGGATTTTCCTTGGTCATAGAGTCGGTAGTAGAGGAATTGAGGTAGACAGAGTGAAAATCGATGATTTCTAAACTCGCTACTCCACCGAATGTAAGAGAGGTTCACGTGTTCCTAAGACATGCAGGCTTCTACAGATAGTTTATAAAGGATTTCTCCAAAATAACCAAGATGATGACGAATTTGTTGTTAAAGGATGCTGATTTCCATTTTGACGAAGAATGTGTCAAAAGTTTTAATAACCTGAAACAAGCTCTTAAAACAATACCCATCATTAGAGCTCCCGATTGGGATCACCCATTTGAAATTATGTGTGATTCCAACGACAATGTTGTGGGTGTTGTCTTAGGTCAATATATAGAGAAGAAACATTATGTGATCTATTATGCATTGAAAACCCTCGATGAAGCCCAGAACTACCGAGAAAGAACTTCTTGCAGTCGTGTATGCCTTTGACAAATTCAGATCCTACCTAATAGGTTCAAAATTCATTATCTACACTGATCACGTTGCAATCTGTTACCTCTTAGCAAAGAAAGATGCAAAACCTAGGATAATTAAATGGATTCTTTTACTACAAGAATTTGATATGGAGATAAGAGATAAGAAGGGTACAAATAATGTTGTAGCAGACCACCTCAGTCGTATCTACACTTTTGATACTGAGAAAATCCCGATTAATGATTCTCTTCCGGATGACCAACTGATGAAAGTCTCAGAAGTTACCCCTTGGTATTCAGACTATGTGAACTACCTCGCCGCTGGCATCATCCACCCTGAATGCACCGGGAATGCACTGAAACAATTCATGCATGATGTGAAGCAATATCACTGGGATGAGCCATACCTCTTTAAACTCTATGTTGATGGCCTATACAGATGATGTATTACTGAGGAAGAAGTTCAACTTATTTTAGAGCAATGTCACTCAGGCCCAGTCGGAGGCCATATGAGCTCTAAGAAGACTACCTTGAAGGTTTTGCAATGTGGATTCTTTTGGCCAACCATATCCAAAGATTCCTATGACTTTGTCCTATCATGTGACAAATGTCAAAGATCAGGCAACATAACAAAGAGAGATGAGATGATGCTGAACTTGTGGTAAGATGTGGAGATATTTGATATTTGGGGGGTAGACTACATGGGTCCATTCCCATCTTCTCATGGATTTTCAAATATCCTAGTGGCGGTAGATTATGTCTCAAAATGGTTTGAAGTTATACCAACTGTCACTAGTGATTCCAAACCCGTCATCCAGATGTTCAAAGATATTATCTTCCCTCGTTTTGGAGTGCCACATACTGTGATGTCCGGCGGAGGCTCTCATTTCCTAGAAAGAAGCTTTGTAGCATTACTGAGGAAATATGGTGTAACTCACAAGGTAGCCTCACCCTACCATCCACAAACAAGTGGACATGTAGAGGTTTCTAACTGTCAACTCAAGGCTATTTTGGAAAAGACTATAGGCCGCAATCGGAAGGATTGGTCAGTAAAAATCAATGACACATTGTGGGCCTACCGAACCGCTTTTAAAACTCCTCTCGGAACTACACCATTTTGGCTGATCTATGGAAAGTCATGCCACCTGCCTATAGAACTCGAACACAAAGCATGGTGGGCAATAAAACAACTAAATTTGGACATGAAGAAAGCAGGCCAATCTAGGATTCTACAACTCTAGGAGCTTGAAGAACTCCGGATGACATCTTATGAGAATGCAAAAATCTATAAAGAACGCACAAAGCTTTGGCACGATGGTCATCTGAAAAGAAAACACATTCAGGTCAGAGATCAAGTTCTTCTGCTCAATTCTAGATTGAGGCTTTTCCTAGGAAAACTCTGTTCTCACTAGTCTGGACCTTACATAGTCAAGAGCATATACCCACATGGTGCTTTCTCTTTATGGAGTGAAAAGTCAGGCGAAATTATGGCAAATGGTCAATGATTGAAGAGATATTTCACCTCTGCTGACACACGCTCTGAAGCAATGATGGATCTCACCAATCCAACATATCCACCATAAAAGCTGAAGGAATCAAGTCAAGCCACCGACGTAAAACAAAGGCGCTTGTCGGGAGGCAACCCGATCAATAAATTCATATTTAGTTTTCATTTTGAATTAGAAATTTTCCTTAATTTTGTTTTTACTTTATTAGATAATTTTGTACCAAATAAAATTACATCACGAGATGCTATTTTGATTTCTAAATGGTCTTTATGTTTGAGATTTTTAGATGGAAGACGCACGTTGATTGGAACGCAACCACATTCGGGGGTCCAATTAGCATGAAGTTTCCCCTCCATCTCGGATTTAGAGTTTGTTCGGGACGAGAAAATTTCTAAGTTCGAGGTGAAGGGTTGGTGGTACGTAATTCACTACCCACCTTCACCCATTTGTTTCTAACCTAAGTTTTCACCGTGATTTCATCGTTGCATTCTTGACCAAAATTTCCAATTAAAATTTTCAAAAGAAATTTGAACAAATATTGGATGAAGTTTTGACACTTTTTAACTCTCTAGGCATTTTGAATCATTATACCCTCCTTATTCGAAGCAGACCCTCAAAAGGACCTTTTTCTGAAAACTAGCCTTTTGATTGAAAGCATCTTGTGAAGCTTATGAATCCTAACATCATGATCTTTATGCAAAAATGCCAAGTGTCAGTCGAACTGATAGGGATCAAACACATTGTGCTTCCTAACTGACTAGTGGAACAACAACATGGAACCCCCACTGGACCCTCATCAAGTCATTATTTGAGAAAAGTACGATATAGAGAACAACCCAGTGCACAGAATTGTAAATCAAGTTGCATTCTGATCTGAACTCTCTTCTACACTTCTTCTATCATCTTCGTACCCTTCCATCCATCCAAAAGAAACAAAAATAGCCAAAGTAGTGCCAAACCCTAAGTTCGAGGTGGCATGCCACTTCCCTCTATATCCGCTTCTTCCATACTGCTAGAAAATAAATAGGGGAATACCACCAAGAAAAAATGCCAAAGCGCACACAAAAAGACATGCAATCTCGATTCGAATAGAGGAGAGATTTGCACAATAAATTTTTTTTTGCAATAAATGAAACTGCAAATAACATAATAAAAATCTCGAGTCGAATAGAGGAGAGATTTATTTATTTCTTCCTTCCATACCACACTTTCACTCCCTTTTCTACCTAAAGGCACAATAAATGCCTCCACCAACCTGAAATACACCAGTGTCATATCAGATGCACACTTGTTGTTCTGCGGGTATCTCTGGACTCTTACAAAACTCTTTGACATGCTCGTTGTTGGGAAAAGTGGGGAAGAAGTGATATTGGAAAGCAAAATCAGGAATGAAGATATGATAAGATGTGTTCAGTGGTCTTAGGAGGTTGAGATACTTAGTCATACTAAGCAGACAAGAAACAATCGTGATGTGAAGAGGAAGCAATCACATGATCAGAAAGTATTCATTTGGCAACTATTTCAGATTTTGTGTTACTTGAGGACGAGAAACATTTAAGTTCGGGGTGTTTTGATGAATGCATATTCATCATGATTTTTAGTCACCATCTTGGGCTCATTTTGATTCAATACATCCAATTTCATTTACTAAATACCAAAATGTGCAAACTTTCTTAATTGGTTCAATGATTAAGGTTTTAACTGAGTTTATGTTGATTTTATGCAGGTCTTGATAAGGTCAAACAATCAGTTGGAACCCTCCTCCTTTCAACCCTCATCCACAAAAATCACCACCATTTGATTTTCATCTCAATCATCTATCATCCACATCAAACCCAAATGAGTGGGACCCACCTTTATCTGCCCTCACTCATCTTTGGTCTTGACCATACGGTTTCAACCATACGATCTTGATTGTACAGTTTCATCCATACGGTCTCAAGACTGTATGGGCAACCTCACCTCAAAACTGTTTGGATCTAACTGTCATTCAAGACCATTTGGGCTTTTATCTCTCTGTGCCATCAGATCTTGGGTCTACGACCCTCATCCATTTGGGCAAACGGTCTTGATCTCAATCTGCCCTATCATTTCTCCTCTAAACGGTTTTGCAAAACCGTTAGGGCAGATTAACTCAAGGTCGTATGGACTTCCCTCTGCCGAAGATCGGTTGGATTTCCCAGCACCTACAGCGTCAGTATCTCTTCCCTAGACCTACAACCTTACCGACTGCCACTGCCAACACCCCCTACTTCCTCTACCTCTGTTCTGTCTGCAAACCCTAGCTCCCCCTGAGCCTGCTCAACGCACCACCATCAGCCTGCGACCAATAATCTATAGGTCTTTGCACCACTTCATAGCACAACCACAATGTCGTCATCAACAGTGACTGCAGCACCCAATCCGCCGTCGATCGCTCATCGAGACCAAGACCGGTTGGACGAAGCCAGAGTATCGATCGTGCAAGACCATTTAGAATGAAGCTACTCAAGAACGATTGCACCTAAGGACTGTTTGATGGATACCGGTCTGCGAGACCGATAGAGAAGAGTGCATCCAAGACCGTTTGAGCACATGGGAGTAACGGCTATTTGGGACCATGAGCAATGACCGTTTGACGTGAGAAACTCCAGGACCGTTTGGACCGTTTGGAGCTGTGTCGTATGAAACCGATTGGAGGGTATCAGTCTGCGAGACCGATAGGAGCCGATCGTTTGGAGCCCAGGGTTGCAAGACTGTTTAGATAGACATGTTGAAGACCGTTTGAGCCTAAGCATCTAGGACCGTTTGGACGTCAAAATACACTAAACCATTTGGAAAAGGTCGTGCAAGACCATTTGATAAAGGCATGTATACCAAGACTATATGGATACTTAAAGCAACCAAACCGTATGGTCATTTCACTCAAAACTGTTTAAGCAAGTTGTAAAAATTGCAACTGGGCCCAAATCATGAGACCAGACCTGAGCCTATAAATAGAACCAGTAGGGTCCTTGTTTGGGCATCGGTTTCGGGGACGCCAACAAGCTGCCTATACACAGGTTCGATCCACTTCCAATCACGATGCTGTCATTCCACCTACTGCTCAAGCTGCAGTCAAGGAGACTGAGAAGAGAAGGAAGGAGGAGTGAGAAAGACTGCTCGGTCTATCTTGGAGCCCCTCGTTCCTTGTCCAAATCTGCTCCGACACGACGTAGAAGACCGCATCATCTTCACTGAGTTGTGACTACCTTCTGCATCATGCTCATGGAGGATTTCTCTCTCTTTCTTGTTCCTCTTATTTCTTGCATCATGAGTGAGTAGTTCCTTTTCACTGGGGTGCGGGGACTAGCCCCACTACTCATGCAAGCATGTCCTTTTGTTAAACATTTAATGGCAATGTATACAACTTTTCATTTCATTATTAATCGTTAATGTTTGTAGTTTGATTACCTACTTGTTTTCATCTTATTCTTCCCTACATTTTGAGAACTTTATGTAGGGTCGAATGTCGATTAATGAGGTTGACTTCCAAACTAGAAATAGAATGGGATTCCTTGAGGTCGTAAGTGTGTGATCCGTGAGGGGATGAGCCATCTAGCCTACGGTGATGCTTGTGTGTGCCTAATGCCTGTTTAGGGGGTCCACAACCTCAGTTGGATTTCTGCATCTTCTTAGTTAATCGTCGATGTTTGCTCGTAGATTAATCCCCTACTTGCTTATCGATTAGTGTGGTTGACTCCTTAATGAGAACTTCTGATAGGATTCCTTGAGGTCGTAAGTGTGTGATCCGTGAAAGGACGAGTCATCTAGCCTATGGTGACGCTTCTATGGTGTAGACATCCCTTACAGAGGACCACATCGTTAGTTGGATTTTGTATCTTCAGAGTCGTAAGTATGTAATCTGGATGGTGATGACACATCTGATGTCTAAGGTATGCTTACGCAAGCCTAACGCCTGTATGGGGGGTTTTGCAGTAGCTCTATTTAGATAGTTATATCTTGCCTGGATGTTTGATGTTTGGATGTGTTTGCATGTGTAGTGGTGGTGAAACCCGAGACCATCCCAGCGATTCCATATCATCAATCCAGATCAACTTTAATTCCACTCTTTACTTTCTTGCAATTAGTGTAAATAACCACAAACCAATCAATCATCATAAATATTAGTCTTACTTGAACTAGACTCTACTAACAAAGATTCTTAAAAACATTTTCCTTTGGGATTCAATCCTCAACTATACTGCAATAAGACCCATCCGCTTGCGGGTGGTATTATTGCACATTGGTTTTGGTAAAAGCTCAGGGATTTCAACCCCGAGTGAGTTTGTTAGTGCGATAATATTCCACGTCAACACCTCCTATTCATACATGTGTGGGGACACATTTTTGTAATACATACATATATAATAAAATATTATATAGTTTTTCTCTGATAAAACAAGCGTCAGAGAATAATGTAACATCCCATACTGCCACATTATAAGGAAATAATGATATCTTAGGACTTGCTATAAAACAAGCACTAGTCTAGACCTAGTTCTTGACATCTAGGTTCTAACCTAGAGGCTAGGTCAGATCTAGTCTCTGAAAGACAACTAATCTAATACTAACGATTATTAAGTTCAAAATTCTTTATTTTCATTTTGAGTTGCATAATGGGAAAATGCCAAACTTTGTTATTGTTCATGCTCTAAAACCACTAGTGACGTCCCCAGATATTCAATGCCTTTACCACCCGTGTGACACCTGGACCGAAACCCTCACCTCAGTGAGAATCCCAATTCAGACGTGCACACTAGGCCAAGAAGGAGAAAATCAGAAGAAGGCATAAGGAAACAATAGTAGCACATGGACATGAATAAGAACAAAACATACAACACATGTTCACCTTCAACATATACTTACAATAATAACTGTAACATTTGATAATACACATTGAACAATAAGAATTTACATATGCATGTACTACCACCAAACAAGCTCTTTAGACAATAGGTCCACCTATACATCTGCTCGCCATACAACTCTTAACTATCTTGGTTCTTCAAGAGCATATGTCCACAACCTAAACAAAATATTACATGTGGTACACGTCAGCACAATATTCGAGAATATTGTACTAAGTATGCCTATGTGTCTTTTTATATACATCTCATTAATAAGACTTCATAATAAGATAAAATTAGTACTTGGAAGTAATAAATAGATATAAGAAAAGACATATACTTGATCAAAGATGTTTATTAACAAAAGAGAACACATATTTTAGGTACATTTTGCATTATATCATCCATGCATTGACCTCCGAAGGTTGATTCCACTGAAGGCCTTATGATCGACTACCAAAGAGTTCGATCATTTCACAATGTGATCAGACTACCAAAGAGTTGGATCACTTTCAAGTAATTGACTACCAAACAGTTGAAGTACTTTATTTTCCAACACTTTACTACCAAAGAGTTGAAGTACTTAGATATAATGGAATAAATATATTTATTTTCATGTGTTCATAGACATACGTATGTAAAATCAAGCAGCATATCATACAAGAACAATCTTTTCATCCAATATCATATGCCAAGTAATTTACTGCACATATAATACAAGCATAATATATAATAAGCTAAGTAAGAGGTAAAGTGTACCTTGACCGCGATAACCTAATCATCACATATTCCACATGTCAACTATATCTTTGTTAACCCTGACAAATACAATATCACATGCATCATCAAATTCTCAACATCTTAACCCTAGTATGATATGTTTTAGGGTTCTTCTTAGTCATTATGATATTCTCGTAATTACATATATTCTTGCCTTGGAATTATCTTACTGAGATCACATTCCAGATTATGGTTCATTTGTATGAACATATTTGTTGTTATTGCACATTAATTAGGGCTATTAGTCCAAATTATCCATATTAAGCAAATTACATGATTTCATGTTCAAACATCATCATATCTGACTTAAGTTAGATTATATATTATATTTCAGATCAAGTGATGCATTATCATAATTTGACATCATCATTTGATATTTATTACACATGATATAAGTATTACACATCCTACTAAAAATCAATGTTATTTAACCATCAAAAAACTGATTTGAGAATTTCATATTTTTCTATTGATTTTTCTGAGAATTTCAGTATATTATTTGTATTTTTCTGATAACTAGGCTAATTATTGTTATTTATCAAAGATCTAGGTAATTACTGATATTTCTGAATTCAAATACCTTTTCGGGCCAATTAGTTGCTGCAACATGTACTGTGAGAGGCACAACTCCTTGTTGAGTCAGCCGGTTCTCATATCTAGTCTTCCTAGTTTTGGGCCGGTCTGGCCTCTCTCTTTCTTCCACAGGTTCCCCGCGAGACTGATGCCCCTTGTGTCGTTCTCTATCCGACGCCACGTGCATTATTTCTCGGCGCCATTGAGAGGTTCTCTGCTAGAGAGGAAAAAATGTTGCAGATCCTACCTCCTCAATGACCATGATGCCTCCTTCAGATCCAACGACTTCATCCCGACCTCAATGACTCACAAAACCTTGACTTTGGTACTGGATGTCCGACCCTATGAAATGGCCGTTGCTGCGAAGCTGGTCTCTGGTGTGCGATCGACCATCAATACCTCTTTCTCATGCTCTATGTGATCACCCAACTACAATCTCAGCACTGCACCTGTGTGTGTGAGTGTCACCACTGGATTGGAGTGCAGGGACTGGTCAAGGTCTCCTCCTCTGTCCTGCAATGTGACCTTCTTGCTGCTTTAGTGAGTCTGTGGGACTCTATACTTCTGAGGCAACACCACCACCGCATAGAAGATCTTTGTTGAGAGTATAATGACATGTCAATACTCCTATCTCATTCCTTATGAGGCCATAGCTTTGGTTTGTGTCTTCTTGATGCCTCTGGCCTCTAGGTCATTGTTGTTGTGACTCCTCCTCATAGAGCCTCTCCCTCTGCACTTTTAGCCTAGTGGACTACTTCTAGAGCCTCCCCTTTTCTTTCTCCAATGTTGCCTTCCTCATACCTACCTTCTATCGTTTCTATACTTCTTTCCCATGTCCAACTGCTTGCCGCAATGGAGAAAGGGGAGGGAATTGGAGGTCTATTCTTCCTTGTCACTTACTCACTAACCACCAATGACAGGTCGTGATATTCATCTTGACGAGCTAAGGGCAGCTATTCATCCATCATCCATTCTTGTCCTACATTCTCAAAGCCACCACATCATGGATGATCAGTTCCTACTATGAAGCCACTAACCTCTAGGTAGAAGACATCATCCTGGATGTTAGTCCCTCATGTGTGGGTGAGATAAGCCTCCACTAGCCTGGATCTATGGCTTCAGAAAGGGATGCCTTGTCGTTACTCATTATCATGGTAAGCGTGACTTCGTAAGATATGACCTTAAGTGATAAATCATATAACTTACTTATGATATATCAACTCTTTAACTATAGACATTATTTTATCATCTCAAACCTCATAATCTCTCTCTATGATCACCCCAAAATATGAAACTTCAACCATGGTTTCACAACCGTTCCTTTTATATTTTATTCAATGTTGGCACCAAAACTATACCATATGATCACTCAACCAAACGTTCCAAAAAGGTATAAACTTAGGAATACTGGTGTCAATATCAACATCAATAAGATCACAAATTTATCAAAACAATTGGACTCTGGATATTACTCAAACACACATGAATTCACATATGTCATTATGTATTTAGGGGTTCCAAAAGTTCAATTCATTACAATAGGCATGGCTAATTTTATTGCACTATGCACCATTTATATGTAAAATGAGTAAACAAGGTTATCATCCAATGTGAAGCTTGTATATAACCCTAATAGATATACTACATGACTAGTTTACATATTTTATTAAGTGCTGGGTAGTTTGAGTCATACCACTCAAAGTCCAACTGACCACCACTTTGGTCACAATCAGTTCCATATAATATCTAGGAGAGCCAGAATCCTATGATCTCATACACCCCTAGTTAGTACAGGTCTGCCGCAATGACACATAAGGTCAAGCTAAAAAACAACCTAGTCTTCCCTTAGTACAGTTCACACAACTAGTGAAACTGGGTATGCTAACCCTATCATCTGAGGTACATCTACAACTATCATCAATCACATCATATACATATATCTGAGATATGATCACAACTGTTCTCCTATTTAAGTAAGACCATAGACATCCTGAAAAGCTTGGGATTAGGATGACAAGGATGTACACTCTCGACACCTGCGCATACTTCAAATGTTATGTATGTGACTCCAATCTTCCTATAGGAATTCTCGTTTTCCCATCTAACAAGTCCTGACATTGGAATGGTTCTACGAAATAGGGCACTACATGATTAAGGTTTCACTTGATTAGTTATTGCCAATTAGGTAAATTAAGGTTGCATCAAACAAGTTGACATACAAACCCTGATTCATTTCTATCAAGCATAGACATATAACAACTCCATAAGATATAAAATGTATGAGATGTAATTCCTCATATCAACATTACATGGTACTATTTCATTGCTTATCATGAGGCTATACTTTTCATCACACCATCACATGATATGAATCCTTATCACATCATTACCGAGTATCAACCCTTGTCAATATAAAGAGGATCATACCTCCAAGAGGGCTCAAACATACCCCAAAGGTCCTTAAGACCGTCACATCATTCCCTGTAAGGACATTACTATCTTTCCATGCCTCACCAGAGGCTCAACTACCATCACCATACATGTGATATACAAGTTTGAAATAACGTTGCATAAAAGAACCATGATGTCCATAAGACAACATATTAAGGTTACAACAATGTTAAGAGAGTATTCTTCATCACACTAATCAGAAAAGAAAGCTATGTATGATTAACCATCATCATCTAATTGCATTAGGCTTAGGTTCAACAAACCAGATTAAGTTGATGATACAAATCAGCACCTCAAACTATACCATAGGTTCATGCACTTACTTAGGTCAAAGCACATCATTTATACATAGAATCCCCATCCAATCATGGATGCCTAAGGTAAGACATAACCACTGAATCCCATGCTATCCTCAAGTATAGACTCATACAAAACTCAAGGTATTACCATCAGATTGAAGCATTAATCCAAAGCTGTCAGATTGTATTAGTTTGAGGGAAAGGGTAAGACTACAACTCATCAGATTCTAACCACCAATTTTAAATCATCAAATCCAAGCTATCAGATCAGGTGTAACAAGCACAAACCATCAAATCATAACCACACATAAAACTACCGAGTTCAAGGAAAACAAAACTATAGAACCATATGCATTAATCACCACCTTTGGATCATGAAAAGCCATATATTATACACCTAGAAAGGCCATCATTTTCATACTACAAAAGAACCAATGGTTGTGGACTTTAGGTCCACCATCGGTTGTGGATAACATCAAAGACATCACATGTTGGATAAGTAAAACAATCATATGAATAAAGAAAACCTTGAACCATATGTATCATCGAGTCAGGACTAAGAATAATCATCAAACATAACATAGTTAAGTCATTGGTTGTAGACATGTGATCCACCATCGGATGTGGTATCCAGTGCCACCATCAGTTGTGAACCATCAGCCAAAGAGTCAGAAAATCCATCGAGTGTTGAATCAGAAAGGCCATTGGTTGGTGACCCAATGAGTCCATCAAGTGTTGACTCTATGGAACCATTGAGTCTTGACCCAGTGAACCCATTGTTTGACAATAATAGGTGAAGCATAGGTCAGCAAAGCCATCATTTAAAGGACTAAAGGAACCATCTCTTGGTAGAACCCAAGACCATCATTTGGACCACTTGGGAGAGCACCAATACCATCGTTTGATGAAGATGACATGACCATATGTTGTGTGCACAAGGGAATGTCCAAAATAGAAACTAAGTAATCATCATTGTTTGGTGGAAAGAAACAAACCATTGGATCATGATCAAGGTAGAAATCAATACAAAACACAAAAAGGGTACCCATCTTTGGCACCTCAAGGAAACCTTCATCAAGGAATAAAACCATCGAGTTGCACCTCATGAGGGAGTACTAAAACCATAATTTCTCAAACATAAGAAGATTAAAAATAGAAACTAAGTGTGGACCATCAGTTTCCATAAGAAGGACAATAAAACAACACCAAAATTCAACAATCAAGTTTCATTTAAAGCAGGGAAAACAGGTCAAAAACCCTAAATATGAACCATCATTGAGAGAGCATAACCATTGTTCGAGACATGCAAGAAAGTTCTAGAGCTTCCTCTACCAAGGAAGGTTCGTGTACAAGGTTTAGTGTTCATCCAAGAAGATAAACTACCCAAGAAACTTCACATGAACTCAAATCATAGGTGAAGGTAGCATCTTTATACTTAGAACCTCGTTTTAGAGCAAGACCATGTACATGCAAGCTAGTAGTAAGCAATAAACGTGAAGAAAGTTATATAACTCACCTATAAGATGAAGATTAAGCTCCAACCAGAAAGGTAGCTCAAGGAAAAGAGGAGAGAAACCCTAGCTTGAACGCTCCACTCGGCCAAGCTAGCTCCTTCTCCAAAAAGGAAGCAAACCCTAGGTCAAGAAGGTATGAGAAGGGTCATCTTCAAGATTTAGCACAAATCCACCATGGATCCAACCAAGAAGAAGAGCACGGAGGGTCAGATAGAAATAAAAACGAAGTAAGAGAAGGATATCTCACTTACCTAGGTCAATGAAAAAGACAGGAAAGCTCTACTCAACCTCAAAAAGGGTAGATCCAAAACCCTAGCTCACTTGCAAGCAAGATCAGCCACCTTCTTCAACCTTGAGCTCCTTCTTCTCCCTCAAGCAAAGAAGGAAGAACTCCAGTAGAAAGAAGGAAGAGAGAGAGCCTAATGGGGTCGATTTTATGTGAAGAGGGAGGTATATATGGTTAAGGATGAGAGGGGAGAGAAGGTTGAAGTGTCAAAACCATCTTGACATGTGCCCATGGCCGAAACATCACTTCCATGCACATCTAGCACGTCCATTAGTTGATAGAGTCAGGAGGACCATCAAATCTTGACTATCAGGCTAGCCATCGACCCTCAATAATAGAGTGACCATTGGATCATGACTCCTTGGTCATAAGGGTGAAATCCCTAACTCAGCCATTAGTTTTCACTACTACTTGGTGAACCATCAATCTAAGGACCTTCAAGAAGGGAAACCATCAACCCTCACACCTCAATGAACACTCAAGGAACCACATCAGATCTCAACATCATCAGATCCCAACCAATAAGGAGGACCATCGAGTTCTAACACTCAAGGCATCCCATCTATGAGAGGGAACCCTAAGCTCAACACTATGAAAATGTCACCACAAAAATTGAGGTGCATCTAAGAGTCCCAAGGCATAAATAATTTAACAATGATGTGAAACATGTGAGGAACAAAAATCATGTGACAAATTGCAACATAAAAGTCCAAAATGTGCACAAAATTGCATAACTTGCACAAGCATTGTCCAAACTGGATCAAACTTGAAACTTAAGTTTGTCACATGATATAAAAGCACATAATAGGGTTTAACTAAGGTTTTATGCATACAATTAAGGTAAGCAAGCATGTTCAACCAAAAAGCAAGGTCAGGGGTCTTACAGTTGGGAATTGGAAAAGCAAAATCTAGATCATACTAAAATATGATTTTGGAAATGTTTAAACTATAACACTTCATAAGTGTTGGAGAAATGGAAAAATAGTCATGTTAATTTTTTTTGTAAGGTCTAGGATATATAAGGGTTAGTATGGAACATTAGATTGTTGTTACAAAACTAAAATTTTAGTTTGGGTTGAAGTCAAAGTTTTTTTGTGCATATCTGTAATATATCAGCCTGAGTATGGCCAAGGGTCTACCAACACTTTCAGAAGTTGGACCTAACAAACATGTATATCCATGTATCCCTCCCTTCCTAACCCCTTAGTTATATGAATATATTAACACTTAGGGTTGATGATCACATATAGGATTTTGATATTGCTAACGTCTTTGTGTAGGTTGTTGCTTTGTCATTTTTACAAGTCCTCCCTCTATCCCCAGCCCCTCAGTGGTGTGAGGATATATGCACCCATGGATGATCACCCATACAATTCTTTTATATTTACATCTGATTTATAGGATATTTTTCTCATCATTATGTTATATGTTACATTTAAAGACCTTCTGCAAAAAATATTAAATAAGTTTGAGCTTGTCAAGATTTACGATATTCACAGGGATTCTTGGGATTCCTTACACCTTCCCCACATGTGACATTATTCCTAACCTAACTCCTATTTTCCTTTGGCCTCATCCACCTACTTTCTGAAGCTTATCATGGTTTTCCTAATGTTCCCTTATATAAGTGATGGTGACTTCTCTTTTTGTAAAAAGGTCCATTGGCGTTCACCTTTTTAGCAATGGATACCACATCTCCTTACACCAGAAACTACATGTATTGTATGGTTTTCTAGTTGAAAGACCCAACATAATATTCTTCTTTTGTATTTTTCTCCATAATGCTTGCACCTTTCACCTCACACAAACCAAACCAACCACAAATGTATTGATTCATGGGTATTCCATTGGTACTAGGGACATGCCTGAAATCGACATTAAGAAACCCATCAACTTCCAATGGTGAACACCCTTCTGAATTCCACCTCTAGCCTACTTCAGGCTCTCCCACCTCCCCAAGCTATGACTAGTCATCCAGTCCTTGACAAGAAATAAATCCATATTAATCTCTATCATGGACACACCTTACAAATGATTAATTAATATCCCATAATCAAGTTCCACACATACACGATCCACCATGGCCAGTCATCCCAATCTTCTAGCATTTCCTGCTGCGGCATGCCTTTGGTTGGTATTTCCTTACAACTTTGACCTGATAGTTTTTTCACATATCACACTCACCTTATAGTGATTCACTACAATATTTTGCATTAGTGTCAATAGCTAGCACATTTGGAAGGTATTCATACAATCCAGGCGGGAGAAAGATAAATCAAGTTATAGCCTTCCATTACTCCATGTTTATAGATGCACTCAACTCAACAAACTTAGTGACTTGACCATGTCCAACACATAATCTAACTTTTTCTCCTGATATTCCCTCCCACAACACCAATTTCATCTTTCATCTTTCTAATCTTATTCTCTCTTCTATCAGTGGGCTTGTTGGTGCACCATAGCAAGGTCCTTTATTCTCAAACTTAATTCTATCTTTTTTTCATGTCCATGACATCTAACCATTTTTTTCATTGTTTTCCGATATTGTTTGGTAGTTTCAAGTGCGAGTAGATCTAATTTAGTCTTTTAATCATGGATTTGCCAAAAATATTTGAAATTCTACTATGTGCGGGTTTGTATTCTTATGGTGGTTCTTGTGAGAGCCATTCAGTCTCTTTTGTGGAAAAGTTAGTTGTTAATGAATTTATAACACCCTTTTTTCTTGGATACCAAATATGTATATTCAAATGAAATGTTGTTTTCATATATATATATATATTTGTAATTTGATCATGTAATTGATTTTCATGGGGCATCTTAAGTCTCAAATTAATAATGTTTTTATGGTGTTGCCAAAGAGTGCTTTGTACAAAAAACTCAAACAAATACACATAATATGTCCAACCTGTGCATGTATCTTGATTAAGAATTTACTATATACCCTTCCGTTATGTGGTGGAGAAGAGGATAAGAGTTAGCGTACGTAAATCATTATTGAGGCAGATATTACCCTTATCCTTTACTCTTACCCACTACCATCTAGGTGGTCAGGGTGAGGGACAAACATTTATCCTCCCCATATAGTCACCGCTGGCAACCCTATTGGGGACAAAGAAGTGAGTATGCCATCATAATTCTATATTAATGAGTAGCATCTATAGCTTAAGGATGAAACATGTTACTAATAACGATAAAACTGACATTGTTTTGTTTTTAATGCTTTGTTGAGTTTTCTGAGGGTGACCGGTCTACCCCCATTTTCAGTACTATTGAGACAACCGTTCTAGCCCTAGAATTCATTATAAGGTACTTCTTGTAACTAATAATGAACGTCTCATAAAATTTATAGTCACCACACTTGTGGTGACTTTTTGTTATATAAGTATAATGTTGGCTTATCTTTAAAAGTAATTCGACATTGCTGGTAGAATATGTACATGTTAACAAAAAGGACTGGAAAACCAGATACTAGAGGATGTGCACGAGGGCTTTGTTTTTTCAGCATATTTGAGCTACAAAATTGAGTTTTCTATGTATTTGCTGCAGTTCCAAAATAGAATAAATTTAACAAGACAAAATTGAATCATCTACCCAAATAAATTAGATTTCCTTTTTGGGTAATATTTTCTTATAGGTATTCTTTTGTTCACATCTATCGTATGAAATTGATTAAGAATGTCACAAATGTTATTCCATCTTCTCTTTCCTTTCTTTTATCGATGGATCATTAGTTAGTGCTACCCCTACCCCAACATGTTGACGTCACTCATAATCTTTTCCTTTTTCATTAGAGTAGTTTAGTACAATACTACGTTTAGTGTTTCCTCCATATGTCTATACCGCTAGCCTAATTTTTTTAAGGTTCTCTCAACTAATATTGTTCGGCCAAATCAACTACCAAAATATTTACCATACTAGAAGGAAAAGAATGTGATAAAGAGAAACTAGACACTGGCCCCTCTGAGCAATTTTTGATACACACGAGCAACCTTATTACAATTACATTTTAAGAAAGTAAAATTACAATACTCAAAATCCCTAGTTAACAATTTGATATCCTCTACAATAGAACCCAGATAGTCCCTTCGTCTGACTCCATTGCCACTATCTTCTACCACCATTTGCGCATCACTCTCCATCATAATCTTATTGAAACCCATATGATTTGCCCACTATAATGCTACTAACATGCTGAGAGCCTCAACGACCAAGACCTCCATCCCGCACCTGAGCTTCTTGCTAGCCACAACAATGATCTGCCCATCACAGTTCCTAGCCATCATCCATGTCAGAGCCCTCTAAGCTTTCCCAAGTGACATGATAATGTTGATCTTCATATCCCCATCCTCCAATTTTGTCTAACATTGTGTTCGGCTCACACAGGTCATCCCTAACGTCAACCCCTGCAGACTGAGTGTGGCGAACAACTCACAAAAACAAGATTAATTAATGCGGAAGCATATCATTTGCAGTGGATTACTGAAAATCACTAAAAATTAAAACATTTTTCAAAGAGATCCAATCATAGGAAAACTCTTTCAATGAGAACCAATGTATTACATTTACATACTGGTTCATACGTACACATCTTGTATCATCTCTCCTCGAGATTTACAACATCAACTGCCTTGTTAAAAGCTAAACACATACATCATAAGAATCTCGAGGAATCAAGCAAAATCTCAAAACGATTCGTTTAAATCACTAACTATTAACTCCGAGGACCTGAGAGTACAAAGACGACACATACGACTTCTATCTACATGACACAATAGATAGTACAATCAACCTAAGCTGTCATTGCTGTCCCCGCTGCTACTGAAGTTCTTCCTCTGCAAGATGTTCTCACTCTCCTCCGTGCTTGTCCACCTAAAAATGTTGGATCCCACGGGGGTGAGACAATTGTAATAGCCCCAGCGGGAGATATAACTCTCTGCCAAAAACATTATTATTGCAGTTTAATATATAAAACTGGGCAGAGGATAAGCAGTTAAAGCATTCTCATCTTAAAGCATTGTAACCATTTATGATAGAACAATAGATCAACTATTCTCTTAATAAGGAATAGAAAGGACATGTATATCATTTATCCATCATGAATATACCATCATGTCAAACTTCTCTTATGACATTCATTCTCTTAATATGTCACCCATGAAACATTCCTTGCTTCATCTATTGGCCTTAGCCAATCTACTAAACAGATATGGAATTATATTTACCATGTACTCATATATCATCAACACAGGCATTGGTTTATTACCAATCCTATGTCATCATTACAGGCATTGGGTTATTACCAATCATGTGTCATCATTACAGACATTGAGCCTCTACCGGGTATTGGACTCTTCCAAACCTGATTACACCGCCAGACATTGGACACTACCAATCCTGATTTCACAACCATGCATTGGACTCTAACCAATCCTGATTTCATAGCCAGGCATTGGACTCTCACCAATCATGATTACACAGCTAGGCATTGGACTTTAACCAATCCTGATTACACCGCCGGGCATTGGACTTTAACCAATCCTGATTTCACAGCCAGACAATGGACTCTAACCAATCCTGATTACACATACAGGCATTGGACTCTATCCAATCCTGATTACACAGCCAGGAATTGGACTTTAACCAATCCTGATTACACCGCCAGGCATTGGACTTTAACCAATCCTGATTTCACAGCCAGGCATTGGACTCTAACCAATCCTGATTACACAGCCAGGCATTGGACTTTAACCAACCCTGATTACACAGCCAGGCATTGGACTTTAACCAATCCTGATTACAGGCTTTATGCCTCTACCAGGTATTGGACTTTCACCAAACCTGATTACATGGATCAATGAATATAAATTCCTTTGACCCATCATTAATCATCACATTCTTCCCTAGGCTCTGAACCCTGAGGTTAGCCTTCATTACTTTTCACATTCTTTGCTGGATGCAATTGTTCCTTTTATTAAGTTTATTAAAACATTATCATTTCTTACAATAAACTTTTATAATTTTCTTGGTGTCTCTCACTAGACCACAATTGTTCTCATGGCTCATAAGGCCCATAAAGCATCTTGTCACCTCTCACTAGGAAACATCGAACCATATGGCTCACAAGGCCATAAAACATCTTGTTACCTATTACTAGGCAACATCTAACCACATGGCTCACAAGGCCATTACTCATCTTGAGTATTCAATCATGTTTATTACTCTTATCATTTATCATTAAGTGATTAGCAATACAAGGTATGAGTTCATTTCTCATCCTTATCATGGTATGATTACATCATACTCATTAGTTTGGCTTAACCCCATTCTCAAGGTATATTAGCCTATACTTATCCAAGTATATCAAACTTATTACATTTCATTGTAATAATTTACATAACACACTTCACATGTTTCTTGTCCAAGTATATTGAATTTGAGATGCATCAAGGTATATCAACCCTGGAATGCTAAAAGTGATATCTGTCATATCTTGATGTATCACTTTCCTCATCACTTCCATTTACTTGAGTTATTAACTTATCTTGTATTAAGGTATTTCCCATCTTAATACTTCCATCCACTAACCTATCACTTTTACCATAAAGTGCATAGGTCACACACAAGAATGGTCCAGCTATCTTCAATGATATGGGCTCATTTCAGGTTACTGCATTGCTTACTTAAAGTTGTCTATAATAAATCATTTGTGATATTTCACCTTTATAAGGCATTACTCACTATTTTAACATTAGGGCTCTTTCATACTGTTACCTAGTACTTAGGGTTTTGGTTTATCATCATATTGCCCAAGAATTAGGGCTTCATGTATTATAACTCAAAATTAGAGTTTCACATACCTTCACCCAGTATTAGGGCTCCTCATCATATCATTGCATAGGATATGGCATCATCCTCAATTAGGGTTTCTCATGGAATCACCCTCAATTAGGGTTTCTCAGGGAATCACCCTCAATTAGGATTTCTCATGGAATCACCCTCAATTAGGGTTTTTCAGGGAATCACCCTCAATTAGGGTTACATCCCTACTCTAGATTAGGGTTACACCTAGCATTGCCCTAGATTAGGGTTCGGGATCATTAACCTTGTTAATTAGGGTTCATGGTCTCTTTATCAAGAATCATACCCCAATTACACATTCATATATATTGAAAGTGTTGGGACTTAACCTCCACATGATTATCATTCATGTAAGAAGTCCTCTCTCTCTCATCCTTTACATGATGACATTTGCATGAAACATGATTGGATTAGGTCAACTCAACTTGATTGAAGGCTTGACACCATGTATTATGTCATTACTTCCTTAATCATTAAGGATGAATCATTCACAAGGTATTAATCACACTATCTTATTAAGGGTACAATCACTATATTCACCTTTGGTTCACATCATATAATGTTCAATTATACAATTGATCTTTAAACACCTTAGGTGTCCATGCAGTTTAGGGTTAATTACTTCCAAACGGTCTTGGTCACTTAGACCCCAAACGGTCTTGACCAACCAGACCTCAAATGGTCTTGCATGGATAACCTTCAAGCGGTCTAAGTCTAACAATTGAAACCATTTATTAAAGTAGGTACTTGAAACCGTTTGCTAAAGTAGATACTTGAAACTGTTTGCTAAAGTAGATACTTGAAACCGTTTGAGTCTCAATCAGTTTGGGATTGTTTGGTCCCAAACGGTCTTGAGACCGTTTGGTCCAAACCTCCTCAAAACCGATTGGACCAAGAATGGTCTTCACCACTAAAATCGATTTAGGGTTTCCATGGGTAACTCCCTCATCAATTGAATCCATATAATTACTCATCAATTGAACCTAAGCATCATGCCTCAATTGAGATAATAAATCATCCTTCAAGTAATTAAACCTTCAATTGCTCATCAATTAGGGTTTTGAACCTAATTGAATTAGGGTTGAAATCGATGAACCTTCAATATTAGTCATTGTGGAACTAATTGCTTTGAAATCATTGAACCATCATTCAAATTGGGCATGACTTGACCTCAAATGGTCTTGAGGTCATTTGGATGACCTCAAACGGTCTTGAGGTCGTTTGGATGACCTCCAAACGGTCTTGAGACCGTTTGCCCCATCCATCATTGAAATTGGTGAAGTTCAATTAGGGTTTGCATCATTGGATTGCTCATCAAACTATCTATTGATTGCATTACCATTTGATATCTTTGGGTCTTTAACTACTTCACCATACTCAACCCTAGACCTCCAAATGGTCTTGGTTGTCCTCCAAATGGTCTTGAGACTGTTTGGGTTAATCAACCCAAAGTATTAAATCAATCACTTGCAAATTCAGCACTTAACTCGATTAGGGTTTCTACTTGGATGGTTGTACATACATTGATTCAATCAATTGGAGTTAGATCTTCATCCAACATGTACTAGGGTCCTGACCTAAAATGGTCAACCCATCCAAATGGTCAACTCACCTAAACAGTTTGAGATCCAAACCTTCAAACAGTTTGTTGAAACCGTTTGGACCATTTTGTTGAAACCGTTTGCAATAGATATTTTTGTAGGTGTGTGCTTATGATGATTTCATCATCATCAAGCTCTAAACCCATGAAAGTTGTTGTGATTTCCATGGTGATTGCATCAATCAACCAAATAATTTTTTTGAGAATAAGAAAGGATCAACAATTTGATAAGGAATTGAATGCAATAACTGCATTAAGGGTTCAAGTTATAAAACTCACCTCCAATTGAGCTTCAAAGCTCCAATATCCACGTATGTAATGGTGGAATAAGCTTTCTCAACTATATCAAGCTCGTCCTCAAACTTTTGAATGAAAAGAAGTGGCTAGGATAGAAGATTGCATGGAGAAAAGAAGAAATCCATCATTTATTTTCGATTTCCACCATGAAATCATGGTGAAAGAAGGTCAAGAAGCTTACCAACAGGTTGGGGGTCGTCCTCCTATTTCTCCAAGCTCCCTTGGTCGTTTTTGCAAGCAAGAGGTGAAAGGGTTTTCGAAATTACCCTTTCAACTCATGGACAAAGGAACATATATGCATTTTATTAAAAATTCATTTTAGGAGAGAGAAAGTAGGGATTATCTCCTCCATTTCCTTGCCATTTTCCCCCTTCCCATCCTTGGTTACGAGGCTATCTTCATTGCCTCATATTCCTCTCAATTATCCATGATTTAAAGAAAAGCAAATTAAGCACCTTAAATCATTTTATAATAATATCCATAAGTGAGTGGATATTTCTTTTTCTTATAATAAGGTGAGTGAGTTATCCACTTCCTTTGGATGTGTTCGTGCCTTTGCAAGGCACATGGTCTTCCATCCTCTTCCAAACTCATCCCTCACCTTTTTGGTTAAAGGAGTCTTTAATTGATATATTTATTTTTGCATTAAATTGAAGTAAAGTTCCAATTATGCTTAAATCTTGATTATTTTAATATCAAGATTCTCTCTCCTCCAAAGATATACAAATGAGACACCCCTCTCATTTTATTTGCTCTACATGATGCCAAGAAATATTAGGGACTATTTTGAAATGGTAATTTGCATATTGAACCCTAGTTTTTGGGTAAATTGCACATTACACCAAAATAAGGTTTTTATGCACAACATTGCTTTATCAGCTCTTTCTTGGTACTCAGGCTACCACAGGCCATGCCACTGCATCATTTTCATCCTTATGATGCTTCAACACTTGAGGAACATCTTATCATGCAACATTTGTAATTTAACCCCTCAACTTGGGTAATTTGCACTTTAGTCCAAAATAGGTAAAACATTATTTCAACATTGTTCAAAAAGGACTCAAATTGAAACATAAGTTCCTCTTGAGCCTTAATTACTTTTCAAAGGATAAAATCAAACATATAATTATCTTTTTGAAACAAAACACCTTGGGTTAAGGCATAACCCAGGTCATGGATGTTACACTGAGAGTATGTTTGAAATCGTGTATTGAAGCCAGGAAGGACTGATGAGTATAACAAATATTGATTTCAAAGCTACTGAAGACACACTTGTTCCTACAACTCCACATTGCTCACATCGCAACCACCATGTCCTCATAATCGACTGTATCCTCCACATCCAGAATAGTGTCGTGGCTCTCCCCCATCACACATTCCTTTATTCCATCAATGGTATTAGAAATATTCGGTCTCATCTAGTCCCAAAGCTCAGTAGCTTGGGACATCTGAACAAGGTATGAGGGATCATCTCCTTCTCCGAGTAGCATAAGGAACACCTCCTGTCATCCATACAATGTATGTCATAGAGCCTTCTCTGAGTAACCAAGGCTCCCATTTCCACTCTCCATAAAAAGTGTGCAATTTTTGGAGCCCATTCCCTTCTCCATATGCTTCACCACAATGTCTCCCCCTGTTGCGCGGTATGCCTCAGTACCTCCTCAACCCCCAAAGGACCCAACCAATAGGATGAGCAAACCTTGTCGTATCCCTTTTGATTCGGCCACCATGACAACATATCCTCCAGTCTCCTTAAGCTTAGAGGGATACCAGAAATGCATTCCACAATGTAGTTTAGATTTGTCCCATGCAACACTAAAGGAAAACATCAACTCATTATCTGTCTTGACTTGCACACCACTATCATTGCGGAATCACTCTAGATTGCCTTCCTCCTATAGGCATCCATCGGTCTGTTCATTTGTTAACTGACTCCTTATTTCTAATTCTCTACTTTATCGCTTCCACTAATAGTGCCTTAGAGTTCCAAAGACTCCTCCATGTGAAACTAGCATCGTGCACCCTCCTAGACTCCAATATAGAAGACCGTGGCAAATACCGTTCTTGTAGCACTTGATGCCCAAGAGAATCTCAGTTTTTATCTAGCTACCAAGCCTATTTAGAAAGAAGCCCCTGATTTAAAACTTGCATGTCATGGAACCCCATGCTCCCTTCCTCTTTGGACATCACATATTACTCCATCTCACCCAGGACAACTTCCTCTCATTCCTTTTAGCCCCCACTAGAATATAGAAACATGATTGTAAATCACATCAATTGTCCTTGTTGGCAACTGGAAAACACTCATGACGTAGATAGGGATCACCTATGCCACTGCTTTGATCATAACTTCCTTTCCTTGTTTATAAAGAATTTTCTCCAACCATTTGTGAAGCTTCTGCCAAACTCACTCTTTGATGTAGCTGAAATCATGCTTTTGGGCTTCTCAATATCCGTGGGAAGGCCAACGTACCGAGCATGTATATGCACATCTATCACCTTTGAAACTTCATTCAACTCCTCCGTATTTGCACGGGCCGTCCTTTGCTGAAAACAACTTCTGTTGCAATGACTCATTTTCAAATTAGTCATCTAATCAGGGTTTATGAGGATGATTGCATGCTTAACCAGATTGATTATTACTTAAAGCTTGATTAGTGATGGTATTCTAATCATGATTCTTTTAACCTAATGAAAAACTTGAAATGTGCTTTTATTTCAAATAATTAGGGTTTTAGAATTGAAACCCCTAATCGGCAAAAAATTAGGCTTTTATGGCATATGAATACATATTTTGATAAATATAGCGATGTATTAAATAATTTTTATTATTTTATATACAACTCTTATTTTTTTGAAATTTGGATATAATTTTTTTAACACATTATTAATGTTCTTGAAAAATATCAGATTTTTTGAATAATTTTATGAGTTGATTGTCAGCTGAGTTTTCCTAGGACAAACTCAGTTGACCATGTATTCAGATTGAAAAATAACCTTCTGGTATTTAAATTTTTTATTTTTATTGGTACATCTAATTGAACTGAAATTTTAAATGAAGTTTGAAAACTTTGATTTATACATCATGTTGATTTTCATACTTTTTGGGTGATGTTTGAGTTCTACAAAGTGTGGTGTCAGTTGAGTTTCGTCCAAGACAAACTCAACTGACCATACATTCTAGCTAAAAAATAACAATTTGTATTTAACTTTTATCTTTTTGTTGGTAACTCTAATTGATCTGAAATTTTTAATAGAATCATAAATGCCATTTTAGATAACATATTAATTTTTGAATAATTTTTGGAGGAGGTCTAACCTATTTAGTAAATGGTTTTCAGTAACATGTTATATGACAAAAAAATATGTTGAACTAAAGCAAAGTGTATGATGGGTCAATTTGCAATTGACCCAAGCACCTTAAGTGATCTATATGAGCAGCCTAGCACCCAAAGAGCTCTCATATTTTTTAATCAGTTATAGAGAGATGAAATCTTAGAGAGAGAGGATAGCTAGGGTTTTGAGTGGAGAAAGTGGTGGAGATGTTGACCTAGGGTTTTGGCATTTTTCTATCCGAGATATAATAAAATCAAGTAAGTTTATCTACTTTGCATATCTTCATGGCGATTCTTCTCTCACATGTCAAGATTTTATCCCTCCTCTAATTTGATTCAAAATTATATCACATCACTCTCTTTTATCACTTTTTTTCTCCTAACCTCCATTTCTAGGGTTTCTGAGTTGAGAAGAGGAAGAACTGAATTCGATTGCTAAAGTTTGATTGGATTTCTAGAAATTCATAGCCTGGCCTAAGTTTTTAAGGTGCTTGTCACCTTAGGTGAGTGTTCATATCCCTCTTAAGCTCTGGTTCGTGTTGAAAGACTAATTTTATTCAGCTAAAATAATCAGAAATCTTGCTTGTATTTGTAAGTGACTGGGTATGGATTTGGAAGATCTTAGCGAATCAAATTCTACTGCTTTTGATTATTCCTTAATGGATGGAACTTTCTAAGTTCCTAATATATTGATTTATGTACTATGGAAAATTCTACAAATAGAGAACTATGCTATTTCTTGTGGACATTGCCTATAAATCAACCCAACGCCCGATAGGCTTGGGAGTTGAATTGACATGTATTGAATCATATTTGAATTGTATTAGAATGAATTATACAAGTATTTTGTTGAGTCTTACTTAAACTGAATTTGATATATACATAACAATCAGTATAAGGTGGCGATATTCCCCATGTAGAATTTATGTTGAGGAATTGAATCAAATGAGTCAATTTATCAATATATACTTATGAGTGATGAATGAAATATGTGGAAATAGAAACTAGGGTTTCCATGTGTGTAAATAACCCTAATGAACCCATGTGCATCATGATGGAATTAATGAATGATATTATACTTATGATATGATGAACTAAGAATAATTTCTTAAAAAGCCTAGAAGTATAGTATTAAGACGAGTATGAGTGATAAAGCTAGAACTTTCATACAATGTTGTAAATGTGATGAAGTGTTGAATTGTATGTACTAATACTTCTCTTTAAGATGATGTCTTACTAATATGATCTAAGACTAATGCATATGGTTAAGTATGATTTATGAAATGATGAGAAAACCCTCACATGAATGTGGGTCCTTTTATACAAGTTACATAATAATGAATTGTAAATGATGAATAGATATTATGATTTAAGAAGATGTAACCTAATTGTAAAGAACTGATCTTTATGATCAAATATTTACAATATAAGCATAAAAAAATATAAAAATCTTTTCATTCATACAATTTTCTCTAGTACATGATGTTTTTTTTACATATACACTGGATATTAAAACTTAAATAAACTGAATCATCTTCTAACAGAGGGCTATCTCATACAGTCTCTTCTAGTCTTCTCTGGTCACCTGCCCATGAGTTCCCATAGGGAACAAAACCACAATGGGCCCCAATAAGGGAATTTGAGGTCAGCAAAGCTGGTACAAAATTGCTATTTGGAAAACAAAACAATATGAAATGAACAATATAGGAAAGTATAAAGAGGTAGCAATGGGTTTTCAAGTTCAACAATATTCAATATCCAAAATTTGAAACTAGTCATTCAATTTTCATAGTTAGCACATGTCAATGTCTAGTTGTTGGGGTAGCCATATGTTCTCTCCCATGGAGAACGAAAACGCACCAACTGAAATTCCCAGTATACTAAGGGACCCTATGTCCTTTAACTCTGTGTAGAGGCGTGGAAGCGTAATTCCACTAAACTAAGGGCACTAACCTGTCTTTTTTTGAAGTTTAAACAATGTGCTACTATTTTCCAGAATTAAGTATTGGTGGCCTTTCAATGACGTAGGCTAAGGTACAAACTCAATTTCGGCCAACCAACCTATCTAGTTATGCATGCAATCAATGAGAGAAATAACTTCCTAAATATAAATAGAAATTTTATACCTTTGGCTCAAAGTATGCAAAATTTTGAGTTCCAAGTATTCATGCTCCAAGAATTTCATCAAGACAAAAAGATCTACAAATATAGACGAATAGTTGTCACTATATGTCTTGGAATCAATTATTGTTTAAATTTCATTTTCTTAGCTAGGATTTCCCATCTCGGAATGTTCTACATTTTTTTAATTATTCTCATTCGTAGATTTCTAAATACTCAGTTATTTTAATACATTTTATTAGATCCTAAAATGTTATTCTCTCTCATATATAATATGACTCCATTTCTTTGCTAGAATCGAGGATATTCATCCACCAATATACCTTTATTAGGGAGACTTAGGGTTTATATTGTGTATATGATTATTATTTTTAATGAATATGCTATATCATTTTTAATACCATGTGTTCGACTTCTTAAGTTCAGAAATACCATAAAAATGATTAAATACTATATCCTCGTATTAATCCACTAAAACGTGTATGAATATGGAACCAACCCGGTTGGTACCTACTAGATTGACTTATTAGTATGAGTTATTGTTATGACCATGTCTTGTATATTAGAATATGCCCTAAATACCTTATTCTTTTTAACATATCATCACTAGTAGATTTCCAGAATACTAAGGTACATTTACACACTTTTTTTTTATTTGCGAGAGAACCACCTCCGCACGAGCGCCACTTTTGTGACCCCCGCAGGCGGCGTAAACTGACCCGCCCATAAGGGTGGCCCCAACTAGTAGCATCATTGGCCGGCTGACGCTATGGGCAAATCATTTCTGAGGCCATAGCCAGGAGTCGAACCCGTGACCTCTCGCAGAGGCCTTGCGAGCCGCACCGCCTGAGCTATGCCTTACACACTTGTTATATGTATTGCTGTTAATACATCGATGTACCTACATAAGTAACATAACGTATATAATATTAGTAGGATTATCATTTAGGAACGACCATCTAAACAGACTAATATTATGATTCATTTTCTATTCAACAAGGTTGACTATGTTCCAATCCTCTAGTATTATAGGTTTAGAATATATAGGTATTGCATACGTCTATCTTGATAGTGTAAACATATTGATGTATTATCCACAATAAAAATGATTAGGAGTCCTGATTATTGAGTGGTATTGGCTTTGGCGAATCTTCTGCCCAGGAGTTATTTTAAGTCTTTCATCCACTGTAGTTACTTAGAAATTACCGTAGACGTATGCATGAATTACAGGATTCAATGTGCCATATTCACAGACCGGCATGATTGAATGACTAGGTTTTCTAACAGCTTCTATGGTTACAAAATAAACTTGGATTCCCCTAGATAAATATCTAATTCGTTATCATTACCACATAGTTTACAGAAATCAGGTTTTACAGAAAATAAAAGAAGGGTACTGACTTACCGGTCACAAGATCATCTGTTATTCGTTTGAGTTGTATTGGAGGGTAGGTCGTCATTGCTCCCAGAGTCTGGGAGACCATGGTGAGATTGCCGTGTGTGGCTGCCAGAGCAGCTGGTTGGGTCGAAGCCCGTGGGGTGGTCTTCTGTGGAGAAGATATCTAGGTTGAAGATGTAGTAGTTGAAGAAGGAAGTGTGCAGAGAGAGTCCTGCCAGTCCAGGACTTCAATGTCTTCTTGGTTTGCAGGTGTGCATCTCGGATGGAAGGGGGAAGAAGGATGGCGGTGATGATGGCGGCGTATAATGGCAAGTGTCTGCAGGTTTAGGGTCCTCCAGACTCTGATCTGCTGCAGGGGTCAGACGGCGTAGAAGCTGCTGATCCACGATGTCGTGGTGGCAGGGCAGGCCAAAGTCAGGTGAGGGCCGGTATGTGTTGCACCTGGCCGCCGTGGTCGCTGTAGGTCGTGGCGGCACTTTAGGTTTACAGGTGGTCGTTGCAGGGTGCGAGGGATCTTGAAGAGGAGTAGAAGAGAAGGGGTTTGGCGGGGAAAGGAGACGCATAGGCACCGATCTAGTAGGGCAGGAGGAGGCGAATGATTGAGTTGCCATTACGGATGGCTTATGTGGCTTCTTATATGCAGTCGTCTAGGTTACAGTTTACGGCAGCATGGCTTGGTCATGTAACGGCTGCCTTGCTTGGACGCGAGACATCAATTAATCTAATGTTTCTGACATCATCGTCGAGTTGTAATTTTCTCAAGAGGCTTTTAATGAAGACTCACGTTTCTGTTAGGTGATAACGGAGAGGGACATCGTTTCTAGGAATTGTAGGTGACGTTGTTAAGGAAAGCGAGTAACATAGACAATTTATTAACTTTGCTCCAAGTCATTTATTAATATGCTTATTTACTTTCTCATTTAACTACTTTGGTAACTTATATGTGACTTCTAAACGGAAGCTCCAATTGCATTGATATTTTGTCCATGAGTCAAAATCTTAGTAACCCATCTTTGGAAAGCATTGACACCCCTATTTATATGTATGACCATATGCTTACTTTGTTATTATCATAATTAATTCCAATATCAAATTCTTTTAATATGATTACTATTTTTCCTAGATTCCAAAGCCATTAGTTTATGAGGTTGAGAATGTGGATCAATGCAGGGTCAAATTAAGGTACTTATGCATACATACTTTGAATTTGCACTAAGGATGTTGTAACGACTCACTAAGTAAAACAAAATGATTTATTTGCAAATGCTTCTCTAGAGAAAAGCCTTGACTCATTTAGACAAAAGAATGCAATTGAAGAGTAAAGTTATTCAAAAATATTATGATTGATCAATATATTGAAATGAGATGCTGAACTGAAGGACCAATTAGTGAATGAAATCAAATTTGCGAGAAAATCCAAATAAAATCTCAAAATAGTTTTAGTGTCCAAATTTTAGTATGTTACACTAATTCATTCTTTTTGCCTAAAGTGTATATTATAATAAGGAATGATCATTGTTGATTATGAGAATAACATTAGAAGTCAATGACATGGTACACTTATCTAAATATAAGAAACAATAAGAACAAAAGGTTACTGAATGGTATGCTAAGTTAAAGATGAAACAAATGAAGTTATGATGATGAAGTCTTTAATATTTTATTTTAATTACATGTGTCTTTACCCAAATTGACTGAAATATACTAAAATTGGACTTTGATGCATATTAATGAGAAGAGAGGAATTGTTTATCAAGTGAATTAAGAATGGTTGGTCCCAATAACGTAACAAAAATGAAATGAAAGAAGTTGAGACTAATGAATATAAAATGAAGGAAAAAGAATGGAATTAGTAAATAAATCCAACAACCTAACTCTTACCATAAAATGATGAGTTAGATGATACGAATGAATAATGATCTCAAATAAGGGATTGAGGAATGCACGTAATTGTCGTTTAATCCAATTCAAAGACGAGGTCCATGCAATTGCATTGATTTACAAGAATGTATTCTTGGATTGTGATTGTTTGATAGAATGCTTATACTCACTAATAGACTATTTGATGGACTTCAAATGATATTCAACATGTGTTGTTTAGTAGCCCTAACTAAAGAATGTGATATAAAAGAAGAAGAGAACTAAGTGTGTTATGCATGAAATTTATTTGCATCTATTGATATTGGATGGAATAAGTATATGTTGTATGATAAATCTATTCTGAGTATGAGGAATGATATAAGATATATATATAGATATATATATATATATATATATATATATATATATATATTGTTAGTTATAATGTCCATGTGAATATTTGTTGATAACTGTGATATTGAATGAACTGATAAGAAATATGTTGAGATTGAATTTAACATGCACTACTTACATTTGTGAAACCCTGATGAGGGTAAATATTGCACAATGAGATTATGTCTCAGTCTGAAAGTCCATTGATGTTGATAAAACCCTGATGGGGTGAATGTTGGACTATGAGATTATGTCTTGGGATGAAAGCCCACTGACGATGACTTCTATGAGATGATGTAGAAAATGGAAAGAAGCATATGTTCTGCAAATTACAAATTTGTTGTCCTTCTTGCTTTAATCATTGTCTTTTTGATAATCCTAATATGTTTCATATTATTCTAGTTACGCAAGAATACTCACAAATGATACATGATGTTTTACATTTTCTAAGGTGAGTAAAAGGGATTAATAACAAGTGAGATGATGACAAATCTGGTTAGGTTCCCTAAAAACTCTGAGTTTCCCCTGAGGTCCATACTGGGGAGACAAAATGGATCTCCTTGTAGTAATCGATGAATTATGAGAAGGATTTCCGGAGTGTGGATCGGGACCTTGAAGATTAGACCACCATTATTTAGGAGTGAGTCATATGGAGTGGCTTTGGACTTAAATCCTTGTTGTGAACGTATATGTCCATGAGGAATAGACTCTGATGAAATGAAATATGTGAAATATAAAAATATGAGAAAGGTGTGATATGTGATATATTGTTTTGCTAGTTCCTATCTTGTGTACCTGAGATGAGGACATGAGACTCTTTAGGCAACCCTGAGGTGGACAGAGTCTGATGTTGATATCTTAGGGTGGCTGGCTAAACCCTAAGATAGTGGTGTTGAGCCGTAGACATGAGAATCAGGTGTGGCGACTTGTACTTGGTGAGGTACAAGCCAAGTAGTTTTAGGAAAATGAATAAAATATGACAAGTCGTGTAGAATATGATTTGAGTGTTTATTACATTCCTTGTACTACTATTTGATGATTTTCCATTGTTGATTAAGTTTCTCATTTGAGAAAATAATCATTCTGTTATAGAGATTATTTGTTTCGTATTATGACCTATAGTAGTGAATGATGGAATTTATATCCACTCTAAAGATGATTTGTATTTCTTGTCATTTGATAGTATTGTTTGTTAGACATGTCTTATGTGTACTTTAGTTCAGGACTACAAATATGTTCCTGGTCTGGTTGGTGGGGTGTCACAAGAATGATGTTGTCGTTATGTATTGAATGAAAATGTTTGGATCTTGACTTGTTACTCATACTAAAGAATTTCTAATCTGAACTAAGAAGCATCTACTGATTTGTTCATAGGTATGCTCTAAAATATGTTTCAAATTTTGATTTGTTCTAAGTGATTATCTACCATGTTTATCAGATCATTATCATAAATTGGACTTTATTAGATGCTAGAACTATTTGATAGACTTTTCAATATTTGCAAGTTTCGTTTAAGCTCATTATACTTAATTTGATGTTGTTGCATGTACTCAGCTTGAGTGGGAGGTGTCCACCCACTAGGGCTCTATATGAGTCTCAAGAGGTTTTTTCAAATGTTTTTAGGTATAATGCTATCCAGCAAAGAGGTCATGACAAAGAAGATATAAATAGAATAATCTAGATAGAGTAGATTGTCCCTGTAAACTCTTTTTCCTGAGATGGCTAGTATATTCAGTTTGCTCTATCATGTACATGTATTTGATGTGAACTGAATAACACATGACCCATAAGATTTAATTCTAGTTTTGACAAAGTCGAATATGATTTATGATATCTCAATGTGATATGCATTATGTGATATTGGTTTGTGAAAAATTGTGAAGAAAGAAAAAGGAAAATTTTATTTATGTTTTTTGTATATTATTTTTATCGCATTTGTCTACAACAAAGTGTTTCTTACTTAGTTCGGGTTTAAGTTTAGGGATTCTCTCTAATAGTTGGCATTTATGCTAATCAAAAGAGTGGTCCTAACAATGTGGTATCATATCTAGGGTTAGATGAGTCTACATGGACAATATGATTTGGGAGTAAATGATAATGTAGATGTTGAATATAACCTAAATGAGGTACATACTGACTGAAGTTAGTATCAAGATACTCTAGTCAAGTATTTGGGTGTTGAGATAAGCTAGTACGGAACTACCAACTATACTTCTTCTAGCTTCCCTGACAAGCATCCAAATAACTACATTTTGGGAATATAATAAGATGCATGATGATAACAAATGGTGATAAAATGGTAAAAGAGAAACTCCAAATTGCATGATGGAATGGTGATAAAATGGCCTAACGCCTTGTTGGGGTGCATCTACTTCAAGCCATACACTCATTGTCGGGTCAACCTTCTATTCCAACTCCTTGGTAGCTTCTTCAAACCCCATCAGTCCACCCGACTAAAAGAGAGTAGTGAAAAAATCTATCAAAACATTATATCTCTCCTTTTTTGTTGTCCCCCATATGCGTTGATAATTTTCAGCCCATCAATGTTGTTCCACTGCCTCTGATTGGTGGATTTTTGATGAAAATATGTCATATTCCAATCACCCTCCTTCATCTCATTCACTCTTGCTCTGGCACACCAATAATTCTCATTTTTTTGTAGCCAAAATTATATATTCTTGAAGACCTCAACCCTTCTATGATTGTTACGATCAGGTGTTAGGACTTCTACAGATATAGTTCAACTTCTAACTCCCTTATCCTTCTTCTCTCTCCAAATTTATCATCAACACACTTTTGAAGATTTTCCCACATAGTTGTTCAACTTCCCTAAGATATTTCTTATGCCCTTTTATTTCCACATTTTCCTTAAAGTGTACTCACCTTCCTCCTCATCAATCCACATAGCTTCAAAGGCAAAAAAAGTATTCCTTTTCTTCATGTGTACCTCTCTCCTCTTAGCTTATGATAAGAGGTTCATCATCAGATTTATGAATAAAGAGTTGGAAAACTTTGCAATAAGTATACTATCTCCTCTATTCCAGATTTGCAAGAGATCTATCTAATCTTTCCTGGACTAGTGTCGCAGCCGAAAGGCCTCTCTCTGCACCACATAAAGATATTTTCAACAAATCCCAAGTCCACCAAATCACAATCATCAATGGAATCTTTGACGTTTTGCATAATACTCTCATCCTTGGGTGGCCCACCTAGCTTTTTTTAATCTAAAACTATTTCATTGAAGTCCCAAAATAAAAGAACCAACTCCTTGATTCACTTTTTGGAGTAGGCATCAAGTCCTACGTCTTGTACTTTTGTTGTTGATTGACCCAGTCATAGATCCCAATAGCTCTTCATTTAGTGCTCCTCATTCCCTTGTTAACCAAGCTAACTACATGTCTCTATGAGTATCTTAACATGTACATGTTAATCTCCTTCCTTCAAAAGTTGATTCCCTCTGCCCTTCCTAATCTAGAAAGCTAGGTACCATTCCTGAAACCTGCAAATATGTTTAATTAGTTTACTCCAGCTTAGAACCTGCAATCATAATCTCCATGAGAAAGACAATTTTTGTGTGTTCTCTCCCAAACCAAACTTGAAGAGCCTTATACGTGTCAAGGTCGCCCATCTCCTTATAGTTTCAACTAAGAATTTTCATTACACTTCATCGGGTTGGATTTTCCCAACCACAGCTTGTTAGGCATTGATAACCTAGTTTCAATTGCCTAGGGTCTTTATACCCTACCTTGTTCTTTTCCCCACCTCTTCCAAATTTTCTTGACTGCCCAGTTCCATGTCACATAGTTCCAAATTGCTACTCCTCTTCCCCGTCATTGATTCTAAGACCCCTCAGTTTCTAGGATTCCCAACTGAGAACCCCTACTCATCTTATACACCCACAACATATGTTTCTTCTTCTATGTTACCCCTTTGTGTCCTGCCTTCTTTTCCTCCCCCATGATTATTTCTTTCATTGTGCCCTTGCAGTAACTGCGTGTAGATTATGTTTTCCTTGACAAAAGCTCAGCGATTGATTTGCATTCTCCACTTGATCCTTCAGCAAACAACATAGCCCCATAACATCAGAGCCTTCCTCTTCTTCCTCATCCATCACTAGAGGAATTTCCTCCAAGATGAGATTTTCACACAAGCTCAACAATTCTTGGGTTGAGAACTTCTTGATAGGCTACATCCCCTCCCCTACATCCCCTTCCCTTTTCCCCTCCCCAACCTCCCCTTCCCTCTTCCTCTTTCATCGCCAGAGGGATTTCCTCCAAGATCCTCCTCTCCCAACCTCTTCCAACCAAAACCCCTCTCCTCCCAAGAATTCATCCCCCTCTACCCGCTCCTTATCAACAACTTCTTTTCTCACCACCCCTCCTACTACTATCTCTGCTCCTCATCACATGCAAAGACTCATGCATGTGACCCAACCTTCCGCTTGTCCTCCAAATGCCATGCCAACGCTTTCCGCCCGACCCTCCTTGCTCCTCACCCTCCTCTATTGCCTTCCTCCCACTCCTTGATCCCTTAGAGTCTTCATGGGAAACCCTAAATGAGCTTGCCCAAAACCTTTTATAAAATAGCTTTTGTTTTTTGATGTCGGTGCTAAAAGAATTTTCATGCTCCATATTACATTTCTTCATCGATAAGGCCTTTAGCCAATTTCTCCACCGCTGAACTTGGTCATTCTCCTCATCAAAAGTCAAGCAGTCTTTATCAACATGCCCTACGTGCTCGCATGCAAAGCAAAGAGTGGACAATCTCTCATATTTCACCTCTAGTTCCGCGACCCAAAACATTTCCCCCTTTGATTTTGATCTTTAGAAGTCTTTTTAGCAGTTCAATAACATCCCATAAGACATGAACTCAGATAGATGAGTCCCATCCTAGTTCGTCATTATCAACCTGAAGGACTTCTCCCACATAACTTGCAATCTCCTTCACCATTGTTTCCCCTCGATATCCTAATGGCAAGCCATAAATCTGGATCCAAAAGGGACTCCTATTGATGACTATATTACCTGATTGTTCTTCACAACAGATCTCCTTAGCAGCCATGCTCCACAGTAAGAATGGATTAAGGCAAGGAGATTCATGCCTAGTTTGGCTGTCAGTTTCCCAAATCCCAATAGTTAAGATAATAATTGATATCCCATTAGGTAGATTATAGATTGATAACTATTGTCCCTTAATTATCTCAACGATGAAAGAGAGCCTTCCCAGTCACGCCGAAATGAATGGTATTCTAAATACTAGTTTCATGTCTGATTTTCCGTAGGGTTTCATCGTTCTTCTCCAAATATTACCTACAAAGTCTACTAGCCATGTGCAACAGAACTTCGACACCATGTGAAAAATATCAGTACCATTCACTAGATTACCAGGATTCGGGAAGCCAACAGCCAAATTAGGCCTCATTGTCTCCTCTCTTGCTATGTTAACAGAATATTTTACCCAGTAGGTGGTTAGATTGGAAAGAAAATAACCATTCCACACATATATTGTGTTTGGTATGAATTTACTTGACCGTCTTAGTTTTGCATAGGATGTTTTGATAAAGTGAAACCAAAAAAATAAACAACCTAAAAGACATCCTACAATTGTATAGGGAGAAGATCGAACCATTTTTGAAACATATCTAGAAATCTCTACAGGGAGGCCACTTATTCATTGTGCTCCCCCTTGCTTCCAACCACCTTGAAGACTCCCCAATCAAGTCCTAGAATGATTAGTCCCCACCCAATATACAATATAATCCCTCAACCTTTATTTACAAGGGCTGCAAATTTATATCCAGCAAGAGAGAGATTGAATGAGACTTCCACATTATGATTTTGATAGATCTCCATCCTAGGACATACTTTTTTAATTGAAATACCTATATCTATCATTTTTATTTGTAAAACTTGAGAGAGAAAAAGTCAAAATATCCCCTTAATGACATCAAAGCAAGGTTTGAGCCTCACAACAATATAGATCCCTCCCTATATCTCCCCTTTCTTGAGTTCTCAGTTATGTGAGGGTATGAGGATCTGAGGTTGATGATCACCTATATGGTTTTTATATTACAAAAATGTTCTTGCAATTCTAATTTTGCTATAACATAGTCACTTGATCATGCCCAACACATAATCTACTTGTTACACTCGGAATTCCCTTCTCACAACACCAATTTTATCTTTTGTCTTATGAATCTCCTTCCCTTGTCTATTAGTGGATTTGTTCATGTACCATGGTGAGGTAATTTTCCTTAAATTTGATTCTATATATTTTTCCAACCATCTTATCTGACCATTTTTTCAAAAAACAATCCAATTTGTTTGGCACTGTCAAGGGGTAGCAGATCTAATCTATTATTTTAATCATAAATTTGATGAGGAAATTTTGAAATTCTGTTATATGTCATGGACATGTAATTATGTATTTTGGCTTGTGAGAAACGTTTAATATCTTTTGTAGAAATGTTAGATGTTAGTGCATTTGTAACAACTTTGTTGTTTTATAAAAAAATATGGAAATTCAATTGAAATGTGATTTTCATATACAAATTTGTAATTGGGAGCATGGACTAGGATTCATGGAGCACCATATGTCTAAAATTAGAGTGATGTTTCTATGGTGCTTCGAAAGTGTTCTTTGTTGAAAAAAATCAATGCATGGTATGTTAAACATGTGCATACATATGGATTACACATTTACCATTTATCCTTCTGGTTTATTTGGTAGAGAGGAAGGTAATGTTAAGTATATGTAAAGGCACTATTGATTCACCCCTATTTTAGGGCTTTATCTTGTGTCATTTTGCATTTCAGCCACATCTATACTTGTTAGATTACATGTTATTTCCCCCAATATGCTTATTTCTATCAAATGCACTTATGGAGGCTTTTTTCATGTTTTATAGGTGCTTTGTACACTACTTGATGGCATGGAAAGAGGATGGTTCAATCTAGGGTTTCCTCAGGCTTGGAGGAGCCCAAAATGATGCCAAAACCACTTCCAACCTACCCCAAGTGGTCAAAGAATATTTTGAAGCAATACCCTCCATGGATGATCAAGTTCAAAGCTCAAATGCATGGGAGAGACACCAAAACGACCATGGTATCCCACAACGGTCGTAGTGGACATGCGCCAAGCACAAAAAATCACTAAAACTCCCAGAAATTGACGAAAATGGCCAAAACGACCGTGGTGATCAACATGCCCGTGGCCATAGGTTCCCACCACGACCGTGGTGACCCCCCACGGCCGTGGCCATCCATGTACATATCCTTGTGATCTCCACATTTTAATTCCCATGACCATGCCCATCCACCACGGCCGTGGTCTACCCTACACACCACGACCGTGGTCTACCCTACACACCACGACCGTGGTGACCCACCACGGCCGTGCTACTCACAAAATCCACCCACTTTTCCACTGCTTTCCCCATTTTACACCTAACTTAACCCTAGACCCCCTAGACACCTATATATACCTAGGTGGCAGCTGGGGCATGAGGATAGCTACCTTCTACCCCCTCCTAGCTCCCCAAATCGCCACCCACTCCATTCCACTCCATATCCACCTCAAATCCACTCCATTTCACCATTTCCACCACCAAATCACTAGTTTAGACTAGTTCCTACCCATAATCCCCTTCATTCTTCATCCTTGCACCTTGGAGGAGGGAGGAGGACGTCCTGCAGCTGCTGGAGAGGAGGACTTCTTCATCTACACCGAGCTCCGTGGCTTCTTCTACCTCTTTCTTCTCTCTTTTTATATTTTCCATTTCTATGAGTAGCTAGGCCCCTGTGGGTGGGCTGTTTGGGGGATATTATGTTACTTTGATACCATGTTGGGGGAAAATGACATGTAAACATTGTAATTTCATTTGTTAATGATTATATTCTATTTGCATCTCATTCTCCATGAATTGCTTGTTTGTTTGTGTGTGAAATCACCTAGGAATTTAGGCAAATTGCTTGTATGTGTGAATATTGGGATTTGCCCCTAGGTCCAATTCTTGGATCCCTAGGTTGACTCCCATCTTCGTACATCCTAGTCAATCACCCTAAACCTAAGTGAGAGATCTAAGTAGCTAGATTAGATAATTCTTGTGCAATTAGCATAGAGCCTTCTCAAGGCTAGAATGTGGGGGAATTGGGGTCCAAAACCCTAATTTCACCTCCCCATTACTACCCTCGGCCCCTAATTGCCCTAGGAATGCCTAATCTAGAAGCCTAGACTTGATTAGACTCTACTTGAATTGAACCTAACCCCTAACCCAATTGAGCCTCGTAAGGGTAGTAGGGGGTGTTAGGGACTAGTTCCCCTATGCACAACCTAGCATATCCATGGCCAGTTAGTAGCTTAGGTTAACTCATTAGACTCTAACTTGTTGTTTGGTTTGGATAATCTAAATGGAATCATAATGTTCATATGTCACCCCCCAATTTAAGTGATAAGTTCATACCCCTAAACATCCCACACATCTCTTTACTGCTTAAAACCCTAGTTTTGTGCTTGCTTAGCGTAATTAGTTCTTTTCTTGCTTAGTTAGCTTCTTTCCTTACTTTTGTCTTGTTCATTCTAGTGTAGCTCTTTAATTGCTCTTTTACTTCTCTCTTGCTTGCCTTAGTGTAATTTGCCTTTTCACACCTAGCTTAGTCTTTCCTTGCTTGCTTAGCCTTAATCTAATCTAGGGTTAACATAGATCTCATTCTCGCCTTTAATTGCTTGCTTGTTTATCCTTAGTTAACAATCACAATCAACCTTCAAACCCTTAACCCTAGTCTCTGCAGTAGGAACCCAGCAAAACTAACACTATGGATCGACCCTATACTTGCCACCTTCCTATACTACGACACGACCCCGTGCGCTTGCGGGTGTAGTGCTTTAGTGTGAGTAGGTGTTAAGTTAGGTTTATAAATTTCGAAAGAAAATTCCTATCACATGTGTTTCGACCTCGTGGGGCGCATCTAGTCGGGTCGAATCGGCTAGTGTGTTGCACCTCTAGCGGAATCGCACCAAGCTTTCTGGCACCGTTGACGGGGATTAGAGGTGCTCGGCCTAGCTAGTTAGTTTTGCTTTGACTTTTCCTACTGCCCTCATCATTGCTATTCTTTATTCATTACTCTTTGCATTCTTTGTGTATATTGGTTTGCTAACTTGCTTTCTTTTGTTTGGTTGTGCCTTGTGCATGTGACAAGCCACTCAGAGAAGACAAGATGGAAGGCCAAAATGTACAAACCCATCCATTTCCTCCACCACCCTACCTCCAAGGCTATCCTAAGCATTACACACCTCCACCACCTCCATTGCCGCAAACTTCCCACCACTTCACTTTCCAACCTCAATTCCCTCCTCCACTACCCTACCTCCAAGGCTATCCTAAGCCTTACACACTACCACCACCTCCATTGCCACAACCCTCCTACCAGTTCACCTTCCAACCTCAATTCATTCTACCACCTCCATCACCACAACCCTCCCACCAATTCACCTTCCAACCTCAATGCCCTCCTCCACCTAAAGTCCAACAACCATCAACACCGATGCCACCAGTACAACTATCACATGCTCCCCCTACTTCCCATGAAAAATGGATATGATTGAGACCCCTCTCTTTGGTGCCTATGAAGACCCATTCCTCAAGAGAGAAAAAACCTATGGCATGAGATTTCTGAGGGTCTTAAGGCTTATTAAGATCTATGATGATGATCCCCAAGGAGAGAAAATTACTGAAAAAGACTTACAAAGCTCGCATGACCCTTGGGAGGAAGATCAATCAAGGAAAGCATTTGAGAGGATTGCTTATGATGGGGGTGCAAACATTTTGTTTTTGGACCATGGTTGATGGTGAAAGAACAACAAGCCCGGCTGAAGGCACAAAACTTAGCGCTTGTGGGAGGCAACCCACATAGGTTTGGGAAATTTTGACCCAACCTTCACTTTTTGATACAATTGCTTTGTTTTTACACTTTCCAAGAAAACACACACACACTTGTGTTTAATAGTTTTTGTCTAGTTTTAAGATGTGCAGGTGGTAACAGGGTGAAATGAAGGAAATTTGAGTACGATTGAGAGAAGGATTCAAAGAAAAATCACTTTGGGTCAAGTTTTTGAGTGTTTGATGTTCCTCATTTTGAGAGTGGAAGCTACAGGGACCACCATGGCCATGACACATCAATACGACCGTGGTCATTTGCATGAAAAACACACCAAGTCCCTGGATTCAGAAGCAAAATTGAGAAAAGTTGCCAAACGACTACACCACGGCCGTGCCAGGCAGCACGGCCGTGCAACTCGAAGACAGCACGGCCGTGCTGCGCAGCACGGCCGTGCTGTAGACCAATTTCAGCCACTGAAGGTAGATTAGTGTGGCAGCTACTACACATATCCTCCACCACAGGGAGGAACACTGCCAGAGTCTCGAGAGAGCCATGATCATCTACCCTATCATCCTGAACTCTAGGATCATGTTGAGGACATCATGATTCAAAAGTTTGGGGTGGTAGGGAAGGTATGCCCTACTTTCACTTTGCATTTCACCTACCACATCCACTTTTGTTTTCTTTTTTTTGCTATCTACCTTAGTCATCTTTACTATTTTGCATACCTGCATGTCATGTCGTTTACTTTCTTGTCATTTTTCCGTAATTTTCAAAAAAATTGCTCTTTTTGCCATGCATTGCATATCATGTAGATTTTTGGTAATTTCTGCATGTTTTAGCTAGGATTTGTTTGTTTACTATTTTAAGTTCAATAATATAGGCTTAGATGTGATTGGAGGCAACTTGGCACAGTTTTGGCCAATTTTGCCCAAATTTGAGATTTCTTGTGTAAAAAGTGTGTTTTGACCCAATCTCTACTATTTTGAATGAAAATGATGACCTTTGACAAATGCAAGTGAAATGTCATGCTTTGTTCCTAAGTGGTATCAATGTTTGACTTTTTACATGTGCATCACCTCTCTTATGTTTGTGATTGTTTTGGTTGAATTGTGAAGTTGAGCAAGCTTTGAACGCTTAGTGTTTGGGGAATCGCTTGATTGATATATCAATTTCATCTTGTTCATTCATGTGGTGTGATATCTAGGATGAAGTATTGGATTAATTTTCATGCAGGATGTCTTATGTGGAGAATCATACCTATGACCCCTCTTTGACCTGACTTTTCACTCACCATCTTCTTACCCCTCCGCCTCATGAAAGGATGCCAAAATGTACATATCAGGCGTGGCCACCTCTAAAAGTTTGGGGTGGCCACATCTCCATCTCTCTGCGTCACTCTATCCACCATATGCCCTATCTACACCAAGGGCAAGAAAAAAAAAGAAAAAAGAAAAAAGAAAAAAAAAAGAAAATAAAAATAAAAGGATGCTCCTGTTTAAGAGCATTCAAATAAGGAAAAGATGAGTGTGTAAAAACACTCCAATAATCTTACCGCAACCCTTTCTTCCACTTTCATACCTATTGAGGTAGGAAACATCAAACCTAGCTCATTTTTCCCTTTTCCACAGCCACGTGGGTCATTTGGTGTGATTTGAAACATAAGATTGAATGCAAAAATGTGAAACAATACTCCTAGTCATCCTTGATTAACACCATCATGAAACGGTTTACCCAGAACTTTATGGAAGAAATATGGATAACTTGTGTATTCGACGCACTATATTTGAAGTTCATATGCTTTGTGCTCTTTTCATGATGGGATTGTGAAAGTAGGAGAGGAGAGAGGTGAAATGCATGGACTTAGTCATCTTTGATACCATTTAGCAATAATCATCTTTTACATTGCATTCATCATTTCTTATTTGTGGAAAATTTGTAGAGAGATTGAGTTGTAGCATACTTGAGGACAAGTATGTTTCAAGTTTGGGGTGGTGATTCAGCCCTATTTTAGGGCTTCATCTTGTGTTATATTGCATTTCAATCACATCTATACTTGCTAGATTACATGTTATTTCCGCCAATATGCTTATTTCTATCAAATGCACTTATGGAGGCTTTTTGCATGTTTTATAGGTACTTTGTCCACTACTTGATGGCATGGAAAGAAGATGGTCCAATCTAGGGTTTCCTCAGGCTTGGAGGAGCACAAAATGAGGCCAAAACCACTCCCAACCTACCCCAAGTGGTCAAAGAATGTTTTCAAGCAATACCCTCAATGGATTTTTTTTTTGGTTAAGCCAGGGGTCGCTTTTATTCATCCCACACCCCTTTTGTGGGCACAATCATCCAAAAATTACAGCTCCTGCTTATAACAGTGCAGGTAAGAAACAATAAAAACCAGATACATCATAACAACCTAACCAACATCACTCTGCAAAACAATGTAAGGGACTCTACGTTTCTATAAAGCCACCATACCTCTTATTCTACGTGGTATATTCAGTGTGTCTGAAGCAATGAATGGCTCATTCAACCTGCTGCCCCATTTCCCTAGTTCACGAGGTATCAAGTTGATGACCTTGTGAACCAAGGACCCGTATATCATAGCAGAATCAAGCTCCTCTCGCAGCTCCCTAACGAACGGTGACGTCTTCCATGGTTCCTTCCCGTTGTTCCATAAGATGTCAATACCCTCCATGGATGATCAAGTTCAAACCTCAAATGCATGGGAGGGACACCAAAACGGCCGTGGTACTTCACAACGGCCGTGGTGGACATGCCCCAAGCAGAAAAAATCACTAAAACTCCCAGAATTTGATGAATATGGCCAAAACGACCGTGGTGATCAACATGCTCGTGGCCATAGGTCCCCACTACGACCGTGGTGACCCCCCACGGCCGTGGCCATCCATGAACATATCCTTGTGATCTCCACATTTTAATTCCCATGACTGTGCCCATCCACCACGACCATGGTCTACCATACCCACCACGACCGTGGTGACCTACCACGGCCGTACTACTCATAAAATCCACCCAGTTTTCCACTACTTTCCCCATTTTACCCCTAACTTAACCCTAGACCCCTTTGACACCTATATATACCTAGGTGGACGATGGGGCTATCTACCTTCTACCCCCTCCTAGCTCCCCAAATCGCCACCCACTCCATTCCACTCCATATCCACCTCAAATCCAATCTGTTTCACCATTTCCACCACCAAAACACTAGTTTATACTAGTTCCTACCCATAATCCCCTTCATTTCACACCCTTGAACCTTGGAGGAGGGAGGAAGACGTCCTGCAGCTGCTGGAGAGGAGGAGTTCTTCATCTACACCGAGCTCCATGGCCTCTTCTACCTCTTTGTTCTCTCTTTTTGTATTTTCCATTTCTATGAGTAGCTAGGCCCCTGTGGGTGGGCTATTTGGGGGAAATTATGTTACTTTGATACCATGTTGGGGGAAAATGACATGTAAACATTGTAATTCAATTTGTTAATGATTATACTCTATTTGCATCTCATTCTCCATGAATTGCTTGTTGGTTTGTGTGTGAAATCACCTAGGAATTTTGGCAAATTGCTTATATGTGTGAATTTTGGGATTTGCCCCTAGGTCCAATTCCTGGATCCCTAGGTTGCCTCCCATCTTCCTAAATCCTAATCAATCTCCCTAAATCTAAGTGACAGATCTAAGTAGCTAGATTAGATAATTCTAGTGCAATTAGCATGGAGCCTTCTCAATGCTAGAATGTGGGAGAATTGGGGTCCAAAACCCTAATCTCACCTCCCCATTACTACCCTCGGCCCCTAATTTCCCTAGGAATGTCTAATCTAGAAACCTATACTTGATTAGACTCTAATTGTATTGAACCTAATCCCTAACCCAATTGAGCCTCGTAAGGGTAGTAGGGGGTGTTAGGGACTAGTTCCCCTATACACAACCTATGATATCCATGGCCAGTTAGTAGCTTAGGTTAATCCATTAGACTCTAACTTGTTGTTTGGTTTGGATAATCTAAATGGAATCATAATGTTCATATGTCACCCCCAACTTAAGTGATAAGTTCATACCCCTAAACAGCCCACACATCTCTTTATTGCTTGAAACCTTAGTTTTGTGCTTGCTTAGCTTAATTAGTTCTTTCCTTTCTTAGTTAGCTTCTTGCTTTGCTCTTGTCTTGTTCATGCTAGTGTAGCTCTTTAATTGCTCTTTTACTTCTCTCTTTCTTGCCTTAGTGTAAATTGCCTTTTCATACCTAGCTTAATCCTTTCTTGCCTATTTAGTCTTAATCTAACCTAGGGTTAACATAGATTTCATTCTTGCCTTTAATTTCTTGCTTGTTCATCCTTAGTTAACAATCAAAATCACCTTCAAACCCTTAACCCTAGTCTCCGCAGTAGAAACCTAGCGAAACTAAACCTAGCTCTAGTGCCCCCTCTTTTCCCTGTGGATCGACCCTTTACTTGCCACCTTCCTATACTACGACACGACCCCGTGCGCTTGTGGGTGTAGTTGTTTTAGTAGACGTAGGTGTGTTAGTTTAGGTCTTAAAAATTTCTAAAGAATAAGATCCCATATCCCGTGTGTTCCGACCTCGTGGGGCGCATCTAGTCGAGTCAAATCGGCTAGTGTGTTGCACCTCTAGCAGAATCGCACCAAGCTTTCTTTTTTTACACTTTCTTTTGCTTTGCTTTTACACTGTCCAAGAAAACACAAACACACACACACGCTTGTGCTTGATATTTTTCTTTTGAGTTTTGATGATGACGCATGTGCTAGACAATAGAGAGAGAGGGTATAGAAGTGAATCATGATCTTTAAATCAAAATTGTGGCCGAATAACAAATAAGAATGACGTTCCAATTTTTTAAGTGAGAAAACTGAAGGAGCACCCTCACCATGGCCGTGGAGTTCAACCATGATCGTGGCACATGTGGCCAAGCACGACCGTGGCACCCAGCCATGGCCGTGGGAATTATTACATCAAGTTGGCTGAAGTTACAGTGTTTTTAGAAGATTGGCCACGACCGTGGCCACCCGCCACGGCCGTGTTGAAGAGGAGTGGCCACGACCGTGGCGAGGGTTGACCACCAGCCACAATAGGGTGACCTACATTCTGACGCTCTGCACCAATCCTGATCTTCACCCTACTATCCCTAAGCTCTAGTTTCATGCTGAGGACATCATGATTCAAAAGTTTGGGGTGGTAGGGCGGTATGCACCACCTATCTCATTCTCTCATTTTGATTACTTATCTGACATGATCTCGGTTTTCTTTTGATCTATCTAGCGTGGATTTTGTTTACTGCTTTGCATCCTTGCATGCCATGTAGTTTACATTCTTGCCATTTTTGCGTAATTTTTCAAAAATTTTGCTATTTTTTCCATGCATTGTATATAATGTAGATTTTTGGTAATTCTTGCATGTTATAGCTAGTAGTTGCTTGTTTACTGCTTTAAGTTCAATAATATAGGGTTTAGATGTGATTGAAGGAAACTTGGCACCGTTTTGGCCAATTTTGCCCAAATTTGAGATTTCTTGTCTAAAAAGTGTGTTTTGACCCAATCTCTACTATTTTGAGTAAAAATGACGACCTTTGACAAATGCAAGTGAAATGTCATGAATTATTGCTAAGTGGTATCAATGTTTGACTTTTTACATGTGCATCACCTCTCTGTTGATTGTGATTGATTTGGCTGAATTGTGAACTTGAGCAAGCTTTGAACACTTAGTGTTTGTAGAATCACTTGTTTGATATATCAATTTCATCTTGTTCATTCATGTGGTGTGATATTTAGGATGAAGTATTGAATTAACTTTCATGCAAGATGTCTTATGTGGAAAATCATACCAATGATCCCTCTTTAATCCGATTCTTCTTCCACCATCTTCATACCCCTCCGCCTCATAAAAAGATGCCCCAGTGCACATAATCAGCCTTGGCCACCTCCAAAAGTTTGGGGTGGCCATATCTTTATCTCTCCACTTCACTCTATCCACCATATGCCCTATCTACACCAAGGGAAAAGAAAAAGAAAAAAAAAGAGAAAAAGAAAATAAAAGGATGCTCCTATTTAAGAGCATTCAAATAAAGAAAAGATGAGTGTGTAAAAACACTTCAAAAATCTTATCGCAACCCTTTCTTCCATTTTCATACCCATTGAGCTAAGAAGCATCAAACTTAGCTCATTTTTCCCTTTTCTGCAGCCACGTGGGTCATTTGGTGTGATTTGAAATCTAAGATTGGATGCATGAATGTGAAACAATACTCCTAGTCATTCTTGATTAACTCCACCATGAAATGGTTTACCCAGAACTTTGTGGAAGAAATATGGATAACTTGTGTATTCTATGTGCTATATTTGAAGTTCATATGCTTTGTGCTCTTCTCATGATTGGTTTGTGAAAGCAGGAGAGGAGAGAGGTGAAATGCATGGACTTAGTCATCTTTGATCCCATTCAACGATAATCATCTTTTATATTTCATTTTTTATGTCTTGACTGTGAAAAGTTTGCAGATAGATTGAGTTGGAGCATACTTGAGGACAAGTATGTTTCAAGTTTGGGGTGGTGATTTAGCCCTATTTTAGGGCTTTATCTTGTGTCATTCTACATTTCAGCCACATCTATACTTGTTAGATTTAATGTTATTTCCCCCAATATGCTTATTTCTATAAAATGCACTTATGGAGGATTTTTTTCATGTTTTATAGGTTCTTTGTCCACTACTTGATAGAATGGAAAGAGGATGGTTCAATCTAGGGTTTCCTCAGGCTTGGAGGAGCCCAAAATGAGGCCAAAACCACTTCCAACCTACCCCAATTGGTCAAAGAATGTTTTGAAGCAATACCCTCCATGGATGATCAAGTTCAAATCTCAAATGCATAGGAGAGACACAAAAACGACCGTGGTATCCCACCACGGTCATGGTGGACATGCCCCAAGCACAAAAAATCACTAAAACTCCCAGAAATTGATGAAAATGGCCAAAACGGCCATGGTGTTCAACATGCTTGTGGCCATAGGTTCCCACCACGACCGTGGTGACCCCCCACGGCCGTGGCCATCCATGTACATATCCTTGTGATCTCCACATTTTAATTCCCATGACCATGCCCATCCACCACGGCCGCGGTCTACCCTACCCACCACGGCCGTGCTACTCACAAAATCCACCCACTTTTCCACTACTTTCCCCATTTTACCCCTAACTTAACCCTAGACCCCCTAGACACCTATATATACCTAGGTGGTGGCTGGGGCATGAGGATATCTACCTTCTATCCCCTCCTAGCTCCCCAAATCGTCACCCACTCCATTCCACTCCATATCCACCTCAAATCCACTCTATTTCACCATTTCCACCACCAAATCACTAGTTTAGACTAGTTCCTACCCATAATCCCCTTCATTCTTCATCCTTGCACCTTGGAGGAGGGAGGAGGATGTCCTGCAGCTACTGGAGAGGAGGACTTCTTCATCTACACCGAGCTCCATGGCTTCTTCTACCTCTTTCTTCTCTCTTTTTATATTTTCCATTTCTATGAGTAGCTAGGCCCATGTGGGTGGGTTGTTTGGGAGATATTATGTTACTTTGATACCATGTTGGGGGAAAATGACATGTAAACATTGTAATTCCATTTGTTGATGATTATATTCTATTTTCATCTCATTCTCCATGAATTGCTTGTTGGTTTGTGTGTGAAATCACCTAGGCATTTAGGCAAATTGCTTGTATGTGTGAATTTTGGGATTTGCCCCTAGGTCCAATTCTTGGATCCCTAGGTTGCCTCCCATCTTCCTACATCCTAGTCAATATCCCTAAACCTAAGTGAGAGATCTAAGTAGCTAGATAAGATAATTCTAGTGCAATTAGCATGGAGCCTTCTCCAGGCTAGAATGTGGGGGAATTGGGGTCCAAAACCCTAATTTCACCTCCCCATTACTACCCTCGGCCCCTAATTGCCCTGGTAATGCCTAATCTAGAAGCCTAGACTTGATTAGACTCTACTTGAATTGAACCTAACCCCTAACCCAATTGAGCCTCGTAAGGGTAGTAGGGGGTATGAGGGACTAGTTCCCCTATGCACAACCTAGCATATCCATGTCCAGTTAGTAGCTTAGGTTAACTCATTAGACTCTAACTTGTTGTTTGGTTTGGATAATCTAAATGGAATCATAATGTTCATATGTCACCCCCCAACTTAAGTGATAAGTTCATACCCCTAAACAGCCCACACATCTCTTTACTGCTTAAAACCCTAGTTTTGTGCTTGCTTAGCTTAATTAGTTCTTTTCTTGCTTAGTTAACTTCTTTCCTTACTTTTGTCTTGTTCATTCTAGTGTAGCTCTTTAATTGCTCTTTTACTTCTCTCTTGCTTGCCTTAGTGTAATTTGCCTTTTCACACCTAGCTTAGTCTTTCCTTGCTTGCTTAGCCTTAATCTAATCTAGGGTTAGCATAGATCTCATTCTCGCCTTTAATTGCTTGCTTGTTTATCCTTAGTTAACAATCACAATCAACCTTCAAACCCTTAACCCTAGTCTCCGCAGTAGGAACCCAACAAAACTATCCCTGTGGATCGACCCTATACTTGCCACCTTCCTATACTATGACACGACCCCGTGCGCTTGCGGGTGTAGTGTTTTAGTGTGAGTAGGTGTTAAGTTAGGTTTATAAATTTCGAAAGCAAATTCCTATCTGTGTGTTCCGACCTCGTGGGGCGCATCTAGTCGGGTCGAATCGGCTAGTGTGTTGCACCTCTAGCGGAATCACACCAACTATTCAGGTGTATATTACCCTAATCCTTACCCATCCCCACTAACATCTGGAAAGTAACGGTAATGATAAACACATATTGTGACGACCTCATTACCCTATTGAAGGAAGATCAAGAAGGAAAGGGTCTCCACCCAAATTTCTATGATAAGAAATTAAGAAATAACCAATAATAATCAATAATTTCACTCACAAACTTTGTTGGATAACAAAATGATGATACATGCTCCTTAAAGGAGTTCCATAAATTTTGCAAAGGTAGAAAAGTACATGAAAGATTATAACAACTCAAACTTATTTAATTAATCCTTCTAAAGATTTGGGATTAATTATCTTTGATTCATTCATATAGCACTTCATATCTTCAATCATTAAGTAATTGAGCTTAAACTAAAATTGAATGTGCGCTCATCATATTTCTCTACTATCTCTATGGGTGCAAAGAATAAGTGCACATGAATGGATAACAACATATATTACTCATTAATTAAATAATTTCACATGAGCTTACATTTTTATTATATATGCTAACCATGCTTGTCATGCCACCTTGGGTGTAATTTCTTCTCTATCTAACATTGGACTTATATGACTTACCCTTTGGTAGGTCTAACCCTGATTTTGGAATATCTTAGTATTTCTTTATATGATATACATAGGCATTATATTTTGAATTGGAAATTAAATAGACTTCCAAGTAGTTAGTCATAAAATTAGACATTTAGAAAACATTTTGTAATCCATCGACATTCAATATGATTGATTGTTAATAAAATGACCAGATACCTTTTCAGTGGAGAACCATGTAATATTAGTCCATGCACTTCAAGGTATATGAAATCCAAACAAGTTGTGTTCCAAGAAGTCAACCGGTCTTGACACCTTAGAGGCTTTGGTTGCACATCGTGGATCCTCCAGGAAGCTCACAAGCTTCTAGCCACATATTCTCTGAGACCACCACCACCATACTAGCATGGGGATGTGAGGATGAGCATTCACATATCTACTTCAAGCTAGGAAATTGGGACCTAGGGATTCTCTAGTCCCATGGATCAAAGATAACCATGACCTTATAGAGGCATTCAATTAGAGGTTGCATCTCTATAAACCTTCTCTAGGTTCAAGTAGATAGAGACATTATCTACTAATAACTCCATGATAATGCAAGCATGGGATTTGGACTAACCTCTCTAGTATGTGAATAGAAAATGTGTGGGTTGTTTTTGAAGGTTGGGGTGATTGAGAGAGAGATCGTAAATTAGGTGAAAGAGTTTGTCTCCTCTAGGGTTCCTTGGGAGAGCTTAACTAGTTTTATTTTTGAATGACCATACATTACCATGGTCTTCATGGAAAGATATTTAAAAAGAAAACTATTGTATAAAATCTACAAGAATATGCTTATTTTAAAAAGCCCCATGTTGCATGACAAGAATTTTCTTTAAATCTTGAATTAGAAATTGAGCAAAAGGCAAAATATATGTGTTCAATGTTGAGGAGTTATTTATCTACTTATGATATCAAAATATATAATATGCCCTAGAAATATTTTTTTATAATCCTCCAAGTTTTACAAATATTATGAAACGTTATAATACATGATGTACTACAATTTTGCATCCCTAAATATTTTATTGTTATTTTTTTATCATTTTTTGTAGATACCATAATGGCTCTTTTTTTCGTCCAAGTCTTTACATTGTGGTTTACATATGGTCACTTGGAACGCATATGAGAGATATATAAGTTGGAGATTATAAAACAAATGGTTTCCATAAACCAAAATATCCTAGCTTCGACACTGGTTCAGGCTACATCTAACCAAATGACAAAGATCATAGTTCAATTTCCTATTTTACATTTCCTATTTGTGTGGAAAGTGCTTGCAACCAAACAAGCCCAAACTAAGCATGAATTTTCATAGCTGATGAGTTTGCCTTTACAATAGGTTCTACAAGTACATCCAATTGTACCATTGTAATTTCAGAACTATTATAAAACGAATGGTTTACATTTCATTTCCAAGACCAATGAAATCCAAACTAAAATTCGATGATAATCTAAAGAAGCGTGCACACATATTATAATCGTTTCTAGAGGACATGAAAGCACACAAAAATAAATTGCTACAGGGTTAAAGTGCAAATCATTAATGCTTCCTAGGCCCTTCTTCAGTGGTGGATACGATATGGTGTTGAAGATATGGTATGAGCTTGAGGTCTTCTTACTAGATGTGATTGATATTGATAAATGACTTATTCTCCTCCTTGACCTAGGAATGGTTACGACCAACAAGAGTGAGGTCAGTGATCTTTTCTAGTGTTACCTTTGGCTCGATCATGAGCTCAAGCAAAGAGAATAGGTTGGGATCTTTATCAAGAAGATGTTCACTAATGAGAAATGGGCATAGGTTGATGACGATTCCACTAATGAGAGTTAGGTCACGTTCTTAGAGCTCTCTTGGTGTCTAGGGTTTTATAAAAGTCAATCCTAAACTAGATCGAATACTTGTGTAAGTGCGGGTTAAATGGTGTGGATCTCACACCATTTCCACATAATGTTTTTATACTTTTTGGTTGATGAAGGACCGATAATAGTGTGGTATGTGTCAGCCTCTGAAAGAATTATTCCATGGAAACCTCATCACTTTTTATAGATGTACATGTTTCCTTATGATGAAAGTCCAATAGGCATATGTTGATGAAAAGGTTGTGTCCCTTTGCTGATGGTACTTAGGTATTTTTTTGCCAATGAGAAATTAGCACCCCTATATCAATGTTGACTCTGGTTTGTGAATCGTTAAGGCTAGGATTATACTTCTTTCAATGAAAATCCTTAATAAATATACCATTATCTACATATCGGGTGTCTGCTTCAAGTAATACATGATGTTCTATGAGAAAATTTAAACTGATAAAAATATTTAGTCAATGAAAATTGTGTTCTTGATGATTCTAGTGCATGCTTTCCCAACTGATGGGATTTTAGATTTGAAGAGTGATGATGCATCTCATCTTCATGAATTAATGAAGATACTAGACATTGATAATTTCAATGGATTGAGGATTCCCTTTTTTAGAAAATGAATCTTATGTCTATTGGTGTTCCCATAATTGACCCAATTAAGTTCATGGAATTCTCTGTACATTTTATTCTATTCACACTAACATTAACACATGAAGTTGCACAAAATCAAATGAAAAACTAGAGAAAGAATATTTAAAGTCTAGGAATAAATTAACAAAGAAATTCTAGGAAAAATATGTTGAAAATACAAGGCATGGAAGATCTTGTGTTTCCTCCGAAGGAGCACTAATTTTAATTTATTAGCTTCAATTTCTCTCTCCAGTGTATTAAAGAGTTGTAAGTCAGCCTTCCTTGTGAATGGTTGTATTCATAGTATCTTTTAACATTGAGTCCATTAATTAAAAAGGTTCCAGACTTTCCACTAAATAATTTTATCATTTCCTATGGATAAACTTTAACAATACCGAAAAGGACCTGACATTTAACCTCAATATTTATGGGAGCAATTTGATTGATGAATTACATAGTATGTCCATGTATCCTTCCTTGAAATCTTTTTCTTTCACATGTGCATTGTGCCACTCTTTTATTTTTCCTTAAATATCATAGAATTTTTGTAAGCATGTAGACTGAGGCCTTTGAGCTCTTGATGTTAAAGGAACTTATTCTCATTTGCTAGGTTTGGGACCATATTCTGAGACTTCAGGGCTCAAAAGTCTTTATGGTTCCAGAGATATGTGACATGAATTGTTATATATTAGTTTGTATCGGTTCTTATTGTCATCTTGAAATATGTTTGAGTGACCACATCATATCATCTGGTTTAGTAGCCCACTATTTCCTTGATTTCATTACTGTCTTATCTAGGAATTGCTTTATCTATCTGTTGGATCTTTGAATTTTTTTAATGTGTGATACTGATAGGGTGTTTCCACCTTTTATTATATATATATATCATCATATGGGTTTCAAATTGTGCTTATGAAAAGTGAGAGCCCATGCAGCTTATGACGTTCGCAGGGACTCTGAATCAAGAAAATATGGTTTTGTTGAACATTTTAATCATGTACTTTGAATCACAAGTAATAAATCATGCGTCCTCTACTTATTTTTATATGCGTTCAACTAAAACCATAATATACAATGTATGTTGCAAGATGAAGGGAAGGCCCCCTATAATCAATGTCCTATACATCAAAGATCTCAACTTCTGTCTAGTCAAAGATATGTATTCATTGATCCTATATTTATTTCATATCCTTTGACAGTTGTTCTAGGCTCTCTCCTAAGTTTGTGCATCCTTAACTAGAGTAGGACAATACAATCTTGGGTGCATTACCTATTTTGTTGTGCATTATTCCCCCAAGTGTCAACCACATGGTGAAGTATGACAATCATAGAGGATATATGGTGCTTCCTCTTCAGGTATCCATCTTTAATAGTGTAAAGAGTGTGAGATCACCTCCTTACTAAACTATGATAAACAAAACACATTGGAAAGCAGCAGAATAAATTTTTTTCTGACTATATTCAATTTCATAAAAGATTATACAAAATACATCAAAAATCTCCCTTTTAGGGTTGCGTCATCATACACAAATAGGATCTAGATAGAGGGAAGTCTAGACTACTCCACGTTTGTCTCCAAGAAACATATCCATCAGCTAGTCCATGTCAACGCTAAGATCTTCATGCCTTATCCATCACCTTGCTCCACATCTGGGTGGTTGGGAAAGCACCCAGCAAAAGGGAAGGAAAATAAAAGTATGTGTCCCAAAACTATACTAAAGGTGTCAAGATAAATATAATAAGTAAATCAAGATAGTGATTCATCAAAAGATGATACATCAGGAGTATGAGGCTTTAAACAAAGAAACTTGCCAATAACAAATATAAATAAAGGATTTGCATGTAAATTAATATGTCTACCTAACTAAGTAGGGTTAAGGAACCTACCGGACCTCTAACCTATAGATGAGAGGAGAATAAAACGTTCCCAATGACCTACATAATATATTGGGGAGAATACAAACATTTTCCTGGGGCGATTATATACATGCCCTCTGTGGGTGGTTGTACATAAGTACCGTAACTTTAAAATTAAATAGAACATATAACTACATGCTAGAAAAAGAGTTATGGCAAGATTAATCAAATGATTTATATAACATGGCAGTGGGGTATAAAACCCAAACAAGATAATACTACAACTGATTTTGAGGCATAAACAAATTAGGTTTCAAGAATAATGGATTAGGTCAAATTAAGCCTCATTAGGGAACATAGGTAAAGGTATAATAAAATTTCCCAACTGAAGGTGTATATGCACATACCTTTAATATTGATTCTAATTATCAAATTGCACCAGTTAATTGATTTCATGTTCCACTTTTCCTAATATCAACACCATGCTTATGCATTAGAACTGTATTCATTCATTAAACGCTTAAAACCCTAAAGTTACTAACTTTTTGCACAATCCTTCAAATTAGACTCTGAACACATCACCATTGTATTAGTTAGGGTTTTATGATCAAAATAACATATAATATTATATATTTTGAAGATATTTACTTTTACGGTCATTTTTGGTGATTTTTAGTTAATTAAATCATCCTCAAAAATACTTTTGTGAAAATCTCAGATTCAAGTATCAAAATTATTTTTATTATATAGCTTAAGTTTTTTTGATTCCAAAACATATTTTATTTTTATTTTTTGACCAACGAATCAAAAGATACGATTTTTCTAAAACCAACCAATCATAGAACGACATGTCAGCACATTGGGCGAGAGAGGCAAATAGAGAGAGAGAGATAGTGAGGGCCCGCTGACTTGGCCCAATAAGGGGTGGCCAAGTCACGCAGTCAAAGGTCAGGTTTGACTCACACTAAGACAAAGAAAGAATGGCAAAAACACCATTTTGCCCCTTGCGGAAAATCAAAACTAAAAGAAAATGAAGGGCAAGAACGGAAAACCACCCGCTGCATGATCTCCCTCGCTCAGCCATGCCATGGCTGTGAGCATAGAGCAGCAGCTCGTGGTCAGCTTTGGGAGAATCCAAGAATCACAACCAAATGAAAAACTGAGGGTACCAAAAGAAAAAGCAAAGACAACCAGATTAGATAGTACATTCAATTTCTATGAAAGTGGTGTGTAGAGAGAGAGAGGTGAGCACCGCAAGTCCTAGAGAAAAAACAATCACCGACGATCAACCATGCGAGGACGAGTAAAATTGAGAGGAGAGATGAGTTACAAAGATATCCAGAAAGCTTTGATTATGGATATTTATAGGTGTGGATGACGGAAGTAGCGAGGAAGGAAGTGGCCGCAAGGTACTTCGGAGAGAGAGTTGGACGTTTCCTCAAATCATGATGAAATCTCACAAATAATGGTTTAAAAGATGCGGATTTTGATTTGGAAACCAATGCAAGTTATTTTGTGAAGTTTCATTGAGAAACGAGGGAGATATGCCCAAAATACCGAAGCACTTTGGTGTTCATACGGATTTGAGGTAGAAGATGATCAGAACATTTAATATAACTTTCTAAACTTTGGTCTTTTGGTGCATTTAATGCATAAAACTTTTCATAATTATTTAAGAGTACAAACAAAGTCTATATAAACTCTAATTTGGTAGGTTAACTGATTTTAGAGTGAGGAATCAGAATATAAATTAGATTTGTCTTTTGAGAATGTTAGATTATTTAATTAAGCCAATTACTATTTTTTCTTTTCTCTCTCATTAATGACTATTAGATTCTCCAAAAATAATAAAACTTCACCCATAAATCATATTAAGTATGTTGGATACGAATTTGGAATTATTTCCATTTGTTGAAGTTGTTTGTTATTTTAAATAATGAGTTGAAAGTTTTACACATGTTCTCTCTCCTAAATTCACCTTCTCATCAAATATTTTCCAAATTGATTCAAAATTCATCCAAAGGTCTATTTTAACATGTATAACACGAATTTGATATTATTATTTTTTTGAAGACTTTATCATTTATTTAATTCATTTAAATTTTATCACTTATTTATCCTTTTAATTTATTAGAGTCATCTAGAAACTTTTTAAAAATCTAAAACTTGTCCTATAAGCAATAATAAATGTGGGGAACACGATTTTGGCATTAATTAATTTTTTTCAACATATATTTATATTTTTGGTCTTTGAGTCATTTTCTCTCTCCTGAATAAAATAAAATATTAAGCATCGATCAAATTACATGAAAATTCACACATAGACTCATTTTGATATGTATATTACGAATTTGGAGATATTTTTCCAATTTGAGGATGTTAGATATTTTATTTCACCTTATTGGCTTATCTCCTATTTTCTTTTAATAAAGACTTTAATATATGCATTTATCTTCCAAATCAGGTGATAAATGGCCTGTAAGTTTCTTTTAGGTCAATAAAATGAGATTGAGTGCCACATTATCTTCGTCGGTTTCCATTTATGATTTTTGTAACAATATTCTCCTCATTATCTTCTTTTACCCAATATATTCCATATTATTCCCAATTATTGCATTTATCATCTCCTTTATGTATATTTTAGGATTTCTTTTCTTTTTCATATCTAAAAATATACTAGAAAGTTCTAGAATAAATTTATTTATTCTTTTTATCACTTAAGTGGACATTTTACATATTAAACCTATTACTAAGTTTTTACTGAGGTATTTGTGCATAAAACCCAAACATTGAGAGAAAATGTGAACAAATGCTCATTAGGCCATTATATTCTCCGCAAATTAAATAGAATGGCCAAAGAGTATAGAAATGAGTGGAAAAGATGGAAAAGAGGACCAAAAGACAAAATGCCCAAATTCAATATGTTACAGCAGTCCACCCCTTAAAGAGGATTTCGTCCCAGAAATCACTAGCAATTAGGGAAGAGTGAGTGTGCAACCTCACATCACAAAACTTCAGGTTGTTCATCCAACCATAAAACTTCACCAAAACTTATACTTCAACTACACCTAAGGGTTCAGAAACTTCACATACATCAACTAATCATAGGTCGGGTTCACATGGATCACCTAGGGTTCCACTATTAAGATATTCTTTTTAGGAGGTTTAACATTATTTACATTTTTGGATCATTAACAATATATTCATTATGATATCACATTATCATCATTATATTTAATCATTATCATCATTATATTTAATTATGTCATTTCATATTCACTTTATTGCAAAAGGGGTTATATTTCATCATCATCCATGATAAATTATATATGTATCTCATTTTTCTTACTAAGAATTTTAGCACAATTAGGGGTTACTCAATTATCTCAATATTCATTATTATATTTGATCATTGTCCTTAATAATTCCAATTTATACTTCATTATCCTTACCACTTTATTAATTATAATAAATTATTTTACATGAAATAAGACATTCTATTAAATTTGTGGTTAAGCATACAATTATTCCAATTAATGTCACATTAGTTACTTATACTCATATTAAACATAGCCATATTGTCACATTATCTTTATTTCTCAAATTAATATCATCATTTCCTTATATTTATTCGTTCATGTTATTGATTTTGCTCATATATGTGGATTCAATCACTTCATATTTATATGGAAGCCATTACATGTATTTTAATGATCAAGGTGGAACATATTACATATTAATGAATTGTTTCACATTAAGTGACTAATCACATGTGTATTAGATAACAAGGTAACTTGCATTTTATATTGATGACTTGATTAATACGTGATTAGATGATTACCTATATATCATTTATGTGTATTAAAGTATGTTAGATGATTATGACACTTAACTTCATTAATGTATCATGAAAGGAATTAAGGATGTATATGTTAAGGTTAGATGATTACAACTTAGGGTTTAGGTCACCATGACCATTATATTGCATTTATCCATCCTTAGCATGCATTAAGTCCAAATTACCTTACAATTATCTTTCTCATCATACCATTAGGATTTATAGGTTTATGACATGATCAACATATTACCTGTTAACAATTAGCATTGATATTCATGTTATGTGCATTAGATATTCATTAGGGTTTGAACTTATGAATCATTCCTCAGATGATCATTATATGTTCATTAATATATGAACAAGCATGTTAGGGTTACCATTATAACTTGTTTGGTCAAGAACAAGGATCCAAGCGTACTAACCTCCTATTAATATAGTTAGGGTTTCTAAAGATATATAGATATCCATATGTCACAGGCTTCCATCCCCCTAAAGAGGATTTCGTCCATGAAATCTAACCACTCAAACGTCAAACTAACTATACTCCACCCATTCAAGGGTTTGACCTATCAAGACAAACTAACTAGGGTTAAATGATAAGTCTAACTAAACCATTCTCAAGATCCATCATGCATCCACTACGCACCCTGATAGCTCACTTAACCCCAAACTTCAAAGTCTAGGTTCTAGGAATAAACTATCCAAGCATGTGGTCCTAGGGACATAAGGAAACTATCTTCGTATCAATCCTGAAACAAGTTATAAAACACCTGATACCTAAGGTACCCAAAGATATACAACATAGAATCTAAGGTCACTATTGCCTAAAAGAAAACTATTTTGGGCAATTCATATTAGCTCAGGCTAGGCCAGTATCATATGGGTACGGGAGTCCTCGTAAACCAAGCTAGTGGTGCAGAGGAAAATATTTCCAGCCCCTGAAATCTTGATCCTTTCTAGACACCCTTACTTCAACTTCATGCCCTAATAGTCATCTAAAGGCAAACCTAAACAACATCAAGTTATGCATGTTTTAGTTATGAGTATTTTAGGATTTTATTCATCAAGACTCTAAGGTGAAACTATAGGGTCCTAAATCAACTTGTCATCAACATAGATCAAATCTAGGGAAAACATGTAACTTAAGGGAAACTATGCAAATCTAGGGTTTAACTAGGGAGACAAAACTAAAATAGCTAGATTCCGACTACCATGGGCTCTGATACCATGTTATAAAGAGTGTGAGATCACCTCCTTACTAAACTGTGGTAAACAAAACACATTGGAAAGCAGCAAAATAAATGTTTTTCTGACTATATTCAATTTCATAAAAGATTGTACAAAATACATCAAAAATCTCCCTTTTAGGGTTACATCATCATACACAACTAGGATCTAGATAGAGGGAAGTCTAGACTACACCACTTTTGTCTCTGAGCAACATATCCATCAGCTAGTCCATGTCAACGCTAAGATCTTCATGCATTATCCATCACCTTGCTCCACATCTGGATGGTTGGGAAAGCACCCAACAAAAGGGAAGGAAAATAAAAGTATGTGTCACAAAAATATACTAAAGGTGTCAAGATAAATATAACAAGTAAATCAAGCTAGGAATTCATCAAAAGATGAGACATTAAGAGTATGAGGCTTTAAACAAAGAAACTTGCCAATAACAAATATAAATAAAGGATTTGCATGTAAATTAATACGTCTACCTAACTAAGTAGGGTTGAGGCACCTACCTAACCTCTAACCTATAGGTGAGGGGAGAATAAAACATTCCCAATCACCTACACAATATATTGGGGAGAATATAAACATTCCCCTAGGGCGATTACATACATGCCCTCTGTGGGTGGTTGTACATAAGTACTGCTACTTTAAAATTTAATAGAACATATAACTACATGCTAGTAAAAGAGTTATGGAAAGATTAGTCATATGATTTATATAACATGGAAGTGGGGTATAAAACCCAAACAAGATAATACTACAACTGATTTTGAGGCATAAAAAAATTAGGTTTCAAGAATAATGGATTAGGTCAAATTAAGCCTCATTAAGGAACATAGGTAAAGGTATAATAAAATTTTCCAAATGAAGGTGTAGATGCACATACCTTTAATATTGATTCCAATTATCAACTTGCACCACTTAATCGATTTCATGTTCCACTTTTCCTAATATCAACACCATGCTTATGTATTATAACTATATTCATTCATTAAACGCTTAAAACCCTAAAGTTAATAACTTTTTGTGCAAACCTTCGAATTAGACTCTGAAAACATCACCATTGTATTAGTTAGGGTTTTCTGATTAAAATAACATATAATATTATGTATTTTGAAGATATCGACTTTTAGGGTTATTTTTGGTGATTTTGAGTTAATTAAATCATCCTCAAAAATACTTTTGTAAAAATATCAGATTCAAGTGTCAAAATTATTTTTATTAGATAGCTTACATTTTTCTGAATGCAGAACATATTTTATTTTTATTTTTCGACCAACAAATCAAAAGATACGATTTTTCTAAAACTGACCAATCCTAGAACGACATGTCAGCACATTGGGCGAGAGAGGTAAAGAGAGAGAGAGAGATAGTGAGGGCCCGCTGACTTGGCCCAATAAGGGGCGGCCAAGTCACGCGGTCAAAGTTCGGGTTTGACTCGCACTAAGACAAAGAAAGAATGGCAAAAACACCATTTTGCCCCTTGCGGAAAATCAAAACTAAAAGAAAATGAAGGGCAATAACGAAAAACCACCCGCTGCATCATCTCCCTCGCTCAGCCATGCCATGGCTGCGAGCATAGAGCAGCAGCTCGTGGTCAGCTTTGGGCAAATCCAAGAATCACAACCAAACGAAAAACCGAGGGTACCAAAAGAAAGAGCAAAGACAACCGGATTAGATAGTACATTCAATTTATATGGAAGTGGTGTGTAGAGAGAGAGGTGAGCACCACAAGTCCTGGAGAAAAAATGATCACCTACAATCAACCATGCGAGCATGAGTAAAATTGAGAGGAGAGATGAGTTGCAATGATATCCAGAAAGCTTTGTGTATGGATATTTATAGGTGAGGATGAGGGAAGTGGCCGCAAAGTGATTCGGAGAGAGAGTTGGGCGTTTCCTCAAATCATGATGAAATCTTACAAGTAATGGTTTAAAAGATGTGTATTTTAATTTGGAAACCAATGCAAGTTATTTCACGAAGTTTCGTTGAGAAATGAGGGAGATATGCCCAAAATACCGGAGCACTTTGGTCCACGTTTACCGTTCGTACAAATTTGAGGTAGAAGATGATCAGATCATTTAATACAACTTTCTAAACTTTGCTCTTTTAGTGCATTTAATGTATAAAACTTTCCATAATTATTGAAGGGTGAAAACAAAGTTCAAATAAACTCAAACTTGTTAGGTTTACTGATTTTGGAGTGAGGAATGTGAATATAAAATTAGATTTGCCTCTTGATAATGTTAGATTTGTTAATTAAACCAATTACAATTTCCTCTTTCAACTCTCATTAATGACTATTCTATTCTCCAAAAATAATAAAACTTCACCCATAAATCATATTAAGTATGTTGGATATGAATTTAGCATTATTTACATTTGTTGAAGTTGTTTGTTATTTTAAATAATGAGTTGAAAGTTTTACACACGTTCTCTCTCCTAAATTCACCTTCTCATCAAATATTTTCCAAATTGAGTCAAAATTCATCCAAAGGTCTATTTTAACATGTATAACACAAATTTGGTATTATTTATTTTTTTGAAGAATGTATTATTTTATTTAATTCATTAAAATTTTATCACTTATTTATCCTTTTAATTTATTAGAGGCGTCTAGAAACTTTCTAAAAATGTAAAACTTGTCCTATAAGCAATATTAAACGTGTGGAACATGATTTTTGCATTAATTATATTTTTCAACATATATTTAATATTTTTGGTCTTTGAGTCATTTTCTCTCTCCTGAATAAAATTAAATATTAAACATCGACCAAATTAGATGAAAAATCACACATAGACTCATTTTGATATGTAGATTACGAATTTGGAGTTATTTTTCTAATTTGAGGATGTTAGATATTTTATTTCACCTTATTTGCTTATCTCCTATTTTCTTTTAATAAAGACTTTAATATATAAATTTATCTTCCAAATCAGGTGATACTTGGCCCTTAAGTTTCTTTTAGGTCAATAAAATGAGATTGATTGCCAAATTAGCTTCGTGGGTTTCCATTTATGATTTTTGGAATAATATTCTCCTCGTTATCTTCTTTTACCCAATATATTCCATATTATTCCCAATTATTGCATTTATCATCTCCTTTATGTATATTTTGGGATTTCTTTTCTTTTTCATATCCAAAACGATACTAGAAAGTTCTAGCACAAATTTCTTTATTCTTTTTATCACTTAAGTGGATAGTTTACATATTAAACCTATTACTAAGCTTTCACTAAGGTATTTGTGCATAAAAGCCAAATATTTAGAGAAAAGGTGAACACATGCTCATTAGGCCATTATATTCTCCACAAATAAAAAAAACCAAAGAGGATAGAAATGAGAGGAAAAGATGGAAAAGAGGACCAAAAAGCAAAATGCCCAGAATTCAATATGTTACAAATAGATTTTGTCCGTGTAGGGAAATATGGTGACAGAGATGGCAGCAGAAACAAAAATTTCTTTCCATATTTCCCATGAACAACAAATCATGTCAAAACTATATATTGGTAAGGAAGGATGCAAGGTATATACCTAGTCCTAGATAAAGTCCAGTGGCTACCCTTACAGTGATGCTCTTCTTTTGCAAGAAATACCCAAATGGTTGTCGGTGGTGCTCTCCTAGTGTAGCACCACAGATGGTGTTTGATGACATCCTCGTAGCGGGTGGTGACATCCTACACACGTCTATGTAGTCCACACAGACCACTAGGAACTCCATGTTGTGCTACCAGATCCAATGGGAAGGAGTTGTTCTTTCAAACATCAACATGCTTGCCTTGAATTGCACTCCCGTGTTATCTTTCCCTTGTTGTCTCTCCCTTTTATGGGTAAGACTTTCAAGGGCTCTCTAGTTACTACAACTAGAGAGGACAACACTTTTCATAGAGTTTCTTGTCCTTTAGAAGCTTTGATCACCCCTTTAACTATATAAGGGTCTTAGGGAACGTTCCTAGATCAATGGGTGACCGGCCTAAATCGCGCGTCCAAAAGTGGAGGCGGATTCGAGGTAGTCGAGCTTTTTCATTTATAAACCTGAATCCTTCTAGGCCCCCGCAACTTTGCTTACGGGGTCAAAGTAGATGTACGGTGTCGAACACAGGGACACGGGTGGTAGTGTTGAGAACCCAGAATCGACACGCTACACACCGGCAGGTATAAAGAGATAATAATTTCCCCAGAAGGGAAACATCAAGATGTCACAAATAAAACCAGAAAACTATCTTCAAGTGGAGCTACTAGAAAGATTTAAGGTTTTAGATATTTAGCAGTTTTTAGGGGTTTTCATGCAACAGAAATAGAAAGATAAAACCAGAGCTAGAGCAAGGTATGAAGGATAAGACTACAGCAAAACAATCGGCACCAGTAACATCCTGCACCGCTCCTCTCAGAGCGGGTACCCCTAACCAAGCATTAACACCCCTCTCGAGGTTGCTGGGCTTCAAGTTAGAGTGGAGTGTTACTGAAACAACTCCATTCCAGGCACTCTCGTACTCCAGAATCGGAACAAACACTAGAGCCACAACACAACTCTCGAAGTTGTTGCGACGGGAAAATACAATTTGGTAGCTAAGCGAAACGCGATCCAAACATGCAAGCTAGAGTTCAGATATCAAGCATAGCAGTCATATAACACATCGCACCAAGTAATAAGCAGCAAGTAATTAAGCTTTTCTATTCCCACAAACATTAAAGGTCTTAATACATTGCGTAATAAAAAGGGAATTAAATAACAAAATTAAAGATAGAGGTCTCCTTCTTGATGTAGAAGGACGACAGACTTCCGTGGCTCTCCAGCCCGATACCGGCAAGGGCCTAGCCCGATACAGCCGTGTCGGGCGGCACACTCTCTCAAGCGGCACGCATGACAGCCGACTGTATCGCTCAAGGACCTGGCCGATATGCTCAAGTCGAGCGACACACCCTCTCGGGCGGCACGCATGACGGGCGAAGCGTATCGAGTTCGATATCGTGTCGGGCATGGAGCGACGCAGTCATCGTGTCGGGCACTTGTGTCGGTCATCATCGTGGCCAATATCGGCCCGCAGTGTCGCCCGGGACGGTTCTAAGTGAACCATCCCCTCCCTCTCGAGATGACGAAGGGCTCACCTAGTGTCGCCCAACACGAGCACTGGGGCGCGATACTCCTGCTCTCGCAGTTCCCTCCGAAGATCACTCAAGCTCCCAACTGTCCGAATTCTAAACTCCCCAAATTCTGAACTGTCTTTTCGGCTTCCTATAGCTGCTATTTATAGGCAGCGGTTGGGGGAAGACATGGTGCTCGAAACGCCACATGTCCTCCATTTTCGCGGGTCGGTGGATGGCCGATACTGGTATCGCTCGGCTCAGGAGTGTCGGCTATCGGTCACGTGGCGGGAGGCACGCCTACCGGTGGGTGACTGTGTCGCCCGACAAGCCTTGGCTGCCAGGCAAGATAGGCTCCCTGTCGGGTAGAAGACGTGTCGTTCGTTGGTTTCTTCTTGCGCGACATTCCTTTGTCGTGCGTCTTTGGGTCGCTCTGCCCTGTCGGGCAGAGGGCGTATCGGGCATCGGGAAGTCCAAAATAGACTTGGACTTATTTGTGGGCCGGGACGACCTCATTGTACCAAAATGAGGAAAACTCTGCAAAAGATGGAAATATTGGATTAAGAGCAATGCTTGACCCATTATTGCGAAAGTGCATATAAAAGAGAGGAAAATAGCTAAAAAGGGCAGTTTTGGTAACTGGAAAACGGTCTAAAACATCACAAAAATTGATGTTATCAACTCCCCCAAACTTAGCCTTTTGATTGTCCTCAATCAATATTTAAACATTATTTAGTGATGCTTCTTCTTGCGCAGTACAACTTTCAGGCCAAGAGGTAAAACAAGTATAGTAATGCCTTTAGAGATAATGCTGCCTCACTGCAACCAAAAGACCCTGCGTTTCCTTGCCTTATTGTTTCAGTAAAAGTTTTCCTCTACAATTGCAGCGAGACTTTGGTGTATGATTCTGAAGTTAGCTTCCACACCAAACAACTTTATTTTCGGGGTAGAAAGTTGTGTATAGGGTAGGCTAAGGCTTTTTGGGTTTTTCTTCTTGTTTCCCATTAGTCCATCCAGGTAAGGGTTTGTTAACGGGCAAGTGGTCCCTGCAGTCCAAGCCAGTTAGCTTTAGAGCAGTGATTTCACATCCTACGTACCACTGCGCCGGATCTACCATGCCTAAAGATGGGTACTTTTGGAAAACAAGTGTGTATATATTTTTTTCTTCTTTTCTTTTATTGGGCACAACTCTCATGCTTTTATTCACTCTCATAAGGCCACTTTCTATTTTTTGGGATTTTTGTTGGGTAAAGGGGAAAAAAGATTCTTCCTGTTTGGGCAGCTTTTTCCTTCTCCATACTCGTCTCTTACTTGTTTGCGAGATTATTATATTTTTCGAAATTTTTGGCATGGAAAAATGTAATCTTCTATTTGTTTGAAGTAGCATTATCAGAAAGATATAACAGAACTTGTATCACACTAGGCATAAAGAAAACAGACTTGGAAAGCAGTTGCATCAGGTTTTTACTAATATAGCGACTATGTACATATACATGGGAACAAGATAAGCAAAATTTTTCAAACTTTTTGGTATGAACATATATATGTACACATGATACAGGAAAGAACAAAAGAATAAAGAATTTGAGACAAAAGAATGAAGAAGATTAAGTTAGAAAATTCAGACAAAATTTGTGTACCTCCCTCACTGGTACATGGTACCCCCCAAACTTGCTCCACACTCTGTCCCAGAGTTGTGAAGTAGATAAGGTGAGGTAATGTTTATTCCAGTGAGGTTGCGCCTGCATCAGCTTGGTGTAAGAAGAAGACCTGCTGAAGCAGATATTTTTCAGTCATGCCGCAACGAGAACTCCCCTCAGCCTCTTCAGGATCCCCAGTTCAGCAAATGAGGCCTGATGGCAGAACCTGCTCGGTCGGTAGAGCTTGGTTGATAGTTCAGCATATCGGCGAGCGTGCTCATCGTCTCTTGGCTTAAAACTCCCTGACGAGAATTCAGGGAGTTCCTCTGCTGTTGGAGGTGTTGGTGTTGGAGTTGGAGTTGCCACTTCTCCAATTCTAGCCCTCTTATCTGATGTCGACACCCCAGCTGCTCCTGGATTCGGGCGTTTCTACCCGGCAGTTGGTGCTTCTGCCGCAGTCGCGGGGTAGATCCTCCTTCCTTGTGCGTCAACAGGGACATCAGTTGACTTGATGCGGGCCATCTCTGTAAGATAATAAGAAAATACCTTGATTAAACATGTTGACGATTTGGACAAGTAAAGAATAAGAGTGCGACCAGGTACTTCTCTTTACAAAGACTGTCCTGCTCCCCGTATCGGGCGACACACGGGTTTCAGAGATGAAGTCTTGTGCCCGATACTAGAGGTGGGTATCGCCCTTTACGTCAGAAAATCACGTGATACCAATAGGGCGATAAGGCGATAAACACACGTTAGATCTGTCGCTCGATACAGGCGTGTCGGGCGATACGATGGCGACAGGATAACATGCCCGATGAGGTCATCTTGAAAGGAAGGCGGTGTGTCGCCCGATAGCGAAACAGGCGAGGCGGGGCAAAGATGAGCGACACAGATATCGCCCGTCATGGTGTATCGGGCAGACGTGATTAAAAGGTACGTTGCGCGACATCCATATCGGGCGATACAAGGCTGCTCAGCATAAAACCCACAAGGCACGGTCTGCCGAGCGATAGGGTATGTCGGGCGATAGGGACTATCGGCATTTACCTTGATGTGGTTTGTAATGTCGCGCGACACGAGAGTAAGGCAGTCTTGCGCAACACGGAGCAAAAAGCACAAGGTCTTAGCACGATACGGGAGCGAGGAAACAGTAAGGCAAGGAGCCCGACATGGTAAAAACTTGCCCCTATATATAGCAAACTCAACCGTGGTGAAACAAGTAAATCTGGGGCGCGAATCGGTCGTTAGGGTAACTCATTCCCGAGACGGCTAGTCCATCCATCGGCATAAGGGTGATCAATCCTTTGGCACGACCATCACAGGTGCATGCCATCTGGGAATGTCATCTGTCCCGGCCCTTGCGGTCCCCCAGATTCCTCTGCCCGATATGGGCGCATTCATAGCACCAGTTGGGTTGCATCCGATACATCATGAAAACAAAGCGGTTTAAAAGCGGTCGATGGGTAAAACATCATTGGCCAAAGACTAAGATCTCGGCCTCAGATGGTGTTACCCATCCCGGTCGATAAAACTAAGGCGGTGGCCCATAAGGGTCAGTGCATGAGGCGCAGGCACTGACTCGGGCCTTATTACATGCCATAATGTTCATAATGTTCATCTTGCTTGAAAGTAAAAGCACCCTATACTAGGAAATTAAAAGACAGCTCGGGTTGCCTCCCGAGAAGCGCTGCGTTTTCCGTCTTCAGCCGGATGCATTCAACTTCTTCTTTATCCTTTTTCTTTGTAGTTACTGCCCCGATCACTTGGCTGGTTCAGTGTTGGATGGAATCTTCCCCGACGGGTTCTTTACGATCTCGGCGAGTTGAGTTAGCTGCTGGTCGATTTGGCATTGATGCGTTTGCATGTCCGCCAACTGTACCTGCAAGGAGTTCAAAATGCCAGAATTGGACAGCGCACTTTGCACTAGTTGGTTATTAATGGTGTCCTGCTTCTTTGCGAAGTCGAAAAGCTTGCCAATTACGTCTGATTGACCCGAGCCCTTGTCCTGATCTTTGTTCGGTCCTTGGTATTTACCTTGTACCTGAAAGTTTCCTTTCGCCGGCTGGAACTGGTTGTTCTTGATGTATTGACCAGGTCCCCCTCTCTTCTCGAAGGGTTGTGTCGGCTTGGATGAGATGTGCAGCTGATGAGAGTTTTCAGTTGCATCTTTGTTGCCGTAGTTAAATCTGGGATGATCTAGCCTTTTAAAGTTCACGAAAGAGACATTTTCGGCTCGTTCGTCTTCCGAGTCAGAATCACTGTCTGCGTCCGGTTGGGTGTAAACGCAGTTGTCTACCCCATGTCCTCCTTCGCCGCATGTAACACATTTCATCACTGTCTCCACTGGCTTCTTACCTTTCCCGCCAGCTTCTCGTAGTTGCTTAACATCAGTGGCGATTCTCTGTATCTGTGAGGTGATGGATTCCAGTGCCTTGGACTCAAAGGTGGACCCTTCACTGACCTTCTTGACCTATCCTCTGTCAGATCGATCAAAATCCGCGCCGGCCATCAGCTCGGCCATATTCTTGATGATCCTTTCCGATTTGCTTGGCTTCTTTCCAAGGAAGTCGCTGCCTGCGGCCGCATTAAGTGACACCCTTTCATCGGGGGTCAGGCCATTATAGATGGTGGTGACGAGGAAGCCCTTCTTGTAATTATGATGGGGGCAATCCCTCAGATACTCCTGGAATCGCTCCCAGGCGTCGTGGAGGCTTTCATTCGGCTTCGGCATGAAGGAGGTTATTTTCTGCCTGTTTCTAACCGTTCTTTCGGTGGGGTAGAACTTGTTTACGAACGCATCGGCTAGAGCTCCCCATCCGTCCAAAGACTGGTGGGGTAACCCAAGATACCAGGATAGGGCTTTGTCTTCCAGGGAGAAGATGAAACCCTTACAGTAGATCACTTCTTGAGGGACCCCCCGCATCTTTATCGTATCACATATGTTTTTGAATGCATCGAGATGATGGTAGGGGTTGTCGTTCTTCGAATTCCCCCTGAATCTTTTGTTCTGAATCATCGAGATCACAGATGGCTTTAGCTCAAAATTTGCTGCGTTGAACCGCGGGGTGATGATAGGACATCGGGAGTTGTTGGCCTTTGTGGACGCCAACTCTCTCAACATTTTCTCCTCCTCCTCAGAGTCGTCGATGTCACTGCCGTCTTGGCGTCATTCCTGATTGTCATGATTTCTTCTGTGCCTCCAGTGGTGATATCTGTGTCGATGATGGTCCTCCTCATGATCTCCCGCTCCTTGATCTTCTTGTTTATCATTTCCGTCGTACCGGTCGTTGCCTTCAGGTTGAGGCGAAACAGGCCTCCTCTCTTGGCGTTCGTTTTCAGAATGGGGTGGCTCCATGCGAGGCGGTATGACGGTTGGAGTTGGTGTTCAGTGGGACAGATCACCGCCTTTTAGGTAATTCCTGAAGAAGCACGAAAAATCAAGTTAGAAAATAGAATTATTTAGTTAGTCAAATAATAATTTAATAGTAAAAGAAAGAAAAGAGTGTTGTCAAGCCCATTTCTAAGCTTGAGGCACGGGAGTGTAGCTAGTGGATTCAAATTTGTCTACAGTGCCATCTGCCTTGTCCCCGACAACGGTGCCAAAAAGTTAACCGACCTAAATCGCGCGTCCAAAAGTGGAGGCGGATTCGAGGTAATCGAGATTTTTCATTTAAAAACCTGAATCCTTCTAGGCCCCCGCAACTTTTCTTACGGGGTCGAAGTAGATGTACGGGGTCGAACACAGGGACAAGGGTGGTAGTGTTGAGAACCCGAAATCGACACGCTACACTCTGGCAGGTATAAAGAGATAATAATTTCCCCAGAAGGGAAACAACAAGATGTCACAAATAAAACAAGAAAACTATCTCCAAGTGGAGCTACTAGAAAGATTTAAGGTTTTATACATTTAGCAGTTTTTAGGGGTTTTCATGCAACAAAAATAGAAAGATAAAACCAGGGCTAGAGCAAGGTACGAAGGATAAGACTACAACAAAACAAGCGGCACCAATAACATCCTGCACCCCTCCTCTCAGAGCGGGTACCCCTAACCAAGCATCAACACCCCTCTCGAGGTTGCTGGGCTTCAAGTTAGAGTGGAGTGTTACTAAAACAAATCCGTTCCAGGCACTCTTGTACTCCAGAATCGGACCAAACACTAGAGCCACAACACAACTCTCAAAGTTGTTGCGACATGAAAACATGATTTGGTAGCTAAGCGAAATGCGATCCAAACATGCAAGCTAGAGTTTAGATATCAAGCATAGCAGTCATCCAACACATCACACCAAGCAATAAGCAGCAAGTAATTAAGCTTTTCTATTCCCATAAACATTAAAGGTCTTAATACATTGCGTAATAAAAAGGGAATTAAATAACAGAATTAAAGATAGAGGTCTCCTTCTTGATGTAGAAGGACGACAGACTTCCGCGGCTCTCCAGCCCGATACCGGCAAGGGCCTAGCCCGATACAGCCGTGTCGGGCGGCACACTCTCTCGAGCGGCACGCATGACGGCCGACTGTATCGCTCAAGGACCTGGCCGATACGCTCAAGTCGAGCGACACACCCTCTCAGGCGGCACGCATAACGGGCGAAGCGTATCAGGTTCGATATCGTGTCGGGCATGGAGCGACGTGGTCATCGTGTCGGGCACTTGTGTCGCTCATCGTCGTGGCCGATATCGGCCCGTAGTGTTGCCCAGGACAGTTCTAAGTGAACCATCCCCTCCCTCTCGGGAAGAGGAAGGGCTCACCTAGTGTCGCCCGGCACGAGCACTGGGGCGCGATACTCCTGCTCTCACAGTTCCCTCCGAAGATCACTCAAGCTCCCAACTGTCCGAATTCTGAACTCCCCCAAATTCCGAACTATCTTTTCAGCTTCCTGTAGCTGCTATTTATAGGCAGCGGTTGGGGGAAGACATGGTGCTCGAAGCGCCACGTGTCCTCCATTTTCGTGGGTCGGTGGACGGCCGATACTGGTATCGCTCGGCTCAGGAGTGTCGGCTATCGATCACGTGGCGGGCGGCATGCCGGCCGGTGGGTGGCTGTGTCGCCCGACAAGCCTTGTCTTCCGGGCGAGATAGGCTCCCTGTCGGGTAGAAGACGTGTCGTTCGTTGGTTTCTTCTTGCGCGACATTCCTTTGTTGTGCGTCTTTGGGTCGCTCCGCCCTGTCGGGCAGAGGGCGTATCGGGCGTCGGGAAGTCCGAAATAGACTTGGACTTATTTGTGGGCCGGGACGGCCTCATTGTACCAAAATGAGGAAAACTCTGCAAAAGATGGAAATATTGGATTAAGAGCATTGCTTGGCCCATTATTGCGAAAGTTCATATAAATGAGAGGAAAATAGCTAAAAAGGGCAGTTTTGGTAACAGGAAAACGGTCTAAAACATCACAAAAATTGGTGTTATCAATGTGGAGTCAAAAAGACTGATTTTTGCAAATTTCTATTTGTTTGAATCACGAACTAGTCAATTCACATTTGAACCGATCTGTTCATTTGTAAAACAATTGGTTCAACACTTGAAATGGCCATTTCACATGTAACAAGGTTAGTTCAATACATGAACTGGTTGGTTCACTTTGTTTCCTATTTACAAACAAATTAGTAGCACAATATGATGTAACATCAATACTTGATCCAATCTCATTGGTCATTGAACCAGGCAATTCACATTTGAAATGGTCGGTTCAGTTCACATTCTGACCCCATCAGTTTACCAACTAAAATGGTCATTTCACTTTTATAAAGGTTGATTCAGATCAGTTCAGATAATGCACAACCAATGTTGTTTAAAATTGAATACCTAAACACTTTAGTAATTAAGTTAAACTATATTCATGAGCAAACTCCTATTCCAGATGCATCCTCTATGTGTGACCCTATAGGTCCCAAAGTATTTTGGTAGTGAATATCCATAACCAATTTATGACATCACAAGCAATGAGCAATATCTATCAACAAATCATTGCTACCCAAGTAATTGAAAAGTTGGAGAACCACTGCAACATACAATCTATGATTAGTGTTATTGTGATTTTATAGTTCCTTTGTCTCTGATATCTAGATTGAACTCGAGGCATGGAATCGTCATCCTCTCAATGTTCAATTTGTGTTCCTTGAACTAGAGTAGATTGTATGAGATTCATGTGAGCTCACATAACACATATTGAGTCACATGAATATGGCCATACATTTCTCAATCTCACTTATCAAGTATCCAGGATATCTACATCACTCACAAGCAACCCCCATGTGTCACAATGCACCAGAGCACCACCTTTATGCCAACCCTTATTTAGGGTCACATTGAATGATGTCAAAATACATCAAACAACATGTGATGAGTGTAGTGACTTCAAGTAGAAGAATCCAAATCTCCACTATCACTATAAGAGATGATTTGACTAACATTCCATCGCCTCCATGTATCACTCTCAAGGTGGGTTTGTCTGATATTTTTTTCTCTATCATGTACTTGTATGCTTGACTTGATATCACACATTATGACTAATGAGACTTTGTCATCAGTCAACACACACTCTAGTCTTATGTATTACTATTGTCCATTTTTCTTCCACTATAATATCTAATTAGGGACATAAGAAGAGTGTGTGTACTCTTATCATACATATGATCTCATTGTTCAGGTCATGAGGACATGTGTCATCGAGTAGCATCATTATTTAGACACCTATTATATTTGTGTCATCATTTCATGATTTAGAAAAACACAATAGACATAATTACTATTTTAATTATTAAATCAAGTATATGATGCCCATTACAATCATCATATGATTGGCACTATAGGTGTACATACCAATAGGCTCCCGCTTACACTTAGAGGCAATCAACTAGGAATCTTTATGCAAGTGATGTTTATTATGTCCACATTGTTTCTTCTATGCAAGTGCTTTTATAGAGGGTTAGCAACGTTTGCTTCAAGTTGGTATTTTGCAATTTTCACGTCTCCTTGTTGTACGACTTCTCGTATGAGATGGAAATGTTATAGTATGCTATGTGAGATTCCTTACCTATTCAAAAGCTCCATGGCCGTCATAGTATATATATTGTGTTATCAATGGTTGGAACCTTCCACAAGTTCATCTACAAGAACTTCTTGATCTATAAAGTATCCTTTAATGTGTTCATAACACCAAGATACGCAGCTTCTATTGTAGCATTAAAAAAATGTCTCTTTCTTAGAACTTTTTCAGCTTACAATTCTCATTTTAAGGTCAAACACAAATTTAGATTGGGATTATTGATTTTATTTGTCACTTTTGAAGTTTGCATAAGGGTATACCCTTTACACCCAACTCTTCCTTATTTCCATAACTATGGGACCAAATCCTTTTAGTACTTCTCAGGTACTTAAGGATGTTCTTTATGGTAGTCCTGTCACCTTCACTGGGATTTGACTGATATCCACTCCTCATGTCCAATACATGTAAGATAACGATATGAGTACGTAATATTGGGAATTCAATTGACATCTTACTCATGTATTATTATTCTTCCTAAGAACTAGGATACTAAGAGCTTGAGAGATCAATTCCATGGAACATGGACAAATTTTCTCGCATTGAGTACTCTATGTTTAAATCTTCAACATCTTTCCAATATGTTTTTATTTAGGTCAAGAATATATCTAGATTTATCTCTATAGATCTTAATTTCTAAGATATGGGATGCTTTGCCTAAACCCTTCATAGAAAGGTATTCCCAACCAGCTTTTAACATTTGCAGGATAAAAACATCACTTCCCATCATTATGTGAAATATAAATATGCTCCCACTAACCCTTCTGTACTCCCAAATCTCATCAGAGGAGGATGTGATTCTACTTGCAAGGGATGAGCTACAAAATGTAGAAGGTGGTCATCCTTTCCTTCAAGGAGTCGGGAGGAGATATGGCCACTTGGTATGTAGCTACATTGAAGAAAGTCCAGCTAAGTGCAAAGGCCATTAGCATCATCTATGCATCCCTCACTCCTTCTTAATGAAACCGCATCTCTTCTTGAGACACTTCCTACGAGATATGGAACAAATTGTGCATTACCTATGAAGGGACCAAACAAGTGAAGGAGAAAAAGGTATAAATGCTCAAAGGTCTCCTTGATAACTTCAAGATTGGTAAGAAAGAGAAAGTGGAAGAAATGTATTCTAGGTCAACACCATTATCAATAGACTTGCTTCTTCGGTTCAACCCATGGATCAAGGCACTATCAACTCCAAGATCCTTAGATCTCTTCCCAAGAGGTGGCGACCCAAGGTGACTTCCGTTAAAGAAATAAGAAGCCTTGGTGACATTGCTACCAATGAGCTCATTGAGACTCTCCAAGTCTATGAGCTTGAACTTGACAAGCAAGAAAAGGAGAAAATCTTGAAGAGAAGGAGTCAAAGAATATGAAGGAAAATGCCTTTAAAGCTCAAGTGGAGGCCATGATGCTTCAACAAAAACTTGCAAGCCAAGGTCCTTGATCATGAAGAAAAGATGAAGCCCCTAGTGATCATGAATCCAACTACTTCAAGGGGAAACACTTCAAGAGAAATCCCTCCTCCTCCTCTACTCTGAGATGCTATGAGTGTGGCCAAAATGGGAACTACAAGAATCATTGCCCCAAGGCAAAGAAGTCCTACCACAAGAGCTGCTCCAAGAAGAAGAAGGACTACAAGTGGGAAGGCAAGTTCCAAGAGGAAGGGCAAGAAGGAAAGAAGAAGAAAGGATGGAGCCCATGCCACATGGAAGGATTCATCTGCTAGTGATTCCAACTCCGATTTAGGAGAGTGTCACCTTTCTCTCATGGCCTCAAAATGTGAAGACACTAGGTGACGTAAGTGAGGAAAAAGGAAAATGAATTGTTGATAGTGGTTGCTCCAAGCACATGATGGGTGACATAGGCCACTTTAACAACTTCTCTAAAAAAAGGAGGATTAATGCCTTTTGGGGATAACAAGAAAGGTAAAGTAAAAGGTGTGGGTGTGTAGGCAATTCACTATGCATCAAGAATGTTCTTCTTGTGGATGGCCTACATCACAATCTTCTTAGTGTTAGTCAATTATGTGACAATGGGTTCTTGTTCTTTTTACTAGAATTGAATGACTACTTCTAGATTCCCTCTCATACCATCTCATATATAAGGGAACTAGAAGTGGGAAAATTTATGTTATCTTTCTTTATTTTCTTAGGCCTATTGTTGGTAGATGCCTTGTTGTTGATAAGAGTGATATATCTTTGTGGCACTGTAGGTTTGGTCATGTAAATATGCATCAATTGAAGAAGTTGAGAAAAAAGGAATTGGTAAAAGGACTTCCTAAATTTGACTTTGAGAAGGATGAGGAATTCCAACCTTGCACACAAGAAAGTGAAAAAAATCCTCCTTTAAATCCAAAGGTCTCCTTAACACCAAAAGAGTTCTAGAACTTCTTCACATTGATCTATTTGGACCAATGAGAACTAAATCTCTCCATGGTAGCAAGTATTGCTTAGTGATTGTCGATGATTTTTCTCACTATACTTGGACCTTCTTCTTAGTTTCAAAAAGAGACACTCTTGATGTTTTCTCTACTTTCTACAAATGAATTGAAAAGAAATCTTCTTGCAGGATTGTCTCTATCTGTATTGACCAGGGGGGTTGAAAATGTTTTGTTTGAAATTTTTTAGGAGGGATCCGATTATACAAACAACTTTTCTTCCCCTCGTAAACCTCAAAAAAATGGGGTTCTAGAGAGAAAGAATGTGTCTTTACAGGAAATGGATAGGACCATGCTTCTAGAGTATGATACTCGCAATAATTTTTGGTCCAAAGCCATTAGTACTTTATGTTGTTTGCAAAATTGGGTTTTCACTCATCCTTCCTTAAAGAAAACCCCCCTATGAGTTATGGCATGGTAGAAAGCCTTTTATTGACTACTTTCATGTCTTTTATTGTCCTTGTTTTGTTTTGAATGCCAAAGATTCTCCTGATAAATTTGATTCTAAATCTTATAAGGCTTTCTTTCTTAGCTATAGCACTACTAGTAGAGCATATAGAGTTTTTAACATTGAATTGTCTAAAGTAGAAGAATCTATCAATGTTAAATTTATTAAAACTAACCCCTTATTTCCCAGAATATTGTGAATGATGATGTTGTAGAAGAGGTGATTCCTAGATTGGAAGATCTCAACATCAAAAACAAAGGAAAAGAGGTGGATGTAGATGAAGAACAAAAGAAGGATGAAAAGAAGGATCAAACTCCCTACTTTGCAAAAGATCATCCAAAAGATCTTATCATAGGCAATCCTTTGAAAAGGGTGAATACGCAGACAACCTTCAACAAAGAATAAGTCAATAGTACCTTCATCTCTCAGCTTGAGCCAAAGAATGTTAAAGAAGCTCTTGGGGATGATGACTAGATTCTAGCTAAGCAAGAAGAGTTAGAGAAGATAAAAAAGAATCAAGTTTGTACTCTTGTGCTAAGACCAAGTGATAGAAAGATCATTGGCACTAAATCTACCGCAACAAACTTGATAAAAGTGGCAAAGTGGTAAGAAACAAAGCAAGGTTATTAGCTCAAGGTCACAATCAACAAGAAGGTATTGACTTTGAAGAAGCTTCTACTCCTTTTGCTATACATGAATCTATTAGAATAATACTTGCCTTTTCTAGTCATTCAAATTTCTTGCTATACCAAATGGATGTTAAAAGCACGTTTTTGAATGGTAGAATAGAGGAGGAAGTATATGTGGACCAACCTCCTAGATTTGAACATGAAAAGCATGACAATCATGTTTATCTACTACAAAAAGCTATTTATGGTCTCAAACAATCCCCTAGAACTTGGTATGATAAATATAAAAACTTTTTTGGATAATGGCTATGTCATGGGCAAAGTTGATTCTACACAAATTCTCAAACACACTTCTAGTAGTTTTTTATCATTCAAATTTATGTTGATGATATTATTGTGGGCGAGAGAGATCTTGATCTTTGCAAGGAATTTAGTTCTCTCATGCAGAGTGAATTTGAAATAAGCATGATGGGGGAGCTAATATTCTTCATACGCTTTCAAATCAAGCAAACTAAAGATGGAATTTTCATCAACCAAGGTAAGTACACAAAAGAACTTCTAAAGTGCTTTGGGTTGGAGAACACAAAGCCTATGGATACTCCTATATCTAACACTTCCAAACTAGATAAAGATGAGGAAGGTGAATTGATAGATGATAAGCTCTATAGAGGTATGATTGGTACCCTACTTTACTGAACTTCCTCTAGATCAGATATCATGTTTAGTGTTGGCTTGTGCACTAGATTTCAATCAAGCCCTAGAAAATTCCATTTTATAGCAGTTAAGAGGATTTTAAGGAACCTAGAACAAACTCTCAATTTTAGACTATGGTATCCTAAGTCAAGGGACTTTACACTTATGTATTATAGTGATGTAGATTATATCGAGTGCTTAGTTGATAGTGTTGACTCAAGGTTAATTAGGTCAATGTTTACTCACGTCTAAATTGACTAAATCTGTGTTTTGATGATGACTAACCATTCCACATATTTGTGTCTAATGCTTCTACTTGAGTGTTTTTAGATTAGGTATAGACACACTCCAAATGCCCTAACTTGCGCATATCAAATTGGAGAAAAGACAAGTCAAAGTCAATACAAGTGCACGTTTTTGTAATATGATGTAAATCCATTAGAATCATGTTGTAAATCACTTGTAATGATTGTATGACTTGTAATTAAGCTTAGAAAAAATCAGGAGCTCTTAGATCGAATATTTAAGCACTCAAAAGCCATTTTCCAAAATTCACATCAGGCTGTTCATCAGTCAAGTTCTGTGTAGTGCAAACTCGACCGATCCTGATTGGATCTTGAAAATGACTTTTGATCGGTCGAGTTGTGGTTTCATAGAACTTGACCGATGGAGTACCAGACCAATTCGATTTTCATTGGTCAGTCGAGTTTCCCCAGGACAAACTCGACTCATGGTCTGAATATCGGCTTTGTCTTTTACTCTATCGGTCGAGTTACCCTTATAGAAACTCGACCGATTGCATTGTACGGAAAAGTATAGAAAAGTACTTCTAGCCATTGTGGAGTTGCAACAAGTGAAAATATATCTGTTGCAAGCCACAAAATGTCTAGTTTTCATTCTCAAGTGTTCCCAAAAGCTAAGAGGCATCCCCAACTATAAATAGGAACCCTTGGGCTTACTTCCAAGGTTGAGCATTCAATGCAAACTCTATGTATGTTCCTATTCTATAGTTGAGTGCTTCCTACAGCCTCCTCTCTCTCTAAGCTTAATCACTTGCTACATCCATTAGAGTGAGTGGGAAATCTATAAGAGAGCCAGTCCTACATGTATATCTCATGAGGCTCTCACTTCCACCACCTCCCCATCTCTCATTTCAATCATGAAGATGAAGGTTCTCTCTCTTGGCTAAGAGAGGTGAAGAAGAACAAGGGAAGGAATCCCTTGGTGAAGATCAAGGATGAAGACTTGGAGAAAGAGTGGGTAAGGCCTTGGTGAAGGCAGAAGACTCCTTGATCAAGTGGGTAAGTCCTTGGTGGAAGCTTCTCTGAGTGAAGGTGAAGTCAAAGGTGGAAGATCCTAGAAGAGTGGGTAATCCCTGCAAGGCTGAAGACTTGTGCCAGAGTAGGTAAGTCCTTGGAAGAAGGTGGAAGACTCCTTGCAAAGTGGGTAAGTCCCTGGTAAGGTTGAAGACTCTTTGTATTGGATAGGTAAGTCCTTTGTTTGGTCATATATTTTAAGTCTTATGAATGAATATAAGAATGTAATGGTTAGGAAATCCTAGAGGTTGACCTCTCTAGGTAAGTGGACTGACATACTTCTAGTTTGTAGTGTGGAACCACTCTAAATAGCTTGTCTACTTGTGTTTGCTCAATCTCTCTCATCCTTGCTATGCATGTTTTAGTTGCACTCAGATTACCTATTTAGCAACCTTATCTTATCATATATCTTGAAGGTCTAATGAATTTTGTTTAAGTGCATTCAGCTCTATTCACCTCCCCCCTCTAGAGCATCTAATCACCCATCTAGGATCCAACAGATAGAAAGTACACAAGTGGAACTTGCTTCCTCCTAGGACCTTGTTTAGTTTCTTTGTTCTCTAAGAAACAAAATATGATGGCTCTTTAAACTACCAAGGCTGAATACATTGTAGTTGGAAGTTGTTGTGCCCAAGTCCTATGGATGAAGTAAATGCTCCAAGACTTCAATATTTCATTATGATGCTTCTCCTATCTTTTGTGACAATATTACTTCAATAAATTTATCTTACAATCATATATAACATAGTAGAGCCAGACATATAGAGGCATGACATCTTTTCTATAATGACCCACCATCACATAGTGAGATTACTCAAGACAAAGCACAAAACTATTGACTAACAACCACATTACCACAAAACATGATAAATTAAAACTGATCAAATATAACCATCTCAAGCGAAAACATCGACATCAATGTTCACAACTTGTCATCACATTGTATCACATATCATGCCATAAAGGTATAAACATCACTGTATAGTGGCCATCATGCCACAACTTGAAACTTGTTACAAGGATAACTTGTTCATAAATATATACAACACATACATGTACAACCATGGCATACTACCAAAAACCTCATATCAATGTACAACATCTACAAAACACCCTCAGGTACCTGAGATTATAGGGATGACACATATGGCTCTACTACCAAACAATAGAAGCATGTCCAACCTTCAACAACTACTGAACTCCTTCATGCTCTTCCTCAACTGCATGATCTCTACCATGTTGTGCATGACCACCTAAAAGATATAAAAACCCAAGAGGTGAGACCAACATCCCAGCGAGAGATATAACTCTCTGGCAACAACTATTGTTAACATAGAAGCTTATATAGAAGATTAAACATTATGAGCAGATTCATCTAAATGAATAAGTAAAACTAATAACACTGATTAAGAATATTTACAACTATAACTAATGGGTAGAACATCGTATAGTTTTAGAAGGAATATGAAAAATATGGATAATCATTATTGAATAGAAAATATAAGAAACAAGGCAAAGGGTCATTCAATGTGAATTGTTTTTAACCCTAGGCAAATATACTACACAATTGTATTATATCTTTTATTATGCCCCGTGGAGATGAGGTATACCACTCATACTCTAACTGACCACTACTTAGTCGAAATAAATGCATACAAGATCTAGGATAGATGGACTCCTATGATCTCCCTTAGCCTCAGTCACCATGAGTCAGCCACAGTGACATAATAGAGTCCAACTACAAGAAATAGCCTAGTCTACCTTGGTATATAGGCATGACACTAGTAAATAAGGTATACAAACCCAATCATCTGAGGTACAACCGCAGTTGTCCTCTATCACATCATATATTGACATACGACTATAGTCGTTCTCCTTCTAAGGCATGAACGTAGTCGTCCTCCATGGCCTGTTACTATGGATGCAAGCATATATTCTCAACTTGCACCCCCACATATTCAACAATATGCGCTTCAAGTTTCCCTTAGGAATTACTCATTTCACCATCCAGGAAGTACTGACATTGAAAATGGATCTATGGCATAGGGAAACTACATGATTCGGGTTTCACTCAATTAATGATTTCTAATTGGGTATATTTTAAGCATCAATCAAGTTACAACATAGAATCCCTAAATAGATTCTTCAAAGATAAGGGTAGAATGTAATGTCGGAAGATATAAAACATATTAAGCATAAAGTTAGTCACATCACCACATGATACTATCTTACTACATTATACCAAGCCATCACCATTATCACCTCATTATGGGATAACCATCCCTTATCACATAATTAGAGGATATCACCTTACATTAGGCACGAGGCCATCATTAAGGTCATCATACCATTCACATTGTTCCTATTCTTACATAGAACATTATTAGCTAACCATGCCTCATCAAGGCTTATAATCATCACCCTATGTCACTTAAGAGATACCATATCAATCACTAGCTATGATGTTAATTCAACCAGCAACATAGGGGCTACACAAGTAGGAGAGGGAAAATACTTCAATACATGCTAGTCAGACAAGCAAGTAAGCATTATCATCATGGAATCAACATTAGGGTTAGAGTTTCTCATAGATAATCGATTAGGATTTCCAAACAACATACAATATCAACCCTAAATTATCATTACTTCCCACATTCTTGGAGAACATATTAATGTCAACAATCATCACTAGATAAACTATACAAGCACTCATGTGATTAGGAAATTCCCATCGATCGAAGGAAAACCAAGCCACAAGTCTTAAGTGAATGAAGAGAAGAAAACCACTATGGTCGAAGACCATCAACCCAAGCAATAGACCGAAGAAAAACATCTTCACACCTTCAACCAAAGGGAAACCCTAGGTCGAGGAATACTAGGTCGACGAAAACTTCAGCGATCAAATATCACTTCACCACCTCATAGACCAAAGAGGAAGATCCTCTATCATCAACAACAGAATCCAAACCTTACGACTAAAGGAAAAAAAAGAGCAACACAATCGACCGAAGACCCTTGGTCATCTATGCGACTTCTCAAGGAAAATTATCTTAATGATCAACAACCATCACCAAATATTCAACCACTTGGACCATAACATGATGATCATCAAGAGAGAGAAAACTACTTGAAAAACATGATCAAATAGGTGGATTACCAACATGAATCTGAAACCACAAGGAGTGAGGTACTTTAAGGAAAACATAACCAAAAACCCAAGAATTCAATCACCAAACATAGGGATAACCAAGCCATGATCATGAGGGAAAAATCAACGTTCCAAATCATCACATGCTTTCAAAATATCCATCACCAAAAGAGATAAACTAAACCATAATTATGATTAGAAACTAGTGTTTAATCATGTGCATGTGAAACTTACACTTCCACCAACCATTAAATCTCTAGTATGAGAATTAGGTTTCAAGAGAAAGATCTAATCTATGCAAGATTACTACAAAATCATAAACCCTAAAACAAGGTATCATCATCAAGAATTTTATGATGACATTTTAGAGATAACATTACATGCATGCAAGTTTAAGGTGAAACAATAGTCGAGGAGAGAGTTATATAACCCTCCTTGAGGTGAAGATCAACTCTAAACGCCATGAAGCTCTAAGAGAGAGAGAGAGGAAACACCAAGCTTAGATCAAATCTACGGCCAAAAAAGAACACCTCAAGAGAATAAGAACAAACCAAGGTGACGAGCCTCAAACGTGGGTCCAAGAATGGAATCATGTCTAGGTTATCAGACTTTAGAAATTTATAATACCCGAATGTTTAAGACACCTACAACTAGCACATGATCAAAGTAGTTCGGGGTCGAACACAAGGATGGGAAGAACGACACTTCAGAACTTGAGTTTCACTTGTCTAAGCACATCAAAAGGGGGTGCAAGAAAAGGAGGTGTTGTAACTTGAACTAAACATAAAGAAACAAACAAAGACCCTATCTCCAAAAGGAGTTACAAGAAAGATTTAAGTTTTGGGGTTTAGAGATTTTTATAGGTGTTTTAAATAACAGAATATGAGGAGATAAAACTGTAGTTGAGGTAAAGCACGAAGGAAGGAAACTTAGGCATAACAAGCAGCAATGGAAAACATCCTACAACCTCTTCTCTCAAAGAGGATACCTCTAACTACACACCATTTCCGACTCTCAAGGGCAGTGGGCGTAGATTAGAGTGGGAAGATAAGTCGGGGAGGCCCTGACCCTGGGTACTCTCATACTCTTGGGACAGACCAAACTCTAGAGTTACGACTTCCCTCTCCCAAGGGAGTCAAATGGGAAACATGATTCGATATCTAATCAAAACATGATCCATGCATAAAAGGCTAGAGTTCAGATGCTATAAACAAATCATCCAACAAAAAGGAACCAAACACAGAACAACAGGTATTAAACTCCACTAATTCCATACTCATAGATATGTAAAGAGGTTTTAGTTACAATGCATAAGTAATGAAAGTAAAATACTGAAAAGGGAAGATAGGTATCAACTTCCTTGATTTAGGAAGGCAATAAACAACAGTAGACCCCTAAGGGACTGCTAACTCGATATCGGGCAGGAGCTCCACGTGATACACCCGTGTCGGGCAGCTGACCCTCTCGGGCGACAGGCGTGATGGCCAAGGCATATTGGGAGGAACTCCCTACCCGATACGGACGTGTCGGGCAGCCAACCCTCTCGGGCGACATGCTGTAATGGTTAGTCCGTATCAGGTTCGGTATCATGTCGAGTTAGGAATTGCTTAGGTTCTCAGGTTCCTTGTATCGGGTATAGAGAGACAAGCCGTCTCGGGTTAAGGCCCATCTAGGGACCTAGAAGGGGTGGCCTTCCTGGTCGTATCGTGCTATTGCGGTTGCCGGGATGGGTTCTAAGTGAACTCCTCCCGCCCCTCTCGGGTTGGGGGTGTGCTCACCTAGTATCGCCCCGAACGCCTTGGAACGCGACACACTAGCTCCTGATGTCTTTCTGAAGTTAGCTCTCATGGGGTTTTGATCCGTCCCATCGGAGTCTTGTAGCTGCTATTTATAGGCAACAACTGGTAGAAGTTGCGGTCCTTGTGGGGCCACGTGTCCTTCACCGACTCCGTTTACGTGGCTTCGAGGATGGTCAACATGCTGTCACCCGGTACGGCAAGCGTCGTGTGCCGGGTTGCGAGCGTATCATGTGATCCTGGCGGGCAACTACTTCCGATGAGTAACTCGCATCGTGTGACACGCCCGTATCGGGATGATTAGTCATGGTGGGCAAAGCTCCCTGTCGGGTAGATAGTGTACCACTCGTCAGGGCTCCTCGTGTGATACACCCATATCAGGTTACTGCCATATCGGGCAACGACCGCGATGGGTAAATGGGCATGTCGAGTGACTAGTAAAAGGGCCGATGCTGATGCTCATTGTAGATGGGCCGGGACGGGCCTTCTTGCGAACTTTGGGTGGAAAAACGAGGGAAATCTCTACAAAAGATGGGAAAAGAGTCAGGGGCATAGTGCAGGTTATTTATATGCAATAACAAGATAAAACCGAGAGGAAAAACAATTTAGAAGGAAGTTTTGACAACGAAATAAATGCCCTAAATAGCCCCAAAATGGGTGTTAACAACTCCCCCAAACTTAGCATTTTGATTGTCCTCAATCAATTGTACTTATCTTAACTCTTTATTTGCAACACTTCTTCATACCAGACATAGTCCGCGGACAAGGGGTTTAAGCGAGTTTTGAGATGTCATAAGGAAAATTACGTCTGTCTATGAGCAAAGGACTTTATTTTTCTGTGCCTTATTTTAAGAAAAGAAAATATTCTCTTCATCTTCGGTGAGACTTGGGTGCGTGATTATAAAGTTAGCTTTCACACCAAACAACATGGAAATAGAAGTTGGGTTTTTGGGTAGGCTTAAGGCTTTTTGGGTTTTTCTTATTTTCCATTGGTCCATCTAGGTATGGGTCCGTTAATGGGCAAGTGGTCCCTGCAGTCCAAGGCAGTTGGATTTAGAGCAGTGATTTCACATTCTACGTACCACTGATCCGGATCTACTATGCCTAAAGATGGATACTTTTGGAGAGACAAGTGGGTTTTTTTTTCCATTCGGAACAACTCTCATGCTTTTATTCACTCTCATAAGGCTTTTCTCTCTCTTTGGGATTTTTGATGGATATGGGAAAAAGGAGAGTTTTGTTGTTGGGGCAGCTTTTTCCTTCGCATGCACATCTCTTAGCTATTGCGAGATTATTTTTCCAAATTGGTGTAGAAAAGTTGTAGTCCTTGTCGTTTGAGACTGCATTTTCGAAAGGAACATAACAAAAGCATGCACCTCCTTAGACATAGAGAAGATAAACTGGAACAAGTCGTATCACATTTTTACTGTAAAGTGTATTTGTACAGTTGTTGAGAGGCAAGTAGTTGTATATGTGCTATTTTGTATCAGACATGTATGTATATGTACACAGGATATGGGAAAGAAGAAAGACGAGAAGGGGAATAAATTTTTAGGTACCCCCCTCACTGATATAGTACCCCCCCAAACTTACCCCATACTCTGTCCCCAGTGTTGTGAGATAACTAGGAAAGGGTAGACATAGGTCAGTGAGGGTTTTAGCTGGGGCATGCGCCTTCGTCAGATAGAAGCTCCAACACAAACTCTCTGCATTTTCTGTGGTAGTCGATGTGGTGGAGCTTTTCAGGTGTTTGTTGCAGCGTCACCAAGCTAGAGATCCATTCTAGCACGTAAATGCCACATTCGTTTGATTGTGGAGTTTCTTGTGGACTGTTGTGGCAGATTTGAAGCTCGTGCCATTTGTTCGTTGTGTTCTCTAGGAACGGCTGGATCGACATTGCCACCTCGATGTAGTATTTCCTTGTTAAGTGCTTGAGGGGTGTCAACGGAGTTGATGTACATTGCACCGGATGATCTTTGTTGCTATCAGAGATGTAGTAGAAGATTTCTGCTCGCGGGCGAGTGTATACCATCAGGAGTGTCCAATGGTTGTAATGCAACATTGGAAAGAATATGATATGCGGCATGCTACATTGTATCTCAACTAGATGTAGTTGTTTCGCTCCTGATTCATCAACTAGGAAGATATCGTTGAATACCATTGGGTGGGTGACGTAGGCATGTTCAAACTTCTTCTGTAGAATCTGGATGTAGGCTGACGCCACCGACAGCGCTGGACATCCTCCTGCCTTTACTAAGTCCCGAAGGTCATCAACAGGGACTATGATGTTTCCTGTCTTGTAGATGACGTCTGTGGGGGTAGAATCAGATAGCCTGAGGAGAACTTCATTGACCTGCTTCTGCGATAGGGTTATGCATGCGGAGCGGTCGAAGTTGCTGATTAATTCTTCGAATACAGCAGGCGAAGCGGAGCCTTCCTTGGTGAGTATTTCTCGCAGAACGTAAATCCACTTGCCTGCCCCATAGACGTCCATGGCCATCTCGGCTTCTTCTCCTGGGGGGCTGTTGGGTTGGGAAGATTCAGTTTCTTGGTCACTGTCTAGCAACTTCTCGGGTACGCCTGCGTCTATCCTTGATCAGTAGCAGTGTGTATGTACTTCTGAGCTGATAGAAATTCTGGCCTAGGAGGTGTCTTATATATCCGAAGATGTGGAGAAGCTCCATGGCGTGTAGGATAATGAATGTGATGTTTCCGCTTCCCGACTCTTCTTGTACGGGGAAGTCTCCCAAAGAGAAGAAGTTCCAAATGCCACTATGGCGTTGGACTCCTTGCTTGACGGTGCGAAGAAGACGTAGTGGGAGAAGCCTGAGATGCTTGTCTTCTGGGCGTACGAATATGTGCCCTGAGCGTGGGACCTCTTCGGTGCAGCAACTGAGGAGCTAGACGTCGTGGTTGCGGAGGTCTACCACGTAGAGGAACCAGTTTATTCTATTCTTGTAGGGGGCCAACACTAGGTTTGGGTTGTGCTCTTCGATGTATTGTAGCATGTTGGCCACCTGGATGGAGTCGTATGCCCCTTTCATTAATCTTCTCCCCAAGGCCGGGGTGGCATTGTAAATTGGCTACCGGCCTATCCTGGTGCCTATATTCTTGATCATAGCACCTTCCCGGACCCGGAAGAGGATCATCCCTACTATGGCTGGGGAGCAGAACATGCTTTTCAGCACTTCCCATCATACAGAGAAGTATTCGTCGCTCCAGATGAAGTCCTCTCCATCTGACTACGAACTTAGGACCGCGTTCAGAAGCTTCTGGTCTCTGATCGTCAGGTAGACGATGGCCCATCTATCGAAGTCGGCCATCTCAAAGGAGGGAATCTCTGACAGAGTAGAAAATGTGTCTGTCGTTGAACTCCTTGCTCTAGGGGGGTGCTTGTCGTTGGCGGAATATATGTCACCCTCTTCTCCCTTTGATTCATCAGAAGAGCCTTCTGCTAGGCTGATGGATACGTCTGCGTCTTCAGCTTCATCTAGGGAGGGAAAGGGAGCGGCTATGTTGACACCGCAAGTGCTCTCCTGTCCTGTTGGAGCCCTGTCAGTGGTTTTGTTCATCGTTACTTCCTCAGGCATTGTGGAGGGCCCGCTGGAGGAGGAAGAAGATGATGTTCCTAAAGAGGAAGCCGAAGATGAGGGCTGAGAGCCAGGGCCTGGAGGTGATGGGGACCTCCTTGGTTGTTTTGAATGGAGGTGATCGTCCCTCCGGTTCAACCTATCTTCAATGGCATTGAGGCGTTGGAACGTCAGCGGCATTGTGTTGTTCAAAGCTTCTGGTTGGCCAGGAAGGCCAACTAGAGTTAGCATTTGACGCTCCTGCTCACTCAGCCTTCTCTAGAAAACACTAAACTTGTGGGTTAGGGAAGCAAAAGTAGCTGAGTGGCTGCTCGTTACCTCCCACAAGTTTTCAAACTCTTGATCGAGGACCCGCCCCAGTGATGGAGGGGCTGCAATTGATCGGCCTCTCATCCTCATAACGCTCCTCGCACGGGAAGTTTGGCCTAAAAAGTATGGATCTTCATGCGGGGCTGAATCCATCTGAATCGTCTGCGAGGGTGTTTCTTCAGGGTGGGGCATCGACTCCTTTGTGGCTACCTCTGCCTCATCATCTTGTGGTGGTGGAGAAGGGCACAAGGAAGGCGGTTGTTGTTCCACCATCCAACTATCAATGACCTCCTGTGTAGCAACCATCGGCGACATTCGTGGCGAAAGAAGAGGTCGCTCCACAGCCCTGAGCTCCATTTTGAGGAGCTCAATGAACGTGTCATTGCTGGTGTCCAGCTGTACCACTACTTCCGCCATCGAAGGCGCAGTTCAAGCAGTAGGAGTTGTGGTTGTCTCTTCCGCGACAGCTTCCCCCAAAGCTATTATCATCATTTCAGCTCCAATTGTGTCGACGACCTCCACGATCGCCATTACTTCTTTTGTAGCTGCGGCAATTGTTGTTGTGGTGGCCACGATTGGTACAGGAGCAGCAATGGTAGCTTTAGCAGCAGGTACCACTAGTTGCGTGGTGGCAGTGGACGGCTCGGCTCTTGTGGTTGCTGCCCCTTGTTGGAAGCTTATGCTGGCATCGCAGGCATCCTCTGCCATCTGGTTTGGCAGAGCCTCGATCTCCACTGGCGTGAAGACCATCTTCTCTACATCATAGTTGGTGCATAGTGGGAGGGGCAGGAGAGTAGTGGTTCTTGCAAATCTGTAGAAGTAGCGACAACCCTCCTTTTTTATTATGTTGGCTCGTTGCAAGAACTTCATATATATCATGTTGTCGCCTTGCGTCCTTGATAGGCTGTGCGACTCCCTTGGGTATCCCAAACCTTCCGCGATCAGGTTGATGATGCCTCCCATGCAGTACTCCTTGGTGGCATCCTTTATTGGGTGGAGCCGACTCAGTAGGAAGCGCCCCAGGTTGATGACCTTTCCCTCCATCACATACCACATGAGATGGAGTTCTTCGGTGTAGAGGTTGCTCATTTTGTATTTGCTGAACAGGAGGCACACCACTATATTGTGGACGATCATCTAGAAGTAAGAGTGGACGACCGCCACCTTGCTCCCCAGCTTGAATGAAAATTCACCGGTTAGCTTCCTCCAGATGTCGACCGGCTTGAAGCTGTCGCCTTCGGTGATCCTGGCATCGTTGTTCAAAATGTCCTTCTCAGCTTAAGTGGAGGAGAAGATCTCGTTGAGCAGCTTCTCTGAGATATGGTGCTCAATGTTGTACATCTGCCCCGGCATCCAATCTGCCCCGCCAAATCTCTTGACTTCTTCTAGTTTAGTTGGCACCTGACGGAGGGAGGACATGAACTCCTTGGTGAGTTCAGTGTACGAGCCGGTGTAGCTGAAGCATATGTTCCTTAGCCTGGAAGATCCTAAGACATTGTCGAGCCTGCTGAAGATGTTAAACTGGTGGAAAGAAGGCTGGTGGCAGAACCGGGTTGGCTGGTAGATTTTCACCGCCAAATCTGTGTACTGCTGCTGATGTTCTGCATATCGGGGCATGAACTAGCCTGGAGAGTGGGCCAGGGGTTGTGCCTCTGTTGATAGGGTTGTCGCTGCTTCTTTCTTGGGCCGCTTTTCGGCCTTAGATGGCCCCGTTGTATCGAGGTTTAGGAGCTTCTGCCCGACTGTAGTTACTTCAGATGTGGCCTCGAGATTGATCCCCCGACCTTGCTCATCGACCTGTACCACTGTCAGTTTGGGGCGAGCCATGTCTGTAATGTTTGAACAAAAGTGGGGTAAGTAATAAGATTTTTGACTGATTCACCTTTATCTGATATCAGGCGGTAGAACAAGAAAGTCGTGTCGCCTGACACTAGATAGGAGACTCTTGAAAAATTGATACGGGTTAAAGTCTAAAGGAGTCACGATTTAAGAATACCCGGTACAAGCAAGTCGGTATCAGGCGGAGGTAAATGTATCTTGTTGTGTGATAGGGATCTGGCTGGTAGTGCAGGCCGATATCGGGTTGCGTTTAGTAAAATAAGGCTTGCCCAATATGGGTGCCCGATATTGATGCCCGACATGGGCACAGCGTGATACTTGTATTGCCTGGCAAAGAATCAGAGGTCGTTACGATCTCGAAATGGTTATTCAAACATAGCGTGCGATAAACTTGGGAAAGGTGCCGCACGATACAAGTCTCACCTGACATGACGTGCTACCCGATGCGAGTCGGGCGATATAAGTCGAGGCCATGTCGTGAAACAAAACTGGGTGATGAGTCCTACCCGATACACATCGTACCGTTCGGGAGCGTTCGATAAGCGTGTCGCGCGATGCGGCCAAAGGAACGGTGAAAAAGAAACTCGAAAGGCAAAACCCCGACACAAAGCAAGTTCGTTGCTCGATACTGGCATCGTGTAAAAAGGGTGTCGCACGACACACGTCTCACCCGACATGAGGTGTCGCGTGATACGATCTCCCTGATACATCACGCGACACGATCGATTGATTACTCAATAAGGTGTATCGTGTTATACCTGTATTGGGTGAGGTTGCTGGCACGTGATACGGGTATCACGAAGAGATTGGCCGACACGGGAGCTGAAGTAAAGGCAGGATGCATGATACAGGAGTAGGTGAAAAGTAAATGCAGGTGCCCGACACGGTTAAACTTGAGTTACTATATATAGCCACGGCGAGCGGGGGTAAATCAGGAAAAATAGGGGCACATGTCACGCGAGGAGGCGAATCATTTCCCGAGACACAGTAAAATTAGTCTAATCAGTCACGTCGTAGGGCGATTTGGCTTCCTAAGCAAGGTTCGCGCCGCGCAACATGCATGTCGCACGGGATCGGCATGTCGCGCGACACGCTTCCGTGTTTATGTTTGTTGCCTGATACGGCCAAGCACTTATTGCGCAATGCGGGGTGCACTGGCCGATACAACTTCAGGCGATAGAGACGCCCGACACGGCACAACATGCGATACTCGTAGCTTGCCCGACACATAATTCAACGGGTTGACGATGTCGCCTGATAGAAGTGAAGGTAGTCCGGTTAGCAATCATGTTTCATGCAAGGCGAGAAGGAAGGGAACAGAACATACCTGATAAGATTCTCAAAAGAGTAAAAACAAAAAAAAACAAGGATAGAAAACTGAAATCACAGAGCATTTGATGGGTAAAACACCATTGGCATGAAAGAAGGCTTTCAGCCTTAGATATTACTACTCATCAAAGGTTATAAAAACTAAGACGGTGGCCCATAAAATGAGGGAGTCCATGCACGTGGCACATGCACTGACTCGGTCCTTTTTACAATGATAATGTTCATAATGTTTTTCTTCAGGAAGGGAAATAACATCCTATGCTTGAAAAATAAAACTCGAGCTGCCTCGTGAAGAGCGCTATAGTTTTATTCGTCAGCTCGACAATATCAAATCCTTTACTCCACTCTGGTGGTTGTTGTTCCTACTTCTTGCAAGGCCATCTCTGATCTTCTTACAAAAGCTTCATCTTCATAAAACCTTTTTACTCTATGCCCGTTCACTGGAAAGACTTTTGTCAGATTGTACTTATCGTTGAGCTCCATCATCCCAGAGGGGTAAATCTTTGCAACGGTGAAAGATCCAAACCATCTATTCTGCAGCTTCCTAGGAAAAAGACGGATAGAAGATTTAAATAGCAAAACAATCATCACAGCACAACACCACACACCAAAACACATGGACTCAATCATCATAATATACAAATATTACTTCAACTTATTAGTATTATTTTTTATTAGTATTATTTTTAGTATTATTTTTTTCTTTTTGATTGATTGGCTTCTTATTTATTTTATTATTTTAAAGCTTCTACCAATCAATAAGTATCTTATTGGGTTAGATCGTGGGTCTTACAAGCACTATCTCCTTGAAAGGTTCTATACATCTGCCATCTGGATAACAATAAGGATTCAAAATAGATATATCAATAAAGATAGAAAAAACACCTTATGTTTTTGTACGAGAGATTCCCCTAGCCTGTGAATTGTGCTAGATCTTGGTCCTCAACTTGTAGATCCTAGCATTTTCATAGGCATGGAGTCTCTGCTCCTCAAGCTCTTGTAGTTGAATAAACCTTTTCTTTCCAACCACCGTCTAGTCCATATTGAGCTGCTTGATTGCCCAGAATGCTTTATGCTCCAATTCAAAAGGAAGATGGCAAGCTTTTCCATATATCAGGAGGTAAGGTGTGGTGCCCAAAGGCATCTTAAAAGCAGTCTTATACGCCCAGAGACCGTCGTCTAACTTAGCCGAATAGTCCTTGCGGGACTTTCCAACTGTCTTCTCCAAGATCTGCTTGATCTGCCGATTGGAGACTTCCACCTGACCGGACGTTTGTGGATGATATGGCGTCGCAACCTTGTGGCGAATGTCGTACTTATGCAGGAGCGATTCAAACTGTCTTTAAGCAAAGTGACAACCACCATCACTGATGAATGTCCTCATAACTCCAAACCTTGGAAGGATAATCTTGGTGAAGAGTTTGATCACTGCCTTAGCATCACACGTAGAGGCGGGTACTACTTCAACCCACTTAGAGACATAGTTGACCGTGATGAGAATATATTTGAAACTGTAGGATGAGGGAAATTGTCCCATATAACCAATACCCCATACATCAAAAATTTCAACTTCAATCCAATCCGATAGTGCCATCTCATTGCAACGGGAAATGTTCCCAGTTCGCTGGCATTAATTGCAAGACTTTACAAATGAATGAACATCTTTGAACAAGGTTGGCTAGTAGAAACTAGATTGTAGCACCTTGGTAGTTGTCCTCTCACCACCCAGATGTCCTCCATATGGAAAGGAGTGACATTCGAACAAAATTTTGGGGGCTTCCTCCTCAAGTATACATCTTCTATATAACCCGTCAGCACAATGCCTAAACAATAAATGATCATCCCAATAATAGTTCTTTAAATCAGTGAAGAACTTCTTCTTCTTATTATAAGACATATCTAGGGGAAGCTACTTACAGGCTAGGTAGTTGCAGAAATATGCATACCACGGCCCCTCAGGGTCGGCTGATTGGGCTAAGTATATGGATTCATCGGGGTAGCTTTCATTGATGGGCAGCAATTGATCATTTTCTACCTGAATCTTGGAGAGATGATCTGCAACCACATTCTCCAAGCCCTTCTTGTCTTTGATCTCATGGTCAAACTCTTGTAACAATAGTGCCCAATGTAGCAGTCTGGGCTTTGCATCCTTTTTCTGCATTAGATATTTAATAGCCTCGTGGTAGGTGTGAACAACCACCTTTGAACCCATGAGGTAAGACCTTAACTTGTCGAAGGCGTACACAATAGCTAGCATTTCTTTTTCTATAGTCGTGTAATTCTGTTGAGCCTCATCTAGGGTCTTGCTCGCATAGAAGATAACATGATTCTTCTGGTCTCTCTTTTGGCCGAGTACGACCCCTATAGCAAAATCACTAGCGTCACACATAAGTTTGAACAGAAGACTCCAATCAGGGGATTGGAGAATTGGTGCAGATATTAAAGCACCCTTCAGAGTTGAGAACACCTTCATACACTCCTCTGTGAAGTCGATCTTCACATCTTTTACCAGAAGGTTAGAGAGAGGCTTGGCTATCTTTGAAAAATCCTTTATAAACTGCCGGTAGTAACCGACATGACCTAGAAAACTATGAACACCTATAACTGAAGTAGGCAGTGGGAGCTTAGCTATCGCCTCAACCTTGGATGGATCGACTTCAATACCTTTACTTGACACCTTGTGTCCAAGAACAATCCCCTCTTGTACCATAAAATGGCATTTTTCCCAATTGAGGGTGAGGCTATGTTCTTCACATCTTCTCATGACGAGGGACAAATTGTTCAAACAGTTGTCAAACGAGTTGTCGTACACGCTGAAATCATCCATGAACACTTCTATATTGTCTTCGAGCAGATCTACAAAAACGTCATTCATACACCTCTGAAAGGTAGAAGGTGCATTACAAATCCCAAAGGGCATTCTTCTAAAGGCAAAAGTTCTGTAGATGCAAGTGAAAGTCGTCTTCTCCTGGTCATCAGGGTGGATGGGGATCTGGTAGAAACCCGAGTACCTGTCTAACCAGCAGATGTAGGAATGATGAGCCAGGCATTCCAGCATCTGATTGATGAAAGGAAGGGAAATGGTACTTACGGGTGGCGGTGTTAAGTTTCCAATAATCTATACACATCCGCCATCCAGTGACCATCTTATTGGCCACCTTGACCCTATCATCTCCCTTGACCAAGGTCATCCCTCCCTTTTTGGGAACTACTTGGATTGGACTCACCCACGTGCTATCACTGATAGCGTAGATAATTCCAGCATCTCGGAGCTTAACTACTTCTTTGCTAAAAACTTCACAAAGCTTTTCATTCAGCTTTTTTTGCGGCTAGGCATACGGCCTAGAGTCCTCCTTCAGATGGATCCAGTGCATGCACACTGAAGGGTTTATCCCTCTCAGGTCCCTAATTGAGTATCCCAGGGCTTTCCTCTGCAGCCTTAACTCTTTGAGAAGCTGGTCTTTCTGGCAACCAGTCAACTCCGAGTTGATGATTACTGGGTGCATCTTCTCTTGATTCAGAAAATGAACTTTTAGCTCTGGTGGGACTTCCTTTTTCTGTTCTTCAGTAGGGGCTTCTCGGAGAGAGGCATATCTAACTATATCAATAGGATCTTCATCCTCAGTTTTTTCTTCAACATCCAGATACGCCAACAATTCCCTAACCTCAAGATCATCGATCTCTCGTAACTCGCTAGTTAAGGCGTGCATCAAAGGATCTACCATGGCCTTCTCTTCCTGTACTTTGTCGCATAATTGTTGATAGCTCTCAACAAAGTAGGAGGATTCATAGAACGAGGGGGCCCTCATACAATCACTGATGTTGAAATTGATGTGATCTCTTCCAACACGGATTGTAATCATTCCCTCCTCGAAATCGATAAGAGCTCGTCCGATGGCAAGGAAGGGTCTCCCAAAAATGATAGGGCAGCTCAGATCTTCTATGGTGTCGATCAAAACAATATCGCAAGGGATAAAGAAACATCGCACTCGGATGGGCACATCTTCAACGACACCAACTGGCTGGGTGAAGGTATGGTCATCTAGTTGTATCCTCATGTTGGTGCTTACCATATCGATGAGCCCCACTCTCTTGGCAAGGGACAGAGGCATCAAACTGATGTTGGCCCCTAAGTCTGGTAGACCTTTCTGAGTTACATTATCTCCACCTTGAAAGGGGATTACGAAGGCCCCTGGATCCTTCTTCTTCAAAGGTGTATTAGTTTTGATGAAAGAACTAGACATCTTGGCGAGCTTCACAATCTCTATTTCTTCTCCTTTCCTTTTTCTTGTTATCAGGTCCTTTAGGAACTTGGCAGAAGTGGGCATTTCTTCAATGGCATCTAGGAACAGGACGTCCACATGCAACTCCTTTATAGCGGCTAGAAACTTTTCATACCTCTTCTTTAACTAGGCTTTTACCAGCTTATTTGGGAATGGTACACGGGGTGTGTACTTATCTGGAAGCTCTTCAGAAGAGACGTCGTTAACCTTGTCTTTGACTACTTTCTTTGACTTCTGTGTAACTTCTTCCTCAACAACCTTTGTGCTAAGTCCTTCGGCGGGTGTTGTTGTCGATGTTACTATCTTCTCAATGGTTGGTGATACAGTCGTTCCTGACCTTAGAACGACCATTTTTGCCATCTCATGTCCTTGTGGGTTGGCTTCAGTATTGGAGGGGAAACGCCCCACCTGATGGTTGATGGATTGGGCGAGGCTTGCCAGTTGCTGATCAATCTGTTTGTTATGTTGTTGGAGCTCCCCTATCTGGATAGAAAAACCACCCATTTGTTTCTGCATTAGTTTGAGCAGAGTCGTGCTATCCACTAAGCTCTTGTGCATCTTTTCATTGATGTCATTCTGTCTCTTGGTGAAGGACATAAATTCCGTCGTCAAAGACGGTCGTGGCTGATGGTTTCGTTGGAAGGCCCTCTACTATTGGAACCCTATCTATCGTTTCTGATTTGATGGTCCTCCCAGAGGTTTCCCACTCACCAGTTGGTGAGAGTTCTCAGCAGCATTGGTGTCCCCATAAGAGAAACCAGGATGGTCGGGCCGTCGATATTGAAGAAAACTCACATTCTCAGTAAAGTCCCCTTCGAGATCTTCTTGGGGTGTGGTGTGCGGGTAGAAATCTGACATATTGTTGGGCTCTCCGTAGGTGACACAACCCTTCATGACCTTCTGTCAAACCTTCCCCTTGTAACCTTGCTCCTTGAGGGACTGGACATATGTCATCATCTTGTCAAGCTTGGCTGCGAGGGCCTCCATAACCTTAGATTCACCTGGAGTAGTGTGACTTAGCGACTCTCGGTCGTATTCTCTATCTTGTTGGTTCGTAGCCATGTTTTCAATAATCTCCCTAGATATTTGGGCACTAAGTCCCAAGAAATCACTGCCAGTGGCAGCATTCAAGGACTTCCTCTCAGCGGGGTACACCCCATTGTAAAATGTGGTGATGAGCTTTGGTTCCGAAAAACCATGATGCGGGCATTCACACTGGTAGCACTGGAATCTTTCCCAAGTCTCATGAAGATTCTTTGAGGGCTTCTGGGAATACCTCATGATCTTGTTTTGACATTTGATGGTCCTCTCGATGGTGAAGAACTTGGCGATAAAAGCATTGGTAAGATGCTCCCAATCAGGGAGGCCCCCATCCTGTAAGTTGGTGTACCATTCTAGTGCCTTGTCCCTCAACGAGAACGGGAAGCACTGGATGTAGATATGCATCAGTGGGACTCTGTTGATCTTAAAGGTGTTGCACGTACTCTTGAATGTCGTTAGATGATTATACGAGTTCTCCTTAGAGGTGTTTCCACCGAACCTGTTATGCTACAGGAGCTAGAGGAAGGAGGGCTTCAGTTTGAAGTTGGTGACATTTAGAGGCTGCATTACAACCAGGTTTCTCTCTTCATTAGCTCGAACTTGAAAGAACGAGTGAAGAGAGAGATCCTCAGGGGCTTGGTCAGCCATGACTTGTCAAGAGCTTGGATGACCTAGAAAGAAAGAAAGGAGTACCTAGAAAAAAACAAAGGTGTAAGAGTGTTGTATAAATTATGAACAGTAAATATTATGTGCAGTAAATAATTGCAGTATTATATGCATATGTACAAGGTTTTGGCAAAGTGCAAGCGAAACTAAAGTTCGTAAAGCGGTTTTCTTTTCCTATCCCCGGTAACGGCACCAAAAACCTGATGAGCCTTAAACGTGGGTCCAAGAATGGAATCATGTCTAGGTTATCGGACTTTAGAAATTTATAATACATGAATGTTTAAGACACTTGCAACTAGCACAAGTTCAAAGTAGTTCGGAGTCGAACACAGGGATAGTAAGAACGGCACTTTAGAACTTGAGTTTCACTTGTTTAAGCACATCAAAAGAGGGTGCAAGAAAAGGGGGTGTTGTAACATGAACTAAACATAAGGAAACAAACAAAGACCCTATATCCAAAAGGAGTTACAAGAATGATTTAAGTTTTGGGGTTTAGAGTTTTTTATAGGTGTTTTAAATAACAGAATCTGAGGAGATAAAACTATCATTGAGGTAAAGCACGAAGGAAGAAAACTTAGGCATAACAAGCAGCAATAGAAAACATCCTGCAACCTCTTTTCTCAAAGAGGATACCTCTAACGAGGCACCATTTCCCTCTCTAAAGGGTAGTGGGCGTAGATTAGAGTGGTAAGATAAGTCGGGGCAACCCTAACCCTGGGTACTCTCGTACTCTCGGGACAGACCAAACTCTAGAGTTATGACTTCCCTCTCCCATGGGAGTCGAATGGGAAACACGATTCGATAGCTAGTCAAAACACTATCCATGCATAAAAGGTTAGAGTTTAGATGCTATAAAGAAATCATCCAACAAAAAGGAACCAAACACATAACAACAGGTATTAAACTCCACTGATTCCATACTCATAGATATGTAAAGAGGTTTTAGTTACAATGCATAAGTGATGAAAGTAAAATGCTAAAAAGGGAAGACATGTATCGGCTTCCTTGATTTAGGAAGGCGATAAACAATAGCAGACCCCTAAGGGACTGTTGACCCGGTACCAGGCAGGAGCTATGCCCGATACACCCGTGTCGGGCAGCCGACCCTCTCGGGCGACAGGCATGACGGCCAGGGGTATTGGGAGGAACTCCCTACCCAATACGGTTGTGTCGGGCAGCTAGCCCTCTCGGGCGACATGTCATAACGGTTAGTCCGTATCGGGTTCGGTATCGTGTCGGGTTAGGAATCTCTTAGGTTCTCAGGTTCCTTGTATCAGGTATAGAGGGGCGAGCCATCTCGGGTTAAGGCCCATCTAGGGACCCAACAGGGGTGGCCTTCCTAGTCGTATCATGTTGCTGCGACTCCCGTGATGGGTTCTAAGTGAACTCCTCCCGCCCCTCTTAGGTTGGGGGTGTTCTCACCTAGTATCGTCCGACATGCCTTAGAACACGACACACTAGCTCCCAAAGTCTTTCTGAAGTTAGCTCTTGTGGGGTTCTGACCCATTCCATCAGAGTCCTGTAGCTGCTATTTATAGACAGCAGATGGTAGAGGTTGCGGTCCTTGTGAGGCCATGTGTCCTTCATCGACTCTATTTACGTGGCGTCGGGGATATTCGACATGCTGTCGCCCGGCACGACATGTGTCGCGTGTCGGGGTTGCGAGCGTATCGGGTGATCCTGGCAGGAAGCTGCTTCTGATGAGTAACTCGCATCGCGTGACATGCCTGTATTGGGCTGATGAGTCATGGTGGGCAAAGCTCCCTATCGGGTAGATAGTGTAACGCTCATCGGGGCTCCTCACGCGACACGCCTGTATCGGGTTGCTGCCATATCGGGCAGTGACCGCGACAGGTAAATGGGCGTGTCGGGCGACCAGTAAAAGGGCAGATGCAGGTGCTCATTGTAGATGGGCCGGGATGGGCCTTCTTGCGGACTTTGGGTGGAAAAATGAGGGAAATCTCTACAAAAGATGGGAAAATAGTCAGGGGCATGGTGCATGTTATTTCTATGCAATAACAAGATAAAACAGAGAGGAAAAACATTTTATAAGGTAGTTTTGACAACAAAATAAAGGCCCTAAATAGCCCCAAAATGGGTGTTATCACAAGGTCAAAGGAAGCTCAAAGAGAAGAGGGTAAAAACCCTAGGCCAAGAAAGAAAGATAAGAGAGAGAATGTCTCCATCTCACATAGGTACTACCATGGAAAACCATGGATTCAACCTCTATTGGAGTGAAGTTCCTCAAAAAGACCACCATGGAGAACCATGGTTTAGCCAAGAGAATAAAATAGGGGGTAGCATTTCAAGAAAAACAAGATCAACAGGGATAAATCACTTACCAAGCATAAGGATCACCAAAGGATCAACAAAGGAAGATGATCCAATGTTATATCACAACATGCAAGGGTTCAGCCACCTTTGTCCAAGGTTGAGATCCTTCTCTTCCAAGCACCAAAGGGGATGAGCTCCAAGGATGAGAGAAGGAGAGAGAATGAAAAAGGATCATATGCATGCAAGGAGGGAGGTATAAATACCCAATGGTTGGAGAAAGGTGAGGGAGATTAGGTGTCCAACTAAACATGCCACTTGTCCACCATAGAACATCCATGCAACAACTAACCATGAACATGCAACTAGGGTCATTAAAACCAAAGCAGATCAGTGACATCACTTGGTCCAAAGGCCATCAATCGAATAAGAACCAACACCAACCATATTTGGTGATTGAAGAGAAAGAAAACACCATGGATGAAGGCAACATCAACCCTAGCGAAAAAACCCCAAAGTCCTTAGCGGCCAAGGAGAGGGTTCAAGACCCTTCGACTACAAGGAACATAGGGCACACTCAAGACACCTTCGAATGCTACAAAACCCAACCAAAGAAGGCCCCATCGCTCGCTACACACAAAGGAAGCAACAACAAGCTATGGCATCCATGCATCCCATGGAAATCCTAACTCCACACTTGTAGTCACAACTTCCCTCCTCATCAAAACATGGTACAATAAGGCTCCCTCGAGCACCACTCTCCTCAACAAGATGCTAAGACATAAGAGGTACATCAAACATTTGACAAATTATAGGATACACCCTCAACATGGGTAAATTATAACTTTGTCCAAAACAAGAACACATATAGCAAAACTAGCTCAAACATCAAGCAAACTGGACCAAACTAAAAAAAAAGCACATCACGTGTTATTAAGGCACATCATATGCTCAGATTGGGGTTTAAGAATCTTATTAAGCAAAAGAAAGTAAGATCAAGCACTAATCTAGGTTAGGGGTCTTACAACCACAACCCCCTAACAAGGATTTTTCCCCTGAAATCCTATGCGAAAAGAGACGGATACTTCCTACGCTTCTCATCCCCCAACTCCCACGTCACTTCCTCCATGCCATAGTGATGCCATGAAACCTTAATCAACTCTATATCATTCTTCTTCTTCAACTTCTTCACCCTTATATCATGGATCAACACTGAACCCTCCACACACGTCACATCCTCATCCAATTCAACCTCAACAGGGTACATCACCAACTCTGTGTCAGTGTGACACTTCCTCAACATCGATACATGGAAAACCAGATGCAACCTGTGCAACTCAGAAAACAACTCCAACTTGTAATCCACCTTCCCAACACGTGGAACCACAAGGTAAGGTCCTATGAACCTAGAAGTCAGCTTACCCTTCTTCCCAAACATCAATACGCCTTTTCAAGGAGAAACCTTAAGATACACCACGTCTCCCACTTGGGACTCCAACAACCTACAACAATTATCAACATATGACTTCTTCTTGTCTTGGGCTTCCTTCAACTATTGTTGTATCATCTTGATCTTCTCTGTCATCTACTATACATGTTCATGACCCAAAAGCTAGTACTTGTCCATTTCATACCAACAAAATGAAGACCACAATGTATCCCATACAAAGATTAGTATGGTGCCATGTCGATACTTCTCTGATAGTTTTTGTTATAGGAAAACTCTATCAAACTGAGGTGTACATCCCAACTTCTGAAAAAGTATAGAACACAATCTCTTAATAGGTTCTCCAACATCTATATAGTCCTCTCACACTACCCATATGTCTGCGAGTGGAATGCCTTATGGAATCTTAACTGTATCCCTATTACTGTATGCAAACGTTCCCAAAAATGACTTGTAAACTGAGGACCTTTGTCATACACGATGGTAATTGGGATACCATGCAACTGCACTATCTCATCAACATACACCTGTGCCAACTTCTCAGTTGTATATGTGTCTTCTCAGAAAGGAAGTGAACTGACTTGGTCAACTGGTCAACTATCACCGAAATGGAATCATGACCTTTGTATGTCATAGGAAGACCAACCACATAGTCCATCATGATATGATCCCATTTTAACTACAATATAGGTGATAGTTGCAATGAACCTGCAAGCTTCTAATGCACATCCTTAACCTGCTGACACATAAGACACCTTGCCATGAACTCAGCCACATCACTCTTCAAACTACTCTACCAATATAGATCTTTCAAGTTATGGTACATCTTAGTGCTACCTGAATGCATAGAGTACATTGAAGAGTGATCCTCCTCCAAAACTAGCTTCCTCAAATTATCAACATGAGGAACCAGTGCTCTACGGTGGTAACACACTATCCCATCATCCAAAACATGGAAGCCATCATGCTTCTCACTGCCAAACTCTGCTTGGATCTACTATATCACATTATCATCCCGATGTGCATCTCTAATTTGTTATCTAAATGTAGACTTCACCTGCAATTGCGCTAGCAAGTCTGCTAACAAGGAAACTTCTAACTTCACATTCATCTGACGTAAGGACACCAACATATCTAATTTATGGCACACCAAGGAACACAACTATGCCTTATCCACAAATGATGATGAAGAAGAATTTCTCCTCAACACATCTACAACCATGTTCTCCTTCACTGGACGGTATTCTATGGTGCAAGAATAATCTTTGATCAACTCCATCTAGCATCTCTACTGCATATTCAACTCCTGCTTTAAGAAGATGTATTTCAGGTTCTTGTGGTCGGTGAAGATATGACACTTCTCACCATAAAGGTAGTGTCTCCAAATCTTCAGGGCATGGACCACCCTCGCAATCTGTAGATCATGTGTTGGATAGTTTTCCTTGTGTTTCTTAAGATGTTGTGAAGGAAAAGAAATCACATTCTTATCCTTCATCAATACACATACCAAACCATTCCTCAATGCATCATAAAAGACGATATAGCCTTTCCTTTCATCTGGCAATACTGACATTGGTGCACTAGTCAGCTTCTTCTTCAAAAGCTAGAAGGAACATTGACACATGTCATCCCAGACAAACATTGCACCTTTCCTCGTCAGCTTCATTAGGGGTAACGCCACTGTGCTAAAGTTCTTAATAAACCTCCTATTGTAGCCTGCCAGACCTAGGAATTTGCAAATCTCTATAGGTTTCATAGGTTTCTCGCACTCTAGCACTCACTAAACCTTCTTAGGATCCACTGGATCACCTTCAACATATATCATATACCCAAGGAAAGACACCTCCCTTAACCAAAACTCACATTTTCTAAACTTGGCGTACAACTTGTGTTGTCTCAACAAGGTCAACGCCTGATGTAGATGTCACTCATGATACTGTATGTCTCAAGAGTATATCATGATGTCATCGATGAACACAACTAAGAAATGATCAAGATAAGGATGAAACACCTTGTTCATCAACTCCATGAACGTTTCTGGTGCATTGTTAGCCCAAATGGCATAACCACGAACTCGCAGTGGCCATACCTAGTCTTAAAAGCTGACTTCGGTATTTTTTCCAGCTTTATCCACAACTAATGGTATCCTGACCTTAGATCTATCTTAGAGAAAACTTTTGCTCCTCTCAACTGATTGAACATATCATCTAACTATAGAAAAGAGTATGTGTACTTGATCATCACCTTGTTTAGCTATCGATAATTGATGCACAGCCTCATAGATATGTCCTTCTTCTTAACAAACAACAGGGGAGCACCTGAAGGGGAAGTATTGGGTCTGATAAATTCCTTATGTAGAAACTCATATAACTGCTTCTTCAACTCTTGTATCTTAGCTGGTACCATCCTGTATGGTGATACAGGTGTTGAAAACCTTGACTTCTTGAAGCCTCTAGAGATTGTCCTTGATACTATGTTGGTCTCTTCTTGGCATTAGCTTCACGCTTCTCTATCTTTGAATGCTCTACCCTTCTCACAAACTCCACAAACATGGAAAACCTCTCCCTATTCTCCAAAGCTAACATTGTCTTTGTCAACTGTGTACTCAAACCATTCTTAAAAAGTTGGATCATCTCCTTATCTATTGCATTTATGTGTGGTAAAATCCTCAACAACTCCATAAACTTAGCCTCATACTTGTTGATCGCCATAGATCCCAGTCAGATCTTCTCAAACTATGAGATATTCACATCCACATATGTCTCTGGGTAGTATCAACTCACAAATTCTCACTGAAAGTCTTCCCAACTGATCACCACTCTAGCCTCTTCTCCTCCATAATGACCCACCGATGTCTAGCACTGTCCTTCAATAGGTACACTGCATGCTTCACCTTGTCCTCCTCAGGGATATTGAGGATCTAAAGGCTTTCTCTAGCTTTGTTAGCCACATATCTACACCTGTTAGTTCCATCATACCCACATACTCCAATACTCCAATGCGTTGCAACCCCTCCAAGGTCTTCTCAGGACCCTAGAATTCAACATTGGGAACAACTACCCTTACTTGAGGTATGGGCACCCTATCCGCCATATGTGAAATCGTAGCAATAAATTATCCAAACATGGACTAGAAAGAGAGATTGGCCATGGTTACAGGGTCGATCTGAGGCCCTTTCGAAACTCCATGTACGCTTTCCTTCCTCCAAGCACCATCTCTTGGTGCAACAACACTGCTCTCAGCATGTTCTTCATGTTCTCTAAACATATCTTCTTCTTCTTCTTCTTCTACATAAGCAGAAGCTGCAATCAAATACGTTAGATAATGCAAGAACAAAGACAGACCCTAGTCCTATGTCCCTGTAGACTCAATGAACCTAAGACTTTGATACCAACCAAACTATGACGACCCACCGGCACAAAGTGAGATTACACAACACAAAGTGTCAAATTCTTGACTAACAACCACATTACCATAAAACAAGGTAAATTAAAATTGATCACAAATAATTATTTCAAGTAGAATCATAGACATTGAGGTTCACAACCTGATAAAGGTATAAACATCACTGTACAGTGGTGCCATTATGCCACGACCTAAAACATGTTACAAGGATAACTTATTAACATATATATGCAAGCCATACATGTACAACAATGGCATACTGCCCAAACCTCATATATATGTACAACATCTAGAAAACACCCCAAGGACCTGAGAGTAGATGTACGACACATAGGACTCTACTACAAAACACTAGCAACATGTCCAACCTTCAATAGCTATTAATCTCCTTACTATTCTTCCTCAACAACATAGTCTCTACCACATCATGCACGACCATCTAAATGATGTGGAAACCCACAGGGTGAGACCAACGTCCCAACGAGAGATGTAACTCTCTATCAAAAACTATTGTTAACACAGAAGATTATATAGCAGATTAAGAATTATGAGTAGATTCAACTAAATGAATAAGTAAAACTGATAATACAGATTAAGTGGATTTAGTAGCTATAATTGTTCATTACAACATCATATATTTTTAGAAGGAATACGAAGAACATGTATAACTATTATTTAATAAACAATATAAGAAATAAGGAAAAGGGTCATCCAATGTGAATCATGTTTAACCATAGGCAAATATACTACACGGTTGTATTGCATCTTTTATTATGCCAAGTGGAGATGAGGTATACCACTCATAATCCAAATGACCACTGCTAAGTTGAAATCAGTGCCATAAAAGATCTAGGAGAGTTGCACTCGTATGATATCCCAAATCCTCAGTTAGTATGAGTTTGCCATAGTGACATATAATGTCCAACTGTAAAACAGCCTAGTCCGCCTTGGTATATAGGTACAACAATAGTAAATAAGGTATATAAACCCAATCATCTGATGTATAACCGCAACTGTCATCTACCACATCATATACCGAGATATGACCGCAACTGTTCTCCTATCAAGGAAAGACTGAAGTCATCCTCCATAACATGTAATTGTAGATGCAAGGATATCTCCTCAACTTGTACCCCCACATATTCAACAATATGCACTCTGAGTTTCCCTTAGGAATTACTCATTTCACAATCCAACAAGTATTGACGCTGAAGATAGATTTATGGCACATGGAAACTATATGATTAGGGTTTCACTTGATTAATCATTGTCAATTGGGTATCTTTTAAAGAATCAATCAAGTTACAACATACAAACCCTAAACATATTCTTCAAAGATAAGGGTAGATTGTAACGTTAGAAGATATAAAATGCATTAAATATAAGGTTGATCACATCACCACATGATACTATCTCAGTGCCTTGTACCAGGCCATCACCATTACCACCTCATCATGGGATAACCATCCCATATCACATAATCAGAGGATATCACCTGACATTAGGAGCAAAGGGATCATTCTATTCACATTGTACCTATTCTTACAGGGAACATCATTAGCTCACAATGCCTCATCAAGGCTTATAATCATCATCTTGTGTCACATAAGAGATACCATAGCAACCACTAGCTATGATGTTTATTCAACCTGCAACATAGGGGTTACACAAGAAGGAGAGTAAAAATACTTCAATACGTGCTAGTAATACAAGCAAGTAAGCATTATCACCATGGAAATAAACATTATGGTTAAATTTTCTCATAGATAACCGATTAGGGTTTCCAAACAACATATAACATCAACCCTAGATTATCATTACTTCCCACATTCTTGGAGCACATATCAATGTCAAGCATCATCACTAGATCAACTAAACAATCCAACACATAATCAAGAAATTTCTATCGACTGAAGGGAAACAAATACACAACTCTTAAGGGACCGAAGAGAAGCAAAGAACTATGGTATAAGACCATCAACCCAAGCAAGTGACTGAAGAAAAACATTTCACATCTTCGATCGAAGGGAAACCCTAGGTCGAGGAAGACTAGGTCGAAGACAACTTCAGCGACTGAAGATCACTTCACCACCTCCTCGACTGAAGGGGAAGCTCAACTATCATCAACACATGACTCAAAAGCTTACAACCAAAGGAAAACAAAAGACCGACATCATTGACCAAAGACCCTAGGTCATCTATGCGACCTCTCAACACTACAAGAAAATGATGATTTGACTACAAATATTCTACTTATATATACTTAAAGTGTAGCTAAAATATGTTTTTTTACAAATACCTACATGTAAAAAAAGAAAAATATAGTGAATTACATGCTAGTCAAGTCATATATATGTTACTACATTTTTCTCTACATTTCAAATTTTGTTTTCCCACCAAAATGTTCTCCCTTACCGTGCACATCTTCCATTTTCAACTAAACTCCCTCTTGTCATACTTTTTGCCCTAACTCTCCCCTTGCTCCTCCCTCTATGATTTTTCTCACAACAAGGAAGGCATCAATCCCCAAAACATCATCCTATCTGCATCCATTCTCATCCCTTTCTAAATTTCTTTGTTCCCTCATTGCTCTTCCTCTATATCCATTCTGATATGGGAGGAGGATCCACTGAGGATCACTGACTGCGGGATGATTAAGAAGGATTTCAGAGGACCAATGCTGATCTGCCTCACCACCTACCAATATGTATAATATAATGGTATAGTCGATCTACTGGATTCCTCCCCCCACCCCTCTCATCACTCTTCTCAATGGATCGAAATCATTTAGAGGAAAGAAAACTGGCAGCGGCTGACACCCTTTTGAAAGGACCAAATGATGCCACCACCTAGCATGACTACACTTAGAGTATACAGCCCTGGGGGTTGTGATCATGAACCACCATGCTTACCCAGTCACCATGGTTAGTGTTCGTTTCTCCTCCTCCGGTGACCCCCTATCCCGGCGGAACCGTTGTACCGGCTGTCGCCGTATGGGCCATCGTCCATGACTTTGAGCACACTAGGGCATCATTCCGTAACGCATGGGGACAGAAGACCACAAGCCAACCAAGACCAAGCCTATACTTCTATTTTGAAACATCATATTGACAATCGACTTTTATTCTATGAATTTTACAATCGTTCTCCGTCAATTGCGACCAGTGATTCCAGATTGTTCAATCGGACATATTTCAGGCATAATCCTTCCGCAAATGCATGATCGGCGTTCAAAGGGACCGCTGTTACCAAAAAGAATCCAGGTGTGAATACTTTGGTGGGGAAGCAAGCAACCATCAACCTAGCCTGTATCTGAAAAGCAAAAAAATGTCGAACCTTTTTTGTCTCAGATAACCTTCAGGTCAGTATTTTTTTATTGGAACACTGGAAGACATGTTATGTTGCTTGAAGTTGTCTCTGAGTATTCTTTTAGTTTTATTACAATGCATTTATTTAGTTAAACTTGATTATTTCTGGAGCACTATTCATTTTCCAAAATTCTAGCAACACGGTTGCTTTATGTATCAAACATCATCAAATTATTGAATGTCATAAGAAATATATCTGCATAATTTTTTTAAACATACACCTTCAACCGTAAAAATATCTTCTCTCTTTATCCAAGTTGTTTCGACTTATTCTACATACACTTACTGTAGATAGCATTTGCCATTTGTGCCTACACCTCACATTTGTATTACCGGTGCGTGCCTACACCTTCATTTACTGCAGGCCGATTAACTTATATTGATGAAAGCCAACCTAGTCATTTTCTAAATGCATTGCTTAATTGCATGACATTGACCAAATAAAATAATATCATATCATCAACACAACGGATATATGTACTAAATACTTTTTTCCTTTAATTTTTAATTGAGTTTAAGTTATGAATTCATTTTTAACTGTACGTATGATATGCCTGGTGTATAGATAAAATTGTTTTTTTCTACAATATCTTGTAGGTATGAGGCGGTCTTTGCTCAATCTCATCCAAAGTAGAGTATTCATCTAATATGGCTTTAGTAATTGACAACAAAATGAAAGTGTGGGACGAGAAATGTCAACCTTGAGTTCACGAGAATCTGCATTAGAACCTTGCCATCCTCTCAAAGCTAAGGTATATCTGAATTTTCATTTCTTACGCTATCCCACGGATCCTTCTTAAACAAATCATGTTGCTCCAGTTTATGTGATATGAGACATGTTTCTCGTAACGTCTAAGGAAGTTTTTTTAGGTACGGTTTTATAGGAACGACTCTTCCCTGGTGCTAATACAATGACTTGTATAATCTAATACCTATTTTGTGTTCTGGATATTTTGGTTGGAACACTATCTATGAAGATGGCATATCAATCATTTTCCCACTCCATGTGGACAGAATCACTTATATTCTGTGACATATTTTTGTCAATAAGACACCTTGATCTTAAACAACTTAGGATAAATGTTATATAATTTTGAGATTCAAAGTGACCATGAACCTATCGATCATTCCCTCTTTTTATCTAGACAACTGGATGGACAACACAACATGCATGGGGGTTCTTTTCTTCACTAGCTAGCATATACTACCCCAAGCTTGTAGTAACATAATGAACCTCAAACGAACAATGCCAAAGACTAGAAGAGAATAGTTATATACAATGTAAATCATTATAAGATGGATAGACAATAAACAAATTAAGATGAAATAGCCATCTCCTCAAGAAAGTAATAACTATCCTTCATAACACATTTTGTAAAATATACAAAAAATAAGACAGAAGAAAATGTGCATTAAGAGTATTTAATCCCAAAAATAGCATTTTTGGCACACACCAACCAAACTTATGCGTAAACATTATGAGAAAGAACATAAAAACCCATGAATATGTCCTAGGAGGCTGGGAGTGATTCAATTGACCAAGGTAGGAGTGCAGCGCAAAGTGCAACCCTTTGGGGTGCCTTACTACCTAGGCACATCTTGATGCACTTCGCAACAAGTATGATTATTGTTCAAAATTGTTGTGGACACGTACCTCAACAAGTATGATTACTTAAAAAAAATACTCTAGTCATTAATGCATTCCTTATTGTGCACAGTTATTGGTGGCCTATTTTCTTGCCCAACACTGGTTGCAACTATTTTCATACATTTTGTTCAACTGGATGTGACATCATTTAAACATATGGATAATCAATAAGAATGTCTAGACTGGTCTTATCTTTGTGTTACTAGTCTTAGATGGTACTATCATACTCTAGGAGACCTTTTACGTTAAATTTATTGACGACGACTACTATTTTGAAACATTAGCATTTCTCAACAGCCATTCTTTGATATCATAGTAGTTTCAAATCTATTTTTTCATGACATTTCTTGTGGTTTTTTGTCTATATTTTCTCATAAAATTAGCAACAACGATCAAAATCCTTATTTTGGATTTCCAACTTCTTGAATGTATCAAGGTTGTTGGGTCAAAGCTAAAAAATGATAAAACAAATTACAATCTAATGCAAAATTCTTGAACCCTGAAGATCTATTCCTTTTCCTGTATAGGTAAATTTTTTGTTGTATTAGTGGCTTGGTTTAAGAAGAATTACTTCTTGGAATTATGGATATTATCTATGAAAGCATTGCTAGCTTGCATCTCGCAAGACTATTAGTCTCCAATGTGTATACTCCATTGTATTTGTGATTGAGTTGACACCATGAAAAGTGTGTATTTAAGTAATCAAAGATAGATTTTCATTCAAGCCTATCATTTGTTTTTACTAGTGATACTATAAATCAGATAAAGACCAACCATATTGTTATAGAAACAATTTTATCCATGTGTGAAAATGGTTACCTATATTATCATTCAAGTCATTTGTACATAGTTATTAAAACAAAAATTTGACAAGTTGTTGATTCAAGGGATGGATGAAACTAAAATTGAGATATAGATTGATACATGTATGCTTTTTAGGCATACTTTACTATCCTTTTGTTATTAGATCTAGTTTGTACTTTTTCGCTATGGCTTCCATTTTCATTGTTCCAGTAATCTAGTTTTCTATATAATAATAGAGATTCCTTTAAATATTATTATCTATTTTATGAACCACCTTACTATATATGTTCATTAAAAATAAACACTTCTGTTTTTTAATCTGGAATCATACAAGTCCTCTTTCCATTACTTTTCACATTTGTATTTTGTCAAACCAATAAGAAACAAAAAGGAGAGAGATGTAGTTTCTATTTTAGTGTCCCTGCTCCTACTGGTTGCTGCTAGTATTTCCATCTTCTTTAGTTTCCAGGTTGTGCTATTTCTCATGGCAGGCTTGTGTGACTTTAGTACCAGATGTTTGAATAACTGTGTTGGTTCATTTTGGGAAGGAGGAAATGCATTCATCTGCCTCCCAAGAGTTGATTTGAGTCCATGTCCTGTAACAGACCAAATTTCTTCATGCACATGTGTCTTTAATGGTCCAATCTATTGCTGCCTAACTCTTCCCTGCACGTAACCCTAGTCGGCTCTAGCGACTAGAGTGCGACGGTGGAAGCGCATCTCTCCCGAGTGGTTACCCTAATCTCCCACGTGGTTACCTTTTCTCTTGTAGGTCCAAGGTGTTTAGGGTTGGTCTCCGCAGGCAAGGCCCCCGTCAGGATGGCAGATGAGTTGGTTGAACGTTACGCGCATCTAGGTTTGGAGGATCAGGGAATTGATGATGTCGTCGACTTGGGAGCGGAGGAGGCGGGTGATCCAGCATCCCACGTAGCCTTGGCCCTGGCGGTGAGGCTGCTTACCGAGCGGCCGTATAACTTCTGGGCGTTGCAATGAACCCTTACGCAGGCATGGGCTCTCTCGCACAAAGTCTTATTCAAGTAATTAAACTCGACAGTCTTTATCATCCAGTTCTTCCACTGGAAGGACAAGAAGAAAGTCCTGGACGGAGGCCCTTGGAATTTCGAGAACCGATTACTGCTTACCAAGCAGATCGAGGAAACTGATCGACCGGAAGAAATAATCTTTACAGAGAGCAAGTTCTGGGTGCGGATCTACGGCTTTCCTCTTGGATACAGATCAGAAACAGCAATCCGCGCCATTGCCGGACGAATTGGCCGAGTGGAGGAAGTCGACAGAGATGAACTTGGCTGGGAGAGGTCGCCGCGGGTACGTGTGGCCCTAGATGTCTCCAAACCACTGAAGAAGAACTAGAAGATCCGAGATAAAAGAGGTGATATAGTCTCACTAGAACTGAAGTATGAGCGACTACCGAACTTTTTCTTCCTGTGTGGCATGCTGGGTCACGTTGACAGAGACTGTGCTCTAGTAGACGAAGGCGAGGCCAAAGAATGACACTGGGGCACGTGGCTGAAAGCGTCACCCCGGAAGCCCCGACTTTTAGTAGCAGAGGAGGTGTATGGAGAGGGCACGGCGAAACGATCCTTGGATTTTTATACAAAACCAGTGGGTAACATTGCTCCAAAGCCGAGGCCAAACTGGAGCAAGGTGGATGGCAACGATGAGTGGTGTGCACGCAGCAACCTCATCGGCCAGAGGAATAAGACTGTGGCTGCTGACCGGTTCGCGGAGAACCGTGGGGCGGAGAAAGACAGAAGGACACAAGAGTTGAATACTGTACCGACGGCAGAGGCGACAATGGTCGCCAACATTCCACATCTGCAAGGAGGGCGTGAGAAGGACAAAGAACAGGTGGACCGAGGGGAGCGGGAGGGGCCTGTGCAGCAAACTAACAGAGAACAGGTGCAACACGAAGTGGATGAGGACTCTTATTAGCTTAGTGTCGAAGGGGGAAACCAAACGCCCCAACACATTGAACGCAGCCAACAAGAAAACACAGATAAGAATCTACAGGCGGATCCGTGCAAAAAGAAAGGGGACACAGAATCAAGGCAATTCGCAGTAGAGGTAGGGAAATCTTCAACAGCTTAGGGGACGACCTGAACCGAGGAAAGACAGCTGACAATGTCCTAAATATAGGCGAGACATGGGAAGAACGTATACACTTTGAGCATGGTTGGAGCACCTCCAAAGTCCAAACGCGGGGGCAGAAGAAGAAAACTATAAAAAACTATCACAGGGGGCAGACATTTGAAACGTCGGGCCAAGTCAAAAAACTGAGGAAACCGAAAATTTCCAGGAGAAAGGTACTCATCGAGGAGGCAGCACCTTTATCGGATGATGAAGCTCTTACAGGGTTGGGGAAAAGATCGAGACATGCTGACATAATGAGAATAGATGAAGATGGTGCTGGGAGCACTGAGGGCCCGTCCAAAAAGCAGGCTAGGGAGGCAGCTGAGTTAGCAACAGGATGGATTACATCCAAAGTAACGGGAGTTGGTGTTGACCAACCCCGTGAACAACAATGAAAATCTTAAGTTGGAACTGTCGGGGGATGGGCAAACCCGGCAGTTCGGATGCCCTCCGCAGTTGGTGCTGGAGGGAGAGCCCATCTGTGGTTTTCCTCTCGGAAACCAAGATCAGTGATAAGCAGTTGGAAAACGTTCGCAGGAAATGTGGTTTTACTGAGGGCCTGTGTCTTCCTAGTGTGGGTCGCTCAGGAGGCCTGGGCATGTGGTGGAGGGATGTGGAAGTGGAGACTGTATCTTTCTCTCAAAGACATGTGGACTTGATAGTTACTGAGAAATCTAAGAATCTGAAGTGGAGGGTCGTGGGTATTTATGGATGGTCTGAGCAGCAACACAAACACAAGACGTGGGATCTCATGAGGGACCTGAAATCACAGTCAGACATGCCGGTAATTTTCTTCGGTGATTTCAATGATATTATTTCAAATGAAGAAAAGCTTGGTGGACCTCCAAAGCCAGAGAGGTGGATGCAGGACTTCAAAGATGCTATTGATGATTGTGCCCTTCTCGATCTCGGCTTTTCAGGTAGCCCTTACACCTGGGAACGTGGACAGTCCATGGAAACTTTGGTTCGTGAAAGATTGGATAGAGCTCTGGCTTCGTTTGATTGGAGACAGATGTTTACATACTATAAAGTTTTCCACCTACCGATATATAAATCCGACCACTCACCTATCATCATCTCCTTTGACAGGAGAGAAATCTCAAGCAAGAGAAGGGAGCGTTTTTTCCGTTTCGAACCCCTTTGGCTACAGGATGATTCATGTGGGGATACGGTGGCTTCTTATTGGGAGGGGGAAGCACGTGGATGCCTTCAAGCAAAGCTAGCGGGCTGTGGAAGGAAGTTGGAGGAATGGGCAGAGAAAGCCTTTGGTAATCTGAAGAAAAAAATTAAAGAGACGGAAGATTCATTGAAGGAAGCGCAGAGGCAGAAACCAGATAACGTTGTTCTAAATCAATGTAGGGAACTTTCAAAGCAGCTGGAGCACTGGCATAGACTATATGACGAGTACTGGTGTGCCCGAGCTAGAGTCAATGAAATGAAAGGGGGTGACAAAAACACAAAGTACTTCCACCTTAAAGCGTCACACCGAAAGAAGAGAAACCACATCGCGGGGTTGATAGACAAGACGGGTACTTGGCGCTCAGATGAGAAAGAAATTTCTAAAGTGGTGATGGAGTTTTTTGATAATCTCTTTTTGTCTGGTAATCCGTCCGGTTTTGAAGCAGCTACGGTGGGTGTTTCGAGGCAAGTTACTGCAGCCATGAACCACGAGTTGGAGAGAGATATAACTGATGAAGAAATATGGGAAGCTCTGAGACACATGCACCCCAATAAAGCTCCAGGGCCCGACGGCATGAAAGCATTTTTTTCCAAAAATTCTGGCATATTGTGGGAAAGGATGTGGGTAGTTATATCAAAGGTTGGTGGAAAGGGAAGTACTCCATTGAAGAGGTGAATTCAACTTTGGTTGTTCTCATCCCAAAGGTGGAACAACCTAAGGAGATGGCAGAGTTCCGTCCCATTAGTCTGTGCAATGTAGTCTATAAAATTGTCACAAAAGTGCTTGCTAACATATTGAAGCCTATGATGGACAAAATTACTTCCCAGAATCAGAGTGCCTTTATTCCGGGGAGGTTGATTACAGAAAATGCCCTTATTGCTTATGAGTTGTTCCATAAAATGAAGTCTGAGGGGAAAAAGAAAAAAGGAAGTATGGAAATAAAATTGGACATGTCGAAGGCTTACAACAGGGTTGAATGGAGTTTCCTAGAGCATGTGATGATGAAGTTGGGCTTCTCGGTACCTTGGAGGAAGAAAATCCTAGAATGCGTGTCATCAGTAAGCCACTCATTTTCCATCAATGGGGACCGGTCTACGGAGATCAAACCTTCCCGCAGCCTGCGTCAGGGTGACCCTCTTTCTCCTTATCTGTTCATTCTTTGTGCGGAAGCGTTTTCTACCTCTATCATTCATGCTACAGAAAGCAAGCTCGTGCATGGCCTCAGTGTCTGCAGACTTGCTCCCCGTATATCTCACCTCTTTTTTGCAGATGATAGCATCTTGTTTGCACGAGCAACTCAAAACGAATGCCTGGTAATAGCTAACTTGATTAGCCAATACGAACAGGCATCGGGCCAGAAGGTGAATTATGAGAAGACCGAGATTGCTTTTAGCAAAGGGGTGCTATCAGAGACGAGGGAAAGCCTGCAAGAAATTCTCAACGTGCGGGAGGTGGACAAACATGCCAAGTACCTAGGCCTGCCCACAGCAATTGGGAGATCCAAAAGACAAGTTTTTAGCTTCGTTAAAGAAAGGATATGGAAGAAACTCCAGGGGTGGAAAGAAAAGTTCCTCTCCAAACCCGGCAAGGAAGTCCTAATCAAATCAATTGCACAGGCAATCCCAACATATATTATGAGTATCTTTCAATTACCGTCCACACTCATACATGAAATTCACAATTGTATTGCAAAATTCTGGTGGGGGTAAAAGGTACAGAGAGAAGGATCTCGTGGCAATGTTGGGCTAATTTATGCAAACCAAAGAAAGCTGGAGGAATGGGTTTTAGAGACCTGAATAGTTTTAACCAAGCGCTACTGTCTAAACAAGTTTGGCGACTATTCACCAACACAAACTCACTGGCGTACCGTGTTCTTAAGGCGTGTTACTTCCCAAGATCTTCTATACTGGAAGCGATGAGAGGACATAACCCAAGCTATACGTGGCGAAGTATTTGGGGGCCAAGGCAGTAATCTGTGAAGGAGTGAAATGGAGGGTGGGAGATGGGAGCACTATCAATCTGTGGACAGACCGGTGGCTACTATGCACTACAGACGCTCTGTGTGAGTTATGTCCAGATATTCAAGCACAACAAACACAGTTGACGATCGCTGACCTTACAGCGCCGGAGTACCCCGACTGGGACAGGGGGACGGTGGAAGCCATCTTCCCACAAGCAATCAGCGAGAGGATTCTTACTACACCCCGCAGCTACCGTAAGCCGGCGGACAAACCCTTCTGGTGGCCGGACCGCAGGGGTGCGTTTAGTACAAGGACTGCATACTGGATGTGCCACCTCGGCAAAGCCTCGTACAGCAGCAACTGGACGGAGGAACAGGAGAAGACGTGGACATGGGTCTGGAAGTCGGGTTGGCCGCCGCGCCTAGCCCACTTCATGTGGCGGGTCTGCTCCGGGAGCCTTGCCACGCTTGGCCGACTCTACGACCGCCACTGTGACGTCGACGAGCGATGCCCCATCTGTTGGCGAGAAAAGGAAACAATAGCCCACTTGTTGTTTGAATGCCCGGAGGTAATGAAGTTCTGGACCGTCCACCCCTTGAAACAACGGATAGAAGCTTCGACCCATATGATCCTTGCAGATCGCTTGCAGTTCCTAGTCGACAACCAGACGAGGGAGGAGCTGGACGCAGCTGCAGCGGTCTGGTGGGGATCATGGGCATGGAGGAATAAGATGGTATTTGAGAAGGAGGCTCCACCAAGAGATCTATTGATAATGATATATGCTGGGATCATCGCCGAGCACAGGTCTGTGATGGCCAGCAAACCGGAGGCTGCTACCCCACGCGAGGAACTTAGCTCACTGAAATGGCAGGCCCCGAGCAGAGAAGCTCTTAAACTGAATACGGATGTCGCAATGGACAAAACCGGAATGATTGGAATTGGGGGGATCATTCGAGATTGCAAAGGGAGGACAGTCGAGATCATCTCCGCCAGGAGAGCTTTCGCCGGCTCAGCTGAACTTGGCGAAGCGCAGGCTCTCCTTCATTGCTTACAGTCGGCGGGATCACATGCTCATGGGCACCTGATCTGCGAAATGGACTCCCAAATTGTGTATCATGCTCTCTCTGCTAGCTCCAGCGATCCAGATCACCTAGGTCTTCTTATTGAGGACATCCATCATGTAGTAGCTTCGTTTCCATCTGTTTCTTTTGCTTTTGTTAATCGGTCATGTAACAAGGTAGCTCACTCTATAGCCAAGTTGGCAAAGGAGGGCACCTTGATTAGGAGATCAGTGGGGGAAGGCGTCCCTCCACTGATCGAGAAACTAATTCTGTCGGACGCTAATGGTTAGTTGTTAATGAAAGATTGGCTTTCCCCTAAAAAAAAATGGTCCAATCTATTATGCTCAGTAGTATACTGCCTCTTCAAGAACTTTGCACTTGTTTTATCACAGATGCAATATCTGTCTCAAACAAAACTTTATCAGGACCAATTTGGATAGCAATTTAAAAACCAAAAAGTAGAGTGTTACACTCCTCACCATCAAATTTCTAGTTATCATGGACAATATTTGCGACCATGACCAAACACTTGCCTGCATGATCTCTGAAAACCAACTGCAACTAACCAAGTTCTTACATATGAGTGCATCACAACTATTGAAACTTGATCTCTTCACAAATATGAGGGAGCCATCTGCGACTTCTCTATCAATAGGCCTTGAGGACAACAAGTTTGATCTTTCCTCACTTCCTTGTGCATTTTCACCCAGATAATTGTGTAGTTATTACAATTTAATTTGGCTAGCATATTTATAGATATTGTTGATGTGTATCACTGACTATGTTCTAGTTTAATCACAAACATTTGCACTATTTTTCAGGTATATATCCTACTATTCTTATCTCAAATCAAATAACTATCTTTGCAATCTTACAATATCTATAAGATGAATAATCTGACTTTGATTTTTCATTCTCTACTTCCTAAATTCCTAACAACTGGTTGTCAATATTCACACGTATCAAGGTGTTGGTACCAAAATTGCATTCAACTGCCCAATTGTCATGTGCTCAAATTTCCTTTCTTGAAACAAGTTTGCAGGGGGATGTGTCTTTGAAGGTTTATATATCTACGTGTAGGTGGGGATGCACCATGTTCGTCTCCTGCTTGGTTTTTCCCAACCATCTAGGTGTACTGCTATGTGATTTTTATGTTAGTGTTTTGTTGACATACCCAACACAAATAGTCATTTATATCTGATCTAAAATGCATTGTCCTCTATAGAAAATGACTGGTCCAGAGAAAGGGTTTTAGAGAAGGAGGAGGTGTGTGATAATGTTCATTCAACAAGTAGTGAGAATAAGAGAAAACCTTCCTCAAATAGGTTCCTCTAGGAACTACATAAGTACTTTAGGAAATTTGGACTCGTGTAAGATGAATGAACAATTCTTGGTATTTACAACTCTATTAGAAGAAGAAAGAGGAGTTGTGGGATGTGTCTTTGAAGGTTTATATCTTCAAGAACTTGGTTTCCCATTAGGAATGCAATCACTTCTTTGTCTTTCTAGAAATCAAGATCTTTGTGTGTATTTATGGGATTTAAAACTACTTCGTTTTCTTTGTGTATTTAAATTGGCAATTTAATAAATAGTGCATGAGAAAACTCCTATTCATAAGTTTAGCAGGTGCATATCAACTTGGGCAGTTGATAGGTAAGAAACAACAACAAAAGTAAGGTGTGTTGATCCATTTGTTGATGAATGAACGGTCACAAAACATCAAAAACGGGACAGGGTCAGCCTGTGAGGTACAGTGTAATATGTTGTTGTAATTTTCTCTCTAATATAATTGTTTCTTTCCTCAATTTATTAATATGTTGTTGTGATTTTATCTCCAGTATAATTGTGTTGGTGTTTCTGGTGATGTGGTGATCAAGGATGGAGATCATGCCCATAATGGGTGTTGATGCAACAATGCATGCAAGCTCATGGTTTGTTTGTTTTTCTTTAATATTTTAACATAAATATTTGCATTCTCATCCTTTGCAACCTCTTCCATGAGCCAATACTTTTCACATTCTCCACTATGGTCCAACATCCCTACATAATGCATCGCAAAACTTCACTAGTTGAATCAATTCAGAGTTCTTAGACTTCCACATATAGATTCATGCACTACAATAATGATTTTCTCCTAGCTCTTTTATCTCAAAGACCAAAGAAATTCTTCACATCTTTCTTTTGGTTTCAGGCACCCAAAGTACCACAAAAAGCATAGTAAAGGAATAAGGAGAAGGTTCTTGATGGGCTCAAGGAGTCAAATGAGAAATGTATTGATGCACATTTCATTGTAACTTTCCCAGTACATAATTAGTTCAGAAGCTTGTCGTGATTTAGCTGCTTAGTTGGTAAACTTGTCTTTTATCTTTTTCTTTGGCCTCTAGCCATCTTTACCGTGAACCTAGAAAGTAGCACAGAGGACGTGTGGATCCTATATTGCGAGCTAGATCATGATGTGGTGTGCAACTTTAAGAATGATGTAAATTAATATTTCATGGGGGTTCATTGTATATACTATGTTTTCCATGTATATTGTAAAATAGGGACACGGTTAATGTACTCCCCATGTGTAATCATTATTTTGATATAAATAAAAGTATGATTATTGACATTACAAGCAAATGTACTTTTGCAATGGCAAGTTATGGAGTGGATACATAACCTGGCTACATATGTATATGTTTGTAGTACATGATGTTTTTCACTAAAATTTTTACTACATTTACAGTTGTAGTAAGTGCCATTTTTTCTACCCACCAACTACATATATAATTATAGTAAATACCATTTTCCTCTACATATCATAGCCACATATACAATTGCAGTCATATAGTTAGCTACAATTACAACTACAATTGTATGTGTAAAGACAATTTAGTTACATTTAGGGTTACATATGAATTTGTAGCTAAATGATTATCTAACTACATATTTCAAAAATGTAGCAAAAACAATTAGCTACACGGGTATTAGCTTCATATTTTATGTGTAAGGAAAAATGTAGCCAAATCTTTTAGCTACAAATATGAAGTTTTTGCTACAATTTCTTTTGTAGTTAAAGACCATTTTATCTATACTGCAAGGAAACCATCTTAACGACCAACAACCATCACCTAACCTTCAACCACTTGGACCATAACATGAAGATCATCATCTGACACAACCACTTGCCAAAACATGATCAAAATAAGTGGATTACCAACATGAATCTGAAACCACAAGGAGTGAGGTACTTCAAGGGAAACATCATCCAAAACTCTAGAATTCAATCACCAAACATAGGGACAACCAAGCCATGATCATGAGGGAAAAAACAACATTCCAAAGAATCACATCCATTCAAAATCTCAATCACCAATAGAGAGAACCCAAACCATTACCATATTGAGAAACCAATGTTTAGTCATGTGCACATGTGAAACAAGTACTTCCACCAACCATTAAATCTTGAGTATGAGAATTAGGTTTCCAGAGAAAGATCTTATCTATGCAAGGTTACTATAAAATCATAAACCCTAAAACAAGGTATCGTCATCAAGCATCTTACGATCACATTTTAGAGATAAGATTACATGCATGCAAGATTAAAATGAAACATGAGAGAGTTATATAACATGCTTTGAGGTGAAGATCAACTCCAAAAGACACAAAGCTTAGAAAGAGAGAGGAAACACCAAGCTTGGATCAAATCCACCCAAGAAAGATCACCTCAAGGTAGGAAGAACAAACCAAGTATAAAGGACGCTCAAAGAGAAGAGGGAAAAACCCTAGGTTGAGAAATAAAATAAAAGAGAGAGAAGGTCTTCATCTCACATAGGTATTACCATGGAAATCCATGGAGTCAACCTCTATTGGAGAGAAGTTCCTTAAAAAGACCACCTTAGAGAACCATGGTTCGGCCAAGAGAAGAAAAGAGAGGGTAGGGTTTCAAGAAAAATGAGATTAAGAATGACAAACCACTTACCAAGCACAAGGATAACCAAAGGATCAACAAGGGAAGATGCTCCAACCCTGATCACCACATACAAGGCTTTGGCCACCTTGATCCAAGGTTGATCTCCTTCTCTTCCAAGTACCAAAGGGGACGAGCTCCAAGGATGAGAGAAGGAGAGAGGATGCAAAAGTATCATATGTATGAAAGGAGGGATGTTTAAATAGGAGAGAGGTGAGGGAGATTGGATGTCCAACTAAACACGCCACTTGTCCATCATAGAACATCCATGCAACCACTAGCCATGCACATGCAACTAGGGTCATTAAAACTAAAGTAGATCAATGACCTCACATGGTCCAAAGGACCATCGATCAAAGAAGAACCAAGGCCAACCATCTTTGGCAATTGAAGATAAAGCAAACACCATGGTCAAAGGCAACATCAGACTTAGCGACCAAAACCTAGAGTTCTTAACGACCAAGGAGAGGGTTCAAGACCCTTCGACAACAAGGAACATAGGGCACACTCAAAACAAAACACCTTTGACCACTAAAAAACACACCCAAAGAAGGCCCTATCGAGTGCTACATACAAAGGAACCAAAAAACAAACTAGGGCATCCATTCATCCCATACAAACCCTAACTCCACACATGCAGTCACCACTTCCATCCTCATCAAAACATGGTACAACAAGGCAACCTCGAGTACCACTCTCCTCAGTAAGATCCCAAGACATAAGAGGTACATCAAAAATGCGACAAATTACAATATACACCCTCAACATGGGTAAATTACAACTTGGTCCAAAACAAGCACACATATAGCATAACCAGCTCAAACATCAAGCCAACTGGATCAAACTAAAAGCATATGCACGTCACATTTTATTAGGATACATCATGTGGTCAGATTAGGGTTTAAGCATCTGATTAATAAAAAGCAAGCAAGATCAGTCACTAAGCTAGTTCAGGGGTCTTACAATTTCCTCTGTAATTACATCGCTAAAAAAGATATCTACATCACACATGTGGATACGACAAGCCAACTTGCATACATTTTCATAAAACCTTTATCTAGACAACAATTTTCGTTAATTAAATTAAAACTAGTGGTATGCCCTCTATCTAGATGTTATCTTACCTATATATTGTTGTTCATAATTTTCTCATCTTATACTTCATTGTGCTACATATGCCTTGTTTTAATGCCTTATTTTTTGTTTTTGGCTATTTTTTGCAAACGACTATTTTAACGCTAAATAGTAGCCAATGATGACTCATATGTGCCTTAATATGTTCATAATGCATGATCAGCTAGATTTTTTTTATAAAGCACTTTAGTGGCCTAGAATTAAAATTTTTTATCTTTTGGACATAATGACCTGTCGACTGAGGTTGCTTTGGGGAAACTCGACTGAAAAGTGACCCAAGGACTGAACGCACAGTAGGTTCGGCTGAGTTTCCCAAATCTCAAACTCGACCAAAAACACTATTGCATAGAAATACATATAGATTGTCGGTCGATTTTCTCCCTCTCATCTAGAGTAAAGTTGGTTGTTAGCCTTACTTTCTCATTCATCCTTGAACCATAGGGAAACACACAACCCTTCCTTTTCCCTCTTCAGCCCCAAATATCCTCCCTAACCTTCCCTACCTTTACCAAGCAACTTAGGCGGCGTGCAGCTCCTTTTCTTCTTTCTCATCTTAGCGACATTCCCTCTCTTTTCATCTCCATGGCTTCAATTGATGGAAAAGAATAGGTCAAGCTGGAGTTTCCTCATACTCTACTACTTCTAGGGTCATTCCCTTTGAGGGTACCTTAGTTATCTCCTCTCAAACTATAAATAGGTATAAGGATCTTCTTCCTAAACATACTTTTCCTTTTCACGCTTTTACTTGAGTCTCAAAATGAGTTGATGAGCGAAGTGTGTGCAATGATCAATGAACAACACCTTAGCATGCTTTGTCTAGAGCGATTGTTCTACTCTAACTCTCTTTCTAGCATAAAAGATGTCCACAAATTCTACCCCCAATCTTATATGGAACTACACTTCTCTTGCACCACCCCTAACACCCAAGTGATCCTTACATCCATGATTGTGAGTATTACGTTTACCTACTCTAAAGATTCCTTGAACACTTACTTCAATGGTTCCTCTACCACATATACATGGTTGATCACTTATCACCAATACCTGGATTTTCTTGACCCTGAAAAGTTGTACCAAGGTTTTGTACCCCAACTCACCCTACCAGACATCCATAGGTTCCTAAAGAAACATGAGGTTCCCTATAGAAAGAAAGTGATTCTTCCTTCTTGTTTTCTTAACATCAAGACTCATATCATTTCACTTGTAGTCAAATTTAATATCATCCAAAGAAAAAACAAAAATATATTGTAGAAAACATTGCTATGCTTATGTACTATCTCCTTTGTGATGTCAAAGTCAAATGGGCTTGTTACATTCTCCATTACATGACCTATTTTGATTTTGGAAAGAAAAGCCCATGGAACCCACCCACCTTATCCAAACTTGATTTGTGATTTGTTTCTACACCACACTGAGAAATCCCTTTTCCATGATCTTGGTTACAAATAAAGTAGGATAGGTGTTTACATTATTGAAACCACTCTCAAAAAGTCTTTTCATCCCACCTCCTCATTCACACCTAGTGCTTTCTCCTCCACCCATCCTACACCTCCTCCTAGACCTACTTGTTCCTCCTTTTCGATGTCAAATGAAACCCTCATGGGCTGCATAATGCTCCAAAATTCCTATAACATGTAGGACCAAGAGCACATCCATCAGAATCTTGTACACATAATGTCAAATATGAACCTATCTTGCTCCCATTCCTATCCCACCTACCAGCCCTATCGAGTTGCTGACTATGCTTCTTATGCATATGATCCGTTTTTCCCTACTCACCCGTACCGTGCGTCCGCTCCACCTCCTACCTCTAGTGAGGGACCTACCATGATTTCTAATCAGCCACAACCTGGTGCTATCCAACTGCTTGCTCTTCCATTAGGTCATGCTTTTGTCGTTCTTTCTTATTTCAATTGGGGATCTATTTCCAAGTACAATCAATCAAAGGCACTACATGTGATTGGCACATCCTGGGAGGAGCAACTTTGTCATTGGCTCGGTCCTCTCTCATTTGTTCTTGATGATGATGAGGACATAGATGAGGTGAGGATGATGGTGAGGATAGCTCTAAGGATGGTTCTGGCTCTGATGATGGAGATGGTGGTGATGACACACTTGCGGCTCTTGATGCACCTTCTGATGGTGACAAAGAGTACCAGCCGGATGGCAATGAGGAGCTTCATCTACATACCATCAACATTTAGTTCTTAGTCTTTAGAGTTCTCATATATATATATATATATATGTTTTATACACTTTGAGGTACTGTATCTAAGGTCTACTATTTTCATATCTCATTGTTTTTCTTTATTGTTTTGTATTTTTTATCTAGAGAGGACATATCTTTTGTTGTGATCTGATTATATGTACCTTAACTCTATGCTTGCCTATATCTCATGAGTTCTGGGTATGTGCTTCCATATTTTGTTTACGACTCTAGTATAATTTGTTCTCTCTTGTTTTTGGATGGTGCTTGCATGGTGGTTTCTTGTCTAGTTTGTACATGTGGATAAGACCCGTGTTTTAGATCTTCTACCCCCTTCCTTTTTTATATGAAAAATTGGGGAAAATGAGCTCAAGTACATAATGAATTATGATCCTTTTCTACTTAACTCTATGATATATCATGTGACAATGTAAGAGGACTCAATAGTATATATGTTCTACGGTTATGAGTTTTATAGAAACTAATCATGCAGGAAAAGGTAAGCATGAATTGAAGGGGATCAGTTGCTATTGTTCATTCATGTATCCCTCTACAATTCACAAGGTAATAATTTAAATTCTACACCCTTTTCAATATGTTGAGGAATGGTGTGTCATCTTCAAAAAGGGGGAGAATGTTGACTAACAGGTATACATTGTCCATATTTTGGATGATGACTTTACCAATCCATTAATATGTATCTAATATGTCTACTTGAGATTGATTTTAGGTATTAGAAACATGAAAAGGATCAATTCAATCAAGTCCTAACTTGATCAAATACAAGCCAAATTCAATACAAATGCACTTTTGTGGCAAACACCCTAAACGACTTAGAATAACTTTTATATCCATTTGTATTGATTCTATGACTTATAATTAAGACGAGAAAAGATCAGGAGCACTTAAAACAAATGTTTAAGCACTCAAATGAAAATTTTCAAAATGAATCACTACCACTTTTTTGGCCGAGTTTCCCTTTTATAAACTTGACTGACACCTAGGATAAGCCTTGGAAACTACCATGTTAGGCGGAGTTTGTCCTAGTGACAACTCCACCGATACCATGCATAGAAAAAGTGATTTTAAGTCATTGGTCGACTTTCATCTAGGATAAATTCAACCGACAACTCAAAATTAGTTTGTCACATAGTGCAATCAATCAAGTTTGCTTTATTGGAGCTCGACCGACTACACTGTGCGGAGTGTGCAGAGAAAGTGTTTCTAGCCCTTGGAGTATTGCAAAACTCAAAAATAGATTTGTTGAAACACCCCCAAATGACTAGAATTCATTCCTAATTATTTCTACTGGCTAGTAGAAACCCCCAATTATAAATATTGACACCTTGGGCTTCATCCCAAGTTTGCCTCTTATGCTCATAGCTATAGTTGAGTGTATTTGTCTACTAAGAGCCCATTTCTCTCTCTGGCTTACTAATCAAAACGTCAATACGAGCGAGATAGGTTGTTTGTAAGAGAGCTACTTACTTGTCATCATTGTGAAGCTCTCAATCTTCCCTTTCCCAATCCCTTTCTTTAAGAAAAGATGGTGAAAGCTTCTCCTTAGTGAAGGACAAGGTGAAGGCTGAAGATCCTTGAGAAGAGTGGGTAATTCCTTCTAGGTGGATGACTTGTTGCAAGAAGGGAGTTTTTTGGTGAAGGTGTCCAGCTCATTGAAAAAGTGGGTAAGCCCTTGTGGAGGTTGAAGACTCTTACTCAAAGGATAGGCAAGACCTTGTAAGGTTTGTTGGCTCCTTTTGATCCTCAAAAAGGAAGGATAGGTATCATTGTCCTACAAAAGAAAGGTCTAATTGTATGTCTTATAATGGAATATAAGTATGCAATGGTTGCAAAATCATTGAGGTTGACCTCTCTAGGTAGTGGATGTACACTCTCATAGTTTGGAGTTTTGAACCACTATACATAGCTTCTTCTTGATCTCATTCAATTTCTCTCATCCTTTCTATGTATGTTTAGTTGCACATCAAATTCCATATTTTCAATCAAATATCTTGAGTAATTTGAAGGTTTAATGAATTTGGTTTAAGTGTTTTTATCTCTATCTACCCTCCCTCTAGAGCCCATTGATCCAACACATATATCGTGAATAGTCATCGATAAAGGTTACAAAATAGATTTTTCCTTTAAAAACAGTGGGAAAGGTCTACACATATCCGTGTGAATTCTTTCTAACATTCCATCACTTCTATTGGTATCTTTTTAGAAGTGTTTGTTTGATTAGCCTTTATGCATTCAACACATGTTCCAAGATCAATAAATCCCAAAGGCCCTAAAATGCCTTCCTTTACTAATCTTTTGATTCTTTCTATGGAGATTTTCCCAATCTACAATGCCAAAAAAGAAGGGATTCCTCATCTAATAGTGTGCATGTATTACCAATAGGCTCATGTTGGACTGTCCAAGATTGCTCAAAATATGGACGTAGTTTATCTTGAAGAATATCATTTATTAAAAACAAGTAACCATTATATTAGAGTTTTTACACAATAATAATAATCCACCTTGGACACTCCACTGAAGATATGAGTAGTTCCATTCATTTTTCCTTTACCCTTGTTGCCACGCTTTATGGTACTCAAATGCACAATAGGAATATCTTAATTCTTATCAATCTATTCATCTTAAAACGCATTATCAATAAATTATTTGTTGATCATTCTTTTAGTTTTGTATTGTAAGAAACCTTAAATGATCCTAACTGACTATATAAAGAGGTTAAAATAAAATGAACAAGAAATACATCAGAGATAGAAAACTCCATCTCATTGTGTTGTACACAATATTTCTTATTTTGATTATATATTCACAGATCTAACAAGAACTGTTGTATTTCATAAAGAATATCTTGGCCATTAAGGTCTTGGCTCTAGACTTATTGAAAGAAACACATTGTTCCTCCACTTCTTTTAGAAAATCATTTACCAATTCAAAAGTGGAAACAAACCGCCTAATATAATTTTCAACATGTGCTTGCATAAATAACAAACTAAGCCAATTAGAATGTTTCCACTTCCAGTAGTTAGTCTTTGCAGCTGTACAACTTCCCTCTGTTAGTTGTTGTGATTTTTCCACTCAGAAAGCTAAATTTAAGTCCATACACCCTATTGCAAATATGAAATTTTCATTCCATATAGTAAAATTTGATCTATTAATATTGGTATGTCGTTATTACCACATATTGATCAAGAAATAACTATAATAATAGTTATTAAAATAAAATATTTTAAAACCATAACTTGAAATAAAAAAGTAAAATTTAAGGTCTAATTTATTTTACTTTCGTAATACTAAGCACAATTACTCATTACAATTTTTTTGAATAATTTATAATACTGAGTATGATTAGTTTAGGATGTGGGCTACACTCACACAAAAGAAAACATATACATTACAATGATAAAATATTTTACCTTTGGGCAACATATTTTATGAAGCTAAAGGCATGTTCATTTTATCATATCTTGCTTCATGCCACAAAAAAATAAAATGATACACCTTTGGAAGGTACTACTCTTTTCTAAATTAGACATAATTTAATGTTACTCATTTCTCTATTGAAAATATTTAGGGTCACTAGTAGTTGCATTAGTATGCATGAATTACGAAATATGTTGCGGCCATAAACACCGTTTGCTCAATATGAACAAACCTTGTGAGGCTACAAATACTATTTAATAAACAATCATATATGAACACTAGATCTTGCCTTGCAATATTAGGAAGAATAATATGGATTACATGAACAAGATCTTGTTATCTTGAGTGGAGTTGTCTAAGAGTTCATGCCTTGCATGAGAGTTAATTCATCTGAAATCGTGTTACCAATGATATTGCATAAGCATCATCAACTATTATATTCGTGTCATTCATTCTGGAACTAACCTGACAAAAAGAAATAGAACCAAGAGCAATTCATTTTGACTGGAACAACGATCTTCTGATTTTTTTACTAATATTATGTCACAGACACATCTTGAGATAGTACATAAATATTTCACGATAATTCGAAAAGATAAAATCAGTATTGAACATATAGATAGATAATAGAATTCTATTTATGTGTCATTTAATGTTACAACAACTACCACTACTAAAAAAAGATGATTTGACTACATTTCTACTAATTACATATATTGTATGTATAGTTAAATGTCAATTTTATTTACATATAAAAATATTGTAGGCAAAAAATATGTAGTCAGTCCAATATTAACTAGTTAGCTACATCTTAACTACAAATACGGTATTTCTAATTTGAAAGAAAATTTCCCAACCGCGCAAACCTGGCTACCGCACGCAGAAATCAACTTTCTATCCAAATCACCATCCACCCCCAATTTTTCCGTCTCCCCTCACCCCACCTAATCTCAATCTCTCTCAAACCGCAATGCAGTTCAATTCTTCCCGATCACACACCACTCGTACTCACAAACACACTGCTCAGCTCCACAAAAACGCTGCTCGTCCCTCCAAAGTCATTCCTTCCGACACCATCAGGTGGGGGAGGATATATGAGAGGCATCGAGCATACTCTTGGGTGTTGCATCATGATCTATCAGGGGTCTCTTGACCCCCATCAACTCTGGATACAAGTCCTCCAGAGCATTACAGCTTCTCCGATGAAGCCAAGGGAATGATCACAACGGGATTTTTGTAGGGAGAACAGTGATAATTGTCACCTTGGGGTTGTAGGGGCGGTGATGACAAGGCTGGAGGCCTAGCCTAGCAGAGCGTGACAGTGGGGAAAAAGCCAAGGCTTGCGTGGTGCACATATTCCCAGGACTAGCTGGTAGTACTAAAATTAGCGTCTTTTACTATATTACTGAAGTTTACATTTTGCATTTATTGATGACATGATAAGATTGTAATGTTTTGAATTTGGTCTGCTAATGTGGTGGCTCATTACTAGTAAACCCACTGGAATCATAAATATGCATCACTTGTATATCTTAGATCTGGTACTATTATAGGATATAAATATGAAATTGGTAAGTTAGTGATACTTTTGAGTTCGATCATGTTCACGTTGCAAGTAATACAAATTTGCCTACTGGATTATGGATGCTTCAACCTCACTGATCCAAAATGCAATTTTACTAGGACTATGCATTTAATTATTGGATTTTGTGAAGTTCGGATTGTGCCATTTCCACATGGGTATAAGCATGTGTTTTCAGAATGAAGCAACCAGTAAAGTGTATATAACGATAAATGCAGTTCAATTTTCTCCATAAACGGTAACATTTACACCTTCTTTTTGCCATTTACAGTAAGTAGGGTCTGTATATGGGTAAAAGCTTACGGATACGAGGTAAATAATTGACTGTCAAGACATTCTTGCTTAATGTTACCCATGTATCAATCTACTGTCCACCCAGAGACTATCCCCCAAAATAGAAATATAATCATCTATTTTAGGTTTTCCCCATGCTCTATCCCTATATTCTGTTGTTTCCATGTGTGTTTGCTTCCCTGGAAGAGGACCATGTCTTCAAGAAGACTAATAAAGTCCATTATATGGTCTGGAAAAGACATTAAGAAACCCATGGAAGGAGATCTGAGTTTCAATTATGCTCATTATGTATCTTTTTTTTGTTATTTGCTTGAAGCCTCTAACCAAAGCATCATTTATTAGGTGGATTGATTTATATGCATGTGGTCAAATATACTATTTCATCTTTTTGTAGGGATAGTTCATCATTCCCAATGTAGTTCACACTGACTCCACGAGATCTGAACATGGAGGTATGTTTGATAATGAACATTTGGTTTAAAAATGGAATATTTTTCAAGTTTGTTTTTATGTCACGGTTCTTAGTATTGTACACCTATGTTTGGAAATAATGCCCATGCACAAGAACAAAAACTTGAATATATACTTGTAACCCTGCTCCATATTGTTCCATGTCCCTCTTTTGGGAGTGAATTATACACAAGAGACTTGAGTTTATAAACCATCTATGAAAACTCTCTATGTGCTCGGAACAACACTTTCTATATTACAGTCTAAAAGTTGTCTGTGTGCATCCACTTTTTTTCTAATTGTTATGTGAAGTAACAATTTGGCGGCAATGCTGACATATGATGTAAAAGTATTGCTTTAGGCATGAACAACGTGGTTTAGACAGCCACTAGAGATATCACAAATGAGTCATGACAACATGCAATAGCTGTCTTTGTTAACTAAATCAGATTGTAACAACTATTGAATCAACTCCCCAAAATAATCCGAATTTTTACAACTATAAATCTATTTTTAAACATATGTGAAGATTGATCTTTCAATGATTCTCCTACATTCGCCCCCACCCACCCAACAACCAGATCACCTCATTGTGGTACACTGAATCCTTCAAACACTATTCCCTTATAGCAGCTAGTCCGCTGAACATAATCATGTTGTTCTTGAGTTCCTCATTTGTCTCAGCACATTCCCTTTTAATCACTTCTAGATGCTCCATAACGTCCTTTCATTCCAACAACTTTGCCTTGGTGTGCACTTCTTTGAAATGTCTATAAACGTTTTTTAAGTCCATGCACTGTCTCTAGTAAATATTTTATTTCGTCAGCTGCTCTTTTTCTATGAGTTGTGAATTGCTTCCTTCTTAACTTTTTAGAGAAGATATCAATGATTCTTTGACCAGGTGTTGCTAGTTCCTTCTACATTAGTCATTGTATGGGTTTTCTTGAGATCATTTGGTATTCTATCTGAAATACAGATGTGTACAAAATTTAAAAGCATGGAGGTCTTATTGAGAGTTTTCTCCCCCCATTAATAATGTTCAACTTTCCATGAAGTCATATTGAGGCATTGTATGACCCTTTTTTAAAGGGTTCCATTGGAAGTCCTTTGTTATTGTTAGGAAGTTCATAGTCTAAAACGCTATGATTCATGTTGAAGTTAATTGGTGTACGTGGGTGTTAAGGTAGTAAGTAATTGCTTACTAGTGGCTGGTTAGGCCTAATTTCAAAATTTAGTCATAGACATCATGAAGTCGTGATGTCTTTCTCGGTGGGCATTTTACTAGATATATAAAAAGACAAATATACTTGCTTGATCTAGTAATACTGTAGATTTTTCACCTATATCTTGTACTAGTTGTGACCTCACATAGGCTCTAAAACTCCATATCTAGAACATACATACATAAAACTCCAAAAACATAACCTTCATACATGCTCCAAAACTCCATATCTAGAACAAACATGTATCAAACTCCAGAACATACTTCATAGATAGAGAAAGAACTAAAACACGTACATGTAGTTCATTAAGAAGCAAGACTAATGCTGTTAGCAATAGTGAACAGAACCATAATGAAAGTTGCGTAGGAATTCCTCTTCATTCAATCTATTATATAAAGAACTTTCAAACACAGAAAGGTACCACTGGCATAAGCAATTTCCAGAAAAATGTGATCAGACTAGTTATACTAAGCGTACTGTCCAACACACCAAACGAGAATAAGACAAAATATGTGCAATAAAAAGTAATGTATGCAAATACTCGACATTAATTAAAGATTGTCCTTCTCTTACTAAAAGATTCATGTCTCCTTGTCCGCGACCACCTAAAAATGTAGTTCCCACGGGGGTGAGACAATTGTAAATTTCCCCCAACAAGAGATATAACTCTCCGCCAGTAACATTATTATTGCAGCTTAAGAAGATAAATATGAATAGAGGAATCATATTTATTTGACAACAGATATTTTAATGTCTAACATATTAGAACATTATTCTTATCAAAAGCATTGCAACTATAATTTGATAGAACAACATGTCACTTATCCTTTAAGGAATATGAAGAACATGTATAATATTTATTCACTATAGATTCATTACCACAACATTAACTCTCTTCAGGCTTAGATCATATATCTAATTCCTGGCATTGTCATTGATGGATCATGGCTTGTAGCCATAATCTTTTCACAAAGTATTGGAATATTAATCCCTCAACTCAACAAGTACAATTCCACTTCTTAACAAGTTCATTATCATGATTATAGAATCTGGGTATTTGAACCCATAACTCACCATAGAACACTTGTTACAATTTATTAGGTCACTTCATACCTTCATATCATCTGACCCAGGGACATTATAATTCTTGCTACACAAAGCATTGCACATAGTTCACAAAGCTCATACCACCTCTTATTACCTCTTAATAGGAAATAAGGCATATTATGGCTTATGAAGCTCATAAACAATCTAAGATAATTAGCACATCATGTGATACACATGACTCATTAATTGTAGGTTACCTCTCACTAAGTAACAAAGCATATGAAGGCTTATAAGGCCTATAGAACATTTTCAATATACTGAATATCATAGCTCATACCTGGCCATGCTCATCATCTCAACATATATGCATGATTAGTAATCATGATACAATTACATATCTGTATCATGCAATACAAGGGTTATCCTAATACATACATAACCCATTAGTCTGTATTTGAGCTTCTCATAGAATTACTCTGGGTTAGAACTTCACATAGCACCATCGTGTTTTAGGGTTTCACATAGCATTACCCTATATTAGGGTTCACATAGCATTAAATTGTATTAGGGTTTCACATATCATTATCCTGTATTAGGGTTCACATAGCATTATCTTGTATTAGGGTTTCACATAGCATTACCCTATATTAGGGTTCACATAGCATTATCTTGTATTAGGGTTTCACATAGCATTACCCTGTATTAGGGTTCACATAGCAAGGAAATCAATATGAATAACATAAGTATTCAATCATACTTATTTATTCTCATCATTCACCATTATATGAATTATCAACACACATCATGAGTTTCCCTCTCATCCTTGCCAGAATATGATTACATCATAGTTTATAGGTTTGGATTAACCTTTTCATAAGGCATGTTAGCCTACATTCAACAGAGTGCATTACATCTCAATGTAACCATTGACATGACACATCTCAATGTAACCATTGACATGACACATCTCATGTGTCTGTCATCCAATTATCCTAAACTTATAACACATCAAGGCATACCAGTATTGGGGTGTTGGATGTGATATCTATCATATCTTGATGTATCACTTCCCTCAACACCTTTATCTTACTTGAGTTCATACACTTATCATGTATTAGGGTATTCCCCATCCTAATACTTTATGCACCTGTTCATCACATTTATCATGTAAAGTATTGGTCATTAGTCACTCACTTAGATTATTCAATTGTGTACAATACTATGGACTCATCCTTAAGTTAGGAACTATTAATATAATGATATTCATTATCAACCTTTCTAGGTGTTACATTTGTCATAACATTAATCACTGTTCCATTATTAGGAATAGTATTCTCCATATCTATAATTTGAGGATTCACATAGAATATTCCATACATTTATGGATTTCACATAGTATTACTCTTCAATAGAGATTCATATAATCACCCTTCTATATCAGGGTTTCATTTAGTATTATGTGAAATTAAGATTTCACAACACATCACACAGTGCTAGGTCTTCACATAGGATTAGTGGTACTACCCTATATTAGGGTTTCATGCACCTTATCCCATTTTAGGGATTAAGGTTTTCTATTCACATCCATGTAGGATTTCTCTTACCTCCTACCCAAATTAGGGTTAGGATGTACAATTTCCATTAAATTAGGGTTTCCTTCATTGTTACACTAAGTTAGGGTTACATCATCACCCTGGATTATGATAACACTCATCTTTGCCCTAAATTAGGGTTTCACACATAGCTTTGCCCTAATTAGGGTTTCACACATAAATTTCACCTCAGAAAAGGGTCTACATTCAATAACCCACCATTAGGGTTCACTATCCATCCCATTAAGGGTTTCACTTAGAATTACTCTAAATTAGGGTTAGGGCTCATTGATTAGGGTTTCATGATCTCATTATTATGGATCAACCCTTATCACATAGTTTACTCATAATGAGAGAATTAAGGCTTAATTATATAAGCATTCATCTCTCTCATTCTCTCTCTCATCCTATTTAGGATGCTGACTACTCCAAGATTAATCTAGGTCAACTCTTCACTTGAGTACACATTGCTAGGGTTAACCTTCACAATCATTATGGGTCTACATATTTAATAATCACATAGCTGATTGACCTTTGATCTTATTAGATGTCTAAATGGTCTAATCAATTAAACCATCAATTATATAAGGAATTCAAAAGAATTGACCAGTTAAGCTTTCAATTCCACAAAGTGACCAATTGGGTTAACCATTGAAATCTTCAAATGCATTAAGTATCTAAATAGGTTCACCATATTGGACCTTCAATTACATGAGATATTCAAATGGATTAACCATGTTGATCTTCACAAAGTTAATTACTTAGACCCTCAATGATCTTGGTTCTCATACATCAATTGGTTGAAAACCATTTGAACAAGTTATACTTGAAACCAAGTGGACAAAGTAGGTATTGAAACCGTTTGCACTTTGGGTCTCCAAATGGTTTGAGATCGTTTGGTCCCAAACGGTCTTGAGACCATTTGTACCCAAATGGTATTGAGACAGTTTGGTCCAAACCTTCTCAAAACCGCATGGACCAAAAAGTTATTTCAACACTCAATCGACTCAAGGTTTCAATCCATGGAACAATTATAAATTGAACCATTAAGGTATTCATCAATTGGACCACTGAATCACCATTCAATTAGACCTTAAATTTAGGGTTTTGAACCCAATTGAACTAGGTTTGATAATCAAGAAACCATCACTTAGGGTTTGAAATCGAGGATCCATTAATGGTTGACATTGTGGAACCAAATCAATTGAAACCAATGAACTATCTTCATCACATGATATGACCTGACCCCAAACAGTCTTGGATGACAACCAAACGGTCTTGAGACCATTTGGTTGATCTCCAAACAGTCTTGAGACCATTTTCTCATTCCATTATCAAAATCCATGACATCCAATTAGGGTTTTGGACCTTTGGATTGATTATCAAATCAACACTTAGTTGCAATTCAATTTGGTACCTTTGGACCTCTAAACACTTAGCCATACTTAACCCCAGACCTCCAAATGGTCTTGGGTGACCCCCAAACGGTCTTGATACCGTTTGGGTGATTCCCAAATGGTCTTAAAACCGTTTGGGTCAATCAACCCAAAACATCATCTCAATCAATTTCAAAATCAGCACTTAGCCGATTATGGTTTGCAATTAAGGAATCATTCACAATTGGAACCTTCAAGATAAAACCAATTGAAACCATTAGATCAAGATCCAAGTACCACAGTATATATCTTGAAACGGTCAACCATCTCAAACAGTCAACCATTCCAAACGGTTTGGAACCCAAACCACCAAACGGTGGTGAAACCGTTTGGACTCAACATTGAAACTATTTGCCCTAGATATTTGGGGAGGGGTGTGCTTATGATGATGTCATCATCATCAAGCTCCAAACTCATGAAATCTACTGTGATTTCCATGGAGATTGCATCAATCAACCAAACTTAATTTTGGAAATATAGAAATGATCACCAATTGATAAGGAATTGATTGCAATAATAAAATTAAGGGTTCAAGTTATAAAACCCGCCTCCAATTGAGCTCCAAAGCTCCAAGCTCATGGCAACAATGGTGGATGCAACTCATTTCACTATTCCAAGGGTCGTCCTCAAGCTTTGAGTGAAAAGAATTGGTTAGAATTGAAGAGGGGATTGAGATATGAAGAATTCATGCATTGATTTTTGATTTTCACCATGGATTCAAGGTGAAAGGAGGTCAAGAACCTTACCAACAGGTTGGGGGTCGTCCTCCTGATCCTCCACAGCTCCTTGGTCGTTTTCCAAGTAAGGGGAAAGAAAGGAATCCGAAAAAGCCTTTGTTTTGGCTTGGAAAGGGTACTTTTATAAGAAAATTGATGGGAGAGAAAATACTTTATAAAAGTCTTTTAATTCCAAAATTTCTGCCACCACTTCCCCCTTGGTTTCTTTCATGCAAGGGAATCTCTATCCCCACCGAGCTCCCTTCCATTATCCATGAATTAAGGGAAAAGAAATTAAGCACCTTAACCCTTATAATAAGAATATCCATATTTGAGTGGAAATTCTTTTTCTTATAATAATGGTGAGTGGAATTTCACCTCCTTAGGATATGCTCGTGCCTTTGCAAGGCTTTAAGCTCACCCACACACATATGAATCCAAACATTTTAATTTTGGTTGAAGGCCCTTTAATTAATATATTTATTTTTGCCCTAAATTGAATTAGGGTTTCAATTAGGATTAAATCTTGCTTATTTTAATATCAAGATTCTCTCTCCTCCAGCTTAATTCAAATGAGGCGCCCCTCTCATTTTCTTTGCTATACATGATGCCAAGAAACATTAGGGACCTTATTGATGTGGTAATTTTTCATATTGAACCCTAGGTTTTGGGTAAATTGCACATTACACCAAAACTAGGTTTTAATGCACAAGGGTTGCTCTACAAGCTTAATCTTTGTGCCCAAGCTTGTGAAAACCATACCACTACATCATATTCATTCTTATGATGTCTCAACATTATAGGAACATTTTATCATGCAACATTTGAAATTTAACCCCTCAACTTGGGTAATTTGCACATTAGTCCAAAATAAGCAAACATTGCTTCAACATTGTTCAAACAGGACCAAAATTGAAACATAAGTTTCTCATGAGCCCTAATTACTTTTCCCAAGATAAGATTAAGTATATACTCAACCTTATTAGGCAAAACATCTAGGGTTAACACATAATCTAGGTTAGGGATGTTACAGCCCAAGTATGGCCAAGCATTATACTCATCCATCCCTGACTCCAAAGGACTTATACCCAAATCCCAAGACAAGACATGCTGACTCTTTTACTAGACATCTGCCAATATGAGGTTTAGTATCAAAAAGAACATCATCAAAGATATACAATTGAATTTGATGGCTATTCATAGTTTAGAAATCAAACAGTATGCACAAATAGATGGATTACTAGATATTATTTCAGTATGACACCTAAAATGTATGTATGTAGGATTGTGGTTTTGAATCAGACTAATATATGGCTAGGATCATGAAAGAGTGTTAGAGTGTCCCCCGTGTAAACAAGGAACTAATTAAATAACCTTTCCTCTTTACTCACTACAGGTATCAGTGAAACAGGGTCCTTGTCACCTTAGAAATGTCTGATGGAATTCTACTTGCCAACAATATCACATGATTGAATTAATAGAGAGAATAAATGAAAATAAAATGAAAATATAATAGAACTAGAATTCTTAGAGGCATGCTTGATTATCATCTAGATTCTTAACTCAATTTTGAAGGATAATAGGGATAAAATATGGAATACCTTAGGGTAATGTAAGGACTCCATAAATATTCATGTTCTATCTTAGTAATAAAATAAGTTCTAAATGTTCATCATTTTTAATTCATAAAAAGTATATGATTATACCATTACTACAAACAGTATTAAACCATACTAAACCATATTTTTCATTGATATTTGATATCAAAGACCATGATAAGAAGTGAACACTATAAAATATCATACTTTTAATTGATTTTATATAAGAGATTATTATAATGAGTGAGGACTATACTAAACCATACTTTATGTTGATAGAATAGATCCTGATGAGAAGTATAGACCATACTAAACCATACTTTTTATTGGTGTTGATATAAGAGATTATGATAAGGAGTAAAAATAATAAAGCAACCATAACTTTATATGTATTTGATGACAAAAGAGATCCCATAGATCTAGATCAAAACCATATTATTATTAAAAGGAATCAACTTTTGTTATGTTTGGTAAGCATTCTGTTGCATTTGCCATTACCTCGATCCATGTTCCCAATTTGAATAGCTTCTAAGGTTTCCCTTACTAGAATATAAAAGAGATGGTTAGAGAGATGATATCTTGAAAGATATAGTATCATCTTTCTCATATTATAGTGGAGGAGGGAGGTAGTGGGTTTCCATAGAGAGAGGGCTTGTTGGGAGGTGGTTCGATTCACTACATAGAAAAATATAGAGTGTTTTGCTAGTCTAGAGAGAGGTGGGAGGTTTTTGGTGGATAAGAGGGGCTAGGAGAAGGAAAGGACGACCACTTTTTGTTTGTAATGAAGAGGAGAGAATGTGTGATTATAGTGGGGTGGATGATGGTTCTTTATATAGGAATGGTGGAGGATTGCATGGTCCTAATTGCAAAAAAAGTGTGGATGGCATATGGTCATCACAAGAGAGATGATTTGTAGTTTAGTGACACAAGGATGCATATGTGTCATCTTAAGATATCTATCAAAGGCTAGTTGACACATGGTAGGATATGTGTCAAACATTAGGATGTTCTAGGTGATTAAGGGAGGAGCATGAAACTAACCTACTTTCTTTACCAAGTACTGTTCTAGAACAGACTACCTACTGGCCACCCAAATACATACTTGTCTCGATAAGCATCTTGCTTGCCACCTAGCTACCGGCTTGTGTGTGTACCCACAAAACTATCATTTTAAAAATTGACATAAAGGACCATGTTTATATTTAGGATATATAAAAGCCTTTTTATCAATTCTAATAAGTTATTTTAGTATTATAATTGATTTTACTAAGAAATTATTAATGAAGATTCTTTTTATGAATAATCCTAAATAAAGAGCTTTAACTTGGACATGAGATCATGATGTTACATGATGAGCATTTTGTCTTAGTGCTTCTTCAACAAACCTGAAATAGGCCGGGAGCTTTTGACTCCTTTATCATGGATTGCAGTGGTGATTTCTATCCTCCCGACCAATGATTGGTGGTGATATTGTGAGCTATCCCGATAGGAGCACTCATGATCTCTCTGCACACAAAAGATTTTGTCTTAAGTCACTAAAAAGGTAAACACCCCTGCAGCACTCTGATCCACACACCATATCTATGGTTCCTAGTTTGTGGCTTGGTTTGTAATTCTTGCATTTGTAATGAGGAATCATTGGGTGGTGTTCCCTGTTTCCTCATCATCGTGGTTCACAATGTTGTATGATTACTCTGGATTTAGATTGGAAAACTACAACTTCTGGTTTTGTTGATCTCTCTGGTTCCCTAATTCTCTGATTTATCATGCTAGCCACGGAGCTCTGGCAAACTTAGTCGTTGGCCTTAATCCGTTTTTCATTGTGAGAGGTAGGGATGTGCGGGTAGTTTACATCGAGCCTAATAATCGATTCATCCTCTTGTAAAGGGGTGATTTACATAAAAGGTGTGGCACCAGTTGTAATAGATGTACTTTGTAGAATAACACTGTTGGAGGTTGTAGTTCACTAAACACATCTGTTGTAATGAAGGTGCTTATGTAATAGGCATTATTTTAGTTGTAATGGATGTGTTTTGGACAACATTTGATACGTGTTATACTTTCCTAGACATACCTGTTATAATAGAGGCAGACACACCCATCGTAGTAGGAGTAGTTTACACAACATATATGTTGTTCGTTGTAATACAAAACTTATTAAAACATACCATTAACTCTTATATTTGATAATAGTTTGACTATTCCTATCGAACTACTTTGATTGATAAATAACTATATTTCAAATATCTTATATTAAAAATAAATTTTATTTTTAAATTTCATAAACAATCACATAACTGAACATAATTTTCTATAATCTTTACTAAAGCTTGCAATGAATTTTATATATAATCAACCATTCATACAAATATACAATCATAGAAAGATGTACCATGTAGTTAGTGATTACATACTTGTCTAGTCGAACCAAAAGAATAGCTAAAAATTTCAGACATTCATCATATGCTCAAGAATGGATGTTGCATGCTCATGCCAGACAATTCAGAATATATTTCAAATCACACATCACTCACACATTTCGGACCTCATCGGTCTTTTATTAATTGAAGCAATGACCGATATACTCTATATAGTATTGCAACGATATGTCAAATACAACAACATATTGTATTTTATTCATTGTATTCAGAAATTCGAACTAATTAATAAAATATATTAAACACCTTATTTTTTTAAGAATATTTTTAATTCTCGTCTCAATGATGTCTCTCGTGTGATTCATCATATAATACCTGCAGTTTTTATCGACTTTGAACACAGTATAAAATAAATATAATAATAAAAGGATTAATGAAAATTATTAGAGAGATCTGTATTTCTAATTCTTCAGGTTATTTCTAATTCTCTTATCGACATTATCTTTCATATACTTCAACCAAGTAAACTTATTGTTGTAATCGGCTACTACTGCAACTGTTTGCCGGCAGCCTGACTTGCAATTACGCCTGACAAGGACATCGCGGCGTTTGCTATGCCATGCTCAAGTCCGACGTCCTTATACTTTTCCGTTGACGATGACGACAACAGAAAAAGAGCATAATTCACCTACACATTTAATTAAGCAATCATCCGCCAATAACCCTGCAGAATGTTTTTCATAAAAAACTGCAGAATGTGAGTCGCTGAAATCATGCGCGTCTTTTATTGTGGCCCATAGTACGCGTCATGGAGCGGAAAAACAACCCTAGTTCCACCAAAAAGACGAGGACAGAAGATGTAGGACTAGCAGCCAGGGCGGTCACGGCTGGTGAAAGGTCACTCGCTAGTACTCACCTCCGCTTGTCCACACGTGAATGTAATTGGAGCGTTCCGAGTTATCGCGCGCGGACATTACATGAGTTAAGATGTACGATATAATGTAACAATAGATGTTCTGTTACCTGGCAATTCCTTTCTTTCATCAGTTCTTGTTGATCTTTTTGACCTGCAACAGTTGTATAGGAAAGACTTACCAATTCATTTGGTGGTCGACCGAACTCTAGCGGCGTGTCCGGTATCCCCTTTCTTAACATCAGGCTGACTGCACGATATCCTTTGCTGACACATTTTAATTGGAACTACGCTACCCACAGTCAGTTAACTACCCGGTTTCTTGGAAATTCGCACAAAGCTGTTCCAGCATTTTCTTTTAATTGGAATTAACTCCTCAACCAACTGATTTCATGCAGCAAATGAAGATTCCCGAGATTCTCTCTCCACTCTTCTCTCCAGCTCTCATCTTTATTAATTCATTTTTTCTTTTATAATTATTCTCTTCAGTTCTATTCCACTCACCAGCATTCCCGCATTAGTACAGTACCTACGGAATCAAATAGCAACATTGATCTGAAGCATAAGCACAGTACCTACGGAATCCAATAGTAACAATTGCCATCTGGACATAATTTTTTTACAAAATAGAGAGATAAGTTGAGTGCCCATTTGTTGATGATCTCAAAAGTATAGTGCACATCAGATTAAAAATCATTTCTAAAATACATCCATAAGTATGATACTCACTTGTTAATTTCAATTCATTTACTGAAGCATAAGTACAATACCTAGCAAATTACAAAATCAAGCATAATTGTATAACTAGTCTAGAAATATAAGCACAATACCTACGGATCTCATAGCAACATTGAACATCTAGACAATTTTTTTACAAAATGTAAGCATAAATGCAATACCTAGAAAAATGCAAAATCAAACATAATTATATAACTGGTCTAGAAGCTTAAGCACAGTACCATTAACCATCTGGTCAAGAATCAACTATAAAATACATCTATAAGTATTGTACCCACTTGTTAATTCCAACTCAGTTTTTTCAAACATAAGTACAGTAACTACCAAATTATAAAATCAAGCATAAGTACAGTACCTAACAAATTACAAAATCAAACATAATTGTATAACTGATCTGGAAGCATAAGTACAGTACCTACGGAATCCAATAACAACATTTTTCGCCTGGACAATTTTTTTTTATAAAAGTGTAGTGCATATCTGGTCAATAATCAACTACAAAATGCATCTATAAGTATTGTACCCAATTATTAATTTCCAACCCAATTTGTCAAACATAAGTACAGTATTTCTCAAATTCACTTGTGAATGTATATGTATTTATTGTAGGTACAGTACTTACGTAATTTGCAGTGGGGATAAACATGTAATAGAACTTTTTATAAGCTATAGTAGATTGATATCTGTAATTTGCATGACTGTTGCATGGAGTGGACAGAGTATTTGTACCTTGCATGTATTTTGCATGCTTTTACATGGGTAATAGTATCAAAAACCGGCTGCATGATGGGACTAATTAAAAATTGTCTATTCCCGAGTTCCGGGTAGATCAGCGGGTAAGTCAGCGGTTATGTCAAGAATTTTTCTTTAATTGTAGTACTTAGACCGCGTCAGGTATCCAATACAATATATGGAATTGAATTCAAATTCCAACGTTTTGACCAGTCCCATGTTTGTTAGCATTAATTTGACATCAGCACTTTAGTCCCAAGCAGACGAGTCCCGAGTGTCGCATGCGTGTAGGACTCGTGAATACGACACTTCCCCAGGTACTGCAGGGGTACATGCCGCCCGCTCGATGACTCGATAGCACATTAATTATAAGTTTCCCTCGCACCCCAACTCTCCGAGGACCTCCGACTCCCCAACACACTCCGACTTTCGATTCCGCTTAACCTCCTACCCTCTCTCTTGGCGCACGCCGACTCTCGACGGCCCTCAAATCACCGACGACCCCCTCCGCCCTGACTCCCTATGCCCTCCAAATCACCGGCGACCCCCCTCCTTCCCTTCATAGACTCTCCGGCTGTCGACGGTCTCGTACCATCCACTTCGTGGATCCTTCGGAATGATAAATTTGCTTGATTCTGATAGCATGTCTCCTTATTTTTCACACTCAATATTTTATCACAAATTTACATTTTATGATTTATATTAATTTTTGTATACATTCATAAAGTAACGTTTGATAAAAATTGTTTACAAAGATACACACACATTTTACAAAAGTACATTACTAACAGCCGCATTTTGTAATACAAAGTATAATACTAGACATACAGTACTAGAGGGACCGTACGAGACATAACAACAATACATGATTTGATGATCTTGTTAGTATAATACGAGACATATCATGTATAAAAAAATGTCGATAACCACATACCACACCTACATAAACTAATTCACATTTCACTAAAAACATACACATTTTATTAAAGTACATTACTTTCAACTATTATTTAAGAATAGTTAATCCTTGATTCCCTTCATTCAAAAGTATAGTACTAAACTCATTGCTACTTTTAGCTCAATTGAATCCATAGATGAACAAGTAGCTATTGTACATGATTTGGGAGAAACACAAAAGTGATGTACCGTACTCACGAGTACTCTACGTCTGTACCCAGAACTTCTGTATGGTATCCTAAAATACAGATATTATATTTCTCACGTATTATCATTATATAAAAGTATGTCAACACTAGTCTTGTTGGGAAATATTTTTTACAAGTATTCAAATGTAATTTATTTTATCAAAAAATACGCTCGAGATTGAAAGTTATAAGACAAAAATATTTTTCTCTATCTTCTACTTCTCTCACCCTTTATTGATTTAATTGTTACTAATAGCATGACAACCGGTGTCGACTCTTATTATCCAAAATCGGGTAGAAAAGTGACTATGTCTAGAATTTTTCAATAATGTGGGGTGATAAAGAAGAGAACATGAGGCATGGAAATAAAATAAATGAGGAAGTTACATATATGGAAACGTGAATAGAATATTATTTAGAAAAAAAAAATATGCGAAAAATATCTAATGACAAAATTTAAAAGTATATTGTATTATTTTTCTTCAACATTTCAATATACATGCATATTATTTTCGAGTTTATTCACACTTTTATGGTTTTACCATAGATTTCTATTTTGTACTTGAACTTTGTCTTAATTCTCATCTCTCTCTATCTGTCTCTCTCTCTCTTCATCTATCTTTGTCTCTCTATATTCTATCTATTTATGTTAACTTATATATAAGGCAATCGTTCCACTCCCTCTTCTTTCGTATCTTCTTTTCCCTCTCCATTCCCTATTAGACTCATTCTTTATTATTTCTCAATCTCCACTCTCTCTCATTTTTTTCTTGTGTTCTTACAATATCTCTCTCTTTGAAAAGACTTTCTACTTCACTCTATCCACTATATGAGTAAATACGCTTGCTCTATATAGGTACTTTGTATAAGATAGAGACGGCGAAATTTTGTCTTGACTTTGCCCCCGTATATTCTCGAGTTAGCCAACGGAACAACATGAAACAGAACCATGTTCTATGTTTGTAACATAGATATAAAAATAAATGTATATATATTATAAATACTTCTTTAAACACTGAATTTTACTATATTATAGAAATTTATCTTAGCATATATAAAATATTTTGGGACATACTGCTAGATATGGAACGGTCTTTGCCTTAAAAAATTGGGAATGGTGAACATGACATCAAAATGTCAGTTGTATGATACCAAAAGTGGCCGACCCAACCGACCTTATAGAGTGCAAAGACCGACGTGTGCGGTATCAAAAATAGGCCCACCTGACCAAGCTAATATACAATAAAGGGCCATGTGACATGTATAAGACATCTAGTATTATTTTTATCATATAAAAATGTCAATCGTTCTGTAGACCAAGCTGTACCTTAGTCTGAGCTGTTTCCATTGTTTGATGATAAGTTGTTAATATAAGATCTATTTTGTAAATGTATAATATTATTATCAGCTGTTCAGTTGTCCGAATTTTTCATAAAATTTTAGAAATAAAATCATCTTAAGTTATGTAGGTTTGATTTTAAAATATATTACCCGCCATACTTCTCTTAGAAGGTTTTATTTTGTCAACAAATATATATTGATCATATTCAATTTGTCAAATTTTGTAAAGTATATTGTTTTAGATATATATGTTTTTCACATTATTTTATATTTATTCAATTCTATTATATTAACATACAGTTACGTGAACCTTTATTGTTTACATTTCAGTTAAAACATATTATACATATTTCTTTTAATGTGATTTAGCTACATCAAAATTAAATTTTGGATGAGTGTATAATAAAATGACTAATTCACATTATAAATGAATGAGATCTTTTAAATAAATAAATAAATAAAACTTGTATTTATGTCTAACTTAGGTAGTAATTAATGTCAATGTAGCTCTATGAAAGAAGTTAAAAAAATGTGGTGCAAACATGTAGTTGGGAGTAAAAAATATATTAATTACATATATCGAACCTTATAAAGTAGTCATTTTGAAATATATTTCGAAGTCTATCAAATAAAAACTGACGCCATTCTTAATAATTCTATTTTGGATACATATGGTCATGTATAATTTTTTATTCTTATAAATTAGTTAGTAAGGATCAACGTTTTAGCATTATGGTAAGAGTATCATATAAACTTTTCAAACTTTTATGCCCCTTTTCAGGATAAATGACGGTAAGGCATTGCTTGAAGAAACGTCCAAAAGGAGGGTGCATTTGTTTCGTCTCTCTTATAACCTCATTTTTCTAAACCATGTAAGGAGATTTGTAAATCTCCTTTTAATAATAAATGAAATCAATGGTTGAATTATTTATTTAAATTGAATGATTTTCGTTCATAATAGCTTTGTTTGTTTTCTTAGTGGGCTTTAATTGGCTATGGAGCCCAATTGAAAGAAAAAGAAAAAGAAAGGAAAAAGGAATTCATTTGAATAAAGGAATAAATAAGAAAATAGATAAAAGATAAGGAATATTACCAAGATGGGAATATTGAGTCATTAAGGTTCCTTGAGGTTCAAGGAAATCAGGATGATAATATAATGGCAAGGGAAAGAGAAAATAGGTGAAAAATGTATATAATTAAGTGATAACTTGCAACTAAAGAAAAGGACATGATTTCTTAAGATAATAATCCCAAATTTAGCATGATAAAATATTAAGTCTTTAATGAGATTCCCTCAAAATTTGGGATAAAAAGGAGCTACGGATTAGGAGTTATGATTTTCTCAAATTATCCTAAAATATATGGAATTATCTTGAATATAGGAATTTATTTTCCTTTTTGGTTGAGCACAAGGGACGAGGGCCGTTGGATCTTGATCTAACAGATGCCGCTTATCGTCCAGTTCCTAAAGAACTCGGACTCCATGCTGATTTGGGGGAAGTTTCCCCTTTGATTTCCTTGAAATCCAAGGCATGTGCAAGCCTGGATTTTGTCCCATTGAGTCCGGGAGAGGATCCCGAACCCTCTCGATCCTATTTTGTCGAGCCCTCGACGTGTCTAGAAGAAACACCCAATTCGCCCGAGGGTGAGGGCGGAGGCTGATGGAGAAACCCTAAAGGGACCCCTCCTAGCCCTATAAAAAGGCCCCCTCTCGACTCTCCATCTCACACCAATCTCGAATGGCTGCCTCACGAGCCCCGACACCCCCTGCCTCTGGATTGATCTCACTTCGACAATAGCTCTGCCGCGGAACCGCTGCAGACTCACGCGAGGAAGAGAATGAGGAAGACAAGCAGCAATCGTTGGATAGCGATCCACAGTAGTCTTGTGCGCCGATCTGACGATCCAAGATGAGCCGGCTAAGTTAGCCGCATGCGATGTGAGGCATCGTATTAGAAGGGCGGATCACAGGACTATCGTTCGGACGACCATCAATTTTTTGGTAATTTGTTATCTCTAGTCAAAACTCTAGAAAAATGACTTTTCATGCAAAATTCATAGAAATTGCTAGGAATCTCGGATTGATAAACTTTATATATGAATGTTGATCAGAAAAATACAAGGAACAAGATAAAAATTGTTTGGTAACCTATTTTTGTCTCTTTTTGCAAAAGTATATTAATTTGATAGAAAATGTATTAAAAGTTAATTAGAAACCCTAATTGAGTATAAAGGGTGAATCTTTGAGGTTTAATAGGTTAATTTGAGAAGTATTAACCTGTTGAATATTAAAGTAGAGTTTCAATCTGCATTACATGAAAAGTTGACTAATTTAGGGTGTTAAGCTATGTATGAAGGATAATACATTTAGAAACCCTAATTTAGGGTAAAAGGGAGAAAAACCATGTTTATTTCAGATTATGGAAATATATTACTAAATAATGATCCTAAGCCTGTTAGGAGTGATAAGATGAGAAATTTAAGGTTCCTTGAGGCAAAACCCTAATTGCAAAAGAAACCCTAAAATTGGAATAGAAACCCTAAGAAACAAAGATGGGTTCAGATAAATCTTGATAAAAGGAAATTTGCATATTTATTTCAGGAATTTTGTGCCTACTTGCTTGCTTGGTTGGGTTTTCTCTACTTCATTGATTCTATCTCAAAAATCTACAATCACAGGTATGTGGTTACACTTATGAATATCTCAAACTAGTTTTCTGAGGATTTCCGAAGTTTTCATCTATTGCTTGAATTAATATGTTGGATGAATTTAATTCATGCATACTATAATGTGGATATGACTATCACCTAAGATATATGCCTACTTGTAATGACCCCACCTCGTGGTAACCCCCAATTATGGGAGACCAAAAGGTCAGAGTCGTTATCCCAATTAACTGGATCAATGGTTTGACAAATAATCAATAATAATTACTAAATTCTACCAACACTATACTGAAAGCTAGAATAAATAAAACTTTGCATACCTTTTTCAAAAACATGGATATCTAACTTTTATCTACCTTTGGACTCTATTCTAACTAATCCTCCTTGGACTTTATTTCTTAATTTCACAGTATGCCACTTTACTGTTTGTCCTTTTCAATTTGTACCTAAAATGCCGACAAACAAAACGTCAGTTAGCATAAATGAATATGTTGGTATGTAGGGGAAACAATAATCTTTCAACTATGGTAACAATGTAATCAACCAAATATCATTTAACAATCAAGGTTACATTTTAAGCAATACTACTCAATCCATACCTATCCCCTTATCTTTGTGTTGTCCCTGTAGTGGACTTGGATACTACCTCTCTCATATGGTAGATCCTTACCCTCATGGTCCTACCTCACAAGTAGCCATTACTTAGGGTTGTGGAGTCACATGGCCCAACCCAAAGGTAGCCCAATCTCTGACTCATGGTGACTTGATGTACCTACCCTATAGGTAGCCATGTACTAAGTCATCCAATGACCTAATGGACCTCCCCATAGGTAGCCATGTACTAGGTCAATCTATCAAGCTACAGAGGGGACTAGGATCTGAGCTAGTAGGCATATATCTTAGGTGATAGTCATATCCACATTATCGTAGGCATGAATTAAATTCATCCAACAATTTAATTCAAGCCATCGATGAAATCTTTGGAAATCCTCAGAAAACTAATTTGGGATATTCATACGCGTAACCACATACCTATGATTGCAGATTTTTGAGACAGAAACAACCAAGTAGAGAAAACCCAACCAAGCAAGCAAATATGCACAAAAATCCTGAAATAAATATATAAACTTCCTTTTGTCAAGATTTATCCAAACTCATCTTTCTTCTTAGGATTTCTATTCCAATTTTAGGGTTTCCTTTGAAATTAGGGTTTTGCCTCCACTTTTAGTATTATGAACCCTAATTCGACAAAACTACATAAAACCTTAAATTTCTCATCTTAATACTCCTAGCAGACTTAGGATCATTATTTAGTAACATATTTCTATAATTTGATTTAAACAAAGTTTTTCTCTTCTTTTACCCTGAATTAGGGTTTATATATGTATTATCCTTCATACATAGATTAAAACCCTAAATTAGTAAACTTTCCACATAAAACAGATTGAAACTCTACTTTAATATTAAACAGGTTAATACTTCTCAAATTAACCTATTAAACTGCAAAGATTCAACCATTATACTCAATTAGGGTTTCTAAATAACTTTGAATACCTTTTCTATCAAATTAACATACTTTTGCAAAATGAGACAAGACGAGGTTACCAAATCATTTTTATCTTGTTCCTTTATTTTCCTGATCAACTTTCATATATAAGTTTATTGATCTGAGATCCCTAGCAATTTCTATGAATTTCGCAAGAAAAACCTTTTTTCTGGAATTTCGGTCAGAGAGAGGAATTTACCAAAATTGATCGGTTGTTCGATCAATGGTCTGGTGATCCGCCTCCTTGATCTGACGTCTTGTTTCATGCGCGACTAACTTAGTCGGTCTTTCTTTGGTCTGTTGGATTGGCGCGCAGGATCATAGTGGTCCGCTATCCGACAAATGTTGCTTCTCTTCCTCCTCCTCTTCTTCTCTGGATCTTGCGGTGGCGTCGCGGAAGAACCCTTGTCGGAGCGAGGACAATACGAAGTTAGAAAGGGGTTCGAGGCTCGTGAAGCAGTCATTCGAAGTCGTTGGGATGAGAGGGATCGAGAGAGGGTATATTTATAAGGCTAGGAGGGGTCCCTTTAAGGTTTCCCCATCGACCACTGCCCTCACCTTTGGGTGACTTGGGTGTTTTGCCTAGAAGTTTTGAGAGGTCAGCAAACCACGGTCGAGAGGGTTTGAAATCCTCTCCTGAATTCAATGGGACTGAAACTGGGTTTGTACATGCTCGGGATCGTGAGGAAATTGAGGGGGAAAATCCCTCTGTAACTCGGCTAGAGTCCGAGTTCCTGTGGAACTGGACAATGAGCGGCTATCATTGGATCAAGATCCAACGTCTCTCATCTCACGCGATCAACCAAAGAGGAAAACATATTCCTATTTTTAAGATAAATCATATATTTGAGGATAATTTGAAAAAGTCATAACTCTTAATATGTAACTCCTTTTTATCTCAAATTTTAAGGGATAGTCCATAAAGACATAATATGCTTATGTTCCAAGTTTGGAGCCAATACACAAAAGGAATAACTCCTTTTCTTTGTTTGCAAGTCAATGACTTATAAGGCATTTATTTATGCCTTAAACTTATATTTTCTCTCTCCTAATCTTTTATTTTCTTTATTTTGATTCCTATTATTATTAGAAACCATGTAGACACGAAATCTTATCCAAGATGGATCCATTATCCATATTTCCACATGTTTCTTATATTTCATTATTATCTCATATTTTCTTCTTAATCAAGAAATATTTAATTAATCCTTTCTCTTTCTTGTTGCATTATCTTTGCAACTTGGACTCCTTGGAACCCAAGAAACCCAAAAGGCACGAAATCGCATTTTGGAAAATATTCCTTTGCCTTTTCCTGATCTCTTATCCATTTTCTTATTTATTCAAATAAATTCCTTTTTCCTTTCTTTTTTCTTTTATTTCAATTGGGCTTAATAGCCAATAAAGCCTACTAAGAAAACAAACAAGGCTATTATGAACGAAAACCATTCAACTCAAATAAATAAATCAACCATTGATTTCATTTATCATTAAAAGGAGATTTATAAATATCATTACATGGTTTAGAAAAATGAGGTTATAACATTCTCCCCTCCTTGTAGGAATTTTTCCCTCAAGATTCATCAATCATACAATAATTCAGGATATGATTTTCCATGTCCATCATTGGCCCCTATGTGGCTTTACCCTATCCATGACGCTTCCAAAGAACCTTTATCATCACATATTCTGTTCTCTGAGTTCTTTCACCTTGGCATCCATAATCCTCATAGGTGATTGAGGACATTTCAGCTTTTTTTTTTCAAAGCTAAATAGGTTCATGGCTTAGCACATGGCTTAGGTACCTCACATAGTGCACTAGATCAGACTTGTGGAACAAATCATACATTGCATTATCCGGAGGGGTAAGACTAAACATAACCATCTCTACCAATCCATCTCAAATGGACCCATGCAGCTGGGACTCAGCTTTCTTAGCTTAGGGGGGTCAAATTTCGTATCACATATTCTCCCACAATGAACTGCATGTCAGTCTGCTTTGCATCAACTTACGACTCATGTCGTCCCTAGGCTCTTTTTCAACCATTGCACGATTCAAGTGACTTCAACTGGACACACTATGGTCTTTTTCTTACCTTCATGAGATCCCTTCACCAACATCATCTTAATGAAGTGGTGACCGACACAACCTCCCTTACAAAGCTTCTTTACATCCCGATACTGGCTATGGAGGTTATCATCACATCTTACATAGGACAAGAATTGCCTCCATGTATCACCCTGAGTGAGCACACATGCCCTCATCAGACCCTCTAGTCTAGATCATACTAACCATTAGTTATGGGTGATAAACTATACTAATATCGAGTTCTTAATGTACCTACTTCCACCTCATGGAAGTAAACCTTTAGGTCATACTCAAGAACCTTTGAACTCACATCATGGTGTAGTTGAACCATCTCTCTTTCTTATATGTAGTTCAACCAGATCTGTCCCTTGACAGTACTCTCTCTTTTTCTCTTAGATCATGTCACCTAGGTAAGGCGATCTACCATAACCCATATTGCATCCTGACCTTCCTTGGTCCAGGGAGACTTACCACGACATCTATAGTGATGAACTCCCATTCCCTCTCAGGGACTTTTATCCTCCATATCAACTCAATGGGTTATTGGTATTCATCCTTCACCTCCTGACATGCATGGCGACAAGCCACATGCAACTTCGTACACTTCTTAGGCATCCAAAGCACTACTACCACACTACAAAAAAAGGATCCTTTAACTACAATTTATCTAACTACATATATTTTATTTGTAGTCAAAAGTATTTTTCTTTACATAATATAAAAATGTAAATAAAACAAATATAGTTAATTGTTGTAACTACAAAATTGACTACATATCCTATGATGCTACATATTATACTATTCCTAACTCCTCTTTGTCTCTTTCCTTCCCTCCCAATGAATCATATACCTCGAAATTTGACTTTTTCCGCGCGCTACTCCCTCCTCTCCTATTGCACGGTTACGCGCGGTTCTCCATTGCGTCTGTATTCCTCCCAGTGTCCACCCGGATAGTCTGCGTCCACCCGGATAGTCGGCCCCCATCGCTCTCTCTCACTCTCTTCTCATCCCCGCCTCCAGCAACCCCTGATCGACCCATTCACTCTCCCTCTGGTGCTCTTTTTGTCCCCCAAACCCAGAGACCCTGTACAATAGGAGGAGGATGCAGAGAAATAAGGGAAGCCAAACTTAGGGGCCGTTCGGCCCTGCTCTTTCAAAATACTGGTACTTCCATGTATAAAAAAGTAGACAATGGTATTTGGAGCAGCCGGTCCTGGGTGGAACAACGATGAAACAACTGTATATTGGCAGCGACCCGCCTGTAAAGAAACTGGGACGGAGCTTGAATGCAACAGTTTTGAAACCCGCCATATTTCACGCAATTTGTGAGTTCTCTGTTTCTGTGTATTAAATACATGTGCTTCTCTGTGAGCGCCAGTTAAGAGTGTGTTTTTGCTCAACATCGTCGTCGGGAAGAGACGTGTAAGACCTCTGAACCGGTATCTCGAAAATTTGTGTAGAAGATTATTTTTTTTCTATATTTCTTTATTTGGGGATGTCGGTCTATTATTTCTGCCAAATCCTTTTCCCGTGGATCAGTTCGGTTGCTATATAATTCGGTGGGAGATAGTCCCTTAATAAAGCCACCATTGATCTCCGCTTGAGGCCTACACAAAACATTTTGTTCTTCACAATTAGTTACATAGCATTAATCTGGCGCCACTGACTTACTCAAGTAAACTGGTCAGATGTTTTGTGTGTCCCCTTTCTTTTACCGCAGTTGTGACTGGCCATCAACAGCAAACTGATCATAGAATGAGGCCACGTAGAGCTTTAATGCATACTCTTTTGTCATTTGCACACGAAAGGTAGAAGGTGCAGTAAGCCTTTACTAGGCATTACCGGGACAATAAATATTTAGCAGAACTATCCGCCCATCCTATTGTATGACAAACGATGCTCTCAAAGGAAGGATGTATATATTGTTGTTCTCCAAGCAAAAAAGTGCCTAATCCAATGCATATTCTTGTGATTACTTGCCGCTATGAGAATATTGCTACTATTCTTGCAAGTGTTCTTAGCCGATGCTAACTGTGGCCTTGCAACTACTTTTGCAAATGCTCCTACTCACAAGCAGACAATAATGCTAGGTGATAATTTGTATCCTTTGGTGGATTAGTTTTGCCACGAAATGGCAGTGAATCTGACTTGTATGCTATTATGGATGTATGAAACTTAAGCCTTTTAAAGACTTTATAGGACCTGAAGGTGAAGCTGGAATTGGCTGTGCAAGAAGCAAAGCGGAGGTGTTCCCACATTGACACACCCACACACTTCTAATAATGAATAGATCTTGGATGCAATTGATCGAGATGAATATATTTGCATCATTGTCCATAGTTTAGTGTTTCTTTTTTAGCCAACCCAATGATTTGGTTGAGATGCTTTGGGCCAAAACTTAAATAAATACACTTGCTCATCACATGTAGTTCATATGAAGTTGTCTCCCGTCATGACATAGGCTTTGGGCCATAATACAATCTTTTATGACATCTGAAAGAGAAAGTTGAGAATCTCAGTGTTCTGCGGTTGCCATTTCCTCTTTAGCAGCTTCTGCAAAGGATCACATTGCTTCTGACGTTTCTTTTTGTTTGCTTTAATATCACTGAGTGCACACTCTTTTTCATCTCGTTTTGGATAATCTTATGAACTTTCTTATTTGTTTTCTTTGTTTCTGTAAAAATAATTTCTCTTGTAATCTTTGGTAATTTCATTCTTATAGTCAGGAGGGCTTTGGATGTGTTGGACTTCACCCCCCTTAATGGAAAACCTATCAAGATTATGTACTCAAACCGTGATCCAAGCAGCCACAAGAGTGGAGCTGGAAATATTTTTATTATGGTACTAGTAACTAATATTATTTCCAGTTGATTCTTTAGAAAAATTTCTCTATAATTCTCGTTTCTTCTGACGTACTGCAATATTTAGAACCTTGACAAAGCTATAGACAACAAGGCACTCTACAACACGTTTTCATGTTTTGGTAACATACTGTCCTGCAAGATTGCTACTGATGGTTTTGGCCAGTCTAAAGGTTATCGATTTGTTCAATTTGAAAAGGAAGAATATGCACAGTCGGCTATTGATAAGTTGAATAGAATGCTTCTGAATGATAAGCAAGTTTACGTTGGACATTTCCAGTGTAAACAAGAGAGGGATAACTCTGTTAGCAAGACTAAATTTAACAACATTTTTGTAAAGAATCTTACTGAGACTGCTACTGATGATGACTTGAAGACCATTTTTGGTGAATTTGGGTCGATCACAAGTGTTGTGGTCATGAGAGAGGCAGATGGGAAATCTAAATGTTTTGGTTTCGTCAATTTTGAAAACCCAGAGAGTGCTGCTCAGGCTATTGACTTTCTTAATGACAAGAAATTTGATGACAAAGAATGGTATGTTGGTAAAGCTCAGAAGAAATCTGAAAGGGAGCAGGAGCTGAAAGGTAAATTTGAGCGGACTGCCAAGGAGACTGTAGACACATACCAGGTTTGAAGAATTTGGATGACAATATTAGAGATGAGAAGCTTAGAGAACTATTTTCTGAGTATGGATACATCACCTCTTGCAAGGTTGGAGGCTATACATTCCTCCCCCTCTTTGCGTATTAACTAAACATTTTTTATTCTAACTTGAACGTGTAAATAGGTCATGCGGGATCCCAATGGCATCAGTAGAGGCTCTGGATTTGTTGCTTTCTCCACTTCTGAAGAAGTAAATAAAGCTGTATGCAATCTCATCTATATAAAGTTTATACCACTATTATAAATTCCTAGTAACTGTATGTCCTGTTGTCTTTTATTCTACTTGTTAGGATGTATGATTTATTGTTGTTTTGGTAGCTATCTGAGATGAATGGGAAGATGATTGCTAACAAGCCTCTCTATGTTGCTGTTGCTCAACGTAAAGAAGATAGAAGGGCCAGGCTCCATGTATATTGAAATTTTTGTTGTTTAAGAACAGTTGCTTGCTCTCATCATTCTTTTTTTGTTTCCCTGTATTCCTTTTTCTGTTCCTTGGTAGTAATTCTATTTTTAATTTTTTGATAGGCACAGTTTTCACATATGCATCCAGTGAGCATTCCCCAGTCTGTTTCTCCAAGGATGCCAATGTATCCCCCTGGTGGTCTTGGATTAGGCCCTGTGTTTTATGGCTAGCCTCCTCCTCCTGGCATCATCTCTACTTAGGTGGTGATCTCGCCAATTTCTAGTTAGATAAATTTTGAGCACTTTTCTTGCTGTGAAGATTCCAATGCAACCCATATAGCAAGGAATTTGTAAATAAGATATGAATCATTATATGGGTCTTTTAAAATGTTCACATCTCTTCTCTTTTGGTGGGACCTAGTTATCAGCTGTCACTTCTATTGTAGCTTTATCCTTGATTAATTTTTTAAAATCAGGTCCCAGTGGGATGTTTCTTGTGCTTACATTTTCGTTTTTGTTGTTCCTTCTTAACAAAATTTTCTAGGCCCTCAGTTTTCTTTGGCAGAATCCACCATCATTTAGTGATAGTGTCCTCAATGCTTAGTTAGTTGCATGTATGTTTATGAACATGAAGATGATGTCATGTGTTTTATCCCTAATGAGCATAGTTTCAGCCCCTTGGCCCTGCATGATGGCCCTTGTGGGTGTTTATCTGCTCAGATATCAATCTGTTTTGGTTTTTGATGTGCTGAGAGAGGGCTTCTGGGCTCTCTCTGTGAAGTTGTGTCTTTGAAAGCTTAAACACATTGCCTAGGGTTGTTTATGCATGCATTATGTTCTCATTTTCTACTGGAGATCTATAAGTTTTCATTCTTCATTTCACATTCAAATATGCTAAAGGTTGGTTTCCTGGTTCAACCTCGAGATGTGCAACTTGCCCAATCATAAAATTTGAAGTTCAATGTAGTTCGGTCTGACCTAAAACTAGGAATTACGAGCCAAGCTAAACCACGTGGTTTGAACTTTAAAGATTAAAACTGAAATGATTACCAATACTCAAACCATATGCTCCATGTTTTTGTATATCATTCTATTTGGGATTCTGATTTGTGTCCAGTCTCACCGGTTAATGTTATTTCCAACCTCTCTGGTTTGCATCCTAGCAATCTGGCAGAACTGAAAATGTATACGGTGTTATCCATTTTTCGCCAGAATTTTCTTGCGGTTTGCACCCTTGCATAGCAATCTGGCAGAATTGAAAATGTGTATGATGTTGAGTAACTATACTCTGCCAGGAATTCTCTACTATACACAACCTTTTCAGTTTATAATGGTGGGTTGCTAACCCTCTGCAATAAAAAAACTATTTGCTAATTTTCCATTTTTGAAACCATATTATATTTATTTTCTGTATATCACCTCCTTATGCTTATAGTTGTCGTTCTTAGGTCTCAAAATGTAGAAGTGACTCTAATGTCTGAATTATCAAGAATCCAAGGTCTAAAAATGGGAGGGTGAAATCTTTCCACACATGGTAAGTAACCAATGAACTATGAGTTGTGCCATAGTTGCATTGTGCCAACAGTTAATTTGCATGCATTCAGCCCTGTTGGCTAGAGTTTTACACTGTCATTGTTGAAACACTGCCTATTCATTGCTTTTTAGGTCCTCTTTAATGTAGCAATTGTTGGTTGCACAGTCTCTTCATTGAAGAGAGTACATTATTCTTTGCTATGCTCTTCATGAATAAAGGGGGTTGTTGTTGGAATTGAAGAGACTAGTCATTCATTATAGTATATTTACACGCAATGTTGAGTAGATGAACTTAAATTCCATCATAGTTCTCTCTGGGGTATGACTTTGTATAGTTTATAGCTGAATTAATACATAATACCAAACTATTTGATTGTTGAATTGAAGCTTATTTTGTATCTTTCAGTGTGCTTTGCCCAAAGGACAATATGATGCCTTGTATGCTTTGAAGTTGTTGTTGATTCTTTGTGAATATCAAAGGCTTATAGAGAAACTTCTACAACAAAGGGAGGTGTCCAGAAAAGGATAATGCAAGTGGTGGAATAAATATAAAAGAAAAATCAAGATACAAGAAGATGTGCATGATCATGTGGCATATAGAGTCTGCAGTGGATAGATGTAGTTAGAAGAACATATTGTATGCATGTGTCTTTTTCCCATGCATATTGTAAAACAGGGGCCAGGTTAATGTCCTCCCCATGCGTACACATTGTTCAAATATAAATAAAAGTAACATTGTTGACATTGTAAGCATAACTCAATCTTGATTAACATTCATCGGTTTTCTTATAGAAAACCCCTCTATACTGGCAAGCGACTGACTGGATACATAATGTCTCTCACTACATATGTATGTATAGTACATGGTGTCTTTCACTACACACTAGCTATAATTACATGTGTAGCAAGTGCTAATTTTTGCTATACATGAACTACAAATACAATTGTAACCAATGCCATCTCTCCCTACATATTATAGGTACAAATTGAATTGTAGTCATACATTTGGCTACAATGGAAAATACATTTTTATGTGTAAGGACATTTTTACCTACAATTAGGGTTACATAAGAATTTGTAGCCAGAGGCATAACTAACTACAAGTTTGAAAAATGTAGCCTAAACAATTAGCTACACGGGTATTAGCTATATATTATAAATGTAAGGATAATTGTAGCCAAAGCTTTTGGCTACAAATTTTGGTGTTTTTGCTACAATTGTTTTTTGTAGTTAAAGACCATATTTTTCGTAGTGCCACTTATTATCTTAGTAGTACCATGGTGTATGGTGAACTTAAAATCATGATCTCCTGTATGTCATGATTCCTCAAGGTTGATTCCTTAGAAACCCTAAAACACTCTAGTTGGGGTTTCATCACCTTCTTTTCCAGAGAAGTGCATATGAGGTTCTACAACCATCTTTCTATCACCACAAGCCCTAGGTTGGCTAATCAAGAAACCACTAACTCGATCACCGTATCTCGTTACATCTGAGTGTTAGCCCAACATATCTCCTTTTCAAAACTTAGGGCTAACATAACAACCTCTTCTAACCTGTAGCTAAACTAGGTAGCTGCATCTCAACTAAAACATCCATTACCACCTCACATCCTTATGTATTAGGTAATGTTGAAGACATACACCTCCATGTATTCCACTTATTATCTCATCTCGAACTGTAAGTCTATCTTCATCAAGAAAACTCTCAGCTCATCCTCTTGGTTATTGAATCCTTGTATAACTCATATATTTCACATGGCTCATGATAAAAACATCCTCATAAGATGACTACCTTAGTTCTCTTGATGTTTGTAAACCATCCACATATCGTACAATCCACAAGGGTATGTTATTATCTCTATCCTTATAGCAACGTTTAAACTCACATCATATTTACCCTTAGTGTATGGCATGCGTACTGCCATATCTCTCACCCCCATAACGAGAGGAAATAAGCATTTGGCGGCCATCCAAACACAAAGTTCTTCCCGTTCCAAGAGTAGAGATGGTGCATCCCACATTGCCAGTACACCTTCCAATCTAAGTTGAAACGTGCAACACATGTCTCCACATCATGAACATCTTGACATCAGGGTTACTTCCATGGAAAACTGGTCTCGAACCCACTTGGGTCATCATACCATCCTTGTTCATCTCCTCTAGGTCTGTAGGGTGTCGACACTTTTGGGGTCATCCCTCTTCCCTTATGCATCAGAGAGTGCCCTCCTCATTTTCCCTTTGGGTCCATGAGTTCATGAAGATGATCAATCTCCTAACCCATGGCCCTCAGACAATGATAGTTGTTACCTTCCGACCATATGGTCATGTGCAACTAGGGAATTAGGAAACTACTACTCTCATCGTTCGTATCCCTACCTGATCCTAGGATAGACTTAGGATTCTAACATAGTACATGCCCAACTTAGAACCTTACCCAAGTCTCCATCAACTCTCTCTGCATTCGTGGTCTGACTTACATCCTTTCATAGGGGTCATGGCGACCTACCTACCTTGCCATGCCCCATACCAGTTACCTCCATGGTAACACAACCAAATGCACTTAGAGATGATTATCTATGGGTCTATAGGTTTATTCTCATACCATGTACTCTCCACTTAGCTTCTCAAGATCCTATGAGACCCCTTAAGGTTACCTCAAACCTAATAAAATCTGATTCATACCCTACAAAAGGGTCCTCTCCCAAGATGGGAGGAAACTATCTCTTGATAGAAACAAAGGTCACAAATGTCCTTATGGCCAAGGTTAACATCCACATGAGCATACATAGCCCTAGAAAGCTAATAAGTCACATAGCTAACAAGCAAACCACCTACTAAACCATGCTAGGTCTCCATGATAGGTCATACTTGTTCTCATTCCTCAACATTGGACCATAATCATACATACATGTCTATGTCCCAAACTATATGTAGGGGTTCATCAAACATACTCCTTAATCTAAGGGGTTTCCCTTTACTCTAAACATGAGGAGTGCCATGCTCGAATCTATAGAAATTCAAATCTCGTCATGAGCATCAGGTGCACCAGGTACTACTACTTCCCCTCTTAGGTCTACGAACCCTAGGTTCAGTTTTTCACAAGAGTTGTCCAACCGCATGCTCAACATTCTAACCACGAACCAAGCATGTACAAGGTACACCATGCACGTCCTATTATCCTTCCACTTGAACGAAACCTCAGAGTTGAGTCCTCCTCAAGGACAACCAACTAGGTATAAGGCCTCATAACTTGTTACTAAACCTCCTCAGGGTCTAAGGAACAATTCTTTCTATCCTTAGAAGGTAAGCACCTATATCATGTACACATAGGTACCAACAGCCTCATCCTTCTTCTAGGGTTTAGTTCCTCTAAAGGCAACCAAGAACCACAAGGACTATGCATGAGGCAACCACAACCATCCACTTAGGTCGTAACATACTCAACTTCTCAGGGTTCCTCATATTCTAGAGTCTAAGCTTTCATCCTTCTTGCTCGGGTCTTTCTCTCTCTCTCTAGAGCTAACCCTACAAACAACCTTACTACTAGAGGTTCTATCTCTAAGGTGAATCAAGCTCATATGCATACACCTACATGGGTGATACATATGATCAACCTATTTTCGTTCAAGGTTACCCATAACTCTTTATGCTTATCTCATAAGCTATCCATTATGCCCTTTAGGCCCGAGTTTTTAACCTACTACCAGCACTACTGATGTACTCAAGGTGCATACTATGCCATGCTCATATCAGCCCATATGGTTTCTTGTTGGTCATCACTAACCTCATCAATGAAGGAGTTATCCTTCACCTTAACATGCACCACCCTTCCCAGGGTTGGATTGCCAAAGGTACTAGGTCAGCCAACCCTTTAATGGAGGTCTCTTCCTCCAAGACCAACTCTACTTCATCCTCCTGACAAGAAGGTCTAACCTCAAGAATCTCCTGAGGGCATGACAACACATGTCATACGACCTAAGCATGCAACTAATCTTTAGTTTACGCTTAAACTACTAAGCTTATGTCCATGACATATTGTTTACATGCTTTTCATTAATTTGTTGGAGTATTCCTTAACCTTATCACACATACCTTATCCTCAAGAGGGTGAGGAAGAGAGAGAAAAACCCTAAACCTTAGAATCTTAACAGAATTAGGGTTGAGAAGGGAAGAAAATAGATGAGAGAGTCCTAAAGGTATCTTATTTTGAGTCAGATCCTAAGTCATTGGCCAAGCAGTCACACAGATCTGGGAGTCCTCGTATTCTGACTAGTGGTGTGGAGGAAAATCTTGCCAGCCCCTAGACGTGATCCTTTTCTAGACACCTCTATCTTTTAGAAAATCCTCTAATAACTCCCTCAGGTTCTACAAAGTTTGTAAAATTTTATAATTACTAAGGATTAAATGAGGAACCAAGGCTCTGATACCAAATGTAATGACCCCGCCTCCCAGTAACCCCCAATTAAGGGAGACCAAAAGGTCAAATCCGTCATCCCAATTAACTGGATCAATGGTTCGACAAATAATCAATAATAATTACTAAATTCTACCAAAACTATACTGAAAGATGGAATAAAATAAAACTTTGCATACCTTTTTCAAAAACTTGGATATCTAACTTTTATCTACCTCTAGACTCTATTCTAACTAATCCTCTTTGGACTTTATTTCTTAATTTCACAACATGCCACTTTACTATCTGTCCTTTTCAATTTGTACCTAAAACACCGACAAACAAAACGTCGGTCATCATAAATGAATATGCCGGTATGTGGGGGAAACAATAATCGTGCAACTATGGTAACAATGTAAGCAACCAAATATCATTTAATAATCAAGGTTACGTTTTAAGAAATACTACTCAATCCATACCTAACCTCTTATCTCTGTGTTATCCCTACAGTGGAGTTGAATACTACCTCTCTCATATGGTAGATCCTTACCCCCATGGTCCTACCTCATAGGTAGCCATTCCTTAGGGTTGTGGAGTCAGATGGCCCTACCCAAAGGTAGCCCAATCTCTGACTCATGGTGACTTGATGGACCTACCCCATAGGTAGCCATGTACTAAGTCATCCAATGACCTGATGGACCTACCCCATAGGTAGCCATGTACTACGTCAATCTATCAAGCTACAGAGGGGACTAGGATCTGAGCTAGTAGGCATATATCTTAGGTGATAGTCATATCCACATTATAGTATGCATGAATTAAATTCATCCAACAGTTTAATTCAAGCCACCGATGAAAACTATGGAAATCCACGGAAAACTAATTCGGGATATTCATAAGCATAACCACATACCTGTGATTGCAGATTTTTGAGATAGAAACAACCAAGTTGAGAAAACCTAACCAAGCAAGAAAATATGCACAAAAATCCTGAAATAAATATATAAACTTCCTTTTATCAAGATTTATCCAAACTCATCTTGCTTCTTAGGATTTCTATTCCAATTTTAGGGTTTCCTTTGAAATTAGGGGTTTGCCTCCACTTTTAGTATTATGAACCCTAATTCGACAAAACTACATAAAACCTTAAATTTCTCATCTTAATACTCCTAGCAGACTTAGGATCATTATTTAGTAACATATTTCCATAATTTGATTTAAACAAAGTTTTTCTGTTCTTTTACCCTAAATTAGGGTTTTTATATGTATTATCCTTCATACATAGATTAAAACCCTAAATTAGTGAACTTTTCATATAAAATGGATTGAAACTCTACTTTAATATTCAACAGGTAAATACTTCTCAAATTAACCTATTAAACCGCAAAGATTCGTCCTTTATACTCAATTAGGGTTTCTAATTAACTTTTAATACATTTTCTATCAAATTAAAATCATTTTGCAAAATGAGACATAACTCGGTCACCAAACCATTTTAATCTTGTTCCTTGTATTTTCCTGATCAACTTTTATATATAAAGTTTATTAATCTGAGATCCCTAGCAATTTTTATGAATTTCGCAAGAAAAACCCTTTTTTAGGAATTTAGGTTAGAGAGAGGAATTTACCAAAATTGATCGGCCGTTCGATCAATGGTCCGGTGATCTGCCTCCTAGATCTGACGTCTTGCATCATGCGCTGCTAACTTAGCCAGTGTTTCTTTGGTCTGTTGGATTGGCACGATGGATCACAGTGGTCCTCTATCCGACGACTGCTGCTTCTCTTCCTCCTCCTCTTCTTCTCTGGATCTCACGGCGGTGTCACGGCAGAACCCTCGTCAGAGCGAGGACAATACGACGTTAGAAAGGGGGTCGGGTCTCGTGAATAAGACGTTTGAAGTCATTGGGATGAGAGGGATCGAGAGAGGGTATATTTATAGGGCTAGGAGGGGTCCCTTTAGGGTTCCCCATCGGCCGCTACCCTCACCTTCGAGTTACTTGGGCGTTTCACCTAGAAGCTTCGAGAGGTCAGCAAACTAGGTTCGAGAGGGTTCAAAATCCTCTCCCGGATTCAATGAGACTGAAACCAGGTTTGCACATGCTCGGGATCGCAAGGAAATTGAGGGAGGAAATCCCTTTGTAACTCGGCTAGAGTCTGAGTTCCTGTGGAACTGGACGATGAGCGGCTATCATTGGATCAAGATCCAACATCTCTCATCTCACGCGATCAACCAAAAAGGAAAACATATTCCTATTTTCAAGATAAATCATATATTTGAGGATAATTTGAAAAAGTCATAACTCTTAATCCGTAACTCCTTTTATCTCAAATTTTAAGGTAAATTCCATAAAGACTTAATCTGCTTATTTTCCAAGTTTGGAGCCAAAATACAAAAGGAATAACTCTTTTGCTTCATTTGCAAGTCAATGACTTATAAGGCATTTATTTATGCCTTAAACTTATATTTTCTATCTCCTAATCTTTATTTTCTTTATTTTGATTCCTATTATTATTAGAAACCATGTAGACACAAAATCTTATCCAAGATGGATCCATTATCCATATTTCCACATGTTTCTTGTATTTCATTATTATCTCATATTTTCTTCTTAATCAAGCAATATTTAGTTAATCCTCTTGTTGCATTATCTTTGCAACTTGGACTCCTTGGAACCCAAGGAACCCAAAAGGCACAAAATCCCATTTTGGGAAATATTCCTTTGCCTTTTCCTTATCTCTTATCCATTTTCTTATTTATTCAAATAAATTCCTTTCTTTTTTCTTTTATTTCAATTGGGCTTAATAGACAATAAAGCCTACTAAGAAAACAAACAAGGCTATATGAATAAAAACCATTCAACTCAAATAATTAAATCAACCATTGATTTCATTTATCATTAAAAGGAGATTTAGAAATCTCATTACATGGTTTATAAAAATGAGGTTATAACACTCCTAGCTCAGATCCTAGTTGTTGGATCAATGGGCTCTAGAGGGGGGGGGTGAATAGAGCTACACACACTTCAACAAAAACAATTAGAACACCAATTTAATCGTAGTTCAAAAGCTAAAGCAAGCAACAATTTGATGTCCTAATCTATCATACAAAGCAAGGATAAGAGACAATGAATAGCAAGCACTTGGACAGGTGGTTTAGAGTGGTTCCACGTCCTAAACTTAGGAGCAATGTCAGTCCACTACCTAGAGTTGGTTAGACTCTAGGATTTGCAACTTGGTTCTCTTATATATCACAATAAGATTACAAGATACATAAACCACACAACCAAGGACTTAATTTCTCAAGATAAGATCTTCTACCTATCCAAGGACTTACCAACAAAGCAAGATTCTTCAGCCTTCTTCAAAGGACTTACCCAATCTTACCTTTGTCTTCAGCCTTGTAGGATTTACCTATGTCACTTGAGCTTTGCCTTTCACCTCTCCTTCACTTGGAGAGCTTCTCCACGTTTTCCCTTCACCAAGGGATCTGGAGCAATGAGCTATCTTCACTCTTGAAGATCACCAACACATCTTCCCCTTCACTCAGAGAAGAATAGTAGCAACTCCTCTTTCACTTGGAGAAGTAGCTTCAATCAATCTTTAAAGGGATTTGGAGGTAGGAAGAGAGAAAGGAGAGTTGTACATAATACAAGGGATAGCTCTCATACACAGGGACCTAACTCACTCATAACTCACGAATTTATCTTGAAGGTAGAGAGAGAAAGGGGCTCAAGGGCTTGGAACACTCTCAACTAAGCTAGAACCAAGTTTGCAATGGAAGAGCAGCTTGGAATGAACTCCAATGGGTTCTATTTATAGTTGAGGGTTGCCCTTTAAGTTGTGGGACACTTGGATGCAAAAGTAGTCTTTTTTGTTCAAGAAAACGGCTCTATTTTTGCCCAAAACAATTCACCAACGGTCATATTACTTTTTTTGCAAATTCCGTACAGTGCAATCGGTCAAGTTTCAATGGGGGTAACTCGACCGATCAAGTAGCAAGCAAACCGATGTTCAAATGATCAGTCAAGTTTGTTCTAAGGAAAATCGACCGACCATTTCAACTGGAAATGGCCTACTACCCAAGCGGTCGAGTTCTGTGAGTGCACAACTCGACCGATGCAATCTTCAGAAAATCGACCAAGGTTGATCAGTCGAGTTTCAGGCTAGGGAAACTCGACCGACCAAGTGCCTAAAATTGATTTTCTAATTTGCAATAAAAGTGATTAGCACTTGGTGAATTTTGTCCCAAACATTTTTCTCTTCTAAGTTACAAGCCAATTCATCATTACAAGTGATTACATGGATGTTCTACGGTCGTTTACATAGAAATCCTAAAATGCACACTCGTAGCCATTTTGACTTGAACTTGGCCCATTCTAGGGATTTGATTATATGATCCTTTTCATGTACCTAATGCCTGCAAATAATCTTAAACGCACATATTAGATACATATGAATGGAATGGTTAAGTCATTATCAAAATATAGGTAATGTATAACCTATAGGTGAACACTAGTCCCCTCTGTAGCCTAATAGGTTGACCTAGTACATGGCTACCTATGGGGTAGGTCCATTAGGTCATTGGATGACTTAGTACATGGCTACCTACGGGGTAGGTCCATCAAGTCACCATGAGTTAGAGATTGGGATACCTTTGGTTAGGGTCATGCGACTCCATAACCCTAAGTAATGGATACCTGTGAGGTAGGACCAAGGGGTAAGGATCTACCATATGAGAGAGGTAGTATCCAAGTCCACTGCAGGGACAACACAGAGATAGGGGATAGGTATGGATTGAGTAGTATTACTTAAAACGTAACCTTGATTGTTAAGTGATAATTGGTTACTTACATTGTTACCATAGTTGCACAATTTTTGTATTCCCTCACATACCAGTATAATTTGTTATACTGGCTGACGTTTTGTTTGTCGGTGATTTAGGTACAAAATCCCAAAAGGATAAACAATAAATTGGCATATTGTGAATACATTAATTAAAGTACAAGGAGGATTAGTTAGCATAGTTTCAGTGGTGGATAAAAGTTTAGAAATCCAAAATTTTAAAAAGGTATGCGAAGTTTTATTTTACTACAACTTTTCATTATAATTTTGGTGGAATTTTCATAATTATTATTGATTATTTGTCGAACCTTTGATCCAGAAATTGGCATAATGGCTCTGACCTCTTGGTGTCCCTTAATTGGGGGTTACGGGAGGTGGTGTCGTTAAAATTGGTATCAGAGCCTAGGTTACTCATTTAATCTTTAATAATTATTAAAATTTACAAATTACGTAGAACTGAGAGAATTATTAGAGGATTATCTGAAAGACAGAGGTGTCTAGAAAAGGATCATGTCCGGGGCTGGCAATATTTTCCTTTGCACCACTAGTCAGAATAGGAGGACTCCCAGATCTGTGTGACTGCCTGGCCAATGTCTTAGGATCTGACTCGAAATAAGATACCTTTAGGAGTTTCTCATCTTGTTCATCCCTTCTCATCTCACATTCTATTAAGGATTTTAAGAGTTAGGGTTTTTCTCTCTCTTCCTCACCCTCTTGAGGTATGGGTAAGTATGTTAAGGATTAGGAAATCCTCCATCAAATTAATAAAAGATATGTAATAAGATGTCATCGACATAAGTATAATTAGTTTAAAAGTATAGACTAAAAGGTCTAATTGTATGCTTATGCAGATGGCTCGAGTGAAGACTCTTGCTATCCCAGATGCCGCCAATGGTGGTGGACCTTCACGCAAGGGAAATGTATCTTCCGAGAAGAGGAAGAGGAACCATAGTGGTGAATCCTCGAAGAAGAGGAAGAGATCTGAAGAAACTACAAATGAGGTCCCCAACCCTAAACCGATACCCTTCGGAAACCTTGAATAAGAGGAGGAACATGTGTATGAGGAGGAGGCCAAGATAGAAGAGGACCAATCTAGTGGTCCAGAACCAACCATGGTGGTTCGCACCCCTAACGCTTTGTGGATGGAGAAACAGAAGAGGCTAACGGAGGCCATTAGTGCCTTGGCCCTTTGAGACATAGCTAGAGGTGAGAATGGCGAGCCACTTCCTGTTTGTCCTCGACTGGGAGCCACCATCTTGGACATCATCAAGATGAACATTGAGAAGTTATGCATGGAGGATAAGTCCGAAGTGGTCGACAAGGCGAAGGCTTGGTTGCTTGTAGTTGAGAATGGATTCTGCATGCTTGAGGTGTAGCCAAGAAAGAAGGTTCTCTTTACTGCTCACCTCTTGGAAGGAGCAGCCAAGATATGGTGGGAAACACACATCATAGGCCAATATTTGGATGAAGAAGTAATGACGTGGGCTGACTTCAAGACGAACTTCACCACCAGATTCATCTCTATCTCAGCTAAGAAAGAGAAGGAAAGGGAGTTCACTAACACGACTCAAGGAAACTCATCTGTGGCAGACTTTGGGTGCAAGTTTCAAATCTTGGAGCATTTTGGGCATATGATGGATGAGGAAAGAATGGTGGATCACTTCATAGAGCATCTTCACCCTGCCATCAAGCCCCATGTGATGGAAAGTAAACCTAAAACCTTCGTCGAAGCTTACATCACCGCCCTAGACATGGAGAGGACAGTGATGCCTGCTCAAAAACCACTCAAGGGATATTTGGGTTTCACTGAAGGAACCCAAGGCCAGAAGAACAATCACAAGAAAGGTCAAGGGTGTAACCATGCCAAAGGAAGACATGGAGGAAAAGGAAAATCCTATCATGAGAACAACTGACCTTAATGCCACACCTACGGGAAGTGGCATATCGGTGAGTGCCGCTACAAGAATAAGGTATGCTACCGTTGTCAACAAGAGGGACATCTCCAATCTTGTTGTCCTCTACCAAATCCAAGAGGACCAGGACCAGTAGCAGCCCCACCTATAGTTTTTGCTCCACCGGATGGAGAAAGAAGACAAGCTCGAGTGTTTGCTATTGACAATGTGGAGGCTCAAGCAAATGCTAATCGGTTGATTGAGGGCAATAACCCTTAGAGTTTCCTTTTATGTTTTAAGATAAGCATGTACTGGTCTAATGTATGGTGAAAATAATGTAGGCATGCTTGAAGTCATGGGGCACAATGTAAAAGCTTTATTTGACTCTGGATCTACTAATACTTTCATTTTGAGAAATATCGCAACTATGCTTTGTTTGGATATCAAGGATTAAGGGTATGTATTAGATGTTACAACCTTGAGTGGTCGGATCTTTACATATCTTTTGAAAACTCCGATGATACCTGTGAAATATCGAGATCATGAGTTTCCTACAGACTTTATCCTTCTTGATATGAATGACTTTGATGTGATCATTGGTATGGATTGGCTTTATACTTATAGGGCCAATATTGACTGTAGGGAGAAGAAAGTGGTCATTAAGAAACCAAGTCACCCACCTTTCATCATTAGGGGTAGGAAAGATGCCACCACCAAGTTGTATGTGTCAGCCTTGAAGGCAGAGCAGATGATGAGTAAAGGGTGTCAAGCTTTCCTAGCAGTAGTTACCAAGCCAGAACCGAAGGTGCAACCCTTAGAAGAAACAGAGGTAGTTAGGAGCTATGCGGATGTTTTCCCAGATGATCTACCCGAGATTCCTCTTGAGAGAGAGGTAGATTTCTCCATAGACCTAGCTCCCGGGAGAAGCCCTGTTTCACGAGAACCTTATAGGATGGCCCCCGCTGAGTTGTTCGAGTTGAAGAAACAATTGCAGGAATTGCTAGACAAGGGTTTTATCCTCCCTAGCACATCACCATGGGGAGCACCAGTTCTTTTTGTAAAGAAAAAAGATGGTTTGATCCGAATGTGCATAGACTACTGGATGATCAATCAGGCTATCATTAAGAACAAATACCCTTTACCCCAGATAGATGACTTGTTTGACCAGTTAAAGTCTGCTCGAGTCTTTTCCAAGATTGACTTGAGATTAGGTTACCACCAGTTGAGAGTCAAGCATGAGGACATTCCAAAAACCACTTTTAGAACCCATTATGGCCATTATGAGTTTGTGGTTATGCCTTTTGGATTGTCCAATGCACCCAGTGTCGTCATGAATCTTATGAATAGTGCATTTCAACCCTTCCTTGACTTATTTGTCTTAGTGTTCATAGATGACATCTTGGTCTATTCTGATGACTTAGATCAACACCAAGACCACCTAAGTAGAGTCCTTGATATCTTGAGAAAGCAAAAGTTTTACTGGAAATTCTCCAAATGTGAGTTTTGGATAGACCGAGTCATGTTCCTCAGACATATCATCTCAGGAGGAATGATTGCCGTAGATCCAGCTAAAGCGTCGGCAGTTCTAGACTGGCTTACACCGAAGAACCCCTCTGAGATTTGAAGCTTCTTGGGGTTAGCAAGATACTATCGATGCTTCATCGCATATTTCTCAAAGACCGCCTTGCCTTTGACTATGTTGACTCAGAAGGATGTGAAGTTTGTGTGGTCCGATGTATATAAGGCTCATTTCCAGGAGCTGAAGGAGAAGCTAACCATTGCCCTAGTTTTGACTCTACCATCAGGCAATGAGGGTTGTATGATTTTCACCGAAGCATCAAAGATGGCACTTGGATGTGTGTTGGAACAGAATCGACATGTGGTTGCATATGCCTCCTGACAACTCAAGCCCAATGAGGTGAACTATCTAACGCATGACTTAGAACTAGCTTCTATCATCCATGCATTAAAGATTTGGCGACATTACCTGTATGGTGCTACTTTTGAGATCCTCACTGACCATAAGAGCCTGAAGTACCTCCTGACACAGAAAGACTTAAACCTACGACAGCGACGATGGATGGAGTACATGAAGGATTACGACTTCACCATCGCCTATCATCTAGGAAAGGCGAATGTCGTAGATGATGCTTTGAGTTGGAAATAGCTCAGTTGTGCAGCTGTTTTGTCCAGTCAGTGGAAGAGTTTAGAAGAGATGGTGGAGTGGACCCCACAACCATTAGAGGATCGAGTTCGATTGGCCAACATTTAGATACAGTCAGAATTGTTGGGTGAAATTGTAGCATTACAGTTGGCCAGTGGGGAACTTGACAATATGAAAGGCTTGATGAAGAAGCCATAGACCCATCTTTCATTGGGAATAGAAGGAGGGATCAAATTTGAGAATCACATATGGGTTCCTGAAGATTCACCGTTGAAGGAATGTATCCTACAAGAGGCTCATGGTTCCAAGTACATGGTGCACCCGGGAACTACCAAGATGTTTAAAGACATGCAGAGGTTTTTCTGATGTCCAGGAATGAAGAAAGATGTTGCAGCATATGTGGCCAGCTGTCTTACGTGCCAAATGGTAAAGGTTGAACACCAATGACCCATTGGACTTTTACAGTCTATAGAGATTCCAGAATGGAAATGGGAACAGATCACCATGGATTTTTTGGTGGGTCTACCCCGGACCAAGAAAGGTCATGATGCGATATGGGTTGTGGTAGATAATTTTACCAAGTTGGCACACTTCCTAGCCTTAAAAACCACTTCCAAGGTGTCAGATTTAGCTGAGCTATATATCAGAGAGATAGTGCATTTGCATGGCATACCCGGTTCCATCATCTCTGATAGAGACCCAAAGTTTACTTCCAAGTTGTGGAAGCAAGTTCAAGAGGAACTTGGTACAAGGTTGAAGTTCAGTACTGCTTATCACCCCCAGACAGATGGTCAGTCAGGAAGGACAATCCAGACCTTAGAGGATCTGGTGAGAGCTTGTGTGTTCGATTGGGGTGGATCATGGGAGCAGTACTTACCTTTAGCCGAGTTTGCCTATAATAACAACTACCTAGCTAGTATTGGGATGCCTCCATATGAAGCTCTTTATGGGAGACTGTGTCGGTCACCACTTCACTGGGATGATGTTGGTGAGAGGACCCTGTTGAGGTCAGATGAGCTCCAAGTGTATGTTGATAAAGTCGCTGTGATCAAGCAGAGGTTGAAGAGAGCCCAGGATCGACAGAAGTCGTATGCAGATGCAAAGCGGACTGATGTGCATTTCACTGTGGGGGAACATGTTTTTCTAAAAATCCGACCACTCCGAGCTATATCCAAGAATAGAGGAAAGTTGAGTCTCCGATACGTGGGTCCGTTTGAAGTGTTAGAACGGATTGGTGAAGTTGTATATTGTTTGGCGTTACCCCCTCAATATAGTATGATGCATGATGTGTTTCATGTGTCCAATTTGAAGTGATATGTGTAAGATCTGAGCCATGCGCTGAGCGTTGAACCCATTGAGCATCAAGGGAAGCTAACTTATCCTGAGTTACCTTTGTGAATTCTAGATACCAAGGTGAAAGAGCTCAAAAATAAGAATATAGAGATGGTAAAGGTTCTTTCGAAGCACCATGGAGAGGATGAAGCCACATGGTAGCTGAAGACAGACATGGAAAAAGCATATCCTGATTTGTTTGTTTGATTGCTAAATTTTTAGAGAAAAATTCCTATAAGGAGGGGAGGATGTTATAACCTCATTTTTCTAAACATTGAGATTTGTAAATCTCCTTTTAATGATGAATGAAATAAATGGTTGAATTATTTGTTTAAATTGAATGATTTTTGTTCATAATAGCCTTGTTTGTTTTCTTAGTGGGCTTTAATTGGCTATTGAGCCTAATTGAAAGAAAAAGAAAAGGAAAGGAAAAAGGAATTCATTTGAATAAAGGAATAAATAAGAAAATATATAAAAGATAAGGTAAAGGCTAAGGAATATTCCCAATATGGTAATATCGAGCCATTAAGGTTCCTTGAGGTTCAAGGAACTCAGGATAATAATATAATGGCAAGGGAAAGAGAAAATATGTGAAAAATGTATATAATTAAGTGATAACTTGCAACTAAAGAAAAGCACTCGATTTCTTTAGATAATAATCCCAAATTTGGCATGATAAAATATTAAGTCTTTAATGAGATTCCCTCAAAATTTGGGATAAAAAGGAGCTACGGATTAGGAGTTATGATTTTCTCAAATTATCCTAAAATATATGGAATTATCTTGAATATAGGAATTTATTTTCCTTTTTGGTTGAGTGCAAGGGATGAGGGCCATTGGATCTTGATCTAATGGATACCACTCATCATCCAGTTCCTGAAGAACTCAAACTGCAGGCCGATTTGGGGGAAGTTTCCCCTTTGATTTCCTTGCAATCCAAGGCATGTGCAAGCTTGGATTTTGTCCCATTGGGTCCAGGAGAGGATCCCAAATCGTCTCGACCCTATTTTTTTGAGCTCTCGATGCGTCTAGAAGAAATGCCCAATTCACCCGAGGGTGAGGGCAGCGGCCAATGGAGAAACCCTAAAGGGACCCCTCCTAGACCTATAAAAGTCCCCCTCTCGACTCTCCATCTCACACCAATCTATAACAACCGCCTCACGAGCCTCGACACCCCCTACCTTTGGATTGATCTTGCTCTGATGAAAGATCTGTTGTGGCACCGCCGCAGACTAGCGCGAGGAAGAGAATGAGGTAGATGAGCAGCAACTGTTGGATAGCGATCCACAATAGTCTCGCACGCCGATCCGAAAATCTAATTAAGAGCCAGCTAAATTAGTCGTGCGCGATGTGAGGTGTCGAATTAGAAGGGCGGATCACCAGACTATCGATCAGACAACCATCATTTTTTTGGTAATTTCTTATCTCTAGTCGAAACTCTAGAAAAAGGACTTTTCTTGCAAAATTCATAGAAATTTCTAGGAATCTCGGACTGATAAACTTTATATATGAAAGTTGATCAGAAAAATACGAAGAACAAGATAAAAATTGTTTGGTAAACTATTTCTGTTTCGTTTTGCAAAAGTATATTAATTTGATAGAAAATGTATTAAAAGGTAATTAGAAACCTTAATTGAGTATAAAGGGTGAATCTTTGAGGTTTAATAGGTTAATTGAGAAGTATTAACCTGTTAAATATTAAAGTAGAGTTTCAATCTATTTTACATGAAAAGTTGACTAATTTAGGGTGTTAATCTATGTATGAAGGATAATACATTTCGAAACCCTAATTTAGGGTAAAAGGGAGAAAACTATGTTTATTTCGGATTATGGAAATATATTACTAAATAGTGATCATAAGCCTGTTAGGAGTGATAAGATGAGAAATTTAAGGTTTTGGGTTTATAATACTAAAAGTGGAGGCAAAACCCTGATTGTGAAAGAAACCCTAAAATTGGAATAGAAACCCTAAGAAACAAAGATGGGTTTGGATAAATATTGACAAAAGGAACTTTGCATATTTATTTCAGGATTTATGTGCCTACTTGCTTGCTTGGTTGGGTTTTTTCTACTTGATTAATTCTGTCTCAAAAATCTGCAATCACAGGTATGTGTTTATGCTTATCAATATCTCAAACTAGTTTTTTGAGGATTTCTGAAGTTTTCATCGGTTGCATGAATTAAATTGTTGGATGAATTTAATTCATGCATACTATAATGTGGATATGACTATAACCTAAGATATATGCCTACTAGCTCAGATCCTAGTCCCCTCTGCAGCTTGATAGGTTGACCTAGTACATGGCTACCTATGGGGTAGGTCCATCAGGTCATTGGATGACTTAGTACATGGATACCTATGGGGTAGGTCCATCAAGTCACCATGAGTCAGAGATTGGGCTACCTTTGGGTAGGGCCATGTGACTCCACAACCCTAAGGAATGGCTACCTGTGAGGTAGGACCATGGGATAGGTATGGATTGAGTAGTATTTCTTAAAACATAACCTTGATTGTTAAGTGATAATTTGTTACTTACATTGTCACCATAGTTGCACAATTTTTGTATTCCCCCACATACCAGTATAATTCTTTATACTGACCGATGTTTTGTTTGTCGGAGATTTAGGTACAAAATCCCAAAAGGACAAACAGTAAATTGGCATATTGTGAATACATGAATTAAAGTACAAGGAGGATTAGTTAGCATAGTTTCAGTGGTGTATAAAAGTTTAGAAATCTAAAGTTTTAAAAAGGTATGTGAAGTTTTATTTTACTACACCTTTTCGGTATAGTTTTGGTAGAATTTTCATAATTATTATTGATTATTTCTGGAACCTTTGATCCCGAAATTGGGATAACGGCTATGACCTCTTAGTCTCCCTTAATTGGGGGTTACCGGGAGGTGGGGTCGTTACAGTCTCCAACACAACATACTATCTTAGTGGCATTCAATGTGGTATCAAACTATCAATGTGCATCATTGCAACTGGTTGATTTGAGCATGATACATATTTATGGCATTGCATAATTTTTCATCCCAATGTATCTCCCATTACGACCATGAAACAGACATAATACAAGTATGTAATATTGGCAAATATATTTATATGGTGCTAGTTTGGTGATAAGGATCTGTAAACTATCTCATCCTAGCATATTACAACATGGGTCAAACATATTGACAACAATAGTAATTAATCCAACATGTCATACTACCCTTGCCCTACTAATCTAATATTTTTCTTGTTAGGGAGGTATATTTTTTATATATGTAAAGAATTGGGCCTGTTAGGATGGCTTCTTGCAAGACACTTGTCATGCATAATGTAACACAACTATATATAATAGAAAAGCAAGTGATATGATGTGGCCCTTTTTGAAAGTGTTCTTCTATATTATATTATAGTTGTAATTTGGATACGAAGTTATGATTTCAAAAGATAGGATAGGTCTATTAATTCCTTTTTAGTACGGTCTAATAAAATTAAATACATTATATAGAATATTTCCTAAAAGTATGCATCTATCGAGTTGAACATAGACTAAATTCATTATATAATATGATTTGGTCATTTTTTAGGATTTTCCATTGATGAACAACATTCTATTACGTATTAGCGTCTGTTTTTTGAGGAATTCTCATTTTCAAAGACACTCTGAACTACTGCTCTTCTATTGTTGCCATCCTCATTTAGCTAGTGTTGTGGCTTTTGTTGTCGGTGTTCCTAGAAGCAACGATATTATAATCACGGAGGCTCCACAAACTTCTGATATGCTATTTTAATGTGTGGCAATGGGGCCTTGTATGATCATCGGGTAAAGCACTTCATTGTTTCTTTGATTAAGTATTTATGTATTGATGGGGCCGTGTTTTTGTGTATTCTTTTTTGGGAGTTTTAGCTTTTATATTTATGCTTCAGTTTTACTTGAAATTGTATATATTGATATGTTATTGTCCACCGGATTTCTAGTTAATTCGGAGAACTTCGCATTTGTTTCATCCCAAATTGTACTATAGCTTATCGTCTATAACTTCTTGTCTTGTTGACATTCCTTGACTTCGGATTGGGCTTATAGATTTTTTTGGATTCTTGATCTAATCAAGGAAATTTATACCAATTGTTGGTGATATGTTTCAGTGTTGGATGTCAAGTATGCATGTGAATGGATGAGCACTACTAAAAAATGGTCTTTAACTACAAAAAAAAATTGTAGTGAAAACCACATATTTTGTAGCTAAAGCCTTTAACTACATATTTCTTTACACATACAAATTGTAGTATATGCTCATATAGCTAAAGCCTTTAACTATATTTTTCAAATATGTAGTTACATAATCCATTCGCTACAAATTCATATGTATCCGAAAGTGTAGCTAGATATTGTCCTTACATATTTAAATATAAGTATAAGTATAGCTAAACGCATGACTACAATTGCATATATAGTCATTATGTAGAAAAAACATGAAGTTAATACATTTTAAATGTATTTAATGTGTAGGGAAAGGCAGTAGTTACTATATATATATGTAGTTGATTATGCATCTAGATACATATGTAGTGCCATTTAATACACATACATATATGCTTAGTTCGACTATATATATATATATATATATATATATATATATATATATATATAGTGTAATTTATTTGTACAGAAGCTCTTTTAATAACAACATTGTATGCTCAATATTATGCCAACAATCTTACTTTCATTTATAATGAAGAGTCGAATGTACATGGGGAGGACGTATACCTTGCCCCTAATACACAATGTGTACAAAAAAAAGTTTATACATATATCAATGATTCAGTGGTCTACTAACATCTTTGTGAAAGAGTTGCCTTTCTGGGCCAATTTTAACATCCTTATTGTCTTCTTCTTTTGTTCGAGCTCTTGTTGTTGTTGCACCATCATGAAGAAGAACATGTGTTGGATTAAAAAATACAAAAAAGACAATCTTGACTTGGTTGAGCAGGGTTGCCCTCTAGCGAAGATGTTCTTTCTCTTATCTTAGAATCAATCATTTTAGCTAAAACTTGCCGACACAGATGCACTATAGAATGTCGGATTCTTGGCGTGTGATCTTTTGTGCGAGTGGGATGAAGCAGGTCTCATAGAGTGGGACAGGATAATGAGCATGATGTATGGGATGGCTTGGAATGACGTTGGAGGGATCTTGAAGCTGTTTGTGAGCCTAGTGTCCATGATGTTGCCTTGTTGGATAGAGAATGTTTGGAGCTTTGCTAGGATCATCTAGAAGATGATGGTGCAGGTGAAGATTGGGACAACTGAGAGTAGCACTTTTACTTGCTTGACCTCTGATACTGAGCATAGTCTCCAGACTCTCCTTCATGTTGCTTCCATCTTGAACTCTGATGCAAGCCTTATCCAAGAATCTGCATGTAAAAATATATGTTATGTCTAACCAAAGACATCGGTTTAGTAATGCTATCTTCTCAATAAGCTTTTTACCTGAATTTATCTGTGTGGCAGAGGTGCCTGATAATGTTGGAATCTCAACCAGAGTTACCAAGATGTAGAGCATTATGTTGCCCCCCCCACAAAGTATCTTAGTGTTAGATGGGAAAATTTGCTTCCTCTTTGAAATTGCAGCAACAAAAACCTGAGTATCAAAAGCAACATCACAAACTCAAACACCCACTATATGCATTTATAATATCTCAGAACCAAATAGAAAAGAATATCTCATGCCATGTGATATCTGGTTTATACACCATATATAGCAAAACTAACAAGTCACAAAACAAGGAATATATTCCTGACTCCAGTAAACATAGTGTTCTTACTTTGGGATGATGCATCCTGGTTATAAAGTGAAGATTATCAATGCCCAGCTGCTGACTGGGAAGTTCCCTAGATGCTGAAAAAAAAACGTGTACGGATGAAAAATGGTATCATTCAACAAGGAATCCTGAGAAGCAGCGTTTTCTGGAAATAGAATACTTACAAACTATACCCACATCCTTTGTTGACGTTCGTCATAGTTGATAGAGTACTTTGTTTGCAATCTATGGTTTCAATATGATTCCTAGGGTGACATCAAGTTTCTATTTGAGGAATCTAATACCCACGTATTTTTCTATTAAAAAAGAAACATAAGTATATTATTTTACAAGAAAAACTTTATGAGAAGAATTTTTTATTATTTTACATAAGCTAATTAGACTTACCTACACTAAAACATCATTTGGTAGTTGGAAGAGCATAAAATATATTCACTAACTCATACCCAGAAGAGAGCATTCTTCTGCCTCATCAAGAACTAATAACGACTCCAACTGAACTATCCTCATTAGCATTAGTCCTCATCAAGGACTAAACACGACTTCAATTGAACTATCTTCGTAAGCATCAAACCTACAGATACAGAACCACCAAAATGGTTGGCCACTCTCATAATCTTCACAAATGATTTTTGAAAGGTCCCGTGGTGAGTGATTCCATGATTTTGAGCAATAAAGAATTAGTTCAATATAAATAATCACCAATGACAGTCACATAGCAAGTACAATAGGCCTTTAGGCTGAATAAAAGACAAAATCAATATCATTTTTTCAGTATGTAACCAACATCAACACTTCTGGATTCAATTTCCTTACTGGTTAACAGTAATTTAGTTCACAACAGTGGTTAGTAAAGTATAAGCTAATGAAATTGATAAAGAGAGAAGGAATAGTATTCAAAGATGGGAGAAGCTTACTTCATAAACTTGATCTGAATTTCAAGAGATGCACAATTAGACATGATATTGGAGTTACTGATAGGTATGAGTTATCTTCTCAAGAAATCCACAAGTTGAATATATTTGTTGCAGTTGATTCTTTTTTTAGTTAAAGGATATAGATTATCCTTTAACTAATCTTGAAAATAGATAGGAAACTGCATGGAACCAGAAAGGTTACAATAAAAGTTCAAGTAAAGCTAATACACAAGAAAAAACTTTGAGAAATACTACTATTCAACCATATACTTTTGATATAGTTAGAGAGAATTTTTCTACCTTGCTGAATGCCCAACAGAGTGCTATGATTTTAATGAATGACCAAGGCACTATGAGGCATATGATGGTGATTGCATGTGTCAATTCTGGCGATCCTTCTAGTCTTCACAAAAATAGCCCATGTAAGTCCTAATTGTCTTGTCTTCAGGCTGGTGGTGATCTTCAATACTTACCTAAACACTTCAATTTCAAAGATCAATGAAAACTTCAGTACCTCTATTTAGAATCAAGGTTTCTAGAACTAAAGTATTTTTAACTACTAAAGTCATCCTGATGACATGGTTTGTGACACACTGTTTGAACAAAATGTTATTAACGATGCAGAAGCTTTAATTAGCAGCGGAATTAATGAAAATCACTAAAAATTTAAAACTTTTTATAAATAAATCTAAAAACTGTGAAACTCTTTCACTAAGAAACAAGGTAAGTTATTTACAAGCTGATACATCAGCACATCTCTGTATCATCACATCTCGAGAATCAGAAGCATTAACTGCCCTATTAAACTGTACATAAGCAGTGTACAAAATCTCGAGGCATTACGCCAAAATCTCATATCTATATTAAACATCTACTGACTCCTAGGACCTGAGCGTACAGAGACGACACATAGGTCTTTCTATATATACAAGACCCGACAGACAGTGTCTCCACCTGGGGATCACTGTTGTCCCATATGTTGCTTCTGCTACAGCTCACCCACTGAAAGTTTCCTTCGTCCACGAAGTCTACCTAAAAAGTTGAATCCCATGGGGGTGAGACAATTGAAAATTGTCCCAGCAAGAGTTATAACTCTCCGCCAGAAACATTGTTATTGCAGATAGTGGAATAACACTAAGCAGTAATATTATATTTATTCAACAGCAGGCAATTCACTGAATAAGCTAAGTAGAGTAGTAATCTCTATGCAATCATTTCAATTATAACTCGACTAAAAAGCAAGTCATGTAATCAATAAGGAATATGAAGAACATGTATACTAGTTATCCAACTAGAACATTATAAAAAATGTATCATCAATCATTGTTTCTCGTAGTTCAACCTAAGAAATTATGCTATACAGCTGATTACATTTTTACAAACATATTTATGCCCTGAGGAGATGAGGTATACCGCTCATACTCCAACCGACCATTTTGAAATCGCAATCGGTACCATACATAGGTCATCAGAAGAGCCAGATTCCTATGACCTCATCTTTCTAAGTCAGCGTAAGGAACAACATGCAGGACATCTCGTGTCTCTACTAAAATAGCTTTCTAGGGTATTCTGGCAAATTCGCTATCAGAGTTACAGTGGCGTGTTGTATCTCCATCGATCCGGCATTAACAGTTTTGGGAGATGTGTACTGCATCTGTCCCAATCTTCGGGAGATTCATGATACATCCATCCCGGTGTAAGTAATGAAGTATTGAGAGGTTTTTTGTTTACCTTTCATCAATTCCCTCATTAGGACATCAGGATACAGTTGCCCATTTCCCCCACATATTCAAAATATGTGTTCTGGGTTTTGCCGTGGAGCACCCGTTTCACCATCACCTGTTGCTGACAATGATGGATCTATGGTCAAGCCTCTACATGATATGATTTCATTTAATTAATTAAGTACATTAGTATATTCTTTTAGCATTAGTAAAGTTCTCAAACATAACTTAATCAGACAAATACTATAAGGAAACATGTACTATTTTCACCAATCACTTTCTCATTCCTTATAGGACATTGGGATCTCAGTCCCTCATTTCATTTCTTTTGAAGGTTTACATACCTTAACAACAACATTATCATAATTATCAACTTTGGGTATTTATACCCTCAATTATTCATTATCACTGTTACCACTTATTAGGTAACCAATACCTCCAAGTTCTCAGACCGAGGTATGCATAATACTTGTTATACAAGTATCTTACATGGCTCTCAAAGCCTATTAAAGTTATCTTGTCACCTTTCACTAGGCAACAACTTATTCATGGAACTTATAGGGTTCATACACATTTTTTTACTTTTACTAAGCAACAACAACATTAGGCACATAAGGCCATACAACGTGTTCATTATATGAAAGTCATAGCTCATATCTGGCTATGTTCATCATCTCATGATGTCTACATGATTAATAGGCATGATAACAGTCATGTAAGTCATTCGTCACATCATATGAAACATTATTAACACCACCATCCTTTATTAGGATTAGGGTTATCTATCAATTAGGGTTTTTCATTCCCTTTACCCAAAATATATGAAAGTTGATTATTCATCAACTTGATATCATTGGACCCTCAATTGGTCAACCCTACTTAACCCTAGACCTCCAAATGGTCTTGAGTGATCACCAAACGGTCTTGAGACCGTTTGGGTGATCCCCAAATGGTTTTGAAACCATTTGGGCCACTCAACCCAAACTTCATCATAATTCAATTATTGAAATCAGCAATTGACCCGATTAGGGTTTAGATGGTTGATGGGCCTTTGAATGGTGAACCACTTGGAAATAATTGATGATTTTTGGTAGGTGATTAGTCTACATTATTCTCAACAGTACTCCAAACAGTCAATGCCTGGTCAACGCCTCCAAATGGTCTTGGACCGTTTGCTTCCATGCGTTCTTGTGAAACCGTTTCCATTCAAACGGTTTGAAACTGTTTGCTCCAAACGGTTTGGCAAACCGTTTGAGCAAAGTTCGGAGACCATTTGCTAAAGTAAAATCTTGGATAAACATAGGAATTAACGTCATCATCTTCTACCTCTGTTCAACCAAGAACATGGGCTGTTCTTTATGGAAAAGATAGCAAGAACACACAAAGGTGTCTAAAGAAGAAGATTTAAGCAACAATTATAGGAAAGATGCATTAACAAAGCTTAAGGGTTAGAGTTATAAAGCCCGCCTCTAGGACTGATCCAGAGCTCCAAGATTCTTAGCTTTAATGGTGGCTTGAGCTTCAGTAGGTGTCCAAGGTCCGTTCTTCAAGTTTTGGATGGAGAAGATTGCTAGAAAGGAGAATCGTGTGAAAAACACCATAAATCTAACCTTATATAGTGTTTTCCACCATGAATTTGAGGTAGATGGTGATCGACACTTACCAAGTCACTGAGGTCGTCCTTCCTCTGGTCTAGAGCTCCTCCTTGGTCGGCCAAAGCAAAGTGATGAGAAGAGGAACTAAGGAAACGATCCTTTGAGTTGTTGGAAAGATACCCATATATATATTTTTGGATATTTAGAGGAAATAGAAAGAAGAGGATTATTTCCTTTTTATTCTTCCTAAATATCTACCACACTCCCTCCATCCTTTGGATACGTGTCCATCCTCTATAATCATGCAAAACTCCTCCATTATCCAAGGTAAATGGAAAAGAACTAACACCTTAGAGAGAGGTATATTAATATCCACCCTTATTGGATACTGCTTAATATAATATTATTTGTGAGTAGTTCCCACTTCTACCATGATCATTCAAATGAGGCACCATTCTCATTTTCTTTGCTCTACTTGATGCCAAGAAACATGAGCGATCCTTTAGAGGGTATATTTTACATGTTGAACCCTAGATTTTGGGTAAATTACACATTTCACCAAAACTAGGTTTTAAAGCACAAGGATTTCTCTACAAGCTATATCTTGGTGCCCAAGCTTGTGAAAACTCTACCACTTCATCATATTCATTATTAGGATATCTCAACATCAGGGGAACATCTTAACATGTGCAATTTGCAAGTTAACCCCTCTACTTGGGGTAATTTGCACTTTAGTCCATTATTAACAAAACAATGTTTCAACATTATGCAAAAAGGACTAAAATTAAAATATAAGATCCTCTTGAGACTTAATTACTTTTTACCAAATAAGATTAAGCATATAACCATCTTTCTTAATCAAAGCACCTAGGGTTAAAGCATAACCCAGGTCAGGGATGTTACAAATTATAAACTCCTAACAAGGATTTCGTCCCCAAAATCCCAGATAGAGGGAAATAGATATTATAGGTATTTTCATGCCCTGATTGTGTCATCTCAACTGATAACACCATACTAGCTTTCCTTATTACATGCATTACTATCTCCTTGGTTGTACTTTATTTTATCATAAGGAAAGATTACTTATAAATCAAGAACTTATCTCGAAGATATCTTCAATTGTTATGTTTTATGCAAAACATAAACCCCTAATTATTAACACCACCATCCTTTATCAGGATTAGGGTTATCTATCAATTAGGGTTTTTCATTCCCTTTACCCAAAATTAGGGTTAGGGTTTCCCATCATGCTTTAATTAGGGTTTCATGCTCACATTATTAGTTCAGCCCTAATGTATTGCTCCACATATCTGGGAGTATTAAAAGATATCATAAGTATTTTCTTATGATCGATATTTTCATCATATATCATTAATGATTATCAATTCAAGGTATGAATTCATTTCTCATCCTTGTCATGGTATGATTGAATCACATTCATTGATTTGTCTTAGTCCCATTCTCAAGGTTTATTATTCAACATTTATCAAAGTACATTGAGTTCATTACATCTTTATTGTAACTATTGCATGACACACATTTCATGTGTTTCTTAACCAAGAGTATTGGACTAGAGGTTCATCAAGGTAAGTCTACAATGAAATGCAGAATGTGATATCTATCATATCTGAATGTATCACTTTCTTTTCATTTCCATCTTCTTAAGTTAATCAACTAACTTTGTATTAAGGTATTTCCCTCTTAATACTTTATCCACTAACTTGTTACTTTCATCATATGGTGTATGGGTCACACATTAGAATTGTCCAATTGTCTTTAATGATATGGACTTATCCAACTGATAGACATTGTTGATATAGGATAAACCATTATCAACTATTTTAGGTATTTCAACTCTTAGGATGTTGTCCACATCAGAATTTAATATAGCATACATCATTCCTAAAAGTTTCATGTCCTCATCATTGTAAAGTGTATAGGCTATTACTCATATATAGAGATGGTTGTACAAGGATCTAGGCATCATCTTGTCTCTTAGATCCTTATTCATTAAAATCACCACATTATCATTCACATGGTTCATCAACCCTATCCTTCATGTTTATAACATATTCATCTTATTTAATTATTTTAGCCACACCTCTCTTTGGTGTACTGGCTATTAAACCATTTTTAGGGTTTCATATATCATCACATGACATCACCTTGAATTGAGTCTTACACCATATCATAATATTAGGGTTCCACATAACATCACTTAAAACTAGGGTTTCATATTCAATAAACCATAATTAGACTTACTGTTCATTCCAATTGGGGTTTTTCATGACATTACTACCTATTAGGGTGTCCTATTCCATAACCCACAATTAGGGTTTACTAATCAAATCACATCATCTTAGATTAGAGTTCTTATTTAACATATTCTGAATTTAGGGTTTATCATACTCATCACATTACCCTGGGTTAGGGTTTACTATTCACATTGAATCATCCTTGATTAGGATATATTATCATTACTATCCCACCATTAGGGTTTACTATTCACCCTAAGTAGGAGTGATCAACAAAGTTCCTTTAATCAAGGTATATCATGTCATCATAATGAATTGGAATCACATCATCATCATGTATTAGGGATACTTCCATTATCACCCTCAAATTAGGGTTAAGATTCATATACCATCATAATTAGGGTTTTCATGATCTCACTATGAAGGATCATACCTTAATTAGGTATTCATTCATATTGGAAGTCCATTACTTGATTTATCATTCATATAAGACAACATCTATTTCATCTTTCTATAAGTTGATGTTTGCATCACCCTTGATTAGACTAAGTCAATTCAACATTGACATTATGGGTTATGTCATTACTATTGTGATCACTAAGGCTTACTCATTCAAAGAGTATTAATCACTCTATCCCCTCAAGGGTATCTTTGTAATGATCACCACTGATTATAACATGCATTAATCAACTAATTACTTGGTCCCTTAATCACTTTAGGTATCTATGAGGTTTAGGTTAATCAACTACTAAACCATCTTGACCACTAACGTATCAAATGATCTTAACCTTTTTAGACCTCAAACAGTCTTGCACACTAAACCCCCAAATGGTCTTGGACAGACCTTAAAACCGTTTGGACTTGAAGACCATTTGGTCTTGTTGACTTTTGAAACCGTTTGGTAAAGTGCACACTCAAGACCGTTTGCCCAAAGGGGGGTGAGGACCGTTTGGTCATGAAGACCGTTAGGTCTTGTTTGACTTTGAAACCGCATGGACATAATCAGTTTTGAATCCACATGCCTTCAACCGATCTTGAAACCACATGAGATCATACGGTTTGGGATCATTTGGTCCCAAACGGTCTTGAGACCGTTTGGACTCAAACGGTCTTCAGATCGTTTGGTCTAAACCACCTCAAAACCGCATGGACCAAAAAGTGTCTCAACCACTTCAATTGAGTTAGGGTTTCCAATGTTGAACCCCTCAATCGATCATGCACTTGTTAGCCACTCACCAATTGAGTCAATTAGGTCAACCCTCAACTGATTTGACACTCAATTGACACTCAATTGATCATCAATTAGGGCTTGAGTTGATTGGATTAGGGTTTGGAATCGATGACCCTTCAACATACTTCAATGTGAGTCTATTTGATTTGAAATCATTGAACCATCATTCAATTTAGTTATGACCTGACCCCAAATGGTCTTAGGATCGTTTGGATGACCTCCAAATGGTCTTGAGACCGTTTTCTCAAGTCCACATCAAAAGCCAACTTAACCAATTAAAGTTTGGCTCATTGGATTGATCACTAGGTCATCAATCGATTGCACCTCAACTAATTACCTTTAGATCTTCAACCGCTTAACCATTGTCAACCCTAGACCTCCAAATGGTCTTGGGTGACCCCTAAACAGTCTTGGGATCGTTTGGATATCCTCCAAATGGTATTGAGACCGTTTTCCCATTATTTTATCAAAACTAAGTCATTCAATTAAGGTTTGAACCCTAGGTTTAGTCACCAAATCAGCAATCGATTATTCATCAACTTGATATCATTGGACCCTCAATTGGTCAACCCTACTTAACCCTAGACCTCCAAATGGTCTTTAGTGATCACCAAACGGTCTTGAGACCATTTGGGTGATCCCCAAATGGTTTTGAAACCGTTTGGGCCACTCAACCCAAACTTCATCATAATTCAATTATTGAAATCAGCAATTGACCCGATTAGGGTTTAGATGGTTGATGGGCCTTTGAATGGTGAACCACTTGGAATTAATTGATGATTTTTGGTAGGTGATTAGTCTACATTATTCTCAACAGTACTCCAAATAGTCAATGCCTTGTCAACGCCTCCAAACTGTGGGCTCTGATCTCCAAACCACGATATAAACACGATTTAAACTTAACGGAAGCGATTCGATTAGCAGTGGAATACCAAAAATCAGCAGAAATTAAAACTTTTTGAGATAAAGCATTGAAACCATAAAACTTCCTTCATGAAAGGAGATAAATAGTTTACATCTCAGATAATTACTTCTTGAGTAATTATATACAACATGATACAAAATCTCAAGAACTCATAACCAAAATCTCAGACCAAAAGACTCCAAGACCTGAGAGTACAGAGGACACATAGGACTGACTCTAACTACACCACATGGTATGCTAAATCTCCACCTGAGATTTTACTACTGCTCCTGGTGCTACTGCTGCTGGGACTGGTCACCTGTAGACCTGTTCCTCCGTCCTCGACGTCCACCTAAAAATTTGAAGTCTACGGGGTGAGACAATTTTACATAATTGTCCCAGCAAGAGTTATAACTCTCCACTAGAAGCTTTATTATAGCACCTCAAAGAATAACTTAAGCAGTAAAAGCTTCAAAGTATTCAACATCAGATTTAAGAGTAAGCATGAGTTCAACAGTTATGAAACATGAAGACATTTGCACTATACAGTGTAACATCAATCAATCAACTCGTAGTTATCTCTAACAGGTATGCTACGCTGTGGATTATGTTTTTCAAACATTACTTTTATGCCCTGTGGAGATGAGGTTTACCACTCATACTCCAACCAATCACTGTTAAGTGCCTCGGTATCATACTAGGTCATCGAAAGAGCCGGATTCTCATGACCTTCACCTTCCTCAGTCAGTAAGAGGATCACTTGTAGGACATCTCGTGTCTCTACTATAATAGCTTACCAGGGTAATCTGGTCCTTCGCTATTTTAGAGTTACAGTGGCGTTCTGTACTCTCTTCGTTATCAGGAGATTTCATGTTTATTTTCCACTGATACGGATATCTGTGCTTTCTTCGTCATCAGGAGGTTTCATGTTTACCATCCACTGATACGGTATGGGATTGTAGTGAAGGATTGATGGATTACACATCTACATCAAACACCTACACTAGGATGTAAGGTTCTACACATCCATATACCCCACATACTCAAAAGTATGTGATCCAGGAGTTCCCTTAGGAAAACCCGTTTCACCATCATTTGATCTCTGACAATGATGGATCTATGATCAGGGTTGTACATTACACTTGATTAGTTAGGTACATTTTAGTATTCTTTTAACATCATACATGTTCTCAAACATTAATCATTAGAACATCAGTTATGAAAGCAGAATACTAAATGTAACAAGCCTAACTCTCATCAATCATCATTTATCAATACATTCATCACAAGTCATCTCTAAAGCATCACCTTGATGGTATTTATGGCTCTCACAGCCCATTTAATTCATAGGTTGCCATTGACAAGGCATCAAGATATTTTACTATTCATAAAGCTAACAACATGCTTTCAATGAATATAGCATCATCATCCATACCTGGATATGATCAGCTTCATATCAGAACCTACAAGGTTAATTCAACTGATAAAAGCAATCCAAATCAAGAATTATACTTTACACTCTTGCCATAAGAGCTAAGTTACCTGATTCTCATCAATTAGGGTTTACTATTCACATTACATGCCATCACCCTAGAATTAGGGTTTATTATTCACATTATGGTAAAATGAACTCATAACATCATCATGTATGAGGAACATCATCAATGATGCTCTCAGATAAGATTAAGATTCATCAATTATCATAAATAGGGTTTTCATGATCTCACATAGGTGGATCATACCCTAATAATGTACATTCATATATATTGAAGGTATTTTACTTGGATTTCAGCCATAATTGAGGTTTTCTCTCTCCTCTTGCTCATAGGTGATGATTACATCCCTCTAGATTGGGTTAGGTCTAATCAACATTGATAAGCCTAGCCAAGTCATCACCATTGTAACCATTGGGGTTTGCATGATAAAAGGGGTTACCTACTTGAATCCACAAAGGGTATTTTGGTAAAGTTCACCATTGATCATAACATGGGTTAATATACTAACCACTTGACGCTTAATGTCCCTAGGTATCATTAGGGTTTAGGTTGAACAACCATCAAACCATCTAAGCCTTCAAGGCATTAGGCAGACTTATCCTTAAAAGTCTCCAATAGGTTTCACACCTTCAACCTTCAAACGATCCTGAGATTGTTTAAGGTTGTAGACCGTTTAGCTTTGGTTGACTTCAAGACCGCATGACACTCAAGACCGTTTACCTTTAAACGATCTTGAGGTCGTTTGCCCAAGATGGGGTGAAGACCGTTTAGTCATAGTTTGACTTCTGAAGTCGTTTGAGCTCATTCGATCCTGAAGTCGTTTGAACTCATTCGGTATTGAATTCGTATGGACTCATTCAGTCCTGAGGTCATATAGACTCATTCGATCCTGAGGTCGTATGGAATCATTCGATCCTGAGGTCGTATGGACTCATTCGGTCCTGAGGAAGTATAGACTCATTCGATCCTGAGGTCGTATGGACTCATTCGATCCTGAGGTCGTATGGACTCATTCGATCCTGAGGTCGTATGGACTCATTCGATCCTGAGGTCGTATGGACCTAAAAGCTCAAGATCGCATGGACCTCCAAGGTGATTCAAAGGGTAAACTCGATTAGGGTTTCCTATGTTGAAGCCTTCAATTGGTCTCAAGCTTGCTAACCACTTATCAATTGAGACAATTAGGGTTAGCCTTAACCAATTGGTCACTCAATTGACCCTCAATTGATATCCAATTAGGGTTGGAGTTGGTTCAATGAAGGCCTTATAAGCGTTCAACCATCAACACTCAACAATGTGAATCAAATCAAAGTTGATCCCATCAATTGACCTCCAATCGGGCTCAAACTTGGCCCAAACGGTCTTGGGATCGTTTGGATAACCTCCAAACGGTCTTGAGACCGTTTGACCAAGAATTCATCAAAATCTAAGTTGATGTGATAGGGGTTGAACCTTAATTAAGTCACAAATCAGCAATTTGATTATTTCAATAACCCACTGTAATTGGGCCCTCAATTGATCAAATTACCTTAACCCTAGACCTCCAAACGGTCTTGGGTTGACACCAAACGGTCTTGAGACCGTTTGGATGAGTTCCAAATGGTCTTGAGACCGTTTTCCCATCCATCCTTTGGACTCTAGTGAAAATTCATCAAGGTTTGATCTATTGAGTTGATCATCACATCAATACTTAATTGCAATATGATTTGGTACCTTTGGACCTTCAATTGGTCAACTATACTTGACCCCAGACCTCTAAACGGTCTTGGGTGATCCCCAAACGGTCTTGAGACCGTTTGGATGATTCCCCAAACGGTCTTGAGACCGTTTGGGCTAATCAACCCAAAATCACTAATTAACTCATTGGAATTTCAGCACTGATTTCAATTAGGATTTGCCCTATTAATCAACCTTCAACTCATAACTCGTTTGGAATTAATCCATCAAATTTGGTGAGTCATTAATCAACATCATTATGAACAGTAATACCAAACGGTCAATGCTTGGTCAACCATCTTAAATGGTCTTGAGACCGTTTGCCCAAAAAGGGCAAATTAAACAGATTGAAAATCAGAACTTAATTCAATTGGATTTGCTAATTGATTTGCTTATATCTCACAATTCCTTTGGAGTTAACCCCTCAAAATTTGTGGGTCATTAACCTACATAATTATAAACAAGATTCCCATACGGTCGTCGCTTGGTCAACGCGACCATATGGTCTTGAAGGCCGTTTTCCTTCATACGACCTTGAAACCGTTTGCCCACCAAACGGTTGTGTAAACCGTATGGGCAATTGGTGGAGGTCGTTTGGTAAAGTGGAAATCCGTGGATAAGCATAGGAATTAACGCCCTTATCTTCTACCTCAAGAACAGTAGCATTTCTTCACGATTTTTCTTGCAAGGATGCAAGGGAAGATAGGGAAGAAGAAGAGCTAGCAACTATATGCATAGAATAAGATGTATAATCAAAGCATAAGGTTTAGAGTTATAAAACCCGCCTAAAGGTTGTTCCTTGAGCTCCAAGCTTCCAAGATTCAGGTCTTTAATGGCGTCTTTGAGCTCCACAGGTCGGCCAAGGTGAATTCTCCACGGAAAAGTTGGAAAGGAATGGCTAGAAAGATAAAGCTAGGTGAGCTAGCCATGAATTCAACCTTGAAATCGAGTTTCCTCCATGAATTCAAGCAAAAGGGATGATCCAAACTTACCTAGGACCCTTGGTCGTCCTTCTATGTTCCAGAGCTTAGCCTTAGTCGGTTTTGAGCAAGGGGAAAAGAAATGAAAAGAAGAGGATCGTTCCCTTGCTAAGTGGGGAAGGTAGTATATATACTTAGGTGAAATTTCAACATAAGAACATATGCTTTCCTCATTTCTCATCTAAGTCCTTCCTTTCTTCTTTGCACGTCCCCACATCTTATTTCTAAGGACAAAATCCTTCTAAGGTCAAGAATTGAAGGAAAAGAGGATCAACCCATCACTAAAGCATACACATAAAAGGGCTATTATACATACACCTTGATTATTCAATCACAAAGGTGTTCTTTATTATATGATTATTCAAATGAAGTGACCTTTTCATCATTTCTCTTCTAAATGATGCCAAGAGTCATAAAAGATATTTTAGATGATGTATTTTACAAGTTGCACCCCTCAAATTGGGTAAATTGCACTTTACACCAATTTAGGGTTTTCAAGTACAGGGGTTGCTTCCACAGCTGCACCTTGGTGCTCAAGCTTGGAAAATCCCTCAAACTTCATCATAAACATCCTCATGATGTCTCAACATCATAGGAACATCTCAACATGTGCAATTTGCAAGTTAATCCCTTAACTAGGTAATTTGCACATAGATCCCTGTATTACAAAACAATGCTACAACTTTATATATAAAGGAGCAAAATTGAAATATATGTTTCTGAGGAACTTAATTACATGCCCAAAGTTAATCACAAGGATTTAATTACATATTTAGGAAAAACACCTAGGGTTAGTTCATAACCCAGGTCAGGGATGTTACAAATTATCCACCCCTTACAAAGATTTCGTCCCCGAAATCGATACAACGTATTAAGAGAAAAGGGCAGGGTATTTCCTTCTCATCTCATCCTCTAGTTCCCAAGTGGCTTCTTCAACACCACGGTGGTTCCAGAGGACTTTCACAAGACTTAAATCTTTCTTCTTTAACTTTTTAATTCTGTTATCAAGGATTGACACTGGTCCTTCCTCATAAGATATATCATCATTCAATTCTATCTCCATAGGTTGTAGAACTGACTCGGTATCTGGGTGACATTTCCTCAGCATAGAAATGTGAAACACAGGGTGTAACCTCTGTAACTCTGGTGGCATCTCTAGTTTATATGCTACTTTTCCAATTCGTTCAATGATTGGATAAGGCCCCATAAATCTAGGAGCTAACTTCCCTTTTCTTCCAAAATGAAGAACTTCTTTCCAAGGCGAGACTTTGAGATACACTCTGTCTCCAACCTGGAACTCTAAAGGTCTATGACGCTTGTCAGCGTAAGATTTCTACCTATCCTGTGCAGTCTTAATCTGTTGTTGTATTACCTTAATCTTTTCTGTAGTTTGCTGCACAAGATCAGGTCCTAACAACTGATGCTCACCAGTCTCATACCAACACAAGGGTGATCTACAACGTCTACCATACAAGGCTTCATGAGGTGCCATATCAATACTATGCTGATAGCTATTGTTATAGGCAAACTCTATCAAGCTTAGGTGTAGATCCCAACTTCCGGTAAACTGGAGAACACATGTTCTCAACAGGTCTTCCAAGGTCTGTATGGTCCTTTCCGACTGTCCATCAGTCTGTGGATGAAAGGCCGTACTAAACCTTAACTGGGTGCCTAAAGCATTATGAAGTCATTCCCAAAAATGACTTGTAAACTGGGGACCTCTGTCAGAAACTATAGTGACAGGAACTCCGTGCAAACACACTATCTCTTGAACATACAACTGTGATAACCTTTCAGCAGAATAGGTTGTTTTGACAGGTAAGAAATGTGATGTCTTAGTCAACCTATCTACAACTACCCAAATGGAATCATGTCCTTTTCTTGTCCTGGGTAGGCCAACAACAAAGTCCATGGTCACATGGTCCCACTTCCACTGTGGTATGGGTAAAGGTTGCATTGTTCCTGCAGGCTTCTGGTGTTCAGCTTTAACTTGCTGGCACACAGGACACCTCAGAACGAATTCTGCAACATCCTTCTTCATTCCAAGCCACCGATACAGATCTTTTAAATTACGATACATCTTGGTGCTCCCTGGATGCATAGCGTACATTGAATAATGAGCTTCTTCCAGGACTAACTTCCTCAAGTTATCCACATCCGGCACTATCATCCTCCCATGATAACATGCTACGTGATCATCTGAATCATGGAAACTATCTTGCTTCTCATTTCCATACTCTGATCTAATCTGCTGAACTACATCATCAACATGTTGTGCCTCCTTAATCTGCTCTCTTAGGGTAGGTTTAATATGCATCTCAGCCATCAACCTGGCTAACAATGACACCTTCAACTGTACATTGTCTTGCCTTAAAGAGATAAGCATATCTCTCTTAGAGCATACTAAAGAGTTTAGTTGTGCTCTATCCATGGTTGATGTTGCTGATTTCCTACTCAAGGCATCTGCAACAACATTGGCCTTCCCTAGATGGTAATCAATTGTACAATCGTAGTCCTTGATTAACTCCATCCAGCGACGTTGCCTCATGTTAAGCTCATGCTGAGAGAAGATATACTTAAGGTTCTTGTGATCTGTGAAAATCTGGAATGTCTCTCCGTAGAGATATTGCCTCCAGATTTTCAATGCATGAACCACGACAGCTAACTCTAGATCGTGTGTTGGATAATTCTCCTCGTGCTTCTTAAGCTGTCGGGAAGCAAAAGAAATCACTTGTTTATCCTGCGTCAACACACATCCAAGTCCATTCTTGGAGGCATCACAAAAGACTACATATCCTTTTCCTTGCTCAGGTAGCACAAGCACAGGTGCACTTGTCAACCTCTCCTTCAACAACTGAAAGGACTGTTGACACGTATCACTCCAAGAAAAAGGAGCATCTTTCCGGGTTAACTTGGTCAAAGGTAAGGCTATAGAGCTAAAGTTTTTAATAAACCTTCGATAGTAACCAGCTAACCCCAAGAAGCTTCGAATCTCCGTTGGTGTCTTTGGTTGTTCCCATTGTAGAACAGATTCTACCTTTGTAGGGTCAACATGAATTCCCGAGGCAGATATCACATGTCCAAGAAAAGATACCTCCCGCAGCCAGAACTCACACTTGCTAAACTTAGCATACAACTTATGTTCTCTTAGCAAGGTCAAAGCTTGGCGAAGATGCTGCTCATGCTGCTGAGCATCCTTACTATAGATCAGAATGTCATCTATGAAGACGACAACACATTGATCAAGGAAGGGTCGAAAAACTCTATTCATGAGTTCCATAAATGCAGCTGGTGCATTGGTTAGTCCAAACGACATAACCGTGAACTCATAGTGACCATATCTTGTCCTAAAAGCAGACTTGGATATGTCACTATCCTTAATGCGGAGTTGATGATATCCAGATCTCAAATCTATCTTTGAAAAGACTGTTGCACCACGCAACTGGTCAAAAAGATCATCAATCCTCAGCAAAGGGTACTTGTTCTTTATTGTTACTTTATTAAGTTGTCTGTAGTCAATGTACAACCGCATTGACCCATCTTTCTTTTTAACAAACAAGACCGGAGCACCCCAAGGTGAAGTGCTCGATCGGATAAAACCCTTCTCAAGTAACTCTTGAAGCTGTTTCTTGAGTTCTGCCATCTCGAAAGGCGCCATCCTATACGGTGTCTGGGATATGGGTTTCGTATCTGGTACCAAATTGATCTCAAAATCAATCTCCCGAGGTGGTGGTATACCAGGAAGTTCTTCAGGAAACACATCCTCAAATTCCCTGACTATGGGAACTTCAGCAGGATTGGAACTTTCCTTGGTAACATCTACCACATGGGCCAAGAATGCATAACATCCTTGCCTCAACAGCTTATCAACAACCATAGCTGATACACGACAGGTGGGCATAATCTTTCTTTCACCTTGAAAGATCCATGTGTTGCCTTCATCAGCAAACACAGCCAACTTGGATTCACAATCCAAGACAACTCTATACCTTTCTAAGGTATCCATCCCGAAGATTATATCAAATCCTTGCATATCAAGTGGTATAAGGTCCACTTGAATGCGATGATCAGAAAAGAAGACGATGCAGGGGAAACATACCTCCTGCAAAACGGCAGACCCACTCAACGGAGTCTCCAACAACAAACTATCTGCCCTATGACTAACCGTCATATTGTAGTTACGAATCACTCTCCGAGTGATAAAAGAGTGCATAGCACCCGGGTCAATCAGAACAGATACAACATAGGATGTAGACATATCAGAATATAAAAGTTCCATCTGACCTGCCACTACCCGTGGATTGACCACTGCTTCAGGTGGGTTCATAACATAAAACCTCGTTGTCGCCTGGGGTTGAGGTGGTGCTGATGATCCAGCTTGAGATGCTTACCCGCGTCCTCGAGCTGCTCCTTGAGGTTGTCTTCTCTGTGATCCCTGTTGACTCTGTCTCTGAGGTTGTGTCATACTGACAGGTCTAGATCAACAATCCTTCATTAAGTGTCCCACCTTCCCACAGTTGTAGCAACTTCTTTCCAGTTGTTGTGGTCTTGGTGGTCCAGTGACTGACATTGATGCAAAACTGTGAGTCTCTTGTTGAGGTAGGCTTCGTCCCCTGCCTCTACTTGGTGACCACTGAGTTTGGGAACTTGATCTGGGTGGTGGAGGGTTAGGTGCAGAGAATCTCGGTTTCTTGGAATCCCTAGATGAAGAACCCTGGAACTGTGGATATCTTTTCTGGGTTTGCCTCTTCTCAACCACAAATCTCTCTATCCTTCGGACTGACTCAACGAAGGTAGAGAATCTCTCTCAGTTTTCTAAGGCAGACACAGGGGTTGATATATCAGCATTCAAACCCTTCTCGAATCTCCTGATTCTTTCCTCTTCTGTGGCAGCCATGTGCGGACAGAACCGCAGCAACTCCATGAACTTAGCTTCATACTCGCTAATGTTCATCATGCCCTGCCTCAATCTCTCAAACTGAGAGATCTTCTCATCTAGGAAGGTCTTTGGAAAAATTCTATTGATAAATTCCCGACGAAACTCTTCCCACAAGAACTCTATCCCAGGTCTCTTTTGCTCTTCCATGGTCCACCAGTGACCAGCACTGCCTTTGAGAAGATAGACAACATGTCTAACCTTCTCAGCCTCTGGGATATTAAGAATCCTGAAAGCCTTCTCCAACTCTGTTAACCACAGATCAGCATCTGCGGGGTCGGCAGTCCCAAAGTACTCGGCATCTCCGACACGACGAAGTCGCTCAAACGTCTTACCGATACCTTGTCCTTCAGGCTGGGCAGGTGCCCTAGGTGCAGGAATGGGCATCTTGTCAGTTATGTGTGTCATGGCAGTCATAAACTGCCCAAACATCGTCTGAACTGCTGGGTTACCCATATCAGCTGGGTCAAACTAGGGTGGTTCAGGTGCAGGATGTTCTATTTCTGGAACCCTTGCACCGCCTCGAGGTGCACTAGCACTACTCTCTGCCACGTACTCATCATGTGGCTCTGCCATCCTTATGTATCTTCTTCTCCTAAGGAGCAGAAGATTCTATTAGGTAAGGAAGAGATACTAAGGATAGACTCGACATCCTAAGTCCTATGCCTCTGTAGACTCAGCGAACCTAGAGCTCTGATACCACTTAATTGTGGGCTCTGATCTCCAAACCACGATATAAACACGATTTAAACTTACCGGAAGTGATTCGATTAGCAGCGGAATACCAAAAATCAGCGGAAATTAAAACTTTTTGAGATAAAGCATTGAAACCATAAAACTTCCTTCATGAAAGGAGATAAACAGTTTACATCTCAGATAATTACTTCTTGAGTAATTATATACAACATGATACAAAATCTCAAGAACTCATAACCAAAATCTCAGACCAAAAGACTCCAAGACCTGAGAGTACAGAGGACAATAGGACTGACTCTAACTACACCACATGGCAGGCTAAATCTCCACCTGAGATTTTACTGCTGCTCCTGGTGCTGCTGCTGCTGGGACTGGTCACCTGTAGACCTGTTCCTCCGTCCTCGACGTCCACCTAAAAAGTTGAAGTCTACGGGGTGAGACAATTTTACATAATTGTCCCAGCGAGAGTTATAACTCTCCTCCAGAAGCTTTATTATAGCACCTCAAAGAATAACTTAAGCAGTAAAAGCTTCAAAGTATTCAACATCAGATTTAAGAGTAAGCATGAGTTCAATAGTTATGAAACATGAAGACATTTGCACTATACAGTGTAACATCAATCAATCAACTCGTAGTTATCTCTAACAGGTATGCTACGCTTTGGATTATGTTTTTCAAACATTACTTTTATGCCATGTGGAGATGAGGTTTACCACTCATACTCCAACCAATCACTGCTAAGTGCCTCGGTATCATACTAGGTCATCGAAAGAGCCGGATTCTCATGACCTTCACCTTCCTCAGTCAGTAAGAGGATTACTTGTAGGACATCTCGTGTCTCTACTATAATAGCTTACCAGGGTAATCTGGTCCTTTGCTATTTTAGAGTTACAGTGGCGTTCTGTACTCTCTTCGTTATCAGGAGATTTCATGTTTATTTTCCACTGATACGGATATCTGTTCTTTCTTCGTCATCAGGAGGTTTCATGTTTACCATCTACTGATACGATATGGGATTGTAGTGAAGGATTGACGGATTACACATCTACATAAAACACCTACACTAGGATGTAAGATTCTACACATCCATATACCCCACATACTCAAAAGTATGTGATCCAGGAGTTCCCTTAGGAAAACCCGTTTCACCATCATTTGATCTCTGACAATGATGGATCTATGATCAGGGCTCTACATTACACTTGATTAGTTAGGTACATTTCAGTATTATTTTAACATCATAAATGTTCTCAAACATTAATCATTAGAACAGTAGTTATGAAAGCAGAATACTAAATGTAACAAGCCTAACTCTCATCAATCATCATTTCTCAATACATTCATCACAAGTCATCTCTAAAGCATGACCTTGATGGTATTTATGGCTCTCACAGCCCATTTAATTCATAGGTTGCCATTGACAAGGCATCAAGATATTTTACTATTCATAAAGCTAACAACATGCTTTCAATGAATATAGCATCATCATCCATACCTGGATATGATCAGCTTCATATCAGAACCTGCAAGGTTAATTCAACTGATAAAAGCAATTCAAATCAAGAATTATACTTTCCACTCTTGCCATAAGAGCTAAGTTCCCTGATTCTCATCAATTAGGGTTTACTATTCACATTACATGCCATCACCCTAGAATTAGGGTTTATTATTCACATTATGGTAAAATGAACTCATAACATCATCATGTATGAGGAACATCATCAATGATGCTCTCAGATAAGATTAAGATTCATCAATTATCATAAATAGGGTTTTCATGATCTCACATAGGTGGATCATACCCTAATCATGTACATTCATATATATTGAAGGTATTTTACTTGGATTTCAGCCATAATTGAGGTTTTCTCTCCTCTTGCTCATAGGTGATGATTACATCCCTCTAGATTGGGTTAGGTCTAATCAACATTGATAAGCCTAGCCAAGTCATCACCATTGTAACCATTGGGGTTTGCATGATAAAAGGGGTTACCTACTTGAATCCATAAAGGGTATTTTGGTAAAGTTCACCATTGATCATAACATGGGTTAATATACTAACCACTTGACGCTTAATGTCCCTAGGTATCATTAGGGTTTAGGTTGAACAACCATCAAACCATCTAAGCCTTCAAGGCATTAGGCAGACTTATCCTTAAAAGTCTCCAATAGGTTTCACACCTTCAACCTTCAAACGATCCTGAGATTGTTTAAGGTTGTAGACCGTTTAGCTTTGGTTGACTTCAAGACCGCATGACACTCAAGACCGTTTACCTTTAAACGATCTTGAGGTCGTTTGCCCAAGATGGGGTGAAGACCGTTTAGTCATAGTTTGACTTCTGAAGTCATTTGAGCTCATTCGATCCTGAAGTCGTTTGAACTCATTCGGTCTTGAAGTCGTATGGACTCATTCGGTCCTGAGGTCATATAGACTCATTCGATCCTGAGGTCGTATGGAATCATTCGATCCTGAGGTCGTATGGACTCATTCGGTCCTGAGGAAGTATAGACTCATTCGATCCTGAGGTCGTATGGACTCATTCGTTCCTGAGGTCGTATGGACTCATTCGATCCTGAGGTCGTATGGACTCATTCGATCCTGAGGTCGTATGGACCTAAAAGCTCAAGATCGCATGGACCTCCAAGGTGATTCAAAGGGTAAACTCGATTAGGGTTTCCTATGTTGAAGCCTTCAATTGGTCTCAAGCTTGCTAACCACTTATCAATTGAGACAATTAGGGTTAGCCTTAACCAATTGGTCACTCAATTGACCCTCAATTGATATCCAATTAGGGTTGGAGTTGGTTCAATGAAGGCCTTATAAGCGTTCAATCATCAACACTCAACAATGTGAATCAAATCAAAGTTGATCCCATCAATTGACCTCCAATCGGGCTCAAACTTGGCCCAAACGGTCTTGGGATCGTTTGGATAACCTCCAAACGGTCTTGAGACCGTTTGCCCAAGAATTCATCAAAATCTAAGTTGATGTGATAGGGGTTGAACCTTAATTAAGTCACAAATCAGCAATTTGATTATTTCAATAACCCACTGTAATTGGGCCCTCAATTGATCAAATTACCTTAACCCTAGACCTCCAAATGGTCTTGGGTTGACACCAAACGGTCTTGAGACCGTTTGGATGAGTTCCAAATGGTATTGAGACCGTTTTCCCATCCATCCTTTGAACTCTAGTGAAAATTCATCAAGGTTTGATCTATTGAGTTGATCATCACATCAATACTTAATTGCAATATGATTTGGTACCTTTGGACCTTCAATTGGTCAATTATACTTGACCCCAGACCTCTAAACGGTCTTGGGTGATCCCCAAATGGTCTTGAGACCGTTTGGATGATTCCCCAAACGGTCTTGAGACCGTTTGGGCTAATCAACCCAAAATCACTAATTAACTCATTGGAATTTCAGCACTGATTTCAATTAGGATTTGCCCTATTAATCAACCTTCAACTCATAACTCGTTTGGAATTAATCCATAAAATTTGGTGAGTCATTAATCAACATCATTATGAACAGTAATACCAAACGGTCAATGCTTGGTCAACCATCTTAAATGGTCTTGAGACCGTTTGCCCAAAAAGGGCAAATTAAACAGATTGAAAATCAGAACTTAATTCAATTGGATTTGCTAATTGATTTGCTTATATCTCACGATTACTTTGGAGTTAACCCCTCACATTTTGTGGGTGATTAACCTACATAAATATAAACAAGATTCCCATACGGTAGTCGCTTGGTCAATGCGACCATATGATCTTGAAGGCCGTTTGCCTTCATACGACCCTGAAACCGTTTGCCCACCAAACGGTTGTGTAAACCGTATGGGCAATTGGTGGAGGTCATTTGGTAAAGTGGAAATCCGTGGATAAGCATAGGAATTAACGCCCTTATCTTCTATCTCAAGAACAGTAGCAGTTCTTCACGATTTTGCTTGCAAGGATGCAAGGGAAGATAGGGAAGAAGAAGAACTAGCAACTATATGCATAGAAAAAGATGTATAATCAAAGCATAAGGTTTAGAGTTATAAAACCCGCCTAAAGGTTGTTCCTTGAGCTCCAAGCTTCCAAGCTTCAGGTATTTAATGGCGTCTTTGAGCTCCACAGGTTGGCCAAGGTGAATTCTCCATGGAAAAGTTGGAAAGGAATGGCTAGAAAGATAAAGCTAGGTGAGCTAGCCATGAATTCAACCTTGAAATCGAGTTTCCTCCATGAATTCAAGCAAAAGGGATGATCCAAACTTACCTAGGACCCTTGGTCATCCTTCTCGGTTCCAGAGCTTAGCCTTAGTCGGTTTTGAGAAAGGGGAAAAGAAATGAAAAGAAGAGGATCGTTCCCTTGCTACGTGGGGAAGGTAGTATATATACTTAGGTGAAATTTCAACATAAGAACATATGCTTTCCTCATTTCTCATCTAAGTCCTTCCTTTCTTCTTTGAACGTCCCCACATCTTATTTCTAAGGACACACTCCTTCTAAGGTCAAGAATTGAAGGCAAAGAGGATCAACCCATCACTAAAGCATACACATAAAAGGGCTATTATACATACACCTTGATTATTCAATCACAAAGGTGTTCTTTATTATATGATTATTCAAATGAAGTGACCTTTTCATCATTTCTCTTCTATATGATTCCAAGAGTCATAAAAGATATTTTAGATTATGTATTTTACAATTTGCACCCCTCAAATTGGGTAAATTGCACTTTACACCAATTTAGGGTTTTCAAGTACAGGGGTTGCTTCCACAGCTGCACCTTGGTGCTCAAGCTTGGGAAATCCCTCAAAATTCATCATAAACATCCTCATGATGTCTCAACATCAGAGGAACATATCAACATGTGCAATTTGCAAGTTAATCCCTTAACTAGGTAATTTGCACATAGATCCCTATATTACAAAACAATGCTACAACTTTATATATAAAGGAGCTAAATTGAAATATATGTTTCTGAGGAACTTAATTACATGCCCAAAGTTAATCACAAGGATTTAATTACATATTTAGGCAAAACACCTAGGGTTAGTTCATAACCCAGGTCAGGGATGTTACACAAACGGTCTTGGACCGTTTGCTTCCATGCGTTCTTGTGAAACCGTTTCCATTCAAACGGTTTGAAACTGTTTGCTCCAAACGGTTTGGCAAACCGTTTGAGCAAAGTTCGGAGACCATTTGCTAAAGTAAAATCTTGGATAAACATAGGAATTAACGTCATCATCTTCTACCTCTGTTCAACCAAGAACATGGGTTGTTCTTTACGGAAAAGATAGCAAGAACACACAAAGGTGTCTAAAGAAGAAGATTTAAGCAACAATTATAGGAAAGAAAGATGCATTAACAAAGCTTAAGGGTTAGAGTTATAAAACCCGCCTCTAGGACTGATCCAGAGCTCCAAGCTTCTTAGATTTAATGGTGGCTTGAGCTTCAGTAGGTGTCCAAGATCCGTTCTTCAAGTTTTGGATGGAGAAGATGGCTAGAAAGGAGAATCGTGTGAAAAACACCATAAATCTAACCTTATATAGTGTTTTCCACCATGAATTCGAGGTAGATGGTGATCGACACTTACCAAGTCACTGAGGTCGTCCTTCCTCTGGTCTAGAGCTCCTCCTTGGTCGGCCAAATCAAAGTGATGAGAAGAGGAACTAAGGAAACGATCCTTTGAGTTGTTGGAAAGATACCCATATATATATTTTTGGATATTTAGAGGAAATAGAAAGAAGAGGATTATTTCCTTTTTATTCTTCCTAAATATCTACCATACTCCCTCCATCCTTTGGATACGTGTCCATTATTTATAATCATGCAAAACTCTTCCATTATCCAAGGTAAATGGAAAAGAACTAACACCTTAGAGAGAGGTATATTAATATCCACCCTTATTGGATACTGCTTAATATATTATTATTTGTGAGTAGTTCCCACTTCTACCATGATCATTCAAATGAGGCGCCCTTCTCATTTTCTTTGCTCGACTTGATGCCAAGAAACATGAGCGATCCTTTAGAGGGTATATTTTACATGTTGAACCCTAATTTTGGGTAAATTACACATTTCACCAAAACTAGGTTTTAAAGCACAAGGATTGCTCTACAAGCTATATCTTGGTGCCCAAGCTTGTGAAAACTCTACCACTTCATCATATTCATTATTAGGATATCTCAACATCAGGGGAACATCTTAACATGTGCAATTTGCAAGTTAACCCCTCTACTTGGGGTAATTTGCACTTTAGTCCATTATTAACAAAACAATGTTTCAACATTATGCAAAAAGGACTAAAATTAAAATATAAGATCCTCTTGAGACTTAATTACTTTTTACCAAATAAGATTAAGCATACAACCATCTTTCTTAATCAAAGCACCTAGGGTTAAAGCATAACCCAGGTCAGGGATGTTACAAATTATAAACCCCTAACAAGGATTTTGTCCCCAAAATCCCAGATAGAGGGAAATAGATATTATAGGTCTTTTCATGCCCTGATTGTGTCATCTCAACTGATAACACCATACTAGATTTCCTTATTACATGCATTACTATCTCCTTGGTTGTACTTTCTTTTATCATAAGGAAAGATTACTTATAAATCAAGAACTTATCTCGAAGATATCTTCAATTGTTATGTTTTATGAAAAACATAAACCCCTAATTATTAACACCACCATCCTTTATCAGGATTAGGGTTATCTATCAATTAGGGTTTTTCATTCCCTTTACCCAAAATTAGGGTTAGGGTTTCCCATCATGCTTTAATTAGGGTTTCATGCTCACATTATTAGTTCAACCCTAATGTATTGCTCCACATATCTGGGAGTATTAAAAGATATCATAAGTATTTTCTTATGATCAATATTTTCATAATATATCATTAATGATTATCAATTCAAGGTATGAGTTCATTTCTCATCCTTGTCATGGTATGATTGAATCACATTCATTGATTTGTCTTAGTCCCATTCTCTAGGTTTATTATTCAACATTTATCAAAGTACATTGAGTTCATTACATCTTTATTGTAACTATTGCATGACACACATTTCATGTGTTTCTTAACCAAGAGTATTGGACTAGAGGTTCATCAAGGTAAGTCTACAATGAAATGCAGAATGTGATATCTATCATATCTGAATGTATCACTTTCTTTTCATTTCCATCTTCTTAAGTTAATCAACTAACTTTGTATTAAGGTATTTCCCTCTTAATACTTTATCCACTAACTTGTTACTTTCATCATATGGTGTATGGGTCACACATTAGAATTGTCTAATTGCCTTTAATGATATGGACTTATCCAACTTATAGACATTGTTTATATAGGATAAACCATTATCAACTATTTTAGGTATTTCAACTCTTAGGATGTTGTCCACATCATAATTTAGTATAGCATACATCATTCCTAAAAGTTTCATGTCCTCATCATTGTAAGGTGTATAGGCTATTACTCATATATAGAGATGGTTGTAAAAGGATCTAGGCATCATCTTGTCTCTTAGATCCTTATTCATTAAAATCACCACATTATCATTCACATGGTTCATCAACCCTATCCTTCATGTTTATAACATATTCATCTTATTTAATTATTTTAGCCACACCTCTCTTTGGTGTACTGGCTATTAAACCATTTTTAGGGTTTCATATATCATCACATGACATCACCTTGAATTGAGTCTTACACCATATCATAATATTAGGGTTCCACATAACATCACTTAAAACTAGGGTTTCATATTCAATAAACCATAATTAGACTTACTATTCATTCCAATTGGGGTTTTTCATGACATTACTACCTATTAGGGTGTCCTATTCCATAACCCACAATTAGGGTTTACTAATCACATCACATCATCTTAGATTAGAGTTCTTATTTAACATACTATGAATTTAGGGTTTATCATACTCATCACATTACCCTGGGTTAGGGTTTACTATTCACATTGGATCATCCTTGATTAGGATATATTATCATTACTATCCCACCATTAGGGTTTACTATTCACCCTAAGTAGGAGTGATCAACAAAGTTCCTTTAATCAAGGTATATCATGTCATCATAATGAATTGGAATCACATCATCATCATGTATTAGGGATACTTCCATTATCACCTTCAAATTAGGGTTAAGATTCATATACCATCATAATTAGGGTTTTCATGATCTCACTATGAAGGATCATACCTTAATTAGGTATTCATTCATATTGTAAGTCCATTACTTGATTTATCATTCATATAAGATAACATCTATTTCATCTTTCTATAAGTTGATGTTTGCATCACCCTTGATTAGACTAAGTCAACTCAACATTGACATTATGGGTTATGTCATTACTATTGTGATCACTAAGTCTTACTCATTCAAAGAGTATTAATCACTCTATCCCCTCAAGGGTATCTTTGTAATGATCACCATTGATTATAACATGCATTAATAAACTAATTACTTGGTCCCTTAATCACTTTAGGTATCTATGAAGTTTAGGTTAATCAACTACTAAACCATCTTGACCACTAAGGCATCAAATGATCTGAACCTTTTTAGACCTCAAACAGTCTTGCACACTAAACCCCCAAACGGTCTTGGACGGACCTTGAAACTGTTTGGTGTTGAAGACCGTTTGGTCTTGTTGACTTTTGAAACCGTTTGGTAAAGTGCACACTCAATACTGTTTGCCCAAAGTGGGGTGAAGACCGTTTGGTCATGAAGACCGTTAGGTCTTGTTTGACTTTGAAACCGCATGGAAATAATCGGTTTTGAATCCACATGCCTTCAACCGATCTTGAAACCACATGAGATCAAACGGTTTGGGATTGTTTGGTCCCAAATGGTCTTGAGACTATTTGGACTCAAACGGTCTTCAGATCGTTTGGTCTAAACCACCTCAAAACCGCATGGACCAAAAAGTGTCTCAACCACTTCAATTGAGTTAGGGTTTCCAATGTTGAACCCCTCAATCGATCATGCACTTGTTAGACACTCATCAATTGAGTCAATTAGGTCAACCCTCAACTGATTTGACACTAAATTGACCCTCAATTGATCATCAATTAGGGCTTGAGTTGATTGGATTAGGGTTTGGAATCGATGACCCTTCAACATACTTCAATGTGAGTCTATTTGATTTGAAATCATTGAACCATCATTCAATTTGGTTATGACCTGACCCCAAATGGTCTTAGGATCGTTTGGATGACCTCCAAATGGTCTTGAGACCGTTTTCTCAAGTCCACATCAAAAACCAACTTAACCAATTAAAGTTTGGCTCATTGGATTGATCACTAGGTCATCAATCGATTGCACCTCAACTAATTACCTTTAGATCTTCAACCGCTTAACCATAGTCAACCCTAGACCTCCAAATGGTCTTGGGTGACCCCTAAACGGTCTTGGGATCATTTGGATATCCTCCAAACGGTCTTGAGACCATTTTCCCATTATTTTATCAAAAACCAAGTCATTCAATTAAGGTTTGAACCCTAGGTTTAGTCACCAAATCAGCAATCGATTATTCATCAACTTGATATCATTGGACCCTCAATTGGTCAACCCTACTTAACCCTAGACCTCCAAATGGTCTTGAGTGATCACCAAACGGTCTTGAGACCGTTTGGGTGATCCCCAAATGGTTTTGAAACCATTTGGGCCACTCAACCCAAACTTCATCATAATTCAATTATTGAAATCAGCAATTGACCCGATTAGGGTTTAGATGGTTGATGGGCCTTTGAATGGTGAACCAATTGGAATGAATTGATGATTTTTGGTAGGTGATTAGTCTACATTATTCTCAACAGTCCTCCAAACAGTCAATGCCTTGTCAACGCCTCCAAACGGTCTTGGACCGTTTGCTTCCATGCGTTCTTGTGAAACATTTTCCATTCAAACGGTTTGAAACTGTTTGCTCCAAACGGTTTGGCAAACCGTTTGAGCATAGTTGGGAGACCATTTGATAAAGTAAAATCTTGGATAAACATAGGAATTAACGTCATCATCTTCTACCTCTGTTCAACCAAGAACATGGGCTGTTCTTTACGGAAAAGATAGCAAGAACACACAAAGGTGTCTAAAGAAGAAGATTTACGCAACAATTATAGGAAAGAAAGATGCATTAACAAAGCTTAAGGGTTAGAGTTATAAAACCCACCTCTAGGACTGATCTAGAGCTCCAAGCTTCTTAGCTTTAATGGTGGCTTGAGCTTCAGTAGGTGTCCAAGGTCCGTTCTTCAAGTTTTGGATGGAGAAGATGGCTAGAAAGGAGAATCGTGTGAAAAACACCATAAATCTAACCTTATATAGTGTTTTCCACCATGAATTCGAGGTAGATGGTGATCGACACTTACCAAGTCACTGAGGTCGTCCTTCCTCTAGTCTAGAGCTCCTCCTTGGTCAGCCAAAGCAAAGTCATGAGAAGAGGAACTAAGGAAACGATCCTTTGAGTTGTTGGAAAGATACCCATATATATATTTTTGGATATTTAGAGGAAATAGAAAGAAGAGGATAATTTCCTTTTTATTCTTCCTAAATATCTACCACACTCCCTCCATCCTTTGGATACGTGGCCATCCTCTATAATCATGCAAAACTCCTCCATTATCCAAGGTAAATGGAAAATAACTAACACCTTAGAGAGAGGTATATTAATATCCACCCTTATTGGATACTGCTTGATATATTATTATTTGTGAGTAGTTCCCACTTCTACCATGATCATTCAAATGAGGCGCCCTTCTCATTTTATTTTCTCTACTTGATGCCAAGAAACATGAGCGATCCTTTAGAGGGTATATTTTACATGTTGAACCCTAGATTTTGGGTAAATTACACATTTCACCAAAACTAGGTTTTAAAGCACAAGGATTGCTCTACAAGCTATATCTTGGTGCCCAAGCTTGTGAAAACTCTACCACTTCATAATATTCATTATAAGGATATCTCAACATCAGGGGAACATATTAACATGTGCAATTTGCAAGTTAACCCCTCAACTTGGGGTAATTTGCACTTTAGTCCATTATTAACAAAATAATGTTTCAACATTATGCAAAAAGGACTAAAATTAAAATATAAGATCCTCTTGAGACTTAATTACTTTTTACCAAATAAGATTAAGCATATAACCATATTTCTTAATCAAAGCACCTAGGGTTAAAGCATAACCCAGGTCAGGGATGTTACAAATTATAAACCCCTAATAAGGATTTCGTCCCCGAAATCCCAGATAGAGGGAAATAGATATTATAGGTCTTTTCATGCCCTAATTGTGTCATCTCAACTGATAAAACCATAAGAGCTTTCCTTATTACATGCATTACTATCTCCTTGGTTGTACTTTCTTTTATCATAAGGAAAGATTACTTATAAATCAAGAACTTATCTCGAAGATATCTTCAATTGTTATGTTTTATGCAAAACATAAACCCCTAACATGTGATGTTCATAATATTTTATATGATCAATTTGATTTCATGGTTGACCAATTCAGATATCCAAAATAAACCATATGATACTTTATTTAGATACTAGGATTTCTTACCTTGGTACCTATCATATGAGTTGAAAACATATCACATATGTATCTTCCTGTCATCTTGGGACATTACTTGTTATATATCTTTATCTTGGAATCAAAGTCCAAGATAGAATGATACTTTTCCTAAGTATCCATCACTCAAACATCTTCATATTATGCACATCGAGTGTTCTAGGACTCACTTTATTGCCATGTCCTTGAAAGGAAAAGAAAAAGAACCAGGAATCATATTCCTCTCATTATTATTTCATATATTTTTAACTATCCTTGAATCATTTACTCCTTATCTCATCCTAGGTTTCTTGCCTTCAGCATATGAATCATAAGGATGATTACATGTCATTATTTCTTTCTTTGTTGTTATCTAACATGTTCATGAGTATACTACGATCTCATCACACTTCCCATTTCTTCATTATGGAAAGGATTTTTACTATACTTACAACTTTATTGGACAAGGTCCATCTCCCTTATTCTCATTCTTATCTTATGAGGAGTACACTTTTATTTCCTTATATAAACATACTCAGCTGAGGTTATCTCAGTTTTCTCTTTCTTATGCTTAGGACAAGACACATTTATTTATTCCATATTTCTTAATTCATGATACTCATTAGATTGTATCAAAATGACTACTTGATCAGAGCAATCAAAAAAATTACAATCTAAGAGTTTCCATACTTGCTTTATCATCAATAGTTGTATACCTGGCCAGGGTATATAAATACTGAGATTAAGTAGTGTGCTCTTTTATAATATCATATTCCTTCCTTTTCATATTATCACAAGTATAAGATTTAACATTAGTGAATTTTATCCAGACATCTCTTCAATACCTCATCTTCTTTTTCTCATAGAGGTAAGAGCAACATGAAATATCTACAATGTTTATTATACAAAATTATAAGTCCTCATAGGACTAATCATGGAAAGTTCAATCAATTACTTTCTCAGTTTTATCCAGGAAATCATAAAAAGACATATAAGAATGACATTTATTTTGTCTAACCTATCATGATTCAAGGATTATTCATTGCCTCAAGCTGACTCTGCCTCAGAGGTTGACTCAGCATAACATTTCTGGATGAACAATTTCTTGCCAGATGTCCTACCTGTCTACATTGGTAGCAAATCCTTGGTGCTAGATGTGGTTTGGAGGCTTCTTTACCCTTTCTAGATAGCCATTGTCTCGGTGTACTAGGCCCTAGTTGTACTGACGGTACCAAAAACTTCTTCTTTTTGGAACTACCAGGCCTCTATCCCTGGATTTGGATAGGCCTTTTCTTAATTCTTCCTTTATATTCCTTCTCTGGACAATTAGGTTTGATATGTCCAGGCTTCCAACACCTATGACAGATCCTAGTTTCATATTGTATCCTATTCCTTTCATCATTATTCCTTGCTCCAATAGGTTGAGGCTGAGCAGGTAACCTATTAGAGTTCAACACTTCATCATTGGGGATTGGTAGTCTAGGTTGCATTGCTAATGCACGATCTACTATGTGTATCATAGTTGTACTAAATTGCTCAAACATAGCAAGGAAAGCTGGACTTTCTATCATGGCTAGGTCAAATTAGGGATGTGCAGGCGTATGTTCTTCTCTGCAATGGTCCCCTGCATCCCTCCTTGTTGGAACATTGCTGCTTTCTGCAACAAACTCCTCACGTGACCCAATCATATTCAAGTTCTTCTTCTCCTATATGAGTAGAAGACACTTTCAGATACACTGGAAGATACTAGATCAGACTCTACTACCTTAGTCCTATGTCTCTGTAGACTCAATGAACCTAGAGCTCTGATACCACTAATTGTGACACACAGTTTGAACAAAACATTATTAACGATGCGGAAGCGATTAATTAGCAGCGGAATTAATGAAAATCACTAAAAATTTAAAACTTTTTATAAAGAAATCTACAAATTGTGAAACTCTTTCATTAAGAAACAAGGTAAGTTATTTACAAGTTGATACATCAGCACATCTCTATATCATCACATCTCAAGAATCACAAGCATCAACTGCCATGTTAAACTGTACATAAGCAGTTTACAAAATCTCGAGGCATTACGCCAAAATCTCAGATCTATATTAAACATCTACTGACTCCTAGGACCTGAGAGTACAGAGACGACACATAGAACTTTCTATATATACAAGACCCGACAGACATTGTCTCCACCTGGGGACCACTGATGTCCCAGATGTTGCTTCTGCTGCTGCTCACCCACTAAAAGGTTCCTTCGTCCACGACATCTACCTAAAAAGTTGAATCCCATGGGGGTGAGACAATTGAAAATTGTCCCAGCGAGAGTTATAACTCTCCGCCAGAAACATTGTTATTGCAGATAGTGGAATAACACTAAGCAGTAATATTATATTTATTCAACAGCAGGCAATTCACTGAATAAGCTAAGTAGAGCAGTAATCTCTATGCAATCATTTCAATTATAACTCGACTGAAAAGCAAGTCATGTAATCAATAAGGAATATGAAGAACATGTATATTAGTTATCCAACTAGGACATTATAAACAATGTATCATCAATCATTATTTCTCATAGTTCAACCTAAGCAATTATGCTATACGACTGATTACATTTTTACAATCATATTTATGCCCTGAGGAGATGAGGTATACCGCTCATACTCCAACCAACCATTTAGAAATCACAATCGATACCATACATAGGTCATCAGAAGAGCCGGATTCCTATGACCTCATCTTCCTCAGTCAGCGTGAGGAACAACATGCAGGACATCTCGTGTCTCTGCTAAAATAGCTTTCCAGGGTATTCTGGAAACTTCGCTATCTGAGTTACAGTGGCGTGTTGTACTCTCTTCGCGATCGTGAGATCTCATATTTATCTCCATCGATCCAGCATTAACATTTTTGGGAGATGTGTACTGCTATAAGGAAACATGTACCATTTTTACCAATCACTTTCTCAGTCCTTATAGGACATTGGGATCTCAGTCCCTCATTTCATTTCTTTTGAAGGTTTACATCCCTTAACAACAACATTATCATAATTATAAACTTTGGGTATTTATACCCTCAATTATTCATTATCACTGTTACCACTTATTAGGTAACCAATACCTCCAGGTTCTCAGACCGAGGTATGCATAATACTTATTATACAAGTATATATCTTACATGGCTCTCAAAGCCTATTAAAGTTATCTTGTCACCTTTTACTAGGAAACAACTTATTCATGGAACTTATAGGGTTCATGCACATTTTGTTACTTTTACTAAGCAACAACAACATTAGGCACATAAGGCCATACAACATGTTCATTATATGAAAGTCATAGCTCATATCTGGCTATGTTCATCATCGCATGATGTCTACATGATTAATAGACATGATAACAGTCATGTAAGTCATTTGTCACATCATATGAAACATTATTAACACCACCATCCTTTATCAGGATTAGGGTTATCTATCAATTAGGGCTTTTCATTCCCTTTACCCAAAATTAGGGTTAGGGTTTCCCATCATGCTTTAATTAGGGTTTCATGCTCACATTATTAGTTCAACCCTAATGTATAGCTCCACATATATGGGGGTATTAAAAGATATCATAAGTATTTGCTTATGATCAATATTTTCATCATATATGATTAATGATTATCAATTCAAGGTATGAGTTCATTTCTCATCCTTGTCATGGTATGATTGAATCACATTCATTGATTTGGCTTAGTCCCATTCTCAAGGTTTATTATTCAACATTTATCAAAGTACATTTAGTTCATTACATCTTTATTGTAACTATTGCATGACACACATTTCATGTGTTTCTTAACCAAGAGTATTGGACTAGAGGTTCATCAAGGTAAGTCTACAATTAAATGCAGAATGTGATATCTATCATATCTGAATGTATCACTTTCTTTTCATTTCCATCTTCCTAAGTTAATCAACAAACTTTGTATTAAGGTATTTCCCTCTTAATACTTTATCCACTAACTTGTTACTTTCATCATATGGTGTATGGGTCACACATTAGAATTGTCCAATTGTCTTTAATGATATGGACTTATCCAACTGATAGACATTGTTGATATAGGATAAACCATTATCAACTATTTTAGGTATTTCAACTCTTAGGATGTTGTCCACATCATAATTTACTATATCATACATCATTCCTAAAAGTTTCATTTCCTCATAATTGTAAGGTGTATAGGCTATTACTCATGTATAGAGATGGTTGTACAAGGATCTAGGCATCATCTTGTCTCTTAGATCCTTATTCATTAAAATCACCACATTATCATTCACATGGTTCATCAACCCTATCCTTCATGTTTATAACATATTCGTCTTATTTAATTATTTTAGCCACACCTCTCTTTGGTGTACTGTCTATTAAACCATTTTTAGGGTTTCATATATCATCACATGACATCACCTTGAATTGAGTCTTACACCATATCATAATATTAGGGTTCCACATAACATCACTTAAAACTAGGGTTTCATATTCGATAAACCATAATTAGACTTAATGTTCATTCCAATTGGGGTTTTTCATGACATTACTACCTATTAGGGTGTCCTATTCCATAACCCACAATTAGGGTTTACTAATCACATCACATCATCTTATATTAGAGTTCTTATTTAACATACTCTGAATTTAGGGTTTATCATACTCATCACATTACCCTGGGTTAGGGTTTACTATTCACATTGAATCATCCTTGATTAGGATTATCAGTACTATCACACCATTAGGGTTTACTATTCACCCTAAGTAGGAGTGATCAACAAAGTTCCTTTAATCAAGGTATACCATGTCATCATAATGAATTGGAATCACATCATCATCATGTATTAGGGATACTTCCATTATCACCCTCAAATTAGGGTTAAGATTCATATACCATCATAATTAGGGTTTTCATGATCTCACTATGAAGGATCATACCTTAATTAGGTATTCATTCATATTGGAAGTCCATTACTTGATTTATCATTCATATAAGAAAACATCTATTTCATCTTTCTATAAGTTGATGTTTGCATCACCCTTAATCAGACTAAGTCAATTCAACATTTACATTATGGGTTATGTCATTACTATTGTGATCACTAACGCTTACTCATTCAAAGAGTATTAATCACTCTATCCCCTCATGGGTATCTTTGTAATGATCACCACTGATTATAACATGCATTAATCAACTAATTACTTGGTCCCTTAATCACTTTAGGTATCTATGAGGTTTAGGTTAATCAATTGCTAAACCATCTTGACCACTAAGGCATCAAACGATCTTAACCTTTTTAGACCTCAAACGGTCTTGCACACTAAACCCCCAAATGGTCTTGGACAGACCTTGAAACCATTTGGTGTTGAAGACCGTTTGGTCTTGTTGACTTTTGAAACCGTTTGGTAAAGTTTACACTCAAGACCGTTTTCCCGAAGTGGGCTGAAGACCGTTTGGTCTTATTGACTTTTGAAACCATTTGGTAAAGTGCAGACTCAAGACCGTTTGCCCAAAGTGGGGTGAAGACCGTTTGGTCATGAAGACCGTTTGGTCTTGTTTGACTTTGAAACCGCATGGACACAACCAATTTTGAAACCACATGCCTTCAACCGATCTTGAAATTGCATGAGATCAAACGGTTTGGGATCGTTTTGTCCCAAACGGTCTTGAGATTGTTTGGTCCCAAATGGTCTTGAGACCGTTTGGACTCAAACGGTCTTGATACCATTTGGTCCAAACCACCTCAAAACCGCACAGACCAAAAAGTGTCTCAACCACTTCAATTGAGTTTGGGTTTCCAATGTTGAACCCCTCAATCGATCATACACTTGTTTGCCACTCATCAATTGAGTCAATTAGGTCAACCCTCAACTGATTTGACACTCAATTGACCCTCAATTGATCATCAATTAGGGCTTGGGTTGATTGGATTAGGGTTTGGAATCGATGACCCTTCAACATACTTCAATGTGAGTCTATTTGATTTGAAATCATTGATCCATCATTCAATTTGGTTATGAACTGACCCCAAACAGTCTTGGGATCACTTGGATGACCTCCAAATGGTCTTGAGACCGTTTTCTCAAGTACACATCAAAAGCAAACTTAACCAATTAAAGTTTGGCTCATTGGATTGATCACTAGGTCATCAATCGATTGCACCTCAACTAATTACCTTTAGATCTTCAACCGCTTAACCATAGTCAACCCTAGACCTCCAAATGGTCTTGGGTGACCCCCAAACGGTCTTGGGATCCTTTTGATATCCTCCAAATGGTCTTGAGATCGTTTTCCCATTATTTTATCAAAAACCAAGTCATTCAATTAAGGTTTGAACCCTAGGTTTAGTCACCAAATCAGAAATCGATTATTCATCAACTTGATATCAATGGACCCTCAATTGGTCAACCCTACTTAACCCTAGACCTCCAAACGGTCTTGAGTGATCACCAAACGGTCTTGAGACCGTTTGGGTGATCCCCAAATGGTTTTGAAACCGTTTGGGCCACTCAACCCAAACTTCATTATAATTCAATTATTGAAATCAGCAATTGACCCGATTAGGGTTTAGATGGTTGATGGGCCTTTGAATGGTGAACCACTTGGAAATAATTGATGATTTTTGGTAGGTGATTAGTCTACATTATTCTCACCAGTCCTCCAAATGGTCAATGCCTGGTCAATGCCTCCACACGGTCTTGGACCGTTTGCTTCCATGCGTTCTTGTGAAACTGTTTCCATTCAAACGGTTTGAAACCGTTTGCTCCAAACGGTTTGGCAAACCGTTTGAGCAAGGTTGGGAGACCGTTTGCTAAAGTAAAATCTTGGATAAACATAGGAATTAACTTCATCATATTCTACCTTTGTTCAGCCAAGAACATGGGTTGTTCTTTACGGAAAAGATAGCAAGAACACACAAAGGTGTCTAAAGAAGAAGATTTAAGCAACGATTATAGGAAAGAAAGATGCATTAACAAAGATTAACAGTTAGAGTTATAAAACCCGCCTCTAGGACTGATCCAAAGCTCCAAGATTCGTATATTTAATGGTGGCTTGAGCTTCAGTAGGTGTCCAAGGTCCGTTCTTCAAGTTTTGGATGGAGAAGATGGCTAGAATGGAGAATCGTGTGAAAAACACCATAAATCTAACCTTATATAGTGTTTTCCACCATGAATTTGAAGTACATGGTGATCGACACTTACCAAGTCAGTGAGGTCATCCTTCCTATGGTCCAAATCGCCTCCTTGGTCGGCCAAAGCAAATTGATGAGAAGGGGAACTAAGGAAACGATCCTTTGAGTTGTTGGAAAGATACCCATATATATATTTTTGGATATTTAGAGGAAATAGAAAGAAGAGGATTATTTCCTTTTTATTCTTCCTAAATATCTACTACACTCCCTCCATCCTTTGTATACGTGTCCATACTCTATAATCATGCAAAACTCCTCCATTATCCAAGGTTAAATGGAAAAGAACTAACACCTTAGATAGAGGTATATTAATATCCACCATTATTGGATACTACTTAATATATTATTATTTGTGAGTAGTTCCCACTTCTACCATGATCATTCAAATGAGGCACCCTTCTCATTTTCTTTGCTCTACTTGATGCCAAGAAACATGAGAGATCCTTTAGAGGGTATATTTTACATGTTGAACCCTAGATTTTGGGTAAATTACACATTTCACCAAAACTAGGTTTTAAAGCACAAGGATAGCTCTACAAGCTATATCTTGGTGCCCAAGCTTGTGAAAACTCTAACACTTCATCATATTCATTATTAGGATATCCCAACATCAGAGGAACATCTTAACATGTGCAATTTGCAAGTTAACCCCTCTACTTGGGGTAATTTGCACTTTAGTCCATTATTAACAAAACAATGTTTCATCATTATGCAAAAAGGACTAAAATTAAAATATGAGATCCTCTTGAGACTTAATTACTTTTTACCAAATAATATTAAGCATATAACCATATTTCTTAATCAAAACACCTAGGGTTAAAGCATAACCTAGGTCAGGGATGTTACATGGTTCATCACTCAGCATAGTAGAATAAAGAAGGTCTCCATGCTAGATGACTTCATTTATGGGCCTGTCAAAGGGATGTTGCACCTATCCTATGCAACATAGAAAACCATTTATGTTCCCTAGAATTAGAATCTCCAATGCCATGAATTGTAACATTGTTTCTAGCTGCACCAATAGGTCCATTAGAAAGCCACCTCAAAGTCGACCACTGAACATAAGATTTTGATCACTATAACATGGAGAAAAGATTATGTCCGTCTTTTCAAGAAGCCAAATGTTGTAAGCATAAAATGAAAAGTAACACAATTATGTTTCATGGAACCCACCTTAGTTGTAACTGCAGTTGTATTTATCATGAGTTGATATGAAAGCCTACTTCCATACCAATAGAATTGTTGTCAAATGTAGATAAATCAGTCAACAACTTTACTCCTACATCTACTAATGCCCACTCTGACTTCCCCATTGTTTGTGTGGTGGCACCAAATATTGACTTGTGGGCATCTTCTTTGTTAGAGGAGTCTCCGTCTGAGCTATCTTCATCTGAGCTTTCTTGCTTCTTCTTGGTACCAGGTTTAGCTACTGGTGTTGCCTTTTTCTGATATCGAGTTGGCTTCACATGCTCCTGTGATTGGCATAAATAAAAAAAGAGCAACTTGTCAGAGATTTGTATATTAAAAGTAGAAATAACAATGCATCACAGAAACATATTCAGGAAAATATATGAGCATATAAGTACAAACAAGTACTCAAGAATCATATTTGACTTACATCATTAAAATCAAACTTGGATTTGCTTTCATTAGAGATGCTTTCTTTTGTTACTTTCTTGCTTGCATGAGGAGTTGTACCATTCTTTCGTTTCTAGCCTGCAAAACATATCAGATGACCCGGGCCGAAAACTATCAGAAAAAGAACATATATCATAGTATTCCATACAAAACATCAATCATCTTTAGAACATATCCCAACTAAGAGCCTTAATCATAAGTGACCAATCTTTTAGCAAAAATAAAGAATATCAAGATACCTTAGCCTTAGGTATGAAATTTACTTCATTAAGATATCAACCAGAGCCGAGTAATGAAAATAGAATCCCTGAGTAATAAAATCCAAACTTCAAACATAAAGAAGGCTTGTGCACTATATGTCAAGCTACAGTAGTAATGCTCCAAATAATTTATAAAACCCAGGAATAAAGGACACCTAAAATTCAGCCCTCCCTAACTCCATGTTATTAGAAAATCCTAACTCATATCTAAAACCAAATATCCACCATGCACACAAATGATGAAAAGGAGTAGGTAGACCTAACAAGGAGAATCAATTTTCAAGGAATCGAACAAAGTGATTAATATATTATCCTTGTTATTGACTGGGCAAAAGTAATTCATATTATCCTTGTAATTCACTCAAGAACTGTAAGATATTAGTTTAGCTAGCAAATATAGTTGTTCAGGTCCAAGGTTGCTAAGGTTTACCTTCCCAGCAATGATGTTTAATATCTTTTGGTTGGCAATATGTGGCTACTGCAGATATGAACTGTCAAAGCTAATGACTTGCAACATTTGGGCCCATAAAGGTGACAAAATTAGAGTGCACTATTGAAGAAAATTAATAGATGGAATTGTTTTCAATTCCATCCTTAAAAGAAGTGAACCCATTGAGTATGAGCTTGGCAGCAACCACGAAATCAAGGGTTGGAATTAAGGGTTCCCTGGAATGTATGTTGGACAGGAATAAAAAATAAATATACCTACTAAACCTAGGTATGGAGACCACGACTCTCCACCAAAGATTCCAAGTGGTGCTACACACATATTTCATACACTATCTTCATATGTATGACTGATATTGGCATAGGCATAGGATGAATATGGCCAAACAAAAATTGAACAAAATATTTTTAGTCGAGCACATGTTGCTCACCTTCATTTTCCATTAGGGAAAAGTGGGCTGTAAGGAGCACTGGAGTATGAAGCAATATAAGGAATCTAGATTCCATAGGGAACTCCTAGTGAAGAAGCATGGGAAGCCAAAACAAAATGTATAATAGATTAGATTTATAAACTTTAGTAGAGATTATCATAGATACCAAGAATAAGAACTGAATAAAAGTAGAATAGAATGTATCTTATGTAACATCTAAAGAAGGGATTCGAGACCATGCACATGAACCATTTGCAGGTATTCTAAGATTTAGAAAGCCTTAACCTTGACTTAGGAGTAAACTATGAGAATGTTAGAATTCATCATTTCAAACTGGTCCACTGTTTCTTTGCCCGAGAAAGTACAAAACTCTATTTCCAAACAAAATTTCAAACTAGTATGACATGTTCATTCAATCTACAAGAATATGAAACCAAGTTTTTTTCTCCTTTCTAGCAGATTCTTTCTAGAATGACATGTTCATTCAATGCAACACAAGTGAAACAAGAGGTAAACACTAGCAATTTTAATCGATACTTAGAAACACAACAAATATCACGACAAGCCAACATAAGTTTTACTATATAGATAGGCACGCTTGCCATTAATCTAGAACATCAACTACTTTGTACAACATTATAGTATTGTTGGTTCTACAAAGATAAAGAAACATGTTACCATTATGAATATATATAATTGCATACACTATATGTAACCTTAATTTAAAACATAGCCTAGAATCTTTTTTGTGAGGCACCTATCATCCAAACAAGTAACTTTAGAATTCCATAGACATCTAATAATAGGAGACAGTTAAGTGATGTTGCAGTAAATTTTAATTGACAAGTAGGAATTTTGTTTTAGAACTACCTCTACCTGTGGCTACTGAAGAAATACCCATAGGCCTTGGTCATTTCATGGAAAAATCATGGAATATATTGGTACACATGTTTCTTTCTAGAAATTAGAAAGAGAAAACTGAAAGGTTCCACTTTACAGTACTAAAAAAGAGGAACATCATGTATTGCAGGCCTGATGTGTGACTATTCACCCATTAAGTCATCAACCATTAGTCTCAAAAATTTATAGCGCCTTTTACAATATAAAATTAGTAGGAATTGCAGTGTAAATGTAGGGCCTACTTCTGATTTTTCTATCTTGGAACAATGTTAACTAGATCAAATACTCCAGCCGTTAGTGTTAGTTGGATATAAAAACAAAATTTTGAATGGTGTAAATCCAGTATGTCAAGTTTATGTTATACTTGTTATGTTAGATAGATTCCACTACATTTTATGACAAAGTTACAATAACTTTTTTTTAGAAAATCAGCCGTGTTAAAGCAGGAAAATAGAGAAACCGAGAATATATTATTTATGCTAATAATAAGGGGAATATATAGTGCAATCAAAACACAGCTTGAAGAAGCACACATGTAAATATTTGTTAAAATTTAATAATGAAGGTAAAACTCACCCAATCTAGATAGGATTCTTCAAAAATATGCTTCCAAGATGTTATATGGGATGAAAATAGAAAATTAGCATTATGAATTACAGAACAACGCCATACATCAAAAAAACTGCCCAAGATTTGGAACCTATAAGCAACACACAGATGTCTCTAACAAGGAAATTGCACGATACTGGAATGGTAGGATAAGAATACTAAGTTATCTCTCACAGTATCTCTTCATCTTGAAGAATGTTAATTTCTACATTACCATCAAGTTGTTGATCTAATCTGTCTTGACAATATTTGTACTCCAGCCTCTTTGCATGGGCCAGAAACCACCAGCTGGCTAGCACAACAGTTCACCCAGCACCCAAGTCTTCTTTTGTTAGACCTTCAACAGGTTGTACAACCCCTAACAAAAATTTAAGTGAACTAAGTATTGATGTTGCTTACTTCTCTAATGGATTAGTTTCAGGAAGTGATCTTTACAGAGACCACAAGGGAATTCTGAAGGGAGATACACACTTTACTTTCAAAGTTTCTTTCTCTGTACAACTAGCTAGAAAATGTTGTGATCTTTGGGCTTAAAGCCACAACCATTTAAGTTTTCAGATGTAGGACATCGAATCAGAATATGTAGTTGTGCTTTCAAGCTGCTTCTGATGTCGGAGGATCTGTGCGTGCCTACCTTCAAGGAGAACGATGAGAGGATGTGGATGAGTCCCCCCGAACTGGTTGTCACGGCCATGGATGAGTTCCATCGATGCTCTATGGTAGTCCAAGTACTGGGGAAGGCGGTGGTGCTGCAACAGCTCCATGGCTGGATGCTAAGAGCCTGGAGATCGAAGGGCGTGTTGTAGATCTCGACTCTAACAGGGGGACTCTTTCTGGCGAGATTCGCCTCTGTTGCTGATATGGAGGTGGCGTTGGAATAGGGACCTTGGTTCTTCGACAACCAATTGGTCCTCACTCTAAGATGGACACCTGAGGCGGATATTAGGCGTGTAGCACTCACCTCAGCCCCTGTTTGGGTTACCTTGCCCGATGTGGGTTCTCACTGGATGACGAGGGTGATTTCCATTATCGCCTGTGGCATTGGCACACCTAAAGTTATTGACCTTTTGGATAGAGGCAAGTATGCTGGCGTTGCCCACATGTGTGTGGAGCTGAAAGCGGATAGGAAATCACCTCCTGTGGTCATGGTGGAGAAGCCTAACGGTGATGCCCCGGAGATTAAGGTTCTGTAAGATGCCTTGATGGACCATTGTGATAGATGCAAGGTGTTTGGGCATTTCGTTGGTGGATGCCCAGGGGAGAGAATGAGGTTGTCTGAACCACCCATCATCAGGGGAAGAGATCTCGATAAGAGAATGAATAAAAGGAGGAACAAGAGTAAAGGGGGTAGCACCAGCAGACCACTGGGAGCGAACAAGAACGTTTTTGAGGTGCAGGTTCGCGGCAAAGGGACAAAGGAGGATAATCCTTTGGTTGTCGACCCTATTTCTGGGGGCTTGGCCAATAGGGAGGAGCTAATGGCTGATGTCCGGTTGGAGAACACCGCACGGGAGGCTGCTTCTACCCTTGAGGTGGCTACAGAAATTCCAAAGACACAGAACGAGGGAGAGGGGTTTGTGCTGTCAGGCAGCAGGTCCAAAAGGAAGGCTAAAGGGAAAGATGTCGAAAATGTGAGTGAGCTGCCAGTGCAGGAGGCCTAGCAGGTTGCTGCAGTCAACCCGTTCTCCCTATTTGATGGGCTTGAAGGTGAGGAGTGCACAGATACAGCGACACCAAGTGCTATACCGACCTCATCTAGGAGAACAAGGAGAGGAGGGGACATTACCAGAAGGGATGGCCGAGGTGCCATCAATTAGATGTGCATCTGAGCATGGAACCTGAGGGGCGCTTCTCGCCCTGCTAAGAAAAAGAAGCTTAGAGAGATCATTGTGGAAGTGCAGGCGTCACTGGTGGTTTGCCTAGAGACTAGAATCAGAAAAGAGGTGGAGGCGAGAGTGCTGACATTATTCCCTGTCGAGTGGGAGTGTGCCTCCAATCTGGAACAGATTGAAGGAGGCTGTACTGCTATCGGGTGGAATCCTAGGATATGGGATGTTCAAGTGATCTTTGCCATGGATCAGCTAATGTCTACTAGTTGCATCAACCATGGGGGCTACACATCATGGTTTCGGCAGTGTATGGGCACAACTCTGAGATGTGCCTGAGGAGGTTGGCGGAGGTGATGGTTGAGGCCAACCAAGCGGATCTGCCACATATTTTTGTGGGTGACTTTAATCATATTAAGCAGTCCAACGAGAAGAAAGGAGGTTTACTGGTGCCTGATTCATGATTAGGACGGTTCAATGACGCCATCAATGCTACAAATCTGACTGAGTTGAATATGACGGGCGGCATCATAACTTGGCAGAACAAAAGAAAGGTTTAGAGGTGGATTGCCTCTCATCGTTATAGATCAGTTGTGAATGAGACCTGGCTGGAACTTTTCCCTAATGCCAGGGTGAAGCTTGGCAGCCACCCAAATAGTGACCAGGCCTGGCTGTTGATTCCCCTTTCTATGGAGGACAGTAAGGGCAAACCTTTTAGATTCTTCAATGGCTGGCTTGAGTGGCCTAGTTGTGAGATTACAGTAAGGAAAGCTTGGGAGGTTAACATGGAGGGTAACCCCTTGTTTGTAGTGATGGAGAAGCTATCAAATACTAAAGCCGCCCCCAAAGAGTGGGCCAGAGGGCTGTCCGATCTGAAGACGCTTTTGGGTGTTTCCAAGAAGGCTCACGCTCAGGCTACTGAGGTGATGAGAACTCACCCTCTTGACAAGGAGGCTATTGAGGACGAAATGGAGAAGGCTAGAAGACTATGTCAGCTGGAGAAAGAGGAGGAGTTGTGTTGTTGGCAAAGAATCAAGTTGAAGTGGATTAGAGATGGGGATAGAAATACTAAGATCTATGATGCTGATGTGAAGAGAAACCAAATGAGAGATGATGTGCATACATTGTTGAAGAGTGATGGAACTAGTGCTAATACACCTATTGAGGTGGGTGCGGAGGCTATTTGCTACTTCACCAACCTGTACAATAAAGAGGGCACAGTTAATGTTGCTACTTCACCTATCTTAATTTTCACCCAAGTGAGGACGTCTTCACATCTGAAAGGCTTCATCTGGTCTCTAATGAATTCATGGTCCTATGGTATGTTTTGCACATGTGGTGCCAATGATAGCAATGAGAATTATTTGCAAAGGTTGAAAAGAAGATTAGACAAAAAAACAATATGTGTTTGGCTGGGTACTAAAATAAAAACTAGACAAATATGAAGAAACTACCAACCTTCATAATTGTGACCCTAGTGTCACTATGATTGATCATATTTTCCTCACATGAATATTTAGATGTATAGGTACTCAAATCTACATGGCAAATTCACAGTACAACCAACATACTGACATCCTCAATGACAGAGAGGGACGCAGTGCTATGTTGATGCATCTGTGAACACTATGGTTGCAGACTGGCCCTTCTGCCTTCTTTGTATGGTCACAAATACTTAAACCTACATCTATATATGGTTAAGTTGCAATAAATAAATAATAAGATCTAGAATAACAAATATGAAGAAGCTCTTGACACCAATGTTTCATCATGAGTAGTAGGAAGGTGAAATTTGTAGATATTACTACATAGAAAATGTGACTTACTGCAAGCTGCAAGAGGTTTTGACCCCAGATGTACTTGGCGAATTATTTGGGGAACCAAAGCCAACCTCCTAGATGGGTTAAGAAGAAACATCCGCAACAATTCTGCAATTGACATATGGATAAGTTTTTACAATCACCCAACACCCCTTCATCATAATGTGCAACGAAAAATTACAGAAGCTATTAATAGAAAGAAGCACCCTAAATTCTATTCGTATCTGTTGCATGTAGCTTGAATTTACAATAGGTGCATACAGACAAGTAACCTGAAGTCTAGTGCATTGAAATCTACAAAGTAGGCTGAAAAGTTAGCTGGGGCATGTGCTAATAATTAAGAAAAAGCTGAACTTGAAAATTGTTTCATAGAATCTTCAAAACTATGCTGGTATAGACTCTTGAAGAAAAAAAGTTAAAAGAATGTATTATAAGTGACTGACATTCTCAAACTTTATATCACATAACAATACTAGAACTTAGATGGCATGCCTCAGATCAGATCTAGCACATCTTAGTCAGACCCTTGAAAAAGAATGGCACAGGGCATCTTAGAGTAGGCAAGAATAGTGTATATTCATTTCCAAATGCAGGTTGTACTATATGGGAGGTAAATTTTGAATGCCATCTTGTTTTCCATACGGAAATACTTCATTCCATCATCACGAACAAGTAGATTCAATATAATAAAGAATAAGAAAATACCTTGGAATGATCATATTGTACCTTGCAGCTAAGGGAGGGATCTTAAAGTTAGAAAACAACTAATTGTATACCAAAATCTAGATATATTATTCACTAGAAATGACCAATTAGGTAAATAACAAAACATATTAGCTAACTAATTAACATAGATTTTGATATAATTACTAGAATTTTATAGTAAACACTAAAATATTATTTTGAACACAAAAAAGTGTCTGGCAGGATATCAGTGCAAGATCATCCCACATGTTGCACTGGGGCTGACTTACAAAAATATAGGGGCATCACATATGTATCCATGTCTCGATCAGTCTGCCATACCTCATGACTCCTCATGATAACAACCTCAAACATGCTTCACTTGACTCAAACAAAAAGCTTCTCAACACCACCAAATGTGCCTACAAAATATCAAATACAGTGCACTACTCACAGAGATTGAGGGAAATACGAAGTATAAGTCAAGTTCCCTAAAAAGTCCTATTAAAAACAAGTTTGCTAGATTTATTTTAAACAAGAAATAGTCCAACTAGTTAAGAACACAACAGAGCACCTGATAAGATCATCCACACTAGCCTTTCTCAGAAGTAGCCTTTGAGGTTGAGGGGGTTGCCCTCCTTGCTTCCTCAATGATCAAGAAGGTCGTAGTAGCTATAGTACACACAAAAAATCAACAATTGTACATTGGAAACGTGTGATAATATGCATTTTTGATGGGAGTGAAAGCATTTTCCATTTCACATTTTTTACCTTCCACTAACAAGAAAAGCAGACTTTGAGTGATATCATGGTTCCAGGCAAGAATGTGTTATGTAACATGAGTTCTTTGACATATTTCCTATACATAGAGAGTCATTTGTATCTCAAGGTTGCTTGGCTGTAAAAAAAAATACACTATATGGCATAACATAGGCTATTAACTTAACAACTAGCACAAGGGCCAAGGTGGAATTAAAATGGCTAGTATAGTGAAAACTTGCAGCTAGTTATAGAAATCATATTAGGGCATTGAAACAGATGGAAAGGGGAAACTTGCAACCAATAAGGAGGGCGAAAGAAATTCTCCATTCCATTCAGTCTATTCGACCAGCTAAAATATAATTCAACCAGGAATAAATCTAGTCTTTAGTATGCTACAGTTTGAAATGGGAAGCATGTTGCCTTCATAATGCAGTTGTTACTTTTCCATTTTTCTTGCATTGCACTATTTAAAAAGGTGCACCACTATGGTACTTCAGTATGCACCTATGAACCTTCATATGTCAAGAGATAAGGCTTGGTAGGGTTCCGAATAGACCTTCAAGGAACCAACATAGTCTAGTGTATAGAAGAGGGAGAAGTGTAGGGGGGGTCTTCTGATCATGTGTCAAGGAAGTATCTACCTACAGGGAACATGTGTTACAATATTTAGCATTTAATAGCATATTTCACAAACTCAAAATGTTTGAAATGGGAGTGCAACATATGTATTGATTGCATGAGACTTCTTGCAGCATACTGCTAGTTGACATTACGTAATATCTATTTTCAAAATTGTTTAAATGAGAGTTCAACATATCTTCATTATTTCTAAAGCCTACATAATTAATAATCATGAAAAAACAAAACAAGATCCTGACTCTAGGATATAGTGAAGCAAGATGCTAGCTCAGTAGAAGATAACTAAGCACCCACATCTTCTATCATCTAAGGGACCCCAATATATGTTTTCTAAAATACCCAATAATGTATATAGGTTGAATGGATAATTATTAGTGTACATTTGTATAGAGAGTACTAATATACAAGCCAAATAGATCCAGTACGATCCTACAAATTTGAAATTTTGATAATATTACCTTGACCCTAATCATAAACTACATAGGCAACATGGATAAATAGGGTAGTTTCTGATAAGAACTCCTTGAGATAGGTTTTTAATCCCAGTAGACGAGTATAAACTCTTGGGAGTTACAACTCTATCATGGTGAGTATGGAGGCATACAATAAAATATTGTCGATATGTTCCAGAAAAATATGACCTACATCAAAGATAATTATGGAGGAATGGAAACAATAAGCAATGTGTTCAGAACTTGGTCATTTTTACATCATATATAACTAGTACATATAGAAAGTTGTACATACTTAAACTAGAAGTAAAAGTTAGATTGAAATCATTCAAATGTACCATTGTGTATAAGATGGGACATTCCAATCACTGGTGGCTTATTTGTGCTTGAGATTTGTATAAAACAAGTAGTAGCCTTGTAGTCAGAAGTTGTGGGATTAAAACCCCATGTTACATATCTAGCTTGAAATTCCATGTTACACAACTAGATCATGGGAACAAGCCCATGACTAAGTTTCTCCCACCTACAAAGATGAAAGCGTTCAAAAGTTAATGTGAATAATCATAAACAAGATATACACGAGTATATCACTCAGGTTATGAAACAATAGGGTTGCTCAAGTGATTAAGAACAATAGTAAATTCCATATTTTGACACACTCACTATATAATTAATATAAGATCTAACTATGTGCTTATTTTTTTATCATCATAACACCAATAAAAAGAGAAGATGGCAAGAAAAATGTCTTAAAAATTTTCTTTCATATTAGATGATCTAACATGAGAAAAGAGACACGTGAAGTTATATTAGGGTCCACAAGCACCATATACATAATGTGTTGGAGAGCAGTGGATTAACAACTTGTCACCTTCCTGCTGAAAGTGATAAGGAAAAACAGACTGTTGCTAATTTCTTCATTGTTGAAACATTTTTAAGAGTTTGTGAATACTATTGTAGATGAATATATCTTGGGTTATCAGGCCCATTCTCTCACTTCACTTCATGAGGTAACTTAGTGATAACACGAGAAAAATCTAAACTAAAACAACATATAACTAGGGAGAAAAAATTGTAAAAAATAGAGCATTACAATGGTAGTATAGATCAAAACTATCTTGATTTAGATATAAGATTTTTATTGTTATAGAATACAAAATACAGATCATCATATTAAGTTTCCTTTTATAATCTTACAAGACAAAGAAGTTGACTGGGATTGATTTATTTCCCAAGAGCATGTTCCTACTATAATAGACGTGGGGTGTCATAGTTTTCTGAATCTATAATAGAAAGAATGCATGTTAAGCAGAAAAATATATTATTTAGGCTTGCAAGCATCTCGATGCGAACTAGTCTCACAAGCTTACATTGATTGTTGCTCAAAATAACCATTACACCAAGTTCTATCAGTAGGGATTCCCTGATAAGTGCTCCCTATTATTGGTCGCAACATATACCACCAAAATAATTGGATTTCTATATGTGTGCTCATGCTGGGATTATTGGAAACATTCAGCCTACTCACCATGTTTATTGACCATGTTTCTGGGTAGCATGTGGCTTACTTTGGCAATTTTCTTCTACTAGATGATGGTTATACGATTAATTTCCATTCATCCAATTTTCATTACAACCATAGACCAATATACTATTTATTGTCATTTATACCTACCCATGACACAAGGACACATTTTCCAATAGGTCTATTCATATCAACTTGAACTCTTCCATTAAGTAGCTCCAAAAGCACTACATCATAAGTGTAAACGTTTGACTTGGTTGTTAAATGTCTTATCCAGGTATATCTGCAACACAAAATTATGCATTGGTTTTCTATATGGTAATGCATGTATTTCCATATTGACATCACTTAAAATTGCAAGCAAATTACTAAAAAAGGGAATAAAAAAGGTTATTGGGAAAAAATGCATAACAAGTGAAGATTTATTCAGGAGAAACATATCCTTGGGTTCCTAAAACTCTTGAAACATAGACTCCTATTTGATCAGAACCAAGCTTCACTAAACCAAAATCAAAGACTTCGGCATGAAGGTTGTTGCCCAACTGAACAATGCTACTCTTGAAGTCCCAGTGTATGATAGGTGGGATAACATGTTCATGAAGATATTCTAGACTCTTTTCCGCTTCAAGGGAAATATTCATTATCATATTTGAATCGAACTTGAAGGTGCCCTAGCTATGAGACCATGCAAGGTGCTCCAATTAGGAATTTTAGTCTCAAAGCCTAACTACTGCAAAAGCATTCATAGTCATCCCTATGCTTGTGTAGATAAAATTCAAACACCCCATCATACAGAACAAAGATAATTCATACCTATTGAGAAAGTATGTCCTAGATGCATTAAGAGTGGAAATATTTCATATTCCCTCAAATGCACTCACATATGTTACATCTATTGTCATTATGTTCTTTTGCTTGTATGGCTGACAAGGGGTGGTGATGGAGACATTGTGGTTACTGATGTTGATAGTAGAAGGGGAATGGGATATCTTAGTAGATAAATAAACATAATATCCCTCATGATAGGATTTAAAACTAATTGTGAATGACTTTTTGGATTAGAAAGGTTGATATGGGTTGGGTTTTCACTCCTATGTGGTTTTGAGGAGAATAAGCCTTATATCATGAAAATCCATAAAGCTGCAACAAATTATGATGATTATATGTACTTCTGTCTGAAGGGTAATGGACATGCAATGAAGGACTTCGTGTCCTATCAATCTACACAACTCACTACATGAGGCACCTACACATATATACTAATGGTACAGCCGGAATTTTAGAGTGGTTCCAACTATAGCAAATACTATAGTTGTCAGTCCACTACCCGGTTGCTTACCCAACCGGGATTTGAAAGTATTTATTTTATTACCTCTCGAGGATTTATACAAAATACAATACTTTCCTTTACACCCTTTGAACAGCCTTCACCCTGAAGTAGGTGCACCAACTTTGAGGTAGCCTTCTATGAAGTAACTCCAAGCTCCCCCTTGAAGTAGCCTTCCTCTCTAGAAGTAACCTCCCGTTGCACCAGCCTTCTGAAGTAGCTCAAAGTCTCCTTCTTCTCCAAGAAGATCTTCACCCTCTCCAATCCGCAACCTCCAACCTAGGAGTAGCAAGGAGAGTACAAACAATAATAGGGAACAAGAAAGGAAATAGAAATTACAACTTATCCTTTAGAGCCCAAGGCTTGATTTGCCTAGATCAAGCGTATAGATCTCCTAACCAAGTATGTGAACTTGTGATTGCAGTGGGTAGGAGATACTAGCCTATAGGACACGAATTATGAGCTAAGGAATGAAATGGCCAATTGTCACAATGCTCAAATTGCTCACAAACAGATTGCACAAAGTATACTCAAAGGTTTCTCAAGTGTAGCAAGTGTAAAACAAGTGAGTTTAGGTGTCCTATGGCTTGTCCTATTTATAGGAATGGCCTGAGGATGCTTAAGGACGTTCTAGACAACTTCTAGGGGTTTCTAAGTGCTTAACTAGCCGTTAGGTACAAAGTTGTTGCTTTAACAACGGCTAATTAATTAATTCTACAGTTGCTGTCAGAGACCATCTCGGTCGACAAATGGTCGACCGAGACACCTACTCGGTCGAACTTTTGTCGACCGACAGGTTCTCTGGAACAAGTGATTTGCAACGTCTTTCATCAACTACCAACTAACTTGTCTGTTGTGTCTAATGGCTACTTTGGATCTTTCTCGGTCGAGAAGATTGTCGACCGAGAGTGTCTCGGTCGAGGAGTTTGTCGACCGAGATTGATCCTGTTTCAAGGTTTCAATTTAGGCACTAATTATGTGTGTAAGTGTGCATAAGTAATCCTATTTGAATGGGATGACTTGTCTAACTGTGGTGTTTAGCTAGGGAGAATCTAACGCTTGATTTACATGCAATTCTAAGTACTTGTACATTATATTTTTGTACAAGTTTTTTACAACAGTGATTACATTGCATGAAATTATAAATATGTAAGCTTGTAGATTTTCCCTTGTTGCTTTGTCATCCTGCACACTCAAGTAGCTCGTTAGATTAATAAGAATGAAATGTTTGTCATAATCAAAACAAAGGGATTTATAGATGTCCATTTAGCCAACAATCTCCCCCTTTTTGAAGATGACAAACATTTCCAAAATATAAATAAAGGAAATATAAAACATATGAGTTTCATTCCTTTAGATTACCTTTTGTAGCTTTTTCTCTTGTGTATAAAATGTGTGCTTATTATTCCCCATGAATTATGGAACATGAAATCCAGATCATTTGGGAATATAGCAACTTTCAATGTAAAGCCAAGAGTTTATTTATGAAACTCATTAATTGAGTTTTACATAATTACTAAATTTTAGTTTTATATTTATCTCTCCCCCTTTGTCATTTCAAAAAGATAACCGTTAAGAATAAAAACTCCCCCTTAATTAGATATCCCATCAAATCTAATGAAAAAGATGTCCATTTAAAAGCCAAAAATGTAAACAAGAGTTTTTGTTTAAGTAGCACAAATATCAAAGAAAACATCCTCCAAAGGAGTGATAAGAAATTGCTTCCTAATGTTGTTAAATTGATCTAGTGGAAGCGGTTTTGTAAAAATATCAGCCAATTGATCTTCCGTATCAACATGATGAAGGGAAACATGATTTTTGGAGATGTGATCCCTTAAAAAATGATGACGGATTTCAATATGTTTAGCTCGGCTGTGTAAAATAGGATTGTGTGCTAAGTTTATGGCGCTTGTGTTGTCACAAAAAATAGGCGTAGATGAAAGATTAAAACCATAATCGCTTAACAGTTGTTGCATATAAAGCACTTGAGCACAACAAGACCCAGCTACCATATATTCAGCTTCAGTTGTAGATAGGGCAACCGTATTTTGTTTCTTGCTAAACCAAGATACTAAAGCTCTCCCTAATAAGAAACAGCCACCACTAGTACTCTTGCGATCAAGTCGACAACCAGCATAATCCACATCAGTATAAGCTTTGAAATCCAAGGATTGTCCTTTTGGATACCATAAACCAAAGCAAGTAGTACCGGCTAGGTAACGAAGAATTCGTTTAACTCCTAGAAAATGAGAATGCATAGGTTGTGATTGAAATCGAGCACAAAGACCAACAGAAAACATAATGTCCGGTCTAGAAGCCGTTAAGTAAAGCAAACTACCAATCATGGCTCTATATAAGGAATCATCAATAGGTTCCCCATTTTCATCCTTATCAATTTTGACAGAAGTAGCCATAGGAGTAGTAGCATGTTTGCATTGATCCATCCCAAAACGTTTTAAGAGTTCTTTAGTATATTTTTCTTGGCTTATGAATATTCCGGCAGATGTTTGCTTAATTTGAAAACCAAGAAAGAAAGTTAGTTCACCCATGAGGCTCATTTCAAATTCTTTTTGCATAATATCACTAAATTGTGTGCACAATGAATCATTTGAAGCTCCAAAAATAATGTCATCAACATATATTTGCACAACTAGGAAATCAGATGTATATGTTTTGAAAAATAAAGTAGAATCTGAATTTCCAATAGAAAAACCATTATCAAAAAGATATGTTTTGAGCCTTTCATACCAATTTCTAGGTGCTTGTTTTAAACCATAAAGTGCTTTCTTAAGTTTATAAACATAGTCACCTTTTTCTGGAATTTCAAAACCAGGTGGTTGGGCAACATAAACTTCTTCTTGAATGATGCCATTTAGAAAAGCACTTTTGACATCCATTTGATAGATTTTGATGTTTTTATGGGCAGCAATAGCTAGTAACATTCTAATGGCTTCAAGTCTAGCTACGGGTGCATATGTTTCATCAAAATCTATTCCTTCTTGTTGATTATATCCTTGTGCTACTAACCGAGCTTTATTCCTTATTACTTCTCCTGACTCATTTAGCTTGTTCCTAAAAACCCATTTAGTTCCTATTATGGTTTTATCTTGTGGTTTAGGAACTAAATCCCATACATCATTTTTAGTGAATTGATTCAATTCTTCTTGCATGGCTATTATCCAATAGTCATCTTTAAGAGCTTCAGATATCTTTTTAGGTTCAATGATAGAAACAAAAGCCATGTTTGCAACATCTTTAAAGGAAGAACGAGTTTTGACTTTATCATTAGGATCTCCAATAATTAATTCTTGAGGATGATCTTTAATAAGTCTAGGTGTAGGTTGTGGTTCAGTTTGGTGATTATTTGTAGCACCTTTCTCACTATCGTTTGGTATGTTTAAATTTTTGAATTGATTAGTGAGATCTATGATTTCTAGATTTTCAGATGGGGATTCTTCATGAAAAGAAACATGAATAGATTCCTCAACTTTTCTAGATATAGTGTTATATACTCTAAAAGCTTTGCTAGAAGTGGAATATCCCAAAAAGAATGCTTTGTGTGATTTTGAGTCAAACTTATCTCGATCGTCTTTGGTATTTAAGATATAACATGTGGAGCCAAAGGTATGAAAATAGTCAACTCTAGGTTTCTTAGAATGTATTAGTTCATATGGAGTTTTCTTTAAATGAGAGTGAACAGTTACTCTATTTAGCACATAGCATGCAGTGTTTACAGCTTCAGCCCAAAAGGTTTTGGGTGTGTTATGTTCAAGCATCATAGTTCTAGCCATTTCTTGTAGTGATCGATTTTTCCTTTCAACTATACCATTTTGTTGTGGGGTGCGTGGAGCAGAAAAATTATGAGTGTATCCTTGAGATGTACAAAACTCTTCAAATGTATGATTTTCAAATTCCCCACCATGATCACTTCTAATGGTACATATTTTATTTTGTAAGAGATTTTCAATCTTGGAACAAAATTGCATAAAAACATGAATAGTATCATCTTTAGTTGCAATAAAATGTACCCATGTATATCTACTATAATCATCAACAATAACAAAATAGTATCTCTTACCACCGATTGATTGTGTCCTCATTGGTCCAAATAAATCCATATGAATTAATTCTAATGATCTACTGGTGCTAAGTACATGTTTTGATTTGAAAGATGTTTTGGTTTGCTTTCCCATTGTGCATGGTTCACAGTTTTCAACTTGATCAAAAGATAAAGTAGGCAATCCACGAACAATATCATATTTCACTAACTTTTTGATAACATGTGAACTAGCATGTCCTAGCTTTTTATGCCATATTTGTGAGGTATTGTCATTTGCAAGCAAGCATTTTCCCACTACTGTTTTCATAGAGTTAGGTTTAAGAATATAAAGATTTCCAACTCTATTTCCTTCATAAACAACATTTGTAGTATTTTCTATTAATAACTTGCAGCTGGTTTTGTTAAGTAAAACATCATAACCACTATCACATAATTGGCTAACACTTATCAAGTTATGGTGCAAGCCATCAACAAGTAGAACATTCTTAATTTCGAGGTTTGTACCAACATTACCTATTCCAACGATTTTGCCCTTACCATTGTCTCCAAAAGTGACTGTTCCACTTTTCTTTTCTTCAAAAGTTTGGAATGCATCCTTGTTTCCGGTCATATGTTTGGAACATCCACTGTCAACCACCCATTCCTGCATTAAAATGTAGATTTGTTGGATAAATTGGACATTATAATAAATCCCTTTGTTTCGATGATGACAAATATTTCATTCTTGTTGATCTAACGTGCTACTTGAGTGTTGCAGGAATAAAGTGGATGACAAAGCTCTAAGGAAACTATATTGTAAAAGTCATACAATGTAATCAATTGTAAACTTGTACAAATATATAATGTACAAGTACTTAGATCTCATGTAAATCAAGCGTTAGATCTTCCCTAGCCAATCACCACACTTAGATAGATCATCCCTTTCAAATAGGATCACATATGCACACTCATACATTTACTTAGTGCCTAAATTGAAAGATTGAAACAGGGTCAATCTCGGTCGACCAAACTCCTCGACCGAGACACTCTCGGTCGACAAACATCTCGACCGAGAATGACCCAAGTAGCCATTAGACACAGCTGAAAAAGTAGTTGGCAGTTGCAAATGAACGTTGATCCAGAGAGCCTGTCGGTCGATAAAACTTCGACCGAGTAGGTATCTCGGTCGACAATTTGTCGACCGAGATGGTCTCTGACAGCAAATGCAGAATAAAGTAACTAGCCGTTACTAATGCACCTAACTTATTCCTAACGACTAGTTAAGCACTTAGAAACCCCTAGAAGTTGTCTAGAATGTCCTTAAGCATCCATAGGCCATTCCTATAAATAGGACATGCCTTAGGACACCAAAATACATCTAAGCTACACTTGTGCTATACTTAAGCTTGAATACACATTGGCAATACTGTTTTGAGCAAATAGAGCAATTCCTACATTTGCTATTCATTCCCATTGCTCCCATTTCGTGTCCTATAGGCTAGCATCTCCTTACCACAGCACTTACACTTCTACACTCATTGGTTAGGAGATCAATACGCTTGATATAGGCAAATCAAGCCTTGTGCTTAAAAGGATAAGTTGTAATTTCTATTTTCCTTCTTGTTCCTTTTATTCTTTGTATTCTCCTTGCTACTCCTAGGGTTGGAGGCTGCAAATTGGAGAAGGTTCTTCTCGGAGGAGAAGGTGGACTTCAAGCTACTTCAAGAAGGCTATCGCACGGGAAGCTACTTCAAGAAGGCTATTGCAACGGGAAGCTACTTCAGGAGGAAGGCTGCTTCAAGGTGGTGCAATTACTTCTAGGTGAAGACTGCTTCAAGGTTGGGCGATTACTTCTAGGTGAAGGCTGCTTGAAGGGTTTAGGGAGAGAATTGTAATTTTATGTAAAGTCCTTGCGAGGTAATAAAATTAAATTCTTTCCAAATCCCGGTTGGGTAAGCAACCGGGTAGTGGACTGACAACTTTAGTATTTGCTAAAGTTGGAACCACTCTAAATCCTTGTCCCCTTGTCCAATATTCTTGTGGTTGATTGCTTGAGTTCAATAATTATTAAAATCACTATAAAACTCTATTCACCCCCCCTCTAGTAGTTTTCAATTGGTATCAGAGCAGGCTTCAAGGAACCCTAACCAGGTCTTGAAGAATGAAGGGTGGAGGTGACTACAACCGCAGGCAAAGGAGCAACTTGGACCAACTTTCTACAAGCTGCAATTGGTGCTTAGGAACAAACCATACAACAATTGGTTGTCCATGGAGAGAAAAGAAGGAAGAGGTCCATAAAAATTGTCTTATTGCTACAACCAATGAAGAAGAAGAAGAAGAGGTAAGCCTTCTTGATTTATCAAAAGAAGAGCTAATTTCTAGTCTTGAAGAAACTCACAATAAGTATATTGAGTGCAAGAAGAAATTAAAGAAATCTAGTAAAACAAACGATGAGTTAAATGCTAGACTTCTTGCTCTTTCATCCGAAAATGAAGATTTATATGCTAAGTTGGATAATCTTGGTTTTGAAAAAGATAGCATTGTTTCTGAAAATCATACTTTGAAATCATCTCTAAGTAGTAGTGATGTGAAGATTTTTACTCTAGAAACAAATTATGATCTTCTATATCAAGAAAAGGTTGGATTACTTGCAAAGTTAAATGATCTTCAAAAACAACCTATTTTGTGTACACATCTAGATTACGATAATATAGTGAAAGAAAGGAATTCTTTATCATCTAATCTAGATCAAGCAAAACTAGATATTAAGAAAAGAATGGATGAGATCGCCAAGTTGCAACAAGAAGTTAGTAGGTTAAGCAACAATGGAATCCTTGATAGAATATTGGATGATTCCTATCATCAAATTGGGAGAAGAGGACTAGGTTATAAGCCCAAAGGGAAATCTCATCAACAACCTAGTTGGAGAAAGACACGAGCACATCAAGCTACATTTGTACCAAAGAACAACCTAGAACAAAACCATAGAAAAAGACTTGAGGTTGATTCTATATGTTGCCATTATTGCTCACGTCTTGGACATTACTCTTTTTCATGCCCATACAAGAAAAAGAATGTTGAGTTAGTATGGGTTCCAAAACCCCCAAACTAAATGGATAAAATTAAGTTGAGATATGACCAAAGACTCTAAGTTGTATATCTCTATGTCTATCTCAACTTAACATAATAGGACACCAAGTTAATCCAAGAAATTAAATTTCCAAATATACATCTTAAACTACTTGTTTAGTTTGGATTCACAAAATGTATATGATTAGTTGAGATTTAACCTAAATGTTGCTTTGATATTTAAATATCTCAACTAAATCGAGCTTTAACTTTCATACTTTTGCTTTTAATTATAAACAATATTTGAAAACTGTTTTGAAACAACACAGAACCTTTCTCGGTCGAGACACTGTCGACCGAGGGACCTGTCGGTCGAGAAATGGTCGACCGAGCAGGCTTCTGTTGTCAAGTCTGACATAAATCTTCTGAAATTGTTTTTCAATAAACCTAGTTTGCTATCAAATTGTTATTGATGATTGAATTAACATGCAAATCAAGAATAAAATCTTGGAAGACAATTGTTGTAGCAAGACATATTGATCGTTTACAGTATATAACATTATGAGTAGAAAATCCTTAAACATATTGCTAAAGTGCTGTAAGAAGACTAATCTTGAACAAACCTTATTCATTGTTTGAAAAGTTTCTTCGGCATGATCAGTTATAAAAGTTTGTCTTAAAATTGAAAACTTATATGAGACTATTTTGGTTTACTCTCAATGGTTGGATTTAAAACTGAAAAATCATGATTAGCTTAACCAAGGACATTACTATTTTATCATGATCCTTGGAATATCTATACATGAACCATGTATGTGTTGCAATTTAAATTATTGCACCATGGATATGCTTCTACCTCTCTATAGCATCATGATTATTATATTTCAATAACTATGTTTCTTTCGAACAAATTTTTTTAATGTTTATCCATTTATTTGTTCTAAGAAATAAAAAGTAAGGATTCAAGGAAAAATGCTTCTAAAGTATATTATCTGAAAACAAGAGTAAATAGGATTTGACACTTATAACATAACTTATACATAAAACATACAAATTGCTGAATGAAATTTGCAGAAACATTCCCGGTCGAGAAATACTTCGACCGAAAATATTTCGGTTGAGAAGAGTTCGACCGAATAAGTTTCTGGAAACTGACTAGCTCAGTCTGCTATAAATTTAATTGGAATTATGAATGAATCTTTAAGACAAATCACACATTGATATTTGCAACATGCCTTCACTTGAATCATATAGGTTCATTCTAAGTATTCATTGATCTAGTTACATAAAAACCATGGGTTAAATTTCATGCTTCAATTGTTCTATCATTATGTTTCATTGGTTTAAAATAAGCTTTGATTCATATATACAAACCATGAATGATCATTGTGATTCAGATAATTGCAAATGTCATTAGCATAAAAGCATCTTGACATAATAGATAATGATTGTGGACACAGCTTGTGATGATGATGTTGCTATGACAAGCCAAACGGTGCCTCTTAGAACAAAATATTAATGTTTTTATCTATTTGCTTGTTCTAAGAAATCAAAAGCAAAAATCTTGACTTTAAAGATATTAATCTTGCTTTCAAAATATATGTTTCTAAAAGAATCTTATGATAAGGGTATAAGAAGAAATGGGATTTGATAATTCTGTACCCATAGCAAAGCATATGAAACATTATTTACAATGAATGTAAAACATGCATTCTAGAAAAATCAAGGTCAAAGACTTCACTATGATGCTCATATTAAGTCTTCATAATAGGTATATCTCAATGTGCTTCAAATTGATATTTATAGCTATCTACAGAAATTATACTTCACATATGAATGTTTATCTTGGAAATCTGCAGAATTTGCCTCTTGGTTAAAATTAAAATTGACCAAGGGGCGCCATGGTCGTAGTCAAGGGCGACCTAAAATAAGCTTTGACAAAATGCTTATTTGGACATCATTTTATTGTACTTAATCTTAGTATATTTTTGATAAAGGTCAAAATCAAAATTTAAAATCATTTATGACCTTAGAAGCCTTAAATTGCTTTAAATTGTAAGATTAAGGGGGAGCTCATAAAAACAAATTTGACTAAGAAGCTTACAAAAATACTGTAAACATCATTTGGAGCTTGTTACGACTTTAGTACTTTTTATGAAGAAATCTATGAAAATGATATATCTTGTACTTAAAGGAACTCTCTAAACAAATCAGGGCTTAACATCCCTTGCATTTGGTTGGAGACATTTTTATGTACTCTAAGATTAAAGGAATCTCATTTAATTTAGGGCTTAATATCCCTTGATAGATGGGAAATCAATATACATTCATCATAAGCTTAAGGGAATCTCATATCATTTCAAGGCTTAACATCCTTTGCAAATGATTGAGTAACAAATTGTGGATAAATTAGACAAAAATGATATTAAATCCATGTTCTTAATAGGATATCTATTTAAGGGGGAGCATAATATAAAATTAAGGGGGAGAAGAAAAATAAAATATTCAAACTGGATATCTTTTTGAAATGACAAAGGGGGAGAAAGAATATAAAATCTAAAATATAAATGAGTTTCATCTTGATGGCCAGCACTCACTTGCAAAACTAGAATGGCTACAAAAGGTAATCTTCAGGTATGAAACTCACATGCTTTATATTTCCTTATTTCATATTTAGGAAATGTTTGTCATCTTCAAAAAGGGGGAGATTGTTGGATAAATTGGACATTATAATAAATCCCTTTGTTTCGATGATGACAAACATTTCATTCTTGTTGATCTAACGTGCTACTTGAGTGTTGCAGGAATAAAGTGGATGACAAAGCTCTAAGGAAACTATACGCTTGAATGATTGTAAAAGTCATACAATGTAATCAATTGTAAACTTGTACAAATATATAATGTACAAGTACTTAGATCTCATGTAAATCAAGCGTTAGATCTTCCCTAGCCAATCACCACACTTAGATAGATCATCCCTTTCAAATAGGATCACATATGCACACTCATACATTTACTTAGTGCCTAAATTGAAAGATTGAAACAGGGTCAATCTCGGTCGACCAAACTCCTCGACCGAGACACTCTCGGTCGACAAACATCTCGACCGAGAATGACCCAGGTAGCCGTTAGACACAGCTGACAAAGTAGTTGGCAGTTGCAAATGAACATTGATCCAGAGACCCTGTCGTTCGACAAAACTTCGACCGAGTAGGTATCTCGGTCGACAATTTGTCGACCGAGATGGTCTCTGACAGCAAATGCAGAATAAAGTAACTAGTCGTTACTAATGCACCTAACTTATTCCTAACGACTAGTTAAGCACTTAGAAACCCCTAGAAGTTGTCTAGAACGTCCTTAAGCATCCATAGGCCATTCCTATAAATAGGACATGCCTTAGGACACCAAAATACATCTAAGCTACACTTGTGCTATACTTAAGCTTGAATACACATTGACAATACTGTTTTGAGCAAATAGAGCAATTCCTACATTTGCTATTCATTCCCATTGCTCCCATTTTGTGTCCTATAGGCTAGCATCTCCTTACCACAACACTTACACTTCTACACTCATTGGTTAGGAGATCAATACTCTTGATATAGGCAAATCAAGCCTTATGCTTAAAAGGATAAGTTGTAATTTCTATTTTCCTTCTTGTTCCTTTTATTCTTTGTATTCTCCTTGCTACTCCTAGGGTTGGAGGCTGCGGATTGGAGAAGGTTCTTCTCGGAGGAGAAGGTGGACTTCAAGCTACTTCAAGAAGGCTATCGCACGGGAAGCTACTTCAAGAAGGCTATTGCAACGGGAAGCTACTTCAGGAGGAAGGCTGCTTCAAGGTGGTGCAATTACTTCTAGGTGAAGACTGCTTCAAGGTTGGGCGATTACTTCTAGGTGAAGGCTGCTTGAAGGGTTTAGGGAGAGAATTGTAATTTTATGTAAAGTCCTTGCGAGGTAATAAAATTAAATTCTTTCCAAATCCCGGTTGGGTAAGCAACCGGGTAGTGGACTGACAACTTTAGTATTTGCTAAAGTTGGAACCACTCTAAATCCTTGTCCCCTTGTCCAATATTCTTGTGGTTGACTGCTTGAGTTCAATAATTATTAAAATCACTATAAAACTCTATTCACCCCCCCTCTAGTAGTTTTCAAGATTTTGGTACCCATGTGATGGTCCGATATGGTTAGAATCATTTAAATACAGATTTGTATAAAAGTTCTGAATCAGAAGTCCAGTCGGTCGACAATTGTTCGACCGACATATGTCTCGGTCGACAATTTGTCGATCGAGAAGATTACTGTAATACAAAACCAGAAAACACAGAAATGTAGCTCGGTTGAACAATTTTCGACCGAAATAATTGCTGTAAATTTTGATATGTTACAGACATTCGGTCGGTCGACAATACTTCGACCGATTAATGGTTCGGTCGACAATTCTTCGACCGACTAAGTTTCTGTTTTAGTACAATAATGCAGAAAATTACCAATGAGCATAAAATCTTTTGTTTAGTTGAGATAAGACAATATAAATAGCAAGATTGAGCTTTTTGGTCATATCTCAACTAAATTTTATTTGACTCTACTAAGTTTGAGGTCTTGGGACCCAAACTAATTCGGAATCCTTAGTTTTATAAGGGAATGAAAAGGAATAGTGTCCAAGACGTAAACAAAAATGGCAGGTAATAGAGTCAACTTCATTTCTCTTTCTAGCCATTGTGTTCTTGGGTACAAACCTAGTTTGAGTTCTTTTAGGTTGATTTTTCTTTGGAGCATATCCCAAACCTTTTCTTCCGTTGAAAACAGTACCAATACTTAGAATGTTATCAAGTATATCTTTTCTTCTTAACTCATGAAGTTCTCTTTGCAGCTGAGCAATATTATTCATTTTCTTGTGTAAATCTTTTCTTGCTTGATCTAAATCAGATAGCAATGAATCTTGCTTGATCTAAATCAGATAGCAATGAATCTCTTTCTTTTATAACATTTTCATAGTCTAGATGGTTACACAAAATAGGTTGAGTCTGAAAATCTTTTAGTTTAGCTAACAAATCAGTCTTTTCTTTAGAAAGGAGATCAACATTTGTTTCTAGAGTGAGTAGCTTTCTAGTGTAATCATCTAAAGATGTTTTTAAAGATAAATTCTCAAGATCAATGTTATTCTTTTCAGAAGAAAGATTTTCTAATTTAGCAATTTGCTCATCATTTGATTTTATAGCCTTCTTTAGTTTCTTCTTGACATCAACATACTTGTCATGAATTTCTTGTAGACTAGTGACTAACTCTTCTTTAGAAAGATCAAGTAGGCTTACCTCTTGAGAGTTTTCATCATCTTCTCTTGCCATTAGACAATCCACGGTTTCTTCTCCGCTTTCACTGTCACTTGATTCGTCCCATGCAGCTTTATAGGCTTTTTCTCCCTTCTTCTTGTGTGAGCTTTTCTTTCCTTTCTTTGCTTTAGGACATTCATTCTTGAAATGCCCTTTCTTTCCACATTCAAAGCACCTAGGAGGGGTAGAAGAAGAGCTGGAAATTTTGTTAGATTTAAATCTTTTGTATTTCTTACCATTTACTATCAAGGCTTCTTCTCCCTCTTCTTCACTTGACTCCTCACTTTCTTGTGTGACAGCTTTTGAAGCTTTTAGAGCCACATCCTTCTTTTTTCCTTGCTGAAGTTCACGTGCTCTTCTTTCTTCCTCTTCTAGAGTTGCTTCATGAGCTTCTAAGTTGCCAATAAGTTGCTCCATTTTCAGTTGAGTGAGGTCGTTTGCTTCTTCAATGGCTGTCACCTTTGGTTTATATTTTGGAGGAAGTGAACGAAGGATCTTTGATACCTGATCTTCTTCAGGAATAGGTTTTCCTAATGCACTCAAACCATTAACAATAGTAGAGAATTTTGCAAACATTTCACTAATTGACTCATTAGTATCCATACGAAAGTGTTCAAATTTTTGTTTAAACATGCTAATCTTGGAATTTTTGACTTGGACTGTACCTTCATAGGTTATGGACAGTCTATGCCAAATATCATATGCTGTGTCACAATTAGATATTCTATTAAATTCTCCTACCGAAATAGAACAATATAAAATGCTTACAGCTTTTGCATTCATTTGGGCCAGCTTTACCGTGTTTGCATCCCATTCCGCAAATTCATTTTGAGGAAGCATATATGGAGTAGACACCATTCTCCATAAATCCCAGTTGATGCCTTGGAAGTAGAATTGCATCCTTCTCTTCCAATATTGGTAGTTTGTTCCATCGAACGCTGGGGGCCTAGCAACAAGTGTCCCTTCAATGTTGAGGTTGTTGAGTACTCCGTCACCCATTTTTTCAAGACCTTGTTAGGGTTCCTTGAAGCCTAGCTCTGATACCAATTGAAAAACTACTAGAGGGGGGGTGAATAGAGTTTTTGAATTATTTTAACAATTTATTGAATTCAAACAACCACAATTGAAATTAGAAGAAAGAGACAGGTGTTTAGAGTGGTTCCAACTATAGCAAATACTATAGTTGACAGTCCACTACCCGGTTGCTTACCCAACCGGGATTTGAAAGTATTTATTTTATTACCTCTCTAGGATTTATACAAAATACAATACTTTCCTTTACACCCTTTGAACAGCCTTCACCCTGAAGTAGGTGCACCAACTTTGAGGTAGCCTTCTATGAAGTAACTCCAAGCTCCCCCTTGAAGTAGCCTTCCTCTCTAGAAGTAACCTCCCGTTGCACCAGCCTTCTGAAGTAGCTCAAAGTCTCCTTCTTCGCCAAGAAGATCTTCACCCTCTCCAATCCGCAACCTCCAACCTAGGAGTAGCAAGGAGAGTACAAACAATAATAGGGAACAAGAAAGGAAATAGAAATTACAACTTATCCTTTAGAGCCCAAGGCTTGATTTGCCTAGATCAAGCGTATAGATCTCCTAACCAAGTATGTGAACTTGTGATTGCAGTGGGTAGGATATACTAGCCTATAGGACACGAATTATGAGCTAAGGAATGAAATGGCCAATTGTCACAATGCTCAAATTGCTCACAAACAGATTGCACAAAGTATACTCAAAGGTTTCTCAAGTGTAGCAAGTGTAAAACAAGTGAGTTTAGGTGTCCTATGGCTTGTCCTATTTATAGGAATGGCCTGAGGATGCTTAAGGACGTTCTAAACAACTTCTAGGGGTTTCTAAGTGCTTAACTAGCCGTTAGGTACAAAGTTGTTGCTTTAACAACGGCTAATTAATTAATTCTGCAGTTGCTATCAGAGACCATCTCGGTCGACAAATGGTCGACCGAGACACCTACTCGGTCGAACTTTTGTCGACCGACAGGTTCTCTGGAACAAGTGATTTGCAACGTCTTTCATCAACTGCCAACTAACTTGTCTGTTGTGTCTAACGGCTACTTTGGATCTTTCTCGGTCGAGAAGATTGTCGACCGAGAGTGTCTCGGTCGAGGAGTTTGTCGACCGAGATTGATCCTGTTTCAAGGTTTCAATTTAGGCACTAATTATGTGTGTAAGTGTGCATAAGTAATCCTATTTGAATGGGATGACTTGTCTAACTGTGGTGTTTAGCTAGGGAGAATCTAACGCTTGATTTACATGCAATTCTAAGTACTTGTACATTATATTTTTGTACAAGTTTTTTACAACAGTGATTACATTGCATGAAATTATAAATATGTAAGCTTATAGATTTTCCCTTGTTGCTTTGTCATCCAGCACACTCAAGTAGCTCGTTAGATTAATAAGAATGAAATGTTTGTCATAATCAAAACAAAGGGATTTATAGATGTCCATTTAGCCAACAAAGACAGAAAAGAAACTTCAACAAATCGTAGGCTTTTGCAAACATAGTGAACTCTTTAGGATCTAAGCGATGTTTTTGGTGAGATTCGCAAAGGTATAACACCTGCCTTCTCCTCAAGTATTTGGACATGAAGATCATACTAGCATTTCTAAAATACTTCATATTCTCAAAATTACAAAAAATGAGATAGAAAAAACTTAAATTTTGAAAAGAAGGGAAGGCATCAGTGGAAACAGAATATCATACCATCATCTGTTATTTTTGTTGATCATCCTCTTGATTTTTCTACTTTCTATCTATTTCAAAATTTATTAATGACTAACAGCTTGGAAACTGGGTTAGTTCTTTTTTTTATTGAAACATAAGATAAAACCAACATTACATGCTCATTAAACAGTAATCATCAGCTGATGGGATAGAGTGCAATTGGCTACCAAGAAAATGTGCATGCATACCAACGGGCTTAGCTAACATGAGCTTACTTAGTAAGCAACCACATCTCAACAACAGTTAAATTCTGACATGGACACTAAAAGTAGTGTCTTGCAAACAAGCCAACACATTAGAATGATGAAAACTAGTGATGTTGGTGATTTGTAATAAAGAATACAAGACCTCCTAACTTATATTTATTTTATTGAAAACATCCACATGAGAGTGCACCTATTTCATATGAATTGGACTACCACCATTAAAGAACGACCTATCCAAGATACAAACAACATTGATACCCCACTTTGGTTGTTGTATGCAGACTCAAACTCTATGATGATGTGTATGTTCATCTCGAGCAGCTACTAACCATATAAACAATATATTAATGTACAAGCTAGACATTTATCTATTCCCCTTCATCAAACAAGCCTTTCATATAAATGTTAATTGTTGGTCCACAGATACTCATCCAAGCAGCAAGCTCTATATGTTGGAATATCTATGCTAGCATTGATGCTAGAAGCAGGAGGAGAAGAATTTGGTTGTATGATAGCATCTAGGATCCAGGCGGACAACCACAAAGAAATAGGGGTATAGGGGCATCAACCTTTAAAACATGTATCTTAGGGACTCAAAGATCAAATTCCAATGTCTTTGTTAGGTGTTATATAAAAGAACTTTTAACTGAAAAACTAGAATGAGTTGTACAACTGTTTTTTTTTAAGTAAGCATTGACATTATATTAAGAAAAGCCATACGACATCTACAAAGACCGGATATCCAAGAGATCTCGATAACAAAGTAGCAAGGGGTACAAAGACGTAACGCAAGATTGATCAGATGAAAATAAGACTGCTCTACCTGGATTCCTCCCCAACACGCTGGACAAAGCAGCATTCAACCGGAATCACTCCACAACCATGGGTAGAACTTGCATAGACGAGACCCCAACTACTGAGACCAAGAGCACTGGAGCGTAGGTACTGATAAACACTGTCAACCTTCTGCCAACACCCTAGCATAAACATGCCACTGACCCCGAAGAAGACACTAAGATAATCTTTGACCATAAATAAAGGAGAGATAAGACCTACAACACAACACATACGACAAAACCACCAAAAAGGTATAAACACAAACACATAACAGGCAACCCGGGCACAAGGTGCAGAAGCTAAACAAACCCAAACACTATTGTATGCCCAGGACAGAACAAGATAGATGATAAGAAAAGGAGGAGTGGACTATTCGGAGGAAAACCACCACCTCAACCTACCTACTACACGCTTTCCCCTACTCAAACCTAAGATCAAGTAGTCACAAGGACAAACCACGTATAGGAAGGCCTCCATCATCCAACCAAGACCCCCCAAAGGTCCCCCTGAACCAACAAACCAACAAGTGCTGGCAAAGAGCTCGCACCCAGGCCAGGAAAGCTGACGCAGGAGGTAGAACAAACAACCTGAATCCTAACCTAGACACAACAAGAAACCAGAGAGAAACAGAATGGAGGAGGAAAAGCTAGATTAGGGGCTAGAAACGCTGAAACGGGGAGGATCCGACAGCCCACCCCACCTCGTCGGATGCTAGAAGCTTCGGCCAAAACCAGAGAAGCAACAACATGTACTCTTCCCCCTTAGACATCGTACGAAACTCGGATCAAGGACCCAAAGCCTAACACACCACTTGAGAGGGGAGGCTAGGAGGAGGGGGGAGAGAAGACGACTACCCCAGCAGATCTAGTGAAACCGCCAGCCAGAGATGTGGCCCTAGGGGAGAGGGTAGGTGCCCACCGGCTGTGGAAGCCCCCGCCCCCAAACCGAGAATGGTACAACTGTTAAAAAAGCTCACAGATGATGACAAATGAATCTGGAAATACTCAAGAAGAAAACAATTGAATATTTATGTTCTAAGCATGAAGATATGATTTTTTACATGATTGTAATTTTTTTTACTGTATTTTGGTAGATAGTTCTTCTTTTACCTCATGTCCAACAATCACTTAACGATAGAAATAGAAATAAGAAATTTGATCCTAATAACAACCTGTAAATATAGTATTGTATAACTACAGATTTGTGCAATAACAACTACTACATTAAGAAAAACATAGTTAATGAAAATGTGAGAAATGTGTGTACTAACATTACACAAAACATAGCAACATCGTACAGATATAACACAAAGATGTATACATGGAGTTGTGGAAATAAATAGGAATACCTTAATGTTATTCATCTAAATTGATTTCATAGAATGAGACTAAGACACGTACATTAAACTTCTCTCTTAGGAAATTCACAGTTGGTGAGTAGTCAAGAAACATATATTCAATTTCTTTCTCAGGATATTTGGAGTTGGTGATTAATTATAATTAATTTACCAAAAATTGTATTCAAGAAAACATTCTGTATATATACTTACTATGAGTGTAGGGACTTGTGATTTTTTATGATTGAGGGATACTACTAAAATGTAGATGCTATAGTAATAATATATATTACAACAGAGACTAGAAAGAGCCTACTTGGTTCATCTAGTTCCATATATCTTTCTATATTTGCATAACCACAAATAAATTATGATTACACAGTAGCCCCAAGTAGTGATGACTTATAAGTTGCACATCATATAGTTGGAACATCACCATATGTCAGGCTTGAAATTTGTATGCCTAGTTGCAAAGTAGAACAATAGTTAGTGTGCATCAGACTTGTTCACTGAGTGGATCAATTAGTAGAGGGGAAACGGCTGCATTATGACAAACATTCTTAAATCAATAGATCTGTGATATGAACGAATTGTTTCTCCTTTCTTGATAAAAATGTTGTGCATAATATGAGTTACATTGGTTGGAACGATTATGCTTCCCCTCCACTATATAACAAATAGTGATGCTCTTGTATGATTCCTCTACATTTAATGGACAATAATGCCCAAGGTGAAAAAAGTAAGGAACAATGATACTTCATGAAATAAATAATACCACATTGAAGTTTTATCAGAAATTTTAGTAGTGGGTTTTGTTGTATTCTTACATTGTTGGGTGGTGTACAAAGTAGTGGGTTTTGTTGCATTCTTACATCACCATGCACGTACCTTGTGCTTGACTACTGCCTACTCATGATTCATTTTAGTGAAATGCTTATAAGCATTTAATACATTGTCATTTGTGTAGCTGGGTGATGCCATGGCCTCACCATTGCCCAACAAAGAGGCATGCCAAATGGAGTGGCTACGAATTAGATAGTAGCTGAATCGTTTATTTAAATTATCCTTTCATGTGAATTTTCTATTATATGCTGAGTTTTGTCTTAGGTAATCAACATCTAGATATCATAGTTATGACTAGCTAGATTCTCTAGATTTCACTCTCAGGTCCTCGGAGTAGTAGTTAGTGCTTTTGAGATTTTGGCTCAGTGCCTCGAGATTTTATACTGCCTGTGTTTATCTTGACAGGACAGTTAATGCTTGTAATTCTCAAAAGGAGATGATTCAGAATATGTACCTTTGAACAAGAATGTAATTATGTTGTTTTGGTTCTATGTGAGAAAGTTTTCCTTTGATGGATCCATTGATAAAAAGTTATTAATTTTTAGTGATTTTTGGTAATCCGCTGCTTAGTGAACGCTTCCGCATTAGTTAATTATGTTTTTATGAGTTGTATGCCACAATTAAGTGGTATCAGAGCTCTAGGTTCGCTGAGTCTACAGAGACATAGGACTAAGGTTGCAGAGTCTATTCTAAGTGTCTTCCAGTTTATTTGATAGTATCTTCTACTCACATAGGAGAAGAAGAACTTGAAAATGACTGGAGAACATGAGGAACACATTGCTAAGGGCAATGTTGTTGCACCAGGAGAGGGTGCATGGGACCAGGCAAGAGGAGAACAAGTGCCTGAGAATTCCCATCTTGACCAAATCAGGATAGAGAATCCTATGTTATGCTCTTGAAGGGCAGGTTAGGACAACAGTGATGCATATAGAAGAATGGATACTAGTATTACAACATAGGTTACGAGTCCTCAATGTGGAAACTTTGGACTTTGAAAGGATTCCTCAGTGACATGGTTATGTTGGAACAGTGGAAATGTTGGAAAGATTAACATATGGCAAGAAAGTTGACTCTACCATAAGTCTGGACAAACAGTACATCTGTGATGGCAGTGCCTAAGGAGAGGCAATAAGCTATTTATTAAGGTAACGTCTCTATAATTTTACAGACATTTTCCTAGATATTCTGAAAAGCCAAAGTTTTTGGTGTCACCAGTGCAATAAATGCCTAGTGCACCAGGGCAGTAGTCACTAAGTAAAGACAAAAACAGCAACATGAAATAACTAGAAACTATGTGTTGAGTCAACCTAAAGTGGTAGACAACTGTGAGAGGTAATAGTCAAATGAAATATAATCATTCTAATACTTCATTTCATGATTCTATGTGTTAAAAATAAGAAAGTAGTCATTTTTGAACTTCCTTTGACTAGTCCTATAAGGACACAAGGAAGATGAGAATCTATATTTTACCCAGTATTTCTTAAAATGCTTTATAATCTCTCTTATCTTTGTGATACAAGATGAGATATAGAAGTGATGCCTGGAGAAAATCTAGGAAATGGAAAATCCTATGTGTATAATGATATAAAAAGTGAGGAATATGATAGCAAATAAAGTGCATACTACCTAATCTCAATACTTATATACCCTGGCCAGGTATATGATCATTGAAGATAAGGCAAGTATGAAACTCTTAGATTGTTATCTTTTTTATTACTCTGATCAAGTAGACATTTTGAAAAAATCTAGAGAGTATAATGCAACTAAAAAGGAAAAGTTATGTGAACATTCCCAATTAAAAAGGAAAAGCTATGTGAACATTCCCAATTAAAAAGGAAAAGCTATGTGAACATTCCCAACTAAAAGGAAGAGATATGTGAACATTCCCAACTAAAAGGAAGAGCTATGTAAACATTCCCAACTAAAAGGAAGAGCTATGTGAACATTCCCAACTAAAAAGAAGAGTTATGTGAACATTCTCAACTAAAGGGAAAAGCTATGTGAACATTCCCAACTAAAAGGAAGAGCTATGTGAACATTCCCAACTAAAAGGAAGAGCTATGTGAACATTCCCAACTAAAAAGAAGAGCTATGTGAACATTCTCAACTAAAGGGAAAAGCTATGTGAACATTCCCAACTAAAAGGAAGAGATATGTGAACATTCCCAACTAAAAGGAAGAGCTATGTGAAAATTCCCAACTAAAAAGAAGAGCTATGTGAACATTCTCAACTAAAATGAAAAGCTATGTGAACATTCCCAACTAAAAGGAAGAGCTATGTGAACATTACCAACTAAAAAGAAGAGCTATGTGAACATTCTCAACTAAAAGGAAAAGCTATGTGAACATTCCCAACTAAAAGGAAAAGCTATGTGAACAATCCCAACAAAAAAGGAAAAGCTAAGTGAACATTCCCAATTATATAGGGTTTGCTAAGTGAACTTTCCTAAATGAATAAAGGATTGCTGAGTGAATTATCTCTGTTAGATATATATGATTCTCTTTTGGTAAATATTCTTGAATAATGATTGAATTATGTTCTTTTATGCTTCTTCCTTTCAATAATATGGACATCATATGCTAGGGGTTTATGCTTTGCATAAACATAAACATTGATAAGGTTGAATTAATGAAAGGAACTTTGTGTGAATTACAGATCCATGGTATATTCATAATATTAAGATGATATGTGGAGACTTGAGGGTATGATAACTGAATAAATCTATCCCTCCTTTTTCTGGGATTTTGGGGACGAAATCCTTGTTAGGGTTTATAATTTGTAACATCCCTGACCTGGGTTATGTGTTAACCCTAGATGTTTTGCCTAATAAGGTTGAGTAGATACTTAATCTTATCTTGGGAAAAGTAATTAGGGCTCATGAGAAACTTATGTTTCAATTTTGGTCCTGTTTGAACAATGTTGAAGCAATGTTTGCTTATTTTGGACTAATGTGCAAATTACCCAAGTTGAGGGGTTAAATTGCAAATTTTGCATGATAAAATGTTCCTCTGATGTTGATACATCATAAGAATGAATATGATGTAGTGGTATGGTTTTCACAAGCTTGGGCACCAAGATTAAGCTTGTAGAGAAACCCTTGTGCTTTAAAACCTAGTTTTGGTGTAATGTGCAATTTACCCAAAACCTAGGGTTGAATATGAAAAATTACCACTTCAATAAGGTCCCTAATGTTTCTTGGCATCATGTAGAGAAAATAAAATGATAGGGGCGCCTCATTTGAATTAAGCTGGAGGAGAGAGAATCTTGATATTAAAATAATCAAGATTTAATCCTAATTGAAACCCTAATTCAATTTAGGGCAAAAATGAATGTATTAATTAAAGGGCCTTCAACAAAAATTAAAATGGTTGGATTCATATTTGTGTGGGTGAGCTTAAAGCCTTGAAAAGGCATGAGAATATCCTAAGGAGGTGAAATTCCACTCACCATTATTATAAGAAAAAGAATTTCCACTAAAATATGGATATTCTTATTATAAGGGTTAAGGTGCTTAATTTCTTTTCCCTTAATTCATGGATAATGGAAGGGAGCTATGTGGGGATAGAGATGCCCTTGCATGAAATAAACCAAGGGGGAAGTGGTGGCAACAATTTTGGAATTAAAAGACTTTTATAAAGTATTTTCTCTCTCATCAATTTTCTTATAAAAGTACCCTTTCCAAGCCAAAACAAAGGCTTTTTTGGATTCCTTTCTTTCCCCTTGCTTGGAAAACGACCTAGGAGATTTGGAGGATCAGGAGGATGACTCCCAACCTGTTGGTAAGGTTCTTGACCTCCTTTCACCTTGAATCCATGGTGAAAATCGAAAAGCAATGCATGAATTCTTCATATCTCGATCCCCTCTTCAATTCTAACCAATTCTTTTCACTCAAAGCTTAAGGACGACCCTTGGAATAGTGAAAGGAGTTGCATCCACCATTGTTTCCGTGAGCTTGGAGCTTTGGAGCTTAATTGGAGGTGGGTTTTATAACTTGAACCCCTGATTTTATTATTGCAATCAATTCCTTATCAATTGGTGATCATTTCTATATTTCCGAAATTAAGTTTGGTTGATTGATGCAATCTCCATGGAAATCACAGTATATTTCGTGAGTTTGGAGCTTTATGATGATGATATCATCATAAGCACACACCTCCCCAAATATCTAGGGCAAACGGTTTCAATGTTGAGTCCAAACGGTTTCACCAAACCGTTTGGTGACCAAACGGTTTGCAAACCGTTTGGTGGTTTGGGTTCCAAACCGTTTGGAATGGTTGACCATTTGAGATTGTTGACCATTTGAAGATATATTCTGTGGTACTTGGATCTTTATCTAATGGTTTCAATTGGTTTGATCTTGAAGGTTCCAATTGTGAATGATTCCTTAATTGCAAACCCTAATCGGCCAAGTGCTGATTTTGAAATTGATTGAGATGATGTTTTGGGTTGATTGATCCAAACGGTTTCAAGACCATTTGGGAATCACCCAAACGGTCTCAAGACCATTTGGGGGTCACCCAAGACCGTTTGGAGGTCTGGGGTTAAGTATGGCTAAGTGTTTGAAGGTCCAAAGGTACCAAATTGAATTGCAACTAAGTGCTGATTTGATAATCAATCCAATGGTCCAAAACCCTAATTGGATGTCATGGATTTTGATGATGGAATGGGAAAATGGTCTCAAGACTGTTTGGTGGTCATCCAAGACCGTTTGGGACCAGGTCATATCATGTGATGAAGATAGTTCATTGATTTCAATTGATTTGGTTCCATAATGTCAACCATTGATGGATCCTCGATTTCAAACCCTAAGTGATGGTTTCTTGATTATCAAACCTAGTTCAATTGGGTTCAAAACCCTAAATTGAAGGTCTAATTGAATGGTTATTCAGTGGTCCAATTGATGAATACCTTAATGGTTCAATTTATAATTGGTCCATGGATTGAAACCTTGATTCGATTGAGTGTTGAAATACCTTTTTGGTCCATGCGGTTTTGAGAAGGTTTGGACCAAACGGTCTCAAGACCATTTGGGACCAAATGGTCTCAAGACCATTTGGGACCAAATGATATCAAACCGTTTGGAGACCCAAAGTGCAAACGGTTTCAATACCTACTTTGTCCAATTGGTTTCAAGTATAACTTGTTCAAATGGTTTTCAACAAATTGATGTATGAGAACCAAGATCATTGAGGGTCTAAGTAATTAACTTTGTGAAGATCAAAATAGTTAATCCATTTGAATATCTCATGTAATTGAAGGTCCAATATGTTGAACCTATTTAGATACTTAATGCATTTGAAGATTTCAATGGTTAACCCAATTGGTCAATTTGTGGAATTGAAAGTTTAATTGGTCAATTCTTTTGAATTCCTTATATAATTGATGGTTTAATTGATTAGACCATTTGGACATCTAATAAGATCAAAGGTCAATCAACTATGTGATTATTAAAGATGTAGACCCATAATGATTGTGAAGGTTAACCCTAGCTATGTGTACTCAAGTGAAGAGTTGACCTAGATTAATCTTGGAGTAGTTAGCATCCTAAAGAGGATGAGAGAGAGAATGAGAGAGAGATGAATGCTTATATAATTAAGCCTAAATTCTCTCATTATGAGTAAACTATGTGATAAGGGTTGATCCCTAATAATGATATCATGAAACCCTAATCAATGAGCCCTAACCCTAATTTAGAGTAATTCTAAGTGAAACCCTTAATGGGATGGATAGTGAACCCTAATTGTGGGTTATTGAATGTAGACCCTTTTCTGAGGTGAAATTTATGTGTGAAACCCTAATTAGGGCAAAGCTATGTGTGAAACCCTAATTTAGGTCAAAGTTGAGTGTTATCATAATCCAGGGTGATGATGTAACCCTACCTTAGTGTAACAATGAAGGAAACCCTGATTTAATGGAAATTGTACATCCTAACCCTAATTTGGGTATGAGGTAAGAGAAACCCTACATGGATGTGAATAGAAAACCTTAATCCCTAAAATGGGATAAGGTGCATGAAACCCTAATATAGGGTAGTACCATTAATCCTATGTTATGACCTAGCACTGGGTGATGTGTTGTGAAATCTAAATTTCACATAATACTAGATGAAACCCTGATATAGAAGGATGATTATATGAATCTCTATTGAAGAGTAATACTATGTGAAATCCATAAATGTATGGAATATTCTATGTGAATCCTCAAATTATAGATATGGAGAATACTATTCCTAATAATGGAATAGTGATTAATGTTATGACAAATGTAACACCTAGAAAGGTTGATAATGAATATCCTTATATTAATAGTTCCTAACTCAAGAATGAGTCCATAGTATTGGCAACGGTTGAATAATCTAAGTGAGTGACTAATGACCAATACTTTACATGATAAATGTGATGAACAGGTGCATAAAGTATTAGGATGGGGAATACCCTAATACAAGCTAAGTGTATGAACTCAAGTAAGATAAAGGTGTTGAGGGAAGTGATACATCAAGATATGATAGATATCACATCCAACACCCCAATACTGGTATGCCTTGATGTGTTATAAGTTCAGGATAATTGGCTGAAAGACACATGAGATGTGTCATGTCAATGGTTACATTGAGATGTAATGCACTCTGTTGAATGTAGGCTAACATGCCTTATGAAAAGGTTAATCCAAACCTATAAACTATGATGTAATCATATTCTGGAAAGGATGAGAGGGAAACTCATTATGTGTGTTGATAATTCATATAATGGTGAATGATGAGAATAAATAAGTATGATTGAATACTTATGTTATTCATATTGATTCCCTTGCTATGTGAACCCTAATACAGCGTAATGCTATGTGAAACCCTAATATAAGATAATGCTATGTGAACCCTAATATAGGGTAATGCTATGTGAAACCCTAATACAAGATAATGCTATGTGAACCCTAATACGGGATAATGCTATGTGAAACCCTAATAAAAGTTAATGCTATGTGAACCCTAATACAGGGTAATGCTATGTGAAACCCTAAAATAGGATGGTGCTATGTGAAGTTCTAACCCAGAGTAATTCTATGAGAAGCTCAAATATAGACTAATGGGTTATGTATGTATTAGGATAACCCTTGTATTTCATGATACTGATATGTAATTGTATCATGATTACTAATCATGCATATATGTTGAGATGATGAGCATGGCCAGGTATGAGCTATGATATTCTGTATATTGAAAATGTTCTATAGGCCTTATAAGCCTTCATATGCTTTGTTTCTTAGTGAGAGGTAACCTACAATTAATGAGTCTTATGTGTCACATGATGTGCTAATTATCTTAGATTGTTTATGAGCTTCATAAGCCATAATATTCCTTATTTCCTATTAAGAGGTAATAAGAGGTGGTATGAGCTTTGTGAACTATGTGCAATGCTTTGTGTAGCAAGAATTATAATGTCCCTTGGTCAGATGATATGAAGGTATGAAGTTACCTAATAAGTTGTAACAAGTGTTCTATGGTGAGTTATGGGTTCAAATACCCAAATTCTATAATCATGATAATGAACTTGTTAAGAAGTGGAATTGTACTTGTTGAGTTGAGGGATTAATATTCCAATACTTTGTGAAAAGAGTATGGCTACAAGCCATGATCCACCAATGACAATTCCAGGCATTAGATATATGATCTAAGCCTAAAGAGAGTTAATGTTGTGGTAATGATTCTATAGTGAATACATATTATACATGTTCTTCATATTCCTTAAAGGATAAGTGACATGTTGTTCTATCAAATTATAGTTGCAATGCTTTTGATAAGAATAATGTTCTAATCTGTTAGACATTAAAATATTTGTTTTCAAATAAATATGATTCCTCTATTCATATTTATCTTCTTAAGATGCAATAATAATGTTACTGGCGGAGAGTTATATCTCTCGCTGGGGCAATTTACAATTGTCACACCCCCGTGGGAACTACATTTTTAGGTGGTCGCGGACAAGGAGACATGAATCTTTCAGTAAGAAAAGGACAGCAACAGCAGCAGTAGGGACAGTAGTGAAATCTCAGGTGGAGACACTGACTGTCATGCCTTGTATAGATGTAGATAGAGTCCTATGTGTCGTCTCTGTACTCTTAGGTCCTCAGAATAGTAGTTAGTGCTTTTGAGATTTTGGCTCAGTGCCTCGAGATTTTATATTGCCTGTGTTTAGCTTGACAAGATAGTTAATGCTTGTAATTCTCAAAGGAGATGATTCAGAATATGTACCTTTGAACAAGAATGTATTATATTTCTTTGGTTCTATGTGAGAAAGTTTTCCTTTGATGGATCTATTGATAAAAAGGTTTTAATTTTTAGTGATTTTTGGTAATCCGTTGCTTAGTGAACGCTTCCGCATTAGTTAATTATGTTTTTATGAGTTGTATGCCACATGGGCCTACACTAGGATTGGTCATGTAGAGTCAGGAATGATCTTATTAGTAATGAGGAATAATCTCAAGAAAAGATTAAGTGTGCTAAGTAATGATACTCCAAGTGGCAATTTATGCAAGGAGCACCCTCTTTCGATCTTGTAAAGACGACTAGTGGCTGCATGCAGTCATCTGATTCATTGTATAGAGCTAGAAATGTGAAGGAGTGGCTAGGGGGTGCCAAGGTATTTACATGTGTTTTGGTAACCCTAATGAACTAAAGTCTTGGCAAAGGAAGTCTGCAGTTGCAAGCCAGTTTCTCAAGGTGAATTGACACCTTTGAGCGTTGTAGTTAAGCTTGTTTATGCAATAAGGTCTACCTCTTCTTCATCTTTATTATAAATGGTAATAATTATTATTTATTCTCTTTAGTATTAGTCTAAAATGTTCATATCATTGTCTTATAACTAAAAATTTTAAGAATATCTTCTCATACTCTTTCCTTATGCATCATTTTGACATATTGGTCTTGTCAATTTTTGGGTTTCACATTGGTACTGACTTTTGATGGTTTAGTTATTTGAGTAATGTTCTAAAAATATAATTTTGTTAATAGTATCTTGTTGCTAAACTCCACTTCCCATACTTCTGTCCCACCCATACTCTCCCACTTGGGTTGCGACATATTCTTCCATGTTGCAGATTATTATTTGTGGGTCCTTTCGTTGTACAAGACTCATCTTGGGAAAATCATGAAGGGAATCAAGAACCAGAGATAGATCAAGCTTATTTTAAATTCATATGTAATTGTAATTGATATATGATACAATCTAAAACATCCTTTGTAAGGGTGTAATATTTTGAATGTAATATTTCTTATCTCATTCTTGTGCTTTGATTATTGGTGCCATATTACTGGATAAGATCTAGATTCTTGATTTTCAATAAGGAAAATTGAAGTGGATGGAACCTAGACAGTATACATGAGGTGGACAAGAAGCATTACTCAAGCATCCATGGTGCTCAAGGAAGCAATTCAGCTACCCAAACTGTTACAACCCCAATTTTTGGGATTATATGGTTTGAAATGCAATTTCTCCAATAGAGTGCATGATTATGAAATTTGTATGATTTATGAGTAATGAGTGGATTTCTTTGATAATATTTCCTTTAAGTATATTATTTTGTGGACCCTATTTAGTTAGTGAGTCCAATGTGATAAAAAGGAAAAGAAATAAAAGATAATTTTAGATATATGGAGGAAACGAATATTCCAAGAAATAATGGTATTGTTTTAATGAGATGACTAAAGGGAAAGTTTTGTACATATAAAACATCCCAATGTTTTTTTTATGATTTTCCAAGGAAAGAGGACAATTATGCTAAAGAATATACCAAAAAGGGAGATGTTCAACAATCAAGATTTCAAGAATATATTGAACAATAACTCAATATGTGAATCATAGTTATATACCTTCCTTGATAGATTTCTAATATATGATCTTTTGTGAAAGGGCCGAGTTTCTACTTTGGGAAAGGAATAGAAAAATACTTTGATATAAGTGGCTTACCCAACGGAATAGTAGTGGGAGTTAATATCTTTCATTTTAAGCGCGTTGTTTCCCAAAAATAAGCAACAATTGATGCTCCATGACTCTTTCGTTCCCCTCCTTCAAACCCTAAGAGTTTGGCTCACACCTTATATAAAGGGAGTGATGGATACGTAACCAGGGAAACCTAAACCTTGTCGTCATCACCAGTTATACAAAGGAGACACCCTTGACCCTAGCGCAATCCCCACCCTTTCCGTCAGTTTAGAGAAGCACTAGGTACTGAACCTGCGACATAGTAGGGGCCAATTGGTGGTAGGGAACCATCCCTCCTCAATGCTCACAACCGGGAACACTACTGCAAGAGTGTTCTAGGGTCTATCCTTCATGAGGGAATATGGGGAAGGAGATGGCTAGGGATGGCTAAGCAGAGCAGCACGACGCTGCTAACAGATGGTGTTGGAGGTAGTCTGCTATGGAGAATGAGTCTTAAGGTGGTAAGGGAACTGTAGGAGCGTGGAGCCTTGAAAACATGAGCAAGCTGACATGGGCGTCAAGCCTCATCGTACGGGAGACACGTGATTCACTAGATGCGGGAGTAGTTGCATCCAGGAAGGGGACCGCGGGGGGAAGAAGGAAGAGATCCCGCTATCTCAGTGATAACAAGGATCCATTATAGCCTAAAGAATGGGTGGTGGAGATGCCAGCGAGAAGGAAGGCAGGTGGCGTGAGCTTCCATGGCGGGGAAGACTAGAGTGTCGTAGGCAGCACTGTCGCAGGCTCACAACACAAACAACATGCATATGTTCCTGCAGCGGCACGCACAAGGAAGGAGAGGACATAGATCCAAAGTACCAAACGACCCCTATGGTTATACTTAGTTAGCAAGGGAAGAGATGTCCTTTCCATATTAATCCCAACCGGCCACCAAGATGAATAAAATTGAGTAAGTTTCTGACGTGTCCTCTAGTGATTGGTCAACATATACGTATCCAGCAAAAATCTTAACTCAATATTGGTAACTCGGATTGTAATGAGTTTTATATGAAAATTTATCAAAAAAATACAAGGAATCCATTAAAAATATAATTGAAGCCTGATTCTGCCTGCAAATTCAAAAATTATATAAAGTTGGCACCTTTAGTGCATTTATGAATGGAAAACCCAAATTTTGATAATTAATGAAAGTAGACAAATGGATGTTTTACATGAATGTTAACCTGTTGTTAATAAAAAGGACATTTTGAGTCTAAAAGGATGACCCATGTTCTTAATTGGCTAATTTAGGGTTTCATATGTATAAAGTGCATTAATGGGCTTAGAAACCATAATCTAGGTGTTAATTACTTTTAATGAGTTATATTTCAAAATCTTATTAATGAGATGAAGTTAGGTTAATCCTATGCCAAATTGGTAATAAAAAGGATTTAATATGAATAGTTGAATAATTAGGGTTTTATGATGTAGAATCTATTTTAGGGTTGTTGACCTAAAAAGGGCAAAGGTTGAGAAATTAATCTAAGAAGCGTAATGAATCCTAATGAGACTTAGAAATCTTAAAAAGGTGTCCCAAGTCAATAAGGAATGGTTCAGAATATGATTGTGACAAGTAGACATTATACATGTTTTCAGGATCAATGTTTGCTTGATTGATTGATTGGCTTGCTTGATTGGACATCTAGTTGGATTTGGATATATTGCTACTTTTGAGACTCCAAATTAGGTATGTGGTTATTTATGAGTACTTTTTCTCGGTGTTTCCCAATGTTTTTTTTATTGCAAGGAAATAAACTACTTGGATGATTTTATTTCTGCAATCTTCAAAGTGAATACGATTATCAAAATTAAAGTATGTACATATGACTTGGCCAAAGCTACATACCATATCTAGATGTAAGATAAGATACCAAGCCTCAGAGGGAAGGTCAAAGGTGGTCAAGCCCCAGAGGGAAAACCACCGGGCACCCAGAGAGGTGACCCCTGGTACCAAGCTTAGGATGGAGAAGGTAGCCTTAAGTCCCTTGCAAGGACTAAACCCTAAGAGAAAGGTAACCCAGAGTATGAGCAAAAGTGGTTGGAAAGTCATATTAAAAATGTAATCTTGCATTGTTAACAACCATTTAATGTGATTAGGTTTCTAGAATATATGTGCAATATTTTGATTGTCACCACATACTAGTATATTCATTTATACTGACCGACATTTTGTTTGTCGGCGTTTTAGGATTATATGAAATTGGAAAAACAATAAAGTGACATTTGTGAAGAATAAAGATAATCTATTAAAGGTGGATTTAGTTAGATAGAACTCTACAGTGGGTAAAGTTCTAGATTCCTAGTTTTGAAATATATTTGACAAGTAAATTTTTGGCATGTTTCAAGCTTAGTCTTTGGTAGACATTATTAATTATTTTTTATTCTTTGCAAAACCATTGATCCTATTTTGGGATAGCGACTCTAGCTTTCTAGTATTCCTTAATTGGGGGTTATTAGGGAGTGGGGTCGTTACAATTGGTATCAGAGCATGGTTTTTCATTTAATCTCTAATAATTATTAAATTTTACAAACTCTTTAGAACCCAAGGGAGTTACTAGAGGATTTTCCAGTGATGGAGGTGTCTCGAAAAGGATCACAACCCCGCTAGTCAGTCTACGAGGACTCTCACATTCTATGTGACTGCTAGGCCTAAATAGAAGGATTTGACTTGTATTAAGATACCTTTAGGACTCTCTCATCTGTCTTCTTCCTTTCACAACCCTAATTCAAGTTTAACTATAAGTTCTTAGGGTTTCTATCTCTCCACACCCCTCATGTGTTTGGGATAAGATTAATAGGGATTAAGGAATCCTCTACCAAACAATAAATAACATGTAAGAAATATGTCATGGACATAAGTTATGATAATTAGAAACTAAAACGGAGTTTAGTTACATGCTTAGGTTGCATGGTCTGTGTTTTCATGCTCTTAAGAGAGATATGAGGTTAGACCTTCTCGTAGGATGAGGAAGAGAGTGATAGCCTTGGAGGAAGAAGCCTCCAGGAAAAGGAAGATATCTGACGCATCCTCTAAGGATGATGCTCAACCCAAAATCTTAAGCGATGGATAGAGAAAGAGAAGATATGATGAGTTGGATATCGTAGTTGACCATGCATGTATGTATGTGGGTTTGACATGCATGATTTTCATAGTGGCTTTGAGTATACATGAGAAATATAGGCTATGTGTGGTTGTTTGACCCCTGGTGCCTTGTGGTGACCCGACCTTGGGTGGGTCGTGCCCATTAGGGTGAGGGATAGGTCCCTCATTAAGAAGGTTAGTGGTGACCATATAGGGACCATTATGGGCATATATGAATAGGAAGAGGCACATACCTATATAGAAGAGGGTGACAACAAGGCTAGAAGTAGGTTTTAGACCTAAGCCAAAAGGGTTATGTCTAATAGTTTATGAGATGAGCATGTAGAGCTTTGGGCGATCTTGGCCGGACATAAGTTTTGATCGTACGTTTCGCCCAGGTAGGGGTTGATGTGTAACCTTAAGAGCTTGACCCATCTTCTGAGAGAGAACCTCAAATGGTCAGACCATTTGTAGGGTTAGCTCTAGACAAAGAGCAAGACTCAATGAAGAAGGGAAACCTAGACTCAGAAACATGAGGAATCATGCGGAGGTTCAGTTTGATATGAACTAGAATGGATGACCTTGAGTGGATGTATGTGGTTGCCCCATGCATGATCCTTGGAGGCTTGTCATACCTTGGATTCCTTTAGAGGAACCAAACCTTGGAAAAGAGGAAGAGGCTTTGTGAATGAACATACAGATTCTATGAGTACCTTTCAGTGTAGGAAGGAGAATTCCATAGACCCTAAAGAGGTATGGTGACAAGTTGTGAGGCCTCACACCCAATTGGTTTTCCTGGTGTAGGACTCTAAAGGTTGTTTATGTGGAAGAGTGTCAGGATGTATATGCCCTATCTGGTATAGGTTCGGTTCATGGTTGAACAACAAAACATGTAGTTAGACAACTGATGCATAAGAGGTGAACCTGGGGTTCCTAGACCAAAGAGGGGAAGTAGCAGTACCTGGTGCACATAATATTCATAAGTCTAAGTGAGTTCATACGGAATTAAGCATGGCACCCCCGTGTATTAGAATAAGAGGAAACCCCACTCAAATTGAGATACATGTTTGACGAACCACACACACAAGATTGGTGACATAGGTATATGTGCTATTGGTCCAACCTTGAGGAACGATGAACAAGTATGGCATACCAAGGAACTTAGAATGGTTTAGTAGAATGTCCTCTTTCTAGCTATGTGCATAAGCGTCATGATAGGATCTATGCATATACATAATGATAAAGACCTTGGATGCAAGGATGTTTAGTGACCTCTGCTCCTATCAAGTAGTAGTTTTCTCCTATCCTGGGAAGGGACCCTTCTTATTGGGGTGAGCACCAAATATTGTTTAGGTTTTAAGTAACCTTAGGAGGTCACTTATAAGAGCTTGATGAGCTAAGTGTAAGAGCACATAGTGTGAGCATGAATCTATGGACCCATGTGTGACCACCTCTCAGGGGCATGAGGATATGATGCCATGGAGGTAGCTTGTATGGGGCCAGTCCGAGTTAGGGAGGTCGCCATGATTCCTATGAGGGATGCAAAGTTAACCATGAATGCCCAGAGAGAGGATGAAGATTTGAGTGAGGATTCAAGGATGAGATGTGCTTGAGTATCGCATAGGAACCACGAGCTACAGTAGAATCCTAACTCAACACTAAGGTCAAGTAGGGATAAGACCAATGGGAGTAGGAGTTGTCTGTTCCCTGAATGCACAAGACCATAGGGTCAGGAGGAAACAACTACCTTTGCCCGAGGCCCATGGGTTAGGAGGCTGGACACCGTCATGAGTTCATGGTGCCTAAGGGGTAAAAGTGAGAGGCATTCCTAAGATGTATAAGGGTCAGATTATCCCAAAAGTAATGGCACCCGAGAGACCTTGAGGAAATGACTAAGGATTATGTATATATGAGTAATATGAAGACCCAAGAGTGTTTGGGAACAACCTTTCCAAGGATGTCAACATAGAGTCGAGGTATTCATGGTATGGAGTCATGAGAAGTAAGTTTCAACTTAGAAAGTGTATTGGCAATGTGTGGTGCATCATATCTACTCTTGGAACGGGATGAACTCTGTATTTGGACTGCAGCCAAATGCTTATTTCATCTTTTTATGGGAGTGAGAGATAGGAAAATACACATGCCATATACTAAGAGTAAAGGTGATATGAGTTGAAACATTTCAATGATGACTGAGGATAGAGAAAGTACCACACCCTTTTAGGAAGTATCTTGGAAAGATTGTATGGAAGCATACATGAACGAAAATCATCACATGAGGACATATTGGTCAAGAGCAGTATGGATTTTATGAGTTAGAGGTTTGGGTTTGATAATCGAGATGATGGATGTAAGAGATTGAGTTTACCTTATTCAGATAGACCTAAACCCAAGACAAGGATGATGAGTGGAGTAAATGAAGGTTTATATTTTCATCATCACCTAGCACATAAGGAAATTAATGTGGTAACATATATTCTTAGCCGAGACACAACTTAGGTATACAACTATCTTATTTAGCTAGTATAGAGGCTGGAAGAGGTTGCTAGGTGAACCCTACGATTGTTGGAGGATGAGACATGTATGGATAACATCCAGATATGATCAGACCTATTGATCAAATTAGTGATTGCCCGGTTAGCCTAGAATTTGAGGAGATAAAAGGTTTGTTAGGAAGAACCTCATATGCACCTCTCAGGAGAAGTAGGTGGTGAAATTCACTACTAGAGTGATTAGGGCTTCTGAGGATTTGCTCTGGAAGAATCGTGTAGTGCTGGAAGCTCGTGATTTGAAGTACATCGTACACTATGGTACTACTAAGATGGTTAAGGTTTGTAGTGGTACCTTGAAGACCTGGAAGAAAGACAGATATAAGAGTGCATGTGGTCAGTTTCCATACATGATAGAGGGTGAAAGATGAACACCATAGACCCAAGGGATTGCTATAGAGAATTGGAAATTCTCGAGTGGAATGGACATTGTGGTGGGTCTCCCCTAGACTAGGAGAGGTCAGGATGTGATATGGGTTATGGTAGATCGATTTACCAAGTTGGCACATTTCCCTTGTCTGATAGAGCAATATCAGTGTGACAAATCTTGTTGAGATATAGGGATTGAAGAGATAGCTCAACTACACAGTGATATGAGTTTGAATAACTTGAGCATGACATCAGGTTCACTTCCATGTGTGGAAGTAGGTACAAGAAGAACTCAATGCTAGATTAAAGTTTAGTATAGCATATCAACCCCCAAATAGATGGATAGTAAAAAGAGTATGATCCATACGTTAGAGGGTCCGAAGAGAGCATATGTTCTCATTCGGGGTGATACATGGGAGCAGTACCTGCACTAGAAAGTTTGCTTGTTGTGATAGCCACCATAGCCAGTACCAGGATGTATGTGTGGGCTCTGATCTCCAAACCACGATATAAACACAATTTAAACTTAACGGAAGCGATTCGATTAGCAGCGGAATACCAAAAATCAGCGGAAATTAAAACTTTTTGAGATAAATCATTGAAACCATAAAACTTCCTTCATTAAGGGAGATAAACTGTTTACATCTCAGATAATTACTTCTTGAGTAATTATATACAACATGATACAAAATCTCAAGAACTCATAACCAAAATCTCAGACCAACAGACTCCAAGACCTGAGAGTACAGAGGACACATAGGACTGACTCTAACTACACCACATGGCAGACTAAATCTCCACCTGAGATTTCACTACTGCCCTTGATGCTGCTGCTGCTGGGACTGGTCACCTGTAGACCTGTTCCTCCGTCCTCGACATCCACCTAAAAAGTTGAAGTCTACGGGGTGAGACAATTTTACATAATTGTCCCAGAGAGAGTTATAACTCTCCACCAGAAGCTTTATTATAGCACCTCAAAGAATAACTTAAACAGTAAAAGCTTCACAGTATTCAACATCAGATATAATAGTAAGCCTGAGTTCAACAGTTATGAAATATGAAGACATTTGCACTATACAGTGTAACATCAATCAATCAACTCGTAGTTATCTCTAACAGGTATACTATGCTGTGGATTATGTTTTTCAAACATTACTTTTATGCCCTGTGGAGATGAGGTTTACCACTCATACTCCAACCAATCACTGCTAAGTGCCTCAGTATCATACTAGGTCATCGAAAGAGCCGGATTCTCATGACCTTCGCCTTCCTCAGTCAGTAAGAGGATTACTTGTAGGACATCTCGTTCCTCTACTATAATAGCTTGCCAGGGTAATCTGGTCCTTCGCTATTTTAGAGTTACAGTGGCGTTCTGTACTCTCTTCGTCCTCAGGAGATTTCATGTTTATCTTCCACTGATACGGATATCTGTGCTTTCTTCGTCATCAGGAGGTTTCATGTTTACCATCCACTAATACGGTATGGGATTATAGTGAAGGATTGATGGATTACACATCTACATCAAACACCTACACTAGGATGTAAGGTTCTACACATCCATATACCCCACATACTCAAAAGTATGTGATCCAGGAGTTCCCTTAGGAAAACCTGTTTCACCATCATTTAATCTCTGACAATGATGGATCTATGATCAGGGCTCTACATTACACTTGATTAGTTAGGTACATTCAGTATTCTTTTAACATCATACATTGTTCTTCAAACAATAACATTAGCATAATAGCTATGAAAGGAGAATACTAAATGTAACAAGCCTAACTCTCATCAATCATCATTTCTCAATACATTCATCAAAAGTCATCTCTAAAGCATGACCTTGATGGTAATTATGGCTCTCACAACCCATTTTAATCCATAGGTTGCTATTGACAATGCATCGGGATATATTACTATTCATAAAGCTAAAGCATGCTTTCAATGAATATAGTTTCATAATCCATACCTGGATATGATCATCATCTCATGACAACCTGCATGGTTAATTCAACTGATAACAGTAAACAATTCATTCTAGAAGATACACTTTCAAACTCTTAGAAGAGTCAAGTTCCCCAATATTCATCAATCAAGGTTTACTATTCATATTACATGTCATTACCCTAGAATTAGGGTTTACTATTCACTCCATGGTGAATTGAACTCATAACAACATCATGTATGAGAGACATCATCATTAAAGCTCTTAAATAGGATTAAGATTCACTAAACATCATAATTAGGGTTTCCATGATCTCACATAGGTGGATCATACCCTAAACATGCACATTCATGTGTATTGAAGGTATCTTACTTGAGTTTCCACCATAAAAGGGTACTTTCTCTCTCTTAGGATACTTTCTCTCTCCTCATAATAGTAGATGGTGACAACACCACTCTAGATCAGGTTGGGTTAAGTCCTCATTGACTAGCATAAGCCAAAACATCACTATCATGTGATTAGGGTTTGATTAGAACAAGGTATTACTCAATTAAACCCCTCAAGGGTATTTTGGTAATTTACCTCATGATCACCATCATGGGTCAATTCATTAACCTCTTAGTCCCTTAATGACCTAGGTTACCATTAGGATTTAGATTAAATCACCATTGAACCAATTACATCATCAATTGATTAAGCACAAACCACCTTGAACACCTTCAAACGGTTTCAACCTTCAACCACCAAACGGTCTTGAGACCGTTTGGGTGTGTTGACCGTTTTGACTTTCAAACTGTTTGAAGCTCATGCGGTTTGAAACCGTTTGATCAAAGTATCTTGAGATCGATTGGTCCAAACGACCTTGAGATTGTTTGAGCCCAAACGGTCTTGAGACCGTTTGGACCTCCAACTAGGTTCAAAAGTTACAATTGTTTATAATTAAGTATGTTGAAGCCCTCACTTGGCCAAAGCCATGTTAACCACTTATAAATTGAGTCAATTAGGATGAACCTCAATCACTTGGACACCAAATTAACCCTCAATTGAAAGCCAATTAGGGTTAAGTCCACCTCAATTAGGGTTTCAAATCGTATGGTCATCAATATTCAACAATGTGAATCAATTCAAGGTTGAACCTATCAATTGACCTCCAATTGGGCCCAAACTTGGCCCAAACGGTCTTGAGATCGTTTGGACATCATCCAAACGGTCCTGAGACCGTTTGCCCAAAGTTTGACCAAAAACCAAGTCGGTTGGATTAGGGTTGAACTCCAATTAGGTCTAAAATCAGTAATTTTATCAATTCATCAACTTAATGCAATTGGACCTTCAAACCATTAGATTATCTCAACCCTAGACCTCCAAACGGTCTTGGGTTGTGCCCAAACGGTCTTGAGACCGTTTGGAAGAACCCCCAAACGGTCTTGAGACCGTTTGGGTCCTTCAACCCAAAACGCAACAAGATCTATGTTTAAAAACAGCAATTTCAACCCGATTAGGGTTAGGATGTTGAAGTGCCTTCAACTCTCAATTGGTTAAGAATTAAACTTTGATTCTTTGCAGGAATGAAATAAAGTATATTACCAACAGACCCTCAAACGTTCGTCCCTTGGTCAACCCTATCAAACGGTCTTGAGACCGTTTCAATCCAAACGGTCTTGCAAGGTCGTTTGAGGGCAAACAGTTTGAAACCGTTTGACCTTAAATGGTTTGCAACCGTTTGGACCAAGAGGGTCCAAGGCCGTATGATAAAGTAACCTAGGAATTCACGCCCATCATCTTCAACCTCTGTCAAGGTTAGTTATTCCACCGTTTTGCTTGCAAAAGTGCAAGAAAGAAGAGAGGTAGAAGAAGAACTAATTGCTAAATTGCAAGAACAAAATATGCATATAAAGCAAAGAGTTTAGAGTTATAAAACCCGCCTAAAGGTTGTTCCTTGAGCTCCAAGCTTTCAAGCTCCAAGATTTAATGGAGTCTTAGAGCTCCACAGATCGGCCAAGGTGAATTCTCGAAGGAAACATTGGGAAGGAAAGGCTAGAAAGATAGAGCTAGGTGAGCTAGCCATGAATCCAACCTTGAAAACGAGTTTCCTCCATGAATTCAAGCAAAAGGGGTGATCCAAACTTACCTAGGACCCTTGGTCGTCCTTCTCTGCTCCAGAGCTAGCCTTGTTCGGTTGATAAGGAAGAGAAGAAGTGAAGGAAATGAAAGATCCGTTCACTTGTTGCAAGGGAGAAGGCTTATATACTTTAGGCCTTTTTACACCATAAGGACCTCTAAAGCATGGAATTTACATCTAAGTCCCTCCTTTCTCAAGGGCACGTCCAAACTCATCTAAACTTATGCAAAGCTCATGAAATCTCAAGATCTAAGGGTAAAGAAAGCCAACTTTCAACTAGGGTACATACATGAAAGGTCTCCATACCCATATTAGGTGATTTTTATCACAAAGATCATTTTTCTTATCTGATTGTTCATTGATGTGTCCCTTTCATCATTTCTACTCTAAATGATGACAAGAGTTATAAAAGATGTTCTAGATGAAGTATTTTACAAATCACACCCCTCAATTTGGGTAAATTGCACTTTACTCCAAATTAGGGTTTTTTTTTTAAGCACAAGGATCATTCCACGAGCTGCATCTTGATGCCCAAGCTTGGGAAATACATCTTACCTCATCATATTCACTCATATGATGTCTTATTATCATAAGAACATCTCAACCTGTGAACATTGCAAGTTAACCCCTTTAACTGGGTAATTTGCACATAGGTCCCTGCACTACAAAATAATGCTACAACTTTACATTTAAAGGAGAAAAAATTGAAAGTAAATGTTCCTGAGGAACTTAATTACATGCCAAGGAGTATTCACAAGTATATAATTACATATTTAGGCAAAAATTTCAGGGTTAGGTTATAACCCAGGTCAGGGATGTTACAGTATGAAGCTCTATTAGGGAGGCTATATCGATCACCGCTTCACTATGATGATGTTGGTGAGAGGATCTTGTGAAGGTAAGAGAGATCACAATGTATACAGATGAAGTCACTTTGATTGAGAAATGGATGAGAAAGCCCAGAATCGATAGGAGTCGTGTGCTGATGTGAAGCAGACTGACATGTAGTTCACCATGAGTGGACATGTGTTATGAAAACCCGACCCCTCTGCGCTATAGCTAAGAAAGCTGAGTCCCTGATACATGGGTCCATTTGATATGGATGAGTTGAGTTGCTTATGTTTAGCCTTACCCCTCAGGATAATATGACATATGATGTGTTCCATGTGTCTAATCTAGAGCACTATGTGATGTACCCGAGCCATGTGTTGAGAATTGAACCTATTAAGCTTCAAGGGAGGCTGACATATCTTGAGTCACCTGTGAGGATTCAAGATACCAAGGTGAAAGAACTCATATGTAAGAATATAAGATGGTAAATGTTCTTTGGAAGCACCATGGAGAGGATGCAACCACATGGGAGCTGATGATGGAATGGGAACTTCTTATCCTGATTGTTTGTATGTTTGATCAAATTTTAGGGAAAAATTCCTATAAGAGGGGAAGTATGTTACAACCCCAATTTTTGTGATTATATGGTTTGAAATGCAATTTCTCCAATAGAGTGTATGATTATGAAAATTGTATGATTTATGCGTAATGAGTGGATTTCTTTGATAATATTTCCTTTAAATATAGGATTTTGTGGACCTATTTAGTTAGTGATTCCAATGTGATAAAAAGGAAAAGAAATAAAAGATAATTGTAGAAATATGGAGGAAAAGATATTCCAAGAAATAATCGTATTGTTTTAATGAGATGACTAAAGGGGAAATTTTTGTATATATAAGACATCCTAATGGTTTTTTTATGGTTTGCCAAGGAAGGAGGACAATTAGGCTAAAGAATATACTGAAAAGGGAGATGAGTCAACTATCAAGATTTCAATAATATATTGAGCAATAACTCAATGTGAATCATAGTTATATACCATCCTTGATAGATTTCTAATATATGACCTTTTGTGAAAGAACTGAGTTTCTAATTTGGGAAAGGAATAGAAAAATACTTTGCTATAAGTGTCTTACCCAATGGAATAGTAGTGGGAGTTAATCTCTTTCTTTTTAAGCATGTTGTTTCCCAAAAGGAAGCAACCGACGATGCTCCATGACTCTATCGTTCCTCACCTTCAAACCCTAAGAGTTTTGGCTCACACCCTAAATAAAGGGAGTGATGGATACGTGACCAGGACACCCTAAACCCTATCGTCATCACCAGTCAGACGAAGGAGACGCCCTTGACCCTAGTGCAACCCCCACCCTCTCCATCGGTTTGGAGAAGCACTGGGTACTGAACCTGTGACATAGTAGGGGCCAATTGGTGGTAGGGAACCACCCCTCCTCAATGATGGCAACCAGGAACACTACTGCAAGAATGTTTAGGGGTCTGTCCTTCGTGAGGGAATCTCAAGAAGGAGATGGCTAGGGATGCCTAAGCAAAGCAGCATGCCACTACTAACAGATGGCGTCAGAGGTAGGATGCTATGGAGGATGAGTCTTGAGGTGGTAAGTGAATTGCAGGAGTGTGGAGCCCTAAAAACACAAGCAAGCTGACATGTGCATCGAGCCTCATCAGACTGGGGATACGTGAATCGCTGGACGCGGGAGTAGTTGTGTCGAGGAAGGGGACCATGGGGGGGGGGGGGAAGAAGGAAGAGATCTTGATATCTGAGTGATAGAAAGGATCCATTATAGCCTGAAGAATGAGTAGTGAGGATGGCAGCGATATGGAAGGCGGGCGACATGAGCTTCAATGGCGGGGAAGACTAGAGTGTCGCAGGTGGCACTATCGCATGCTCGCAGCGTGAACGACGGGTGTTTGTGCCTGCAATGACACATGCAAGGAAGGAGAGGACATAGAGCCAAAGTACCAAACGACCCCTGTAGCTATACTTCATTAGCAAGGGTAGAGATGTCATTTCCGCATTAATCCCAGCCGGCCGCCAAGTTAAATAAAATCGAGTAAGTTGCTAACGTGTCAGCTAGTGATTGGTCAACATATAATTATCTTTCAAAAATCTTAACTCAATATTGGTAACTCGGATTGCAATGAGTTTTATATGAAAATTGATCAAAACAATTAAAGGAATCCATTAAAAATATAACTGAAGCTTTATTCTACCTACAATTCAAAAAGTATATAAAGTTGGTACCTTTAATGCATTTATGAATGGAAAACCCTAATTTTGATAATTAATGAAATTGGGAAAACTACTATGGATATTTTATGTGAATGTAGACATGTTTTTAATAAAAAGGACGTTTTGAGTCTAAAAGGATGATCCATGTGCTTAATTGGCTAATTTAGGGTTTCATATGTATAAAGTGCATTAATGGGCTAAGAAATCCTAATCTAGGTGTTAATGGCTTTTCATCAGTTTTATTTCAAGAATTTATTAATGAGATGAAGTTAGGTTAATCCTAAGCCAAATTGGTAATAAAAAGGCTTTAATATGAATAGTTGAATAAGTAGTGTTTTATGATGTAGGATCTATTTTAGGGTTTGTTGACCTAAAAAAGGTAAAGGTTGAGAAATTAATCTAAGAAGCCATAATGAATCCTAATGAGACATAGAAACCTTCGAAAGGTGTCCCAAGTCAATAAGGAGTGGTTCAGAATATGATTGTGACAAGTATACATTGTAGATGTTTTCAGGATCAATGTTTGCTTGATGGATTGATTGGCTTGCTTGATTGGACATCTAGTTGGATTTGGATATATTACTTCATTTGAGACTCCAAATCATGTATGTGGTTATTTATGAGTACTCAATTTAGTTTCCATGTGTTTCCCAATGTTTTATTGATTGCATGGAAATAAACTGCTTGGTTGATTTTATTTCTGAAATCTTTAAAGTGAATATGATTATCACAATTAAAGTATATACATATGACTTTCCCAAAACGACATACCATCTATGGATGTAATATAAGAGATCACGCCCCAGAGAGAATGTCAGAGGTGGTCAAGCCCCAGAGGAAAGACCACCTAGAACCCAGAGAGGTGATCCCAGGTACCAAGCTCAGGATGGAGAAGGTAGCCTTAAGTCCCTTACAAGGATTAAACCCTAAGAGAGGGTATCCCAGAGTATGAGTAAAAGTAGTTGGGAAGTCATATTGAAAAATGTAATCTTGCATTGTTAACAACTGTTTGATGTGATTAAATTGTTAGAATATATGTGCAATATTTTGGTTGTCACCACATACCGGTATATTCATTTATACTGACTGACATTTTGTTTGTCAGTGTTTTTGGATTATCTAAAATTGGACAAATAGTAAAGTGGCATTTATGAAGAATAAAGATAATCTATTAAAGGATGATTTAGTTAGATAGAACTCTACAGTGGGTAAAGTTCCAGATTCCTATTTTTGAAAGGTATGTGAAAAGTAAATTTTTGGCCTGTTTCAAGCTTAGTCTTTGGTAGAGTTTATTAATTATTTTTTATTATTTGCAAAATCATTGATCCTATTTTGGGATAGCGGCTCTGGCTTTCTGGTCTTCCATAATTGGGGGTTACCGGGGAACAGGGTCGTTACACACATCAATGATCTATGGGCTAAGAAGGGAGAGGTGAAGGAGAGTTGGGTGAAATGAAGGGGGGCACTTTGAGTGGAATTGACGGGTCAGGATGATGGAGGATGGGTACGAGATCAATTCCAGGAGCTAAAATATATAGAGGGGGTTTGTATAGAGGGGCGTCGGTCCCTCTAAAATAGAATAAGGTGAAACCATAAATGAGTAGTTTAGAAATTTGAAAATTGACGACCATTGTCACAATCCATGGTTTATTCATATACTGAAGACAAAATGGAAGAAAACGGAGGAGTAATAGTGAGAAGCAGTTCATCAAGGGTGAGAGCGAGGGGTGGTAGTCATTTCCAAGCAAAATAATTGAAGTGGATCAAGAGGAGGTATAAGATGACAATTTTACCATCATATCGTGTGTGAATTGACTCAATGTGAGCGTGACCAGAAAATAACAAACTTTAGGTACATAAATAATGGAAACTAAATCATATTTTTCTAAACATAGTTTTATTAGTGTACCTCCATCTCTAGTCAATTGGGGTTGCTAAAGGTGTTCAAATTACTTGAAACATTGCATGTAGTCTACAAAAGGCATGAGAACTACATGTTAATAATCAATTTTTCCATTTGGGGTCACAGAGTGTCCAAAATTGTTATTTTTACATTGAATGTGTAATTATTTTATATATTATTTATTTCACTTAATTTTCTTATTGGGGTTCATAATTTCTCTAATTTCCTCAACCACTCACCTTGGAAGCTTCTAGGGATTCAACTTAGGGATAAAATTGTCTATTAGTATGTATTTGTGATTAATCCTTTTGTCAAGTGTTAACTAATTAGTCTAGCTTTGAACTTGTATAATGGAATAGTCAAAATTATGTGGTACTATTTGATTTTTAATGATCATAATATATAATGTTGAGAGCAAACTGACATTAACAATAACATAATAAGAAGGACATACAAAAAGGGATTGTTAATCTATATATCTAGACCTGGTTATGTTACGACAATCCACCCCTTAAAGTGGACTTTGGCCCCAAAATCCACCCCTCCATAGCCTACTGTACTAAGTTATTCCTCCTAAATAGTTTTTTGATTTCCATGTCACTTAATGAAGTGGATCATAGTATATTACCTTATATCACACTTATAGACTCTTCCACAGTGAAAGCTATATTACTCCATATATCTAGTCTCCACTAGTCTTCTCACATTGTGCATTGAGCTAGGGAAGTTATAGTAAGGAGTAGGATTATCTTAACAATGATGCATTCTTTATGGTTACTTAGAGTATTTTGATGATTTCACCATCCACTTGACATGGTCAACATCATTCTTTTATAGAAAAAAATTAGATGTCCAAGTACTTTTAGGGTAAAGCATGCCTATTTGTCTTCTTTTCCTTTCAGAATTAGAGTTATCTCATAGATTGAATACATGTATAGGTTTTCAACAAATGTAACTAAATTTTATTTTGTCATTACTAAGTAATAGCTTAAAGTATATTAGAAATATGAGAGTAAATGTATAAGAGTAGGGTTTTGTTTACAAACCTATGTTACCATACACATATGATCATTATAGTATATTAAATGTCACATATAGATTTAGCCACCCATTATTTAAGCATACAAATTACATTAGGCATGTCTTGATTAGGGTGTGTTTAATTTGCTTCCACTATAGTTTATTATGAACATATGCATGTTAATAAATTTAAACATCATCATTGTGTTCAATTTAGCTTCTAGCATAGATGTATTCTTACCATTACACTCCATGAAAATTAGGGTATAAGATATTAATTCAAGAATTGTAGGTATCCATCATTTTTCTTCCTTGTAACATAACTTAGTAATTTATATGACTAGGGAATGATTATGTGATGACCCTGATTGTAGGAGTTTGATATTCGATATAATATTTGACGGAGTACCTTGAGTAATATGAATCATTGTTGGACGTTGAGGTATCATGTGGTCAATTGATGAACTCTAAGGTGTTTTAGGATTACATGAGTATTAATGGACTTATTTAACTAAGACTCGATGATTAATAGAATTTGATTTAAGATTCCTGCACCTATTCCTAAGGCTATTTAAAGATTTCATTTACATGATCAAATAATAGAGTTTTAGTCTCAAGCTTTTATGGATGAGAAAATATATAGTGTAAGGGCAATGCCCCAAATTCCAGGATGACCAGTGATTTCCATAAAGAGATATACTTATGAGAAATTGAATACATTCGATGATACCTACATTGTCAAACTTTGTTCTTTATTATTTAAGCACCTAAGTTGTGATAATTTATGTGTCACGCTGGCTTATTATCCTTTGCTTGGGTGCAGCCCAAAGCCAGGAAATGTGGCCCAATCTTAAGTGTCCCCTATGCTAATAGGAGAATGGAGACTTTGTCCCCCGCACCTCCATTTTTTGTGGAGGAGGCAACACCAATCGCCACATATTTCACATTCAAGATTGGGCCACATTTCCTGGCTTTGGGCTGCACCCAAGCAAAGGATAATAAGCCAGCGTGACACATAAATTATCACAACTTAGGTGCTTAAATAATAAAGAACAAAGTTTGACAATGTAGGTATCATCGAATGTATTCAATTTCTCATAAGTACATCTCTTTATGGAAATCACTGGTCATCCTGGAATTTGGGGCACTGCCCTTACACTGTATATTTTCTCATCCATAAAAGCTTGAGACTAAAACTCTGTTATTTGATCATGTAAATGAAATCTTTAAATAGCCTTAGGAATAGGTGCAGGAATCTTAAATCAAATTCTATTAATCATCGAGTCTTAGTTAAACAAGTCCATGAATACTCATGTGATCTTAAAACATCTTAGAGTTCATCAATTGACCACATGATACCTCAACGTCCAACAATGATTCATATTACTCAAGGTACTCCTTCAAATATTATATCGAATACCAAACTCCTACAATCAGGGTCATCACAGATTATGAGGCCATATAGTTGAGCCTTGACGAGGACGTCAAGAGTCTAAGTGGGGGAGATTATAACTTTCAAGGATTTGAGGCCTTGGATAAGTTGATCTTAAAAGGAATGATTGGACTACCCATATCACCAAGGTGCACCTCCTTTTCTGGGAGCCCATCACTAAAGAACTCCATAGTTAAGCATGCTCAACTTAGAGTAGTACTGGGATGGGTGACCTATCGGAAAGTTGATCCTGGCATGCGCGTGAGTGAGGATAAAGTGCGCAGTTAAGGCTAGTGGTGGTCTGTGGGGCCAATCGTCATTCCTGAAACTCTACTAGAGCTTTGGACAGTGGGCCCGGGCGTTACACTCGTACTAGACAGCCTCAATACCATCATCGCTCATCAACAGGATAAATGTTAAGATCAGGACCAACATTCTCACAAACTCCAGCCTCCTGAACTCAAGAGTAGCTTTGTCAACCTTCAATGGAATCCCAATATAAGAACCAATCATGCCAAAAATATCTTCATCCCACAATTCCAGAGGCAGCTTCAATTTATCCGGAGAACATCCTCTCGCCCATTTCTTCATGATGAGTGGCTTCCCCGCCACAAACCATGGCCAGCCATCAATTGTAGTATCCAGATCTCTCGCCTCAGAGAAGTTTACGATGAAGTAACTATTACCTCTCGAAATTATTTCGATAGTACCCTTGATTTTCCATGCCCCAGAAGATAAGTCTGCAACGAGGGCCAGTGAGGCTTTAGATCACAATGTAGCCAGCCGCCGAGAGCTTCCACCTTTCAGCATTTCTCTCCGGGATCATCCTCGAGTATACTATCGCCCCCTCACGTGTCTCTAGCTTCATCGCAGATAAGGCACCCAGATCTGCCTCCTTGGATGGCCTCTTGAACAAATCTGACCATTGGCGAGGTTCCTTCTCAACTCCCATATGGTTATTTCTTCTCAGAGCAGGAGCTTGACGACGACGCGGAATGGGAGGAGGGGGCCTAAACTCACGCCTATGGAATGTACCTCCCCCCGAGCTACCATCTCCTCCACCCTTGGACACGGCGCCATCTCCCTGGGGTGCGCCGCCACCTCCCCCCAGGAAATCGCCTCCGCCATAGCCAGAGTTTGTCGCAACCTCCGTCATCCAGTTTGCGAGAATGTTTACTATCAACATTAATTTGGGGTGTAAAATCAGTTTATGCTTAAATAATACAAACAATCGTAGGACTTCTTAATTTATGTTTATTTTTAATTATATAATACGCATGCTCTCTCTGCTGGTAACCGAAAAAGTCAGAAACGGTAAGCGGACGGGAATCATTGTTCGCCAACTCGGCTGACTGCAGCCAAATTACAAGTTATAACCCTAGCTTTATAGTTGTGGGTTGCGTTTTTGCCTTCTTCCTCGCTCTCTTCTGTCACCGGCGCTAAGGCTTGCAGCTCTCCGTCTCCTCCTCCGCCAATACTAGACAGGCACAAATTATAACCCTAGCTTTAGAGTCGTGGGTTGCGTTTTTGCCTTCTTCCTCATGCTCTCTTCTGTCATCGGCGCTAAAGCTTGCAGCTTTCCGTCTCCTCCTCCGCCAATATTCATAATGCATGGCTGTTACAGACGTTGCCCCGATCTTATTCTGAACGACATCGGCAGTGCCTTTAGTTTTGGAGCCGTCGGCGGATCCGCCTTTCACTTCCTCAAGGGTATCTACAACTCTCCCGATGGCAAGCGCATGGTCGGTGGCGTTCAGGCGGTGCGTATGAATGTCACCCGAGTCGGAGGGAGATTCGCGGTGTGGGGAGGTCTCATGTCGACCTTACATTGCACTATGCCCTACGTCCGGCAAAAGGAGGATCTGTGGAGCTCCATCACCGCCGGCGCCGCCACTGGTGGATTTCTCTGGATGCGTCGTGGCCTAGGCGCGGCCTGCAGGTCTGCTATGTTCGGTGGCGTCATGCTAACGGTTATAGATGTCGGTACTGTCGTGTTTGATAGGTACACCATCGTTTTGGGGAAGCTGCCTCAAAATAGTAACAGCCCAGCGTTTCGTCCTCCAACACCCGAAGCAGAGGCCTGATTGGCTGAGTTCAAGTAGCAACAGTATCCCTAATTTTGAGTTCAAAGAGGGAATATGATGGATCAATGTTTTGACACAGGAGGTGTGCTTTTGAGGCTGTGAGCTACATACTTGTGCTTTGTCATTGTTAGCATCATCTAAACTCAAATACTGTGTGTTTATCTTCTTGTTTTTGCGAAATTATGTTACTTGAAAATTTTAAAATTTTGATCAATTCCTCGCCTCGTTAAGTCCCATCTCCAGTTGTTGGTGGAGTTTATTTTCTGTCAGAATCACGAGGCCGATTGCTTATTGGCTCAAAGTTCATTATCAAAAATGGTTTATGATAGCAGTTGTTGTGAATATTATCATACGGTGAATCATCAATGGAGGATTCGCTGGACGTTCTCATATGGAGTTGGTAGTTTGAGTTATTGATTGTCCTTTAATCCTGTGTAATTGTTGATTCTTAAGGGCCTGCAACTAACCCGATTGCTTAGTGGAAATTGTACTGCATGGTGAGGGCGTGGTCGGGTGTAAAATATGTGTGAGTGATCGTGGGTATACTGGAAAAATTCTTGGCACCCTCGTTTGTAACCCCAATTCCATCCTGATTTTTGAGAATTAATCATGTAATTAGAGATTTATGCGTAATAGGAATATTGCATATGTAATTAAAGTTTTATGCATGTAGCAGCTTGCAATAATATTTTTTATACAAACTTTATACTATAACATGAAATGTATCAATTATAATGAAAAAAAGACAGATGGCACCGTCAGCCCTTTTTGTATCAACATATTTGTTCTTTTTAATTTATTTATTTCTAATTTATGATACAACAATCTTTGCTAAAAATATATCTTTCTCTGTATAGAACTGCAATATTAATCTTTGGTCATATCAAATTTGAAGGATCAATGCTTTGACAGAGGAGGTGTGCTTTAGAGGCTGAGCTACATACTTGTGCGTTGTCATTGTTACCATCATCTAAACTCAAATACTTACTTGGTTGTTTATGTCCCACCCCCACCCTACCCCACCCCTTTTGCAGATTTATGTTACTTGAAAATTTTGAAATTTCAGTCAAGTTTATCTACCTTGTTAAGTCCCATCTCGTTGTTGGTTGAGTTTATATCTATTACATTTAACAAAATATGTGAACATAAAAATATAAAATTATAACTAAATCCATCCAAATATTCAGCTGGTAAGTTAAACTCCATATTTCAACTTCTATAAATTCTAGAACATGTTTTACAGCTAACTACACCCTACCAAATATTGGTATTGTTTTGAGAGAGGATTCACTGTTATGTACTAGAAAAATATAAGACATAAGCCCATCGAACTAATACTTAACTACTGACGTTGTTGCTTGTGTTGTTCCTCAGTCTTTTTTAAAGTCATTTTACTCAAAATGTTCAACCATTTGGTCTAGTTCATCTGCTATTGTAACTTTGTATTAATCCTCAATTATTATGTTGAGAAAATACCTAAGCTTCTAGATCTAAGAACATAATGAAATAGATAACATAAAAAATGTGAAGTTGGAACTGGTGGAGATAACAAGAAGGAGGTCGATGAAAGAGATAAAGAGGGAGATTGTTAATTGCACCCGTCACAAGGAGGTAGGACTAATTTAAAATGTCAAAGCTACTGAGAGTTTCTGTTTGGTTGTTGGCATATTTCTTTAGATGGCTTATATGCATATTATCCATTTATACTTATATTTTAGGGATCACATTAGAATGTTTGGGTTGACATCACTAATTTTTTGTTAAAAAGGAGAGTTGTCAAACCAAGATGTGTTGAACCCTATCTTACTTGTATACCTATGTTGTGTACTATATAAACATTAGGGGATACTCTATCATGAGAAATGGGCTTTAAATATGGGTGCATTAGTCTTCTAAATCACTAGACAGTAAAATCATCCTTCACATGGATGCCAAAGTTTAACATTTAAATAGTATCACATGAAGTATCACTCATCGGAAATATAGATTTCATAGGTGTATATACTCTTTCAATCCCGCTTACGCCTGTGCAGTCATCCTAATAGATCACATATTTTTAATCAGTCTACTAAGCAATCATTGCCTTGTTTGAATTGTTTAAGAAGGTACATTGAGACTTGTGCCCTTGACCTGGAAATTCAGGAAGGTAGAACAACGGTTTTGTATAATGAAAAAGTATGTTCTTGTTTGCAATTTTTTTAACATAATATAATCAACACGATAAGTAAACATAGGGAACAAGTAGTTCAAACAATACATATATCCAGAATTTTTATGATTCATACATATAAAAATTTTCAATACCACTAGTCTAGCCAATAAGAGGTAAAGTGTATGTTGAAATTAGAGCACTAAATTAGATAACATTAATATATTTTGAAAAGAGACACTCAAAGATATTTTTACATATTGGAAAGAATGAATTGATTCAATAACAAGGATTAGCCACACTAAGTGATATTCTTTAAGGGTGGATGCATCTCGTAGTCTATGTCATCTCCTAAAAATGGTGATTTCAATAATCTCAAGTGTGAATGTAAGTTTATCATCATGTTCCACATTACATCATCAATTATACTTGACGTAGGGTTAAACATTCTAACAAGCTTTGGTATCTCAAGCTATTAGTGAAATTATGAGTACGCTAGGTTTTGAAACAACTTTTACTGCAAAGGTTGTATTTTTATGATAAAATGATATATTTACTTGTACGATTTGGCTGAAGGAAACACTTAGTACAAATTTCCCAACATCAAGGCATTTAAACACATATTTGGAAGAGAGAGATGGAGAAATACCTATTGGCAAAGAACCTCATCCGTCAATCTTGGGTCCACAATGTGTTGTAATGATCATGTAGTCAAGGGAAGTCACTCCACTAGTGCGAGGCTCGAGCTAGCCTTGGTCGTGGATAGTGAGTCCACAATGGATCGATGCCATTGGGTGGCCACCCATGGCTCTCCTCCACTAGAACGAGGGAGGGAGAGAGAGAGAGAGAGGAGTCAGGATATTGTGGCCATTGATTAGCGGCCACTGACTATGGCTATGATTTACCTACTGCATTGACAGAGAGTGTAAATGGTGTAGAACAAACCTATTAGCCACAGTTTAAATCCTACATGGTCAGTTTTGACTAACCATCCATTTTTAATCACTAGCTAGAAAATTGACACTAAAATTTTATCTCTTTAATTATATTTATAGAACTAGTGAAACATCATGCAAACCTTAAAGTTAGCATCTGATTTAAGAATTTCCATCATAAATTTACAATTAAATTTTACTTATATAAATAATCAAACTGATAGCTTTAGTATACATCAAATACAATCTACTAGAAAACTAATCTCAATCCTCACTCTGAATTTAAGAAGATTTACAACTTAACTAATAACATGGTAGTTTTTGTTTTTCCTCCATATTTGTGAAGTTATTTTACTTGCACATTTTGACCTTTCGGTCAAGCTCATATACTACTGTAAATTTTTATTAATCCTCGAATAGTTATGTTGAGAACATATCTAAGCTACGATATCTAAGAAAAAAATGAAACAGATAACACAAAAAATCTGAAGTTGGGACTTTGTAGAGACAATAAGAAGGAGGTCAAGAAAGGGGATAAAGAGGAAGATTCTTAATTTCACCTATCAAAATATGACAATGAACCTAGGAATCATCTTAAACTATCTAAGTTGGTTGAGAGTTTCAAAGGGGTTCCATTTGACTATGGGTATTCGTGTTTAGATGGTTTCAGTTTAAATTATCCATTTATATATAGGTCATTCATTCACTACCTGTGTGGGTAACTAAAGTTAGTTACCCATGCATCTATTTTATAATAAGAAGGCACATATTTGTATTGAGACATCCAAAATTGTAATGAGAGGACCAATATTGTAATATAAAGACTCATTTCGTAATACAACATAAATTGTTTACTGTTTTGTCATATATATCATTTTTACTATTTCCAGAGGGACAATAAAAAATTCACATTATATTTACAAAATGAGTCTTTTCATTATAGTTTTGGTCATCTCATTACAATTATGTATCTTCGTGTTATAAAATAGATCCACGAGTAATAAAAGTTTATATATATATTAATATATATATATATATATATATATAGGCAGGCTAGAATATACTTGAGTGTACAGATCACACGAATACACTCAAGTGTGTTCGCATATCAAGATTATTTTTTTCAAAATGTAAACCATTGGTCTTCACCGTAATATTATAACAGGCTACATACAAATTTTGAGCCCATTTGGATGAGTGTAAGTCACTCATCCAAGGGCAACAAAATCGACGCGCGAAACTAATTTGAAATGCATAATTTTTGCGGTGTTCATAACATGAGCTATACATATCCAAATGTGCTCAAATTTTGCGTATGAGTTGTTCACAAGATGTTTAAGAAGATCAATGGATTAGATTTTTTTTTAAATATTGCATCATGAAAAACTACTTGAGTGTATTCCGCTCTGGATACACTCGAGTGTATTCTAGTCTGACTCTATATATATATATATATATATATATATATATATATATATATATATATATATATATATATATATATATATATATATATATATATATATATATAGAGAGAGAGAGAGAGAGAGAGAGAGAGAGAGTCAGGCTAGAATACACTCGAGTGTACAGATTGTACGAATACACTCATGTGTGTTTGCATATCAAGACTATTTTTTACAAAATGTAAACCATTGATCTTCACCGTCGTACTATAACTAGGCTACATTCAAATTTTGAGCTCATTTGGATGAGTGTAAGTCACTCATCCAAAGGCAACAAAATCGACGTGTGAAACTAATTTGAAATGCATAATTTTTGTGGTCTTTATAACATGACCTATAAATTTCTAAATGAGCTCAAATTTTGCGTATGAGCTATTCACAACATGTTTAAGAAGGTCAACAGATTAGATTTTTGAAAAAAATATTGCATCATGAAAAACTACTTGAGTGTATTATGCTCTGAATACACTCGAGTGTATTCTAGCCTGACTCTATATATATATATATATATAGAGAGAGAGAGAGAGAGTTAGGCTGGAATATACTCAAGTGCACATGTCACACCGTACACTCAAGTGGTGTTCACATATCTGGACTACTTTTATAGAAAATCGAAACCATTGATGTTCATGGTTATACTAAATATAGGCTACAAAAATATCAACGGTTTAAATTTGCTAAAAAGTAGTCAAGATATGAATGGTTTATCAATTATTTATCTAGATAATGGAGTATCTCTCTCACAAATAGAATATGTCACTCACTTTCCACTCTAACATATTAATCCCATATCAGATAGAAACTGGGAACCCTGATCCTAGCCTCTAATATAAATAGAGGGGTACTCAGGGCTTCTCAGAACACAACTATAACACAAAAAACTGAGAATTAGTTCCTCTGACAACTATTGTCCTCTCTGGTTGTGGTAACCAAGAGAGCCCTGACAAGTCCAACCTGAAAGGAGGGATAACCAAAGGGAGAGAACAATTGATAATTGTCGTTGTGGGAGAGCGGGTTGGTGACTAGTACACCAATGGGAAGGACAACTCCTTACTATCTGTTCTTGGTGAACGACGGGAGTTCTAGTTGGTCCATGTGGACTACTGTAGAGTCAAGAGTCCTTTAGTTGCTACTCGATGAGAAACATCAACCTGCAGTCTGTGGCCAGACCACTGAAGTTGTTGTAGAGGGTGTGAAGACATTGTTTGTGGTGAAGACCAGGAGCTGCACAACCACCATCCAAGACAAACTAATCAATAGTTGTGAGGAAGTGATTTTTGTCACTGGACTTACTCCAAGACTAGGTATAACTCGCTAAAACCATCCTTCTTATTTCATAGTTGTTGACACGATCTTGCTGTACTGGGAAATATAGATAGATAATATTTTTTTTATTTTTGTTGCTATACTCTGTGTCTGTATTCATTGAAAGTGGTATCAGAGCCACGTCAATTTACTATGTCTCAGGATAATCGATATGATTGAATTTGTTATTTTATCATTTATTTATTGAATATGATGTGAATATTTAAACTGCTCTCAAATACGTATCCAATCACAGACCACATAATCTCAAACTAATATATATATATATATATATATAGGGAAATGATCCAGTGAGAAACATATCTAGTGAGAGCATGAGAGGCATTTGAATAACTCTCCACATAGATCAATTTTTCATAATCCAACCATACAGATTACAAGTATACCTTAATATCTGCCTTCCTATAAAATTTTATCACCATCCAATTTGTAGATCATTCACAACAACCAAATATTTTTCGATGCTCTATATTGAATTTCAGGCTGACTGTTGGATGTAAAAAGTGTATATTGTACATATGGACATGTAAACAATGTCTGATTGCAATGATTTTTTGCGACAAGGTAAATGAAATGATGCTTTTTCCATCTATACGGTTGGATTTTAAAAAATAGTTACTATTTTGTAGTTATTCAAATGCCTCTCATGCTCTCACCGTAGGATGTTTCTCACTGGATCGCTACCCATATAGGGAAATGATCCAGTGAGAAACATATCTAGTGAGAGCATGAGAGGCATTTGAATAACTCTCCACATAGATCAATTTTTCATAATCCAACCATACAGATTACAAGTATACCTTAATATCTGCCTTCCTATAAAATTTTATCACCATCCAATTTGTAGATCATTCACAACAACCAAATATTTTTCGATGCTCTATATTGAATTTCAGGCTGACTGTTGGATGTAAAAAGTGTATATTGTACATATGGACATGTAAACAATGTCTGATTGCAATGATTTTTTGCGACAAGGTAAATGAAATGATGCTTTTTCCATCTATACGGTTGGATTTTAAAAAATAGTTACTATTTTGTAGTTATTCAAATGCCTCTCATGCTCTCACCGTAGGATGTTTCTCACTGGATCGCTACCCTATATATATATATATATATATATATATATATATATATATATGTGTGTGTGTGTGTGTGTGTGTGTGTGTGTGTGTGTGTGCGTGTGTGTGTGTATCTATCTATCTATCTATCTATCTATATATATATATATATATATATATATATATATATATATATATATATATATATATACATATATATATACAATTTGCACACGTCACCCTAAAAGCAGTTTTAATGGTGGATGTGTAGCGTGGTTATGGCCTAAACCCTAAATATGTGTGTGGTTGGATGGTTTGGTTCTTGTTTATCTCAGTCTACGTACCGAGCCTCTCCCTCCCTCTTCCCAATATAAAGTTAATGTTGGATAAATTGGACATTATTATAAATCCCTTTGTTTTGATGATGACAAACATTTCATTATTGTGGAATTAACTTGCTATTTGAGTGTTTCAGGGACAAGCATAAAAGGTGGTGGATAGCAAAGACTTGGAAGATCAATGTGCTGAAATTGCTTTATTTTCATGATTGTAATCAAATATAAAAACTTGTACAAATATATAATATACAAGTACTTAGATATCATGTAAATCAAGCATTTCGATCTTCCCTATCCACTCATAACACTTAGATAGGTCATCCCCCAAGATAGTATCACAACTGCACATTGATACACACACTTAGTAAATGAATACATTGAATCATGGATATTCTCGGTCGACAAAAACTTCGACCGAGACACTCTCAGTCGACAAACTCCTCGACCGAGAATAGACCCTACTAGCCATTAGAATTAATTAGAAAAGTGGTTGGGAGTTGGAATCAAACGTTACAACATATTGACTCAGACTTCCACTCAGTCGACAAATTCCTCGACCGAGAAACTCTCGGTCAATAAATACTTCGACCGATTCTGTCTGCACTTTTCAGAATTAATTAACTTGCCATTACAAATGCAATTAGTGGACACTTCATGGCTATTTGAGCACTAAGAACATCCTAGGAGGTGTCTAGATTGTCCCCAAGCATTATAAAACCACTCCTATAAATAGGACAACCATAGGACACCACAACACATAAGTTGCATACACAATTACACTTGAGATTCAATCCTTTTGAGCAAACAAGCTGAGCTACACTTGCAATCTATTTTCTTTGAGCTCTACATTAGTGTCCTATAGGTTGATATCTCCTATCCACTATACATCCACGTCCATCCACTTTTGTTAGGAGATCAAACGCTTGATATAGGATCAAAGCGTTGTACTCAATTGGTAACATTGTTTCTTTCTTCCAATCTTGTTCCTTTTATTGTATTTTGTTCTCCTTTTCTACTCCTAGGTTGGAGGCTGTAGAAAGGAGGTTGTTGGAGCTTCTTCAAGTGGTGAAGGTAGCTCGAAGGACTTTGGACTACTTCTAGAAGGTCTCAACGGGAAGCTACTTCAAGGAGGAAGGCTACTTCAAGGGGGAGCTTGAAGTTACTTCAAGTGAAGGTTGCTTCAACATTGGTGAGACGACTTCGGGGTGAAGGTTGTCCAAAGGGCGGTGAAGGTGTTTGTAATTTTATGTAACATCCTTGTGAGGTAATACTTTCAAAATCCTGGTTGGGAACAAACAGCTAGTGGACTGGCTCCCTTAGTGTTTGCTAAGGGTGGAACCACTCTAAACACCTTGTCTCCTTCTCCAATATTTTTGTGGTTGCTTGGTTGAATTAATTTTAAATTATCATAAAACCCTATTCACCCCCCTCTAGTGTTTTTCAGTTAATACTTCCTACATTTTCTCCCCTCGAATGTAACTCAAGGTTTCTCTTATTTAATATAATAAAGTAGCAATAGGATTGTTTCTTTTCATGCAACGACATTGAAGATGATGACCAGTTTGTGAGACGAGCCCACTGTCGGGAGGACAATGAAGGACATGATTATGTAACCATTTGTTTGGTAATATGGTCTAGCATTTGATTGAGATTCTTTTTCCATCTAAAAATCTTTACAAAGAGGATCTCAAACTATGATTATCATGCATAAGATAAGTAATAGTGAAATATGATGAATTCATATCATCTCTAGCATGAAAAAGATTTCTTTCTAAGAAAAGAGTTATGATCATGTAAGAATCTTTTTCAATATGAAGAGTAAAAACATTATTCTCTATACTAGTGGAACTAGAACATGATTTAAGAGCATTGATTTTAGCAAGCAAGAAAGCATTTTCATTCTCCATGATATTGATATTAGATAGATAGATATTACTTTCAGATACTAATCCTTAAAAACAATCTTTGTCCTCATTTTCAGTTATAAGAACATCCATATCAATCATGAGAGAATTCACAACTTTAATATGTTTTCCATTAGAATTAGTCATAAGAGGTTGAGCTTCTAGAAATCTAATTTAATAAAGAAAACTAGAATTATCAAGTTTAAGAGTATCTACTTAACTAAGATAAGTATTGTTTTCTATTTCAACACCATTCAATTTCAATTCAAGTTCTAGATAAAGCTTTTGGAGATCATAAACATCATCTTGTAAGAAAATGTTAGCATGTTCAACATCATCTTTTTCTTCATGCAAGTTATCAACAATCTTAGTAAGTTTTTTCTTTTCATACTTAGTAGACTTAAGAGATGCATGAGTAGTAAGAATATTGGAAATTAAGGATTCCTTGTCTAAAGATTTTAGAATTATCTCAATTGAATCTTCATTTGAAATTGTCAAGAGAGAAAATGGCATTCTCTACTTTTAGTGGAGCTTGAGCTAGAGCCTCTACTAGAATATTCACTTGAGCTTGAGTTGGAGGAGTCATTTGATCCTTTGTGTCATTTCTCCTTTTTCTTGTGCTTTTATTCCCTTCTCTTATGATGATGGGTCTTTTTGCCATGTACGAAATATTCCTTGAAGTGACCCTGCTTTCCACATGTGAAGCTTTGGGTGGAGAAAGAAGACTTGTCTTTGGAGCATTTACCTTTGGAGTACATGGCATCTTCACTTGCGGATGGAGAAGATTGGTAAGTGACTTGTTTTTGCACAATAGCTTCAACTTGGGCTTTTATTGCAGTATACTTTTTCTTGGATTCTATCTCTTCCTTCTTCTTCCTCTTTCTTGTCAAGTTTCACTTCATATGCTTGTAGATTTCCTATGAGATCTTTGATAGGAATATCACAAAGAGACTTTGTTTCTTCAATGGTTGTCACTTTTGTTTTCTACCATTTGGGAAGAGAACTAAGGAATTTTGAGTTTATCTTTCCTTGATAGGATAATATAGTAATGCAAGACCATTTACAATGGTGTTGTGCCTTGAGTAAATTTCATCTACCCTCTCCTCGTTTCCTATCTTGAAGTTTTCAAGGAGACCATTGAGCATATATACTCTACTTTTTCTTTAGTTGCTTTGTCCCCTCATAAGTGACATATAAATTTATTCATATCTCAAAGCCCATGTTACCAGAAGAAATCCACTTGAACTCAGTGGAGGAAAGAGAGGCATATAAGATGTTGATGTCTCTTGCATCCAAGGCTTATTTCTTCATCGTATCCTCATCCCATTCTTCTACCTTTGTCTCTGGTAGCTTATATGGAAGGTCTACCATTCTCCATAGCTCAGGACTTGATTCCTGAATGTAGAATTGCAATCTTCTATTCCAATAGAGGAAGTTGCTCCCATAAAATTGGAATATTGATGTAGTATCTTCACCTTAATAATTTTCCATGATCTCTTGCTTATAAAAGTATTTCTTGGAGAAGACCAGCTCCGATACTAAATGTTAGATCTATAATGGGCTCTAGAGGGGGATGATTAAGGCTAAAATAACTTAAAAAAATTAATTAGACCTTCAATATATTTCTAAGATAATAGTGCAAGTATGAACTTTGAGTGTAACTAAACATGCATAGACTTGTCAGAGTTAAGTACCACGAGAAGTCTTTTATCATAAAAAGATAATTCTTATTACTTTTCTGTATATTTTCATATTTCGATGGTTATATGAGTTTATAGAATGCTAATAGTGTATACACTTGAGAAACTTACAATGTTTATGCAGAAAGAAATTCTAGCACAAATTTTGAATTGTGTCAACTAGGTTCAATTTCATATCTAAAAATAGTTATTTGAACTAGTTGCAATCGTAGATTTTAAAAGTATATATATCTAGTCTAATTCCTACAACAAATCCCGCCAACAGTGGCACATTCTTTCGGCATCTTAACTAAGTGGTGTCGGAAAAGTATCCAACTAACTATAGGCCCCATGGGACACTATAGGCGCCATGGGACACTATTCTGGAAATATGATAGCGCCAAATAGAAAAAAGTCCAAATCTCCTATTATCTTTCCCACTCCCGGTGAATCAGTTCAAATTTAGGAACTTATCCTTGTTCCCTTGGGCAACCCCATTCCCCTTTTCATAAAGGATCATCCCACCTGTGATCCCTTTGCTCCTATCAGTTTATGTTGCTATGTGTTTTGCCCCTTTGCTCTGGTGATCCTTTTCCTTGAATCCAATCCACCCTTTGTTCCATATGGCTGCATTTGGTTCGAAGGAAAGGAGTAGAATGAGATGTATGGAAGTGATTGAAGGGATAATACATATGAATGATAGTATTTTTATTCTCCCATCCTATGTCTGGATGTGCATGTGTTATTATCCTACAGTGCCTCTGTGTTTCGTAGGACCAAAACGACCACTACAATTGACCTCAACAAGCTTACAGTAGCGAGTTGCCAGAGCACATTTCCAAATCTTGTAGCTACTGCTTGTGATGGTGAAGAATAAAATACATTGTCTTTTATAATGAAAGCAGCATAGTCGTCACCCAACCATGGTGGTGAGTACATGACCGCAAATATTTGATCATTTTTTGATTTTAGAAGGGCAAATGAAATTTCGAGATAGTTCACAAAGTTGGGAAGATCCAAATGCTATCATGCAAATAATATTAGAAATTGTCTTGAGAAAGTGACGTATTCTGCAAGAATGAAATCACAAGATTTAATGTGAAAAACTCTCCCCAATATGATAAGAGAAAAATCACGGGGCAATACCGGCTAATAAGCACTATGTAATCAAGATTACAAGTCACACCGTCAAGATTTAATTACCTTTAAATCTGGATTGCCCCCCACACAAAAAAAAGTTAGGAAGAATATAATTACACCCAACGTGTATAAAATATCCCACTTGTCTTTTTCTCCTCACAACACCTCTGTTGTTGTAGGGGATCAGACACATAGTTGTTCCCTTGTCTATTGCCGTTGCGACTGCTAACTGTGCCGCCTATGCTCCTCACGAGGTTGCATACCTCACCGCTAATTAGAAACTCTCTCTACCTGAGAGAGAAGATGCACGCCCTCCACTGAATGGACGGACTGTTGTCACTATCATTGATGCAACACCAACGTAGTGCCACCAACTGATGTGCATCCTCTACTGACCGGATACACCGCCACTGTTGATGCGCCACCAATGTGTCGTTGGCTGTCAGCCACTACTTCGCTTCAAGGCAAAGTCTCTGACCCTCTCTTATCACAAGAAAACACCACCACTTGTTCTTATTTTCTGTCTCTTCTACTACAAAAGGCATAAAAAATAAACAACTGATGGGATAATCTTCATGGCCTGCCCCAGAGCTTCTATTTATAGGCCTCCATGACATGTGGTAGCAATTAGGAATCCCACTGCAATTTGTAGTCCAATTCCTAATCCAATTCCAATGTTGCATATAGAGAGCCATCTTCTCTCCTATTGGATTTAACTCCTACTAGGATTGGCAAAACAAGACAAATCCTACGCAAGCCCAAATCCAATCAATTCATGGGCCGAAACAATCCTATTCTAACAAATAAACCATAGCCGAATGGAGTTCCTTACAAATTTCCCGCTTGCCACAAATTCTACGATGACGACTGATGTCTTCTCGCACCCTGCTTCTCTCATATGTTGTGACTTGTGAGAATCAACAAACCTAATGTCTGCAAAGGATTCAGAACTTAAAGGCACTGATGAGAGGGGGCATCATCAGAAAGTCGGACCTTAAAGTTTGGGGAATCAAAAGTCTGAAGTCACTGGGCTGAGAAAATCCAATGTCAGACGTCGCAATTGAAATTTGTCAGGTCGCTAATAAAATCTAATCAACTCCTCTTACATCTGTATCCATATGAAGAAGACAGGGTGACATATTTGCTATTCGTTCCAGTGTGTATGTGCTTCATCTATGTGTGTGTTCTTCTATTTGCTTCACCTATGTGTGTGTGCTTTTTTATTTTTTATTTTATGAATATTGATTCTATTCTTCCTTTCTTGAGTGACATTCCTTCTCATCCTATTAGTCTCTATTCTTCTACTAATGTGTTCCATAGTCTGTCTATCAACTAATCATACTGACTATGTATCTCTTTCCGGTCAGACATTTTTAGTAGAATGTGTGTTTGCTTCTGATCGTACCTTTTTTAAAAAGTTTATGTCTTCTTATCTTACTAAATATACATATCAATAACTATATTTATATCTATATTTTCCATATAAAAAGCATGGCTCACAAGCTTGATTTTGCTGTGCAAGCTGTCACCATGTGTGCTTCAGTGTAAGCATGGGTAACATGCTTGTTTTTCCTATGCAAGATGTCACCATATGTGCTTCAATGTTTTTTTTTTTCATTGTCATGTCATCTGTGTAATGGTGCGCTGCCAAGCTCTGTTACTATGTGTGTTTCAACCTAACTTTTTTTTTTACATTTGTATAACAGGCTATTGCCACGTCCTAAAGTAAAAATATTCATGTGCAAGTTGTCTCCATGTGTGCTTCAATGTTAATATTTTATTTTTATCTAGACATCCATATAAAGAAGAGTGTGTGACATGGTTTCTTTTCCAGTGCAAGTTGTTATAATGGACCTAAACTCAACACACTCGCACAAAATAAAATAATGCACCCTCAAGCACATGGGGTCGCGTCGTAGTATAGGAGGGTAGCAAGTATAGGGTCGATCTACAGGGAGAAAGGGGGCACTAGAGCTAGGTTCGTTTTTGGTGCTAGGTTCCTACTGTGAAGACTAGGGTGAAGGGTTTGAAGGTTGTTTTAATTGTTGAACTAAGGATGGATAAGCAAGCAATTAAAAAAGGATAAGCAAGAACAAAAACCTAATTTAACCCTAGACAATTAATTCTACTTAGTAAGGAAAGACATGGCAAGGTAAGAAAAGAACAATCTATACTAAGGAAAGCAAGAAAGATCTACACTACCCTGAGCTAGCAAGCAGAGCAAAAGATCAATTAAAGATCTAAACTAGCAAGAACAAGGAAACAACAAGACAAGAAGATACCTAAGCAAGTAAAGAGCTAACTAAGCTAACACTAGCTAAGGAAGATGGCAATTGGGGTTTTAAAACAATAAAGGGAAATGTGGGCTGTTTGGGGGATGCACTTATCAATCAGGTTGGGGGTGATGTGTGAACATTATGATTTCATTTAGATTAGTAAACCAAACAACAAGCTATAGTCTAATGAATTATCCTAGACTACTAACTGGTCATGGATATGCTAGGTTGTATATAGGGGAACTAGTCCCTAATACCCCCTACTACCCTTGTGAGGCTAAATTGAGTTAGGCTTTAGGTGTAATTCAATTAGAGTCTAAACAAGCCTAGGTTTCTAGGTTAGATGATCTTAGGATGATTAGGGGCTGAGATTAGTAATGAGAGTGGAAGCGAGGTTTTAGGCTTCCCATCACCCACATTCTAACCTTGCGAAAGCTCCATGTTAAACACACCAATTTCATATAAACTAGAAACTTAGATCTCTCAAATAGGGTTAAGAGAATTGATTAGAATGTAGGAGGATGGGTATTTAGCTAGGGATCCAAGAATTGGACCTAGGAGTAAATCCTAAAATTCACACATATAATCAGTTTCCCTAAATTCCTAGATGATTTCAAGCACAAACCAATAAGAAATTCATGTAGAGTGAGATAGAAATAGCACATAATCATTACCAAATGAAATTACAATATTTACATATCATTTCCCCCCAACATGGTATCAAAGTAACATTTTTGACCCCAAACAGCCCACCCAAGGAGCCTAGCTACTCATAGAAATGCAAAATACAAAAAGAGGGGAGAAAGGGGTAGAAGAAGACATGGGGCTCGGTATAGATGAAGAAATCCTCCACTTCATATACTGCAGGACGTCTTCCTCTCTCCTCTAAGGTGCAACGGCATGGGATGATGGTGGAATAGAGGCAAAACATTAGGAAATTAGGCCTTGGTGGTGGAAATGGTGAAATGGACTAGAATGGAGGTGGAAATTGAGTGGAATGGGTGGAATGTGAAAATGGGTAGCTAAGAGGTGGTAGATGGTAGGTAACCTCATGCTCCAGCTACCACCTAGGTATATATAGGTGTGGGGGAGCAATTGGTCAAGTATAGGCAAAATGGGTAAATCAATGCAAAAGTAGCTAGGTTTTTATGAGTAGTACAGCTGTGGTGGGGAGGGGTGAGGACAGTCGTGGTGGATGGGAATGACCGAGGTGAGAAATGGAGAAACATTATAGGGACTTAGTTGATTTTATACTGGAAGTGGCTTGGCCGTGGTGGTCACCACGACCATGATGGGGCTAGGGTATCATGGCAGTGGCGGTCACCACGACTATGGTGGATTGGATTGCATTGCCCGTTCTTGGCTCCACGGTTGTATTATCTCTGTTGTCACACGGATGTGTAAGGTGGCGCAGGCATTCTAGGTCAGTTCACCACGAGCATTCTGAGTGGTACGGCCGTGGTGATTCTGGCTTTGCCTGGAGATGGCTCTGTTGATTTTCAAGTATGCTAGCATGATCGTTCTGTGGTACCACGGTCGTTCTGGCCTCTGGATCAACACTTGGACTTGTTTCTTTGGATTTTCTTGGACATCTTTGCTTCAATAGATCTTTGGCCACTAGGGGTAGGTTGAGGGAGCATCGAACTTCACTTTAGGCCTTTCTAAGGGTAGAGAAACCTTGGGATCACTCATTCTCTCTCTCTTCCATCAAGCGTGGTCCAAATGCCTGAAAAACATGCAAATAATGTCCATAAGTAAATTTTATATAAATATGTATGTTGAGGGAAATAACATGTAATCTAACAGGTATAGATGTGATTGAAATGCAAAATGACACAAGATGAAGCCCTAAAATAGGGCTGAATCACCTATTAATGAGGAACTTATATAAGTTTACTTTTAACATTATCTTTCTCTTCAAAACTCTTAACTTTCTCTTAGATCTTATCTGTAACTTTGTCTTTAATGTACGTGAAGATGATACAATACATTGACAATAAACATTGCATTCAGTTCATTATAAATTCTTTGACTTTTAATAATTGAAACGGTAAATAATATATATGTAGCATTCATTGTACAAACATATATGAAATCAATCAATTATTTATTTTCATTAGCATGGACCATTTACATTGCACTTAGAGAAAATTTGATTTCCCTTCCTAGGTTCAATAAACCCTAATCACGTCCTTGAGGTTTGAAAATTATAAATGCCCTGTTCATAACATTCAATAAATCAAATTATATTCCATTCATCACCTAAAATCCTAATTTTGATAATATATGAATCTTTATTCCCAAATTAGAACCAAGATTCTCTTTTTACCTTAAAGACCCAACTCTATCTATTTAAGTCTTTTAAATATGATCATTAAATTCAAGATAATAGAGTTTTCATACATTTAACATCTTAAAGGTAGCAACTTTAGGGACTTTTAGAATTAGAGATAGATTTATATCTTGAAATTAATTTTATTGAAAGCCTCATATTGTTTTATCAACATGCACTATTTAATTGACATATTCACATAGTCCTACAATTTTCTAGCTTTTTTTCAAAAATTAATCCTTTCAAGACAATTACATGCTGCCACCTCAAATGTTGATTGGGCCTTCGTCCGTGCCACGCGGTCAGGTCGAGCCAAAGGGGTCGCGCCATCTAAGCGGTCCACACTTGTGTGGATCTTGCTTAGTCTGGGTGATACTTGACATAAAAACATAGTTACAAGTTATGTATATATTTTATTTTTAGTGTTCAGGAAAGCAACTAACAATTTATTATTGATTAGACACATTTTATATGGGCACCCGAGGACAACCCGCAACCCGCTAGATCGGATTTGAGTGTGCTTTTGTTCCACCCATTTAAAAGTGTATCTTTTTTACCCGCATTCGTCAGACCCACACTTACAATGACTTAATACCCACCTGTTTGAGTGGTCTACCCACAAGAGATCCAATCCGACATCCTATCAAGGTTGCTGATACTGACCTTGCACGTCCATCGTCGTCAATGCCGTAGTTTGTGAGCCATCATCTACCAACATGATTTCACCATATCCCAGTACCAATGCGCCATAGAAAAATTCCTAGTGGTGATGGTGTGAAAACACATGTCCAAAGAAGCCCAAACTTCTATGTGGTTAGATAGAAGTAGACCCGTGGACCTGTGATCGTATACCATGCAGGAGACGAGCCAAAAATAGACCAACCATGGTCTTCTTCTTCCCATGCAATCTGCGGCCGATCCGTAACCCTAGTCATGTCTTGCAGCTGAGTGAAACAATGACGAAGAGCATGACGATAGATGTACATGTAGGAACGTAGCCAATGTGTGGGAGAAATCGACTTGTACCTAGTACTATATCTTGGTGTGCTACGGACGGAATGTTGGTACAATATATTATTAAAAAAATATTTTAACACACTTTTTTAAAATATTTACCAACGCAAACACTTTGTAAAATATTTTCTAAAACAACACACTTTATGTAGAACCCGCCACACAAAATGTCATTTTTGTATCCAGGTTTCAAAGATGCCACAAATATTCATGTATTTATTTTGAAATTAAAAAATTGAAAAAAACTCAAAAACATCACTCAAAGTAGCACATTCAACTTGATGCAAAGTTATGTCAAGTGCCACTTTGATTGGCGTTTTCAACTTCTTTTTATTTTTTTTTTCAACTTTTTTATTTTAAAATGAACACTCCAATATATGTGGTGCTTTTCAGTTCTGGATACAAAAGTTTCATACAAAGTGACATTTTTTTATTAAAGTATGTTATTTTGAGAAATATTTTGCAAAGTGTGCTATGTAGGTAAATATTTTTATAGAAGTATGCCAAATTGTTTTTTTTACATTACTCATTGCCATGGCTAATCTTGTGACATGGGAACAAGTGGAGTTGGCATGCATCGACAACAAGGTGGAAACATGCTGGACTTGCTTTTGTGAGTATGATATTGCATCTGAGTTCTAAAAGATCATTATACTTTATAAAGACATTGAGGGAAGTCATACCTTGGGGTGCATGTACACATTAGTCGACCTCCCAATAAGGTTAGCCACAAGATACTTAAGTTTCTTACCCAATGTAGTCCTCTATCTTTCAAGGGCTGCCTTATTTGGCCTATTGAGGAGAAGTGCAACGATCATTATAGGAGACTGGTGGGGGTATTTGATCTCGCAACTGAGATGATTAGGCTTCTAAACACCCCTGAAACTGGATATCGTCTTCCTACACTGCTTGTTATAGGGACACCTAATAACAAGACATTATCTCTTGTTTCTTCTCCGCCCAAAGGAACCAAGCACAAGATCTGGGTGTTGATGGAAGGGTTGATGAAGAAGGGTTCAGTTCCATCGTGGCTGCTTTGGGGTCGCAAGGATATCGTGCTACCTAAGAGATTCAAAAAGCTCAATTCCTCTGCGCTTTGTTCAAAGAAGTATGGTTGTGGCACAATCATCCAAAAAACGGCATGTATATGTCTTATAATGTTCTCAATGGGAAATTGACACCTTTGAATCCCCCTATATCAACAACCTCGTGTTTCGACATGTTCCATCCAAGCTATGTTTCTCCCCAAAGCCTCATATCTAGACGTGGTACCTTACTTGTTGTTGGTTAGTACTTCTGTTAAATAAAATAGAAACCATATATGTGTTTCTTTTTATTTTGTTGTATGAGATTTGTTAACATGATTTGCTTGCTTCATTATGTAATTAATCATATTACTCCCTAGTGTGCCATTTTCTATTGCATGTTTAGTGCATTAAATTCTTTTTGGTTCTATCAAATAAAGATCCATCAACTTACAAACTTTCCTTTGTAGCAGGAAAACCATCAATTTGTGTCCCTCCCTTTTTTATCCAATCATGGGTGATCTGTGATTGGCGAGTGAGCATTAATACTTTACATGAGATTGATCTTATTGTTCATTTGCATGAAAGCTAGATACGATGTCAATCATTCTATATATATTGTTGATATGAGTATATTATTACATATTCCTTTACATGTGATTACATGGTGTAAGAAGATACAAGGAAAGTACTAGTCAATATGTACATGTATAAGGAAAGAAGAGTTGTTACATGGAAGGAAAGGGGAGAAGTTACACGAAGGGAAACTAATTGATATTAACCCCCCCTAGACGCAGGGTATATAAAAGATGCAACATTTAAGAATAAAGCTGTACTTCGATGCAATGCTTGTCTTTGTGAATAGATATGACACCTTTGTAGGCAAATATGCAACATAGTAGGCAGAAGAAACAAAATTTTTATCTACTATATTCCCCATAAACCAGCAGACCGCATCAATAACTATATGGGAAGGATGTTTTGAGGATATACTTGATCCTGGAGTAAGTCCAGTGACATCTCCTCATCTTTGTAGATGCACAACTATCTTCTAGTTGCTCTGGGACTCGTTTGACTACTGCGGCTTCTGGTCTGCACCACAGACTGTAGCTTCAAACATCGTCGTCTACAACATCTCCTCTCACAACGGACTATTGGTTGACATTGTTCTCCTAGTGGCAAACAACAACCTTCTCACCTCTTAAGAAGTCAAGACATACCACTTAGAACTCATGTCATCCTGCTAGAACGAACTTGAAGGAGTTGTCCTTTCCATTCTCTTATTATTCACCAACTTACTCTCCCACGACAATGATCCTCAGTTGTTCTCTCCCGTAGCTATCCCTCCCTAGTCGAGTAGGACTTTCTTGGGCTCTCTTGGTTACCACAACCAGGTCGGACAATAATTGTCAGAGCAACTGATTCTCAATTGTTTTGTTGTGCTCTAAGAAACCCCCAAGCACCCTTCTATTTATAGGAAGAGTTTGGGTCTGGCTTCCCAGTCAATGTGAGAGTGGAAGGGACTGGAAGATCTTGAATTTCCGCAACCTGCAAACACCCAAACGATTGTCTGGTGACCTATGCAGTCGTCTAGCATGCAAGACAATCACCTTGCACTATGAGATGGTCATTTTGTAGTTTCCCAATGCATACGAAATTGGCAATTTGTTTCCCATTAGGGCTAAACATTACTTTCTTGCACCACAAGTATTATGCAATCGAAATGATATGGGAAATTATCTATAACCGAGCAATATATCCCATGCAAGAGGGTCATCTCACTCACCCATATGGTCGTATGGTGAGCCAGTCAGTTCATTAGAATAAACTGGTTGGTTCACACCTCAGTTTAAACATAACTTAGCTAGTTTAAGTTCAAATCAGTCTGACACTCCAAATTCCCATCTCAACCCTTCAGACGACTATTTGGCACTCTAAAAGGCCATCTCACTATGTGAGCCTGTTGTTTGGAAGTGTAGTCAGCCCATCAGTTGTGTGAATTGAATACCTAAACACTTTAGTAATCAATTCAATCATCATTCGAGATTAAACTCCTCTTCTAGGTCAAGACCTATTTGTGTGACCCTATAGGTCCCATATCACGTTGTCCTTGAATGTCCATAACTGAATTATGACATTACAAGTAAAGAGTGGTGCCTAGTCACACATCATTGCTATCATAGTGAATGGAATGTTAGGGAACAAATTCAACCTACAATCTGTGTATGGTGTTGCAGTGTTTGTATAATCCCTTTGTCACTGATATCCAAATTGAACTTGAGGCATGGAGTAGTCACCATCTTCAACATTCAATCTTTTTTCTTGAACAAAAGTAGACTCTATGAGATATATGTCAGCTTAATATCACATATTGACTCACATGTGCATGGTCATGCATTTTCCAGTCTCGCTAATCTAGATCACTAGGATATCATACTCATGTAGGAGGGACAAATCACATCTCTATCACTCATAGTCAGTCCCCATATGTCACATTCACCCAATCATTACAATTATAACAACCCATGTTTTAGGATTGCGTGTGATGATGTCAAAGTGTACCAATGACATGTGATAAGTGAAGTGATTTCAGGTCTAAAAAATCACAAACACCACCATCACTATGAGATATGACTATGACTTACCATGGTAATGGTTTCTATGTGTCACTCTCATGGTGGGTCTGTCTGATACACTATTCTCTAACATGTATATGTGTGACTGGTTTGATATATCCATATCATGACTAATGAGACTCTATCATCAACCAACTCACACTCTGATCTTATATGTCATTGTTGTCTATCAACCTTCCACAATAACAACTATAGGGACATAATCAGAATATATATGTGCTCTTAACACCCGTATGATCTCATTTCCCCAAGTCATGTACGTGAAGACATACGCCATTGAGTAATATTATTCTCTAGACATTTATAATACTACATTATTATCTCATAACTGAATTAAACATAATAAACTAGAATCTTTCCTTTAATAATCAAATCAATCGCAATTTATGCCATTACAATCATCATAAGATTGGCTCTATGAGCATACATACCAACAAACTCCCACTTGCACTTAGAACCAATCATCCAGTTTGTCAAGAGGTCAAAAACATTGTTCACAGTTGGTACTATGCAAATCTTTACATCTCCTCGATGTACAATCTCTCATATGAGATGGAACCACCTTTGTATATGCTTTGAGAACTGATGCAATATGGGTTCCTTAGCTTGTGTGATAGCTCCATTTTTGTTACAATATATCTCAATTGTGTCGTTGATGCTTGAAATGACCGCAAGTTCTATAATGAACTTCTTGATCCATACAACCTCCTTTGTTGCATTCAATGCAATATTATACTCGGCCACTTATCATTTTCTTGATGAGACTTTTCTTCCTTGTAGCTTTCTAGATCCCCTTGTTATATAATCAATGACCATTCTGAATCAGAATATCTAGTAGACTCTCTTTTATCTCTAATAGACCTTCTCAACTGTGGCTCTTCTAAGTCTACCCATTAGGGTTGCTCCTCCTGCTTAGGAGCCTCCTAGTCTTGGACATCATGTGCACCATGATCATCCTCTTCCATATCATGAGGGATCTCATCATCCTCAATCTACTCTGCATCAACATTCTCTTCCACTAGAGAGGGAATTGGTCTATCAATCACATAATCATCTACAAATTGCTCAATCTCTGCATTCACAATATCAAAATGCATTTTATCCTCAAAGAAGATGACATCTCTGTACATGATCATCTTCTTATTTTTCCAGTCCTGTAGCTTGTATCCAAACTGCTCATCATTATAACCAAGAAAAATACAAGGAGTAGGTTTGTCATCAAGCTTCTGCCTATGCTCCTTAGGAACATGTACAAATGCCTCACACCCAAACACTCTAAGGTAAAAGTAAGAAGCTAGCTTCCTTGTCCACAAACTCTCTGGAGTATCAAACTCAAAAGGAACAAATGGCGACCTATTAATCAAGTAGCAAGTAGTATTCACTACCTCTACCCAAAACTACTTAGGTAGTTTTGCATTCTTTATCATGAGTAGGACTCTCTCCATAATGGTTCTATTCATCCTTTCAGCCAAACCATTGTGTTGTGGGGTTCCTGGAACTATCTTCTCACACCGAATACCAGATCTTCACAATAACACATGAACTCTCTAGAAGTATACTCACCTCATTTGTCAGAACGAAGACATTTCAACCTTTTACCCATCTCCCTCTCAACCATAGAATGGAATTCCTTAAAGGTATCAAAGACTTGATCCTTCCTCTGCTCATAGTAGACCCACACTTCTCTAGATGTGTCACTAATAAATGTCATGAAGAATCAACTTCCACCTAAAGAGTTGACTTCCTTAGCACCACAAACAACAGAGTAAATCTTGTATAAAACATTAGACTTCTTCTCACACAAAGCATTGAAATGGATCCTTTCTGCTTCCCAATCAAACAATTTTCACAAGGATTAAGAATTGTATTTTTTGCATAGGGGATTAATTATTTATTTGCAAGCACTTGTAGTCCTTTCTCATTCTTGTACCCAAGCCTCTTGTTCCATAAATCTAGAGAATTGGATCTGTCCACAATGTGGACACTATCTTTGTGTTTGTCCTGTACAAGGCGTAGTAGACTTTGTCTCTATCCATGACAAATTGTTCGTTGGTGACTATAGTTTTGAAATCACCAAAACGATAGTGAATTCCCTGAATGTCTATTCCATAACCAAAGATGATGTTATAATCAGTTTTTGGAATATGTATAACATTCTTCAACAAGATGGTATAACCTAGCTCGGTCTAACTGTGGACATCACCAATCCTATGAATCTTTTCTAGGTTTTACTAGCCATCTTTGTCATTTCAAAGTTCACAGACTTGTAGGAGAAAAACCAATGTCTATCAGGAGTGATGTGGTAAGAAGCACTAGTGTCCATCACCCACTGAATGTTGTTACTAACATGTAGACAATGTCCCATGGAAAATCACATGTGAGTATGTCTATAGTAGTTGTAAAAATCCAACTCTATGTCTATCATCATTTGTCACTTTTAAGCTTTCCTACTATAATTTCTCTTTTGCATTGTATGTAGAATTTCTTTAAGTGACTTGGTTTGTAACAGTAATGAAAAACCGTCTTAATTTTAGACTTGACCTGTGCTTTGACTTTCCTCAGTCACCACCCTGGCTATGACTCTGACTCCTCCCCTTATCCTCAACAAAAAGGACATGTGAAGCAGATGTCTCTATTGAGCTATACCTTCTAGTCTCTTCATTCAACAATTATTGGACACCAAGTCCAATGTCAACTTTCCATCTAGAGTGAAGTTCCTAAGTAAAACAACCAGAGTCTCCCAACTATTAGGTAAAACACAAGAAGTAGAAGAACTTGCAACTCATGATCAAGTTCCAAATCCATTGTCAGTAGTTGATTTACCATGCTTGGAAATTATTTAAGTGCAAAGAAATATTGTTTCATTTCTTAAACTTTGTATTCACAAATTTCTTGATAAGAAATGCTTTGTTCCCTATTGTATATATCTAGTAAAATGAGTCAAGGTCCTTCCATAAAGAGTTGGCATTGGTCTTGCTGACAATGTGATCGAATACTAACTCATCAACCCAATGATGGATGAGTCAAATGCATTTCCTATCCATCTTTATCCAGTCTTCATCTTTGGTGTCTTGGGATTGCTTGCATCTCCCTTGACTGGTTCATATAGATTGCTACTATAAAGAAGATCCTACACCCTATCATCCATGTCGGCCAATTAGACTCCATCAATATACCATGTTGTTTGCTTTATCCATCTAGTTTGCGTAACCTAGAAAATGCTCTCATACCACTTAAAGGGGTTGTTGCAGAGCAAAATAATAATGAATAACCTATATGAATGGAATAGGTACACAACATCCAATATGTGTAGCAGAATGCAATGAAATAATAGGAAAGATCTATATGCAAGCACAAATAAAATAAACACACGCAAGAAAACACAAAGAACATCAAGATTTATATGGAAACCCCTACAATGTGAAAGTGAAAAACCATAGGGATGAATCCCAAAATAGAAATCCGCTACTCGACATATTACGAAGTTCATCTCAAATTTTGACACAAAACTTGAGGAGTATAACTAAAAGGAAGAGGTATATATTATACCAAATAGGTGTGTTACCACACCAAAAGGCCTTCCGAAAAAACATCCCTTTGTAGAGAATACCATCATGGAACAAGAATAGAGATGATGGTGGAGAATTCGGTATAAAAACTAGTGAAGAAACTAGAGTTGCAATACCCTCCTTCCTTCCTTTTTCTCTTTCTTCTTCCTTGACTTATTTCTTTTAGTCACGTGAACATCTGAATATAGATGGTTGGTGATTGCTTTTTTTCTCAACTTGTGTGGCTATGTCTCTCTCAAATGAATCAACACATCAGGGTTTTTACCCCCTTTATCACAACAAAATAAAGCCCTAATGGGATGCCCTCATTGAGATGAAAAGAGATGGGCCACAAGCTTAACAATCTCCTCCCTATCCTAAAGGAGAGATTTTCCTCATGAATCCTCAGTTGGAGTCCAATCCGGAAAGATCCTTACAAGTAGAAAGCTTCTTTAGGAATCTACCTTTGTCAGAATGTAAGAAAGATTGTTGTTGGTGTGGACTTTCTTTAGTTTTGATTGGTCATCCCTAATAAATTCACACAACCAATGGCATTCAGATCAATATAGTTTGTCTTAGAGTGAAAAGAAGAATTATACCTCATGTCCATGCCACTCTAACTATCACAATAGATAATATACCCATTCTCTATCAAACCCAGTTCTTGCAAGATATGTTTGAGTCAAACTATTTCTTTTCCTGCTTCATAATCTGTGATATATTATGCCTCATTAATAGTTAAAGAAACACACTTTCACAATTTAGAGTGCCAACCAATATCTCCCCCTACAAAAGTGAACGGAAAACCTAATGTGGACTTCCTCTGATCAAGATCACCTACTAAATTTGCACCTGTGAAACCTGTAAAAACTAGTGCTCTATAGCATAAACAAGCACTAGATGTACCTCTCAAATATAGGAGTATTCATATAGCATCATCCCAATGCTCATTACTAGGGTCAGATATAAATATGCTAGTCATACCAACTACATGTTCAATATCATGCCTAGTGCACACCATCACATACATCAGACATCCTACTGCATAAAAGTAGGGTTTATAAGCTATCTCTTGCTTTTCCTACTCAGTAGAAGGAGATTGTTTTCTACTAAGTCTGAAGTGACTGGAGTCTCAACTGGATTTGCCGCCTTCAGGTTGACCTGTAAAATACACACTCAACATATTTCTCTAGTGACAATCAGAGTTTCTTTTCTTCATGTCATGCCTGATGTCCATGCCAAGAATTTGTCTAGCTGGCCCCAAGACTTTCATATCAATATGCTAGGACAATTCCTTCTTGGCAATCATCTAAGCATCTTTTCCAACGACCGACATATAATCACCATAAAGTAAGAGAATGATAAAAATATCACCTAAAAATCTCTTGAAGTAAAAAAAAAATCTTCTGAAGTAAACACAACGATGTGCCTTTGCCCTATGGTAATATTGCTTTAGCATAAAAAAATCAAACTATTTCTACTACTTCGTGGGTGCTTATTTTATTCCATAGAGACTTTTCTTCAACATACAAACCATGTGTTCTTAGCCTTCACTGCTACTCCTTCATGTTGTTGTATATAGATCTCTTCCTCTAGCTCACCATGAAGGAAGACTGTCTTTACATCAAGTTGCTCGATATCAAGGTCTAAATTAGTTGTCAAGCCTAAAATGGTGCGGATGGAAGTCATTTTCACAGTTGGAGAAAATATATCAACAAAGTCAATCCCTTTTGTCTGCCGACAACCTTTCACCACGAGTCTAGCTTTGTATCTAACACTATTGTAATTGACATCCTTATTTATCTTAAAGACCCACTTGTTCTTTAAGTCTTTTCTACCTTTAGGAAGCTTGCATAATTTATAGGTGTCATTTTTCTTCAATGACTTCGTCTCATCTTGAATTGCATGCAACCACTTATCATTTTCTTGATGAGTCTTTGCTTCCTAATAGCTTTCTGGGTCCCCCTATTCAATGATCAATGATCATTCAGAATTAGAATATCTAGTAGACGCCTGTTCGATCAATGGGCTCTAAAGGCAGGGTGAATAGAGCTAAAAACACTTCAAAAAATTCATTAGGCCTTCAAGTTACTTCAAGAAATAGGATTGTAAATATGGAATTTTTGTGCAACTAAACATGCATATCAAGGCTGAGAGAGATTAATGAGATAAAGAATAAGCTATGTAGAGTGGTTCCAAACTCCAAAATAGGATAATGCACATCCACTACCTATAGAGGTCAAACTCTAGGAGTTTGCAACCATTTCATACTTATATTCCATTATAAGACATACAACAATACCTTCCTTTTCAATGGAAAGAATACCCATCCTTCATTTTAAGGATCAAAGGAGCCAATAACCTTACAAGGTCTTACCTATCCTTTGAGAAAGAGTGTTCAACCTCTACAAGGGCTTACTCACTTTTGGAAGGAGTTGGACGCCTTCACCAAGGACTTCCATCTTGCAACAAGTCTGCCGCCTTGAAGGAATTACCCATTCTTCTCAAGAATCTTTAGCCTTCACCTTCTCCTTCACCAAGGAAAAACTTTCACCATCTTTTCTTGAAGAAAGGGATTGGAAACGGAAAATTGAGGGCTTTGCCATGAGTATACTGAAGTAGCTCTCTCACACATAACCTATCTCATTCATATTGAAGATAATATATATTAAGTAAGAGAGAGAAAGGGGCTTTTAGTAGATAAACCACTCAACTATCGCTATGAGCATAAGAGGAAAACTTAGAATGAAGTTCAAGGGTCCATATTTATAGTTGGGGTGTCTACTAGCCAGTGGGAACACTTAGAATCAAATTCTAGCCATTTGGGGTATTGCAACATATATATTTTTGATTTTTTCAACACTCCAATGGTTAGAAACACTTTCTCTGCACATTTCATACAGTGCAGTCGGTCGAGTTTCAATAAATGTAACTTGATCAGTTGCACCATGCAACAAACTAATTTTGAGTTGTAGTTCGACTTTATCTTGGATGAAACACGACCTTTGACTTAAAATCACTTTGTATGTGCATGGTTTGAGTTTTCACCAGGACAATCTTGAACAAACTTGGCAATTTCCAAGGCCCATCATAGGCGTTGATCACGAATCTGAGAGGAAAATGCGTCCAAACAAGGTGCCCGTGATGAATTTTGAAAATGGTTATTAAAGCACTTAAACATTCATTTTAAGTGCTCCTGATTTTTTTCATCTTAATTACAAGTCATGACATCAATAAAAATGATCACAAAATTGTCTTAAGTCATTTAGGGTGTTTTCCATAAAAGTTCATTTGCATTGACTTTGGCTTGTATTTGATCAAGCTAGGCATTGATTGGATTAATCCTTTTCATGTACCTAATACATAAAATCAATCTCAAATAGACATATTAGATACATATGAATGGAATGGTTAAGTCATCATCAAAATATGGACAATGTATAACTGTTAGGTCAACATTCACCCCCTTTTTCAAGATGACAAACCATTCCTTGACATATTGGAAAGGACTTATAATTTAAACTTTTACCTTGTGAATTATAGAGGAATACATATATGAACAATAGAAATTCTCTCCCTCAATTTATGCTTACCTTTTCCTATACAGTTAGTTTCTCAACAAATCATAACCATAGCACATAGCACATGTATACTATTGAGTACTCTTACATAGTCACATTACATTCAGAGAATTAACTAGAAAAGGATCACAATCATGTACTAGAGCTACTTCTCCCCCGTATTACTTGAGATCATTTTTCCCTTTTGTCATTTCAAAAAGGCAGGGAATAGAAGAGCAAAATAGGCACATTCCTTATCCATAGGCACAAACTACACAAGAAACCACCAAGAAAGCACGAAATAGAAGAAAGAGAGAACAAAACATACGAGAGTCATAATAAAAACATGGAAGCACATACCACTAACTCATGAGATATAGCCAAGCATAGATTTAAGGTACATATGATCTTATTATAAGACAAGATATGTCTTATCTAGATAAAAACTACAAAAATAGCAAAAAACAACAAGATATGAAAATAGCATGCCTCAAATATAGTGCCAAATGTTTAGTACATAAAAATCTACAAAACGATATAAATATGAGCATGCTATGCACTAAAAGATAAAGATCTAGGGTATCTAGATCAAGGTCCTCATCATAATTTGACTGGTAGTCTTCATCTCCATTTAAGGGTACATTAGGGGAGATAGGTGTATTATTACCACCATATCCATCATCATCAGAGACATCCTCACCATATTCGTCATCTTCATCATCATCACCATCAACAAAATCCTCATCCTCCTCATAAGCCATCTCAATATCCTCCTCAAGAACAAAAGAGGGATGACTATACTACCTGTAGTTTTGCTCTTCCCAGGAGATGCCACACTCGAGCAGACTCGAGCAGAGGCTTTACTTTCTCATAATTGAGCGTAGAAACCCAGTCACAGCAAGTAAGGAAAGTAGCTACAGGTCAAACTAGAAGAGCAAGAAGTCGAGAGGAAGTAGCAGATCCACCATCAGAGGTAGGGGGTACAACACAAGTAGTAGGCTGGTAGGATGGGTAGAAATTACTATATACATAGGAAGCATAGTCAGTAGTTGAGTAGGGCTGGTAGGTGGGGTAAGGATGGGTACAGGATAAGTTCATGTTTGACATGATGCTTGGTGTAGGTGCTTTTGAACCTACATGTTGTATTCATGTTGATGCATCATGTAACCCATGAGGGTTTCATTTGGTACCGAGACAAGTCATGATTGAGTCTAGGAGGAGGTGGAGGGGCCTGGGTGGAGGTCAAAGGACTAGGTGTGAATGTGGAAGTTGGATGAAAAGACTTCTTGACTGTTGGTATGTATGCCCTGAGAGCCAATCATGTGATGATTGGTGGGATACATTAAGATTGATTTGATAAACATCAAAGGCAAGCTTCCAATTCTTTCTGGTTCAGTAATATGAGACAGTGATAGAACAGATTGAATGTCTAGAGAATGACAGTACTCAATGATGTATACCTTCAGGTTCAAGACCTGAACGATGAGATCATACATATGCTAAGAGTTTGTACATTCTTGTTATGTCCCTAGTCAGATGTCATTGTGGAAGGTAGATAGACAACAATGACACACAAGACTAGATTCTGGTGTTGGTTGATGACAGAATCTCATTAGTCATGATATGGAGATATCAAACCAAACACATAGCTACTTGTTAGAGAACAAGTTTACCGGACAGACCCACCGTGAGTTTGACACATGGAACCATGACATGGTAGTCACAGTCAGTTCTCACAGTGATGGTGGTGAGTGTGATTCTTTGACCTGAAATCACTACACTCAACACATGTCGTTGGGTACACTTTGACATCATCAAACGCAGTCTTGAAACATGGGTTGTTATAAAGGTGATGATTGGGTGGCTTTGACACATGGGGCTTTTGAGGGATGAGTGATAGATATGGGATTTGTCCCTCCTAAGGGAGTTTTATATCCATGGCCACTTGATGAGTAGGATTGAGATAAGCGTGCGCATGCATGTGTGAATCAGTATGTGATATTGATGTCATACATATCTCCTCCAATCTACTCTGAGATCAAGAAAGTGAACGAACGTTGACAGGATGAATGTTCCATGCCTTGAGTTAATTCGGGATATCAGTGACAAAGGAATTATACATTCACTGAAACACCATTCACGAATTGTAGGATTGAAAGTTGTCTTCCAACTTTCTATTTCACTTGGGTAGCACTGATGTGCGACTAGGCACCGCTCTTTGCTTATGAAGTCATAAGTGTTATGGACTTTCACTGCCAACGTGAAATGGACCTCAAGGGTCACACACATAGGATTTAACCTGGCAGAGGATTTTATCCACAAACTATGTTTAGATTGATTACTAAAGGAGTTTAGTAGTTCAATTAAACAATCAATTAATTGATAGCTCAAAATCATAGTATTCAAGGTGTTGGATCGATTGATTAGAGTATCAGATTGATTGAAACTACGACTGACTGATTTTGCATAGTTTGCTGCCCCCAACCGATCGGCTCATGGGATGAACTGATCGGCTCAGGTTGGTGAATCGATCGCCTCATGTGATGAACCGATCGGCTCAAGATAGGCTGAGATGACCAGTTCAAGGGTTGAATCGATCGACTCAACTGGTCTAACCGAGATCGTTTGGAAAGTGAAAAGACTATTTTTGCAAATACAATTTGTTTCACTTGTACAAATTCAATTTGGACAAAGATTAATATTTGATTAATTGGAAACAAATACGAAAGTCAATTTGAGTTGGACAAGGATCACGAACGGATCGGCTCAGAAGTGAACCGATCGGCTCAGGGGTCCCAACCGATCGGTTGAGGTTGAACCGATCGGCTCAACTCCCCAACTGACCGTTTCATGCATGAAACGATTGGTTCAGGTGGCACAGTTGGTTGTTTTGTGAATATCTCGAACCCTTCTACTCCTGCTTTAGTCCCGCATTGCCCGGGGTAGAGAACCCTGTCCCATGACCCTCATATATATATAGTGGTAGTGGGGGCTTCTCAGGTACACAAATTAGTGCACCAGTTGCTCTGCAAAGTTGTCGTTCTCTCTGGCTTTTGTAACTGAGAGAGAGCCCCAGAAAGTGCTACCCGATAAGGGAGGCACAACAAGGGAAAGACAACTACAGAATAGCAACTGGTGGCAAGAGAGTGTGTCGGTGACTAGTACGCCGACAGGAGGGTGATACTCCTTCTGATTCCTTATAGGACAAGGAGATCGGAGTTCGAGGTGGTCTGTGTGGACTACTTCAGAGGCGGGAGACTTCTGCCGCTCGGAGGACAGTTGTCAATCCTAACAGTCCCGGTGTGACCAGGAGCTGCACAGACACCGTCCAAGACCGGAGGTGAAGACCGCACAAGCCGCGAGGTAACGTCATCGAGCAAGCCTCGGGACAAGGTACGCCTCTACAAACCATCCTTCCTATTGTATAGACGCTGACACGATTCCTTGATTATGGGTTTGGGAGAAGAAATTTTTTTGTTTCCGCTGACTTCTCAGTCTCTCCTAAAACCCAACAGTGGTATCAGAGCCACGTCAACTGCTCTATACTTTAGTATTGTCGATATGATTGATTTTGGTTTGTCGCCTTTATTTATTGCATACGATACGAATGAAATTGGCTTTATGCATGTCCAATCCTAAATCCACAAATCCCAATATACATATATGATATGTAATATTAATGCACTCGATACGCGTCACCCTTAAATGAGTTTTGTGGTGAATGTGTAGCGTGGTTATGGCCAATAAACCCTATGTATGTGTGCTTGGTTGTATGTGGTTCCTTGCATCTCGGTCTGTGCACTGATTCCCTATCTCCTATTCCTTATGTAACTCGAGATAACTTGACATTTCTTTCCTACCTTTGCTCCCCCCGAATGTAACTCGGGGTTTCCTAATTCAAATGTAAAATAGGATAGAATTTTATTTCCTGTTATGTCAAAGAACGACAGACAACCTGACACAACTGAGATGACCAGTTCAAGGCATGAACCGATCGGTTGGTGATCCAGACGACCGGTTCGAGGAGTGAGATGAGCGGATCGTGACCTGAGGAGATGCGTGATGACTAGGCAAACCGATCAGTTGGAGGAGCCAACCGGTCGGCTGGTGGCACCCAGACGACTGGCCAGGGCGAGCATGTCATTCATATGATGAGTTGATCCACTCGGACGGCTATAGCACTTCATCATGGACAGGTTGCATGTGATGTAGACCTAGATGACCGTGATTCCTCTTGGCTCAAGGAATCACATTAGGATGGTCATAATCATCGCTTTTATCATTTCATATGTTTTCTGTGGGATATAGCACGTATATGATACGTACTATGTATTATGATTATTGGATATGTATATGTACCTATAAAAGCCAAATCCCTCATTAAATATTAAATTTTTAGATGCCTTCCAAATGAGACACACGTGAAAAGCTTGATCGTCCAAGTGTGGGCACGCCCTAGCGTGGTGCACCGTCTATCTCGTGGAAGCATGAAGGATGGATATGTGGGTCTGCCCTAGCAGGGTACATATTCATCGTGTTGGCTTTGGGTCGGACTTAACAAGGTGGCCTAGATTGGATCTAGTGCCTTGAGGCATGGAGGTGATCATGGCAAGGAGTTGCATATGACATATTTTAAGAGTTTCATATGATGCAATTGGAAAATGTTTCCTACCTGGAAGATCTAAGTTGTGGGTGACAGCCCTAGCTGGTTAATGACTCAGAGGATTTCAGGATCTTGACCCACTAGAGATTGTTCACTGCAATCTTCCGAATTGATGGTGAGGGCTATCAATTTGAACAAAAATAGTGGGAGCGATAATTAATTAAAGTCCTAATTATATCATCAACCTTTCAAATCAATCAAATAAGTCAAAATTGAGTTTTAGACTAAATTACATATGTTTCCTTTTGTAGTTAAAATGACAACAAACAACAATCACTTTTCATTGTGATCGGTCTTTGAGAAGGACAAGTTGAATGGGACCAACTTCCACAACTGGTTTAGGACATTGAGAATTGTTCTCACTTAAGAGCGGAAGCTCTATGTCCTGGATACTCCAATTCCAAAGGAACCTGCTCCTATCACACCAAAGGCAGAAAGGTATGCTTATAAGAAGCATTTTGATGATGCCATTGATGCAAAGTGCTTGTTGTTGTGCTCCATGAACCATGAGTTGCAGAGACAACATGAGAACATGGGTGTCATTGAGATGATTCAGCATCTTAAAAACATGTATGAAGATCAAGCACGTCAAGAGAGATATGATGTCTCCAGGGCACTGTTCAAGTGAGTCATGACAGAAGGAGATCCAGTTGGTCCTCACACGCTCAAGATGATTGGGTATGTGGAGAACCTGACGAGACTGGGATTTCCCCTAAGCCAAGAGTTGGCTACTGACGTGATACTACAATCGTTGCCAGAATCCTACAGTCAGTTTGTAATGAACTACAACATGAACAACTTTGACAAGCCATTGACAGAGTTGTTAGGCATGTTGAGGACAACCGAGACACAAATGAAGAAGGAAAAGCCTAAGTCTATGATGATGATCAGTAGCAAGAAAGGCAAGTCCAAGCTCAAGGGTAAGGGCAAAGCTAAGAAGGGTTCTGATGCTAGCCAGCAGCCCAAGGTGTCTTCAGATCTCAAGGCCAAAGGAGGTGTGACCAAGAGAGGCAATTGCCACCATTGTCAAAAGCTAGGACATTGGAAAAGGAATTTTCCACTCTATCTAGAAGAACTAAAGAAGAAGGAGGCAATAGACGTCTACACCTGAAGGTGTCATGAAATAAACTTATAACATTTTTTGAGGTATATGATACCAAGATATAAAATGTAAAGCACTCAATAAATGGGGCAAGTGTTGCCGCCAAAGATAGGAGTACTTTAGTTTATTTTCAGTCTTGAAGGCATGTAATAGAGTTATGAACTGTTATTTCATATTTGCCAATGGATAGAAACACATTATTTCTTGCATATTGTATGACAATGATGGCAATTAATAAAGTTGATGTTTCAATCTTTGTGGCAATGCCTTGTTTATGTTGTGGTACTTGGTATGCATAAGATAAAATAATACCTAAAAGTTATTGATAACTCAAACAATCAAATTAGCCTAAATCATGAGAAATTCATTTCTAGTTTCCATATGATGGATAAATCTAGACTCTTTTGGTTAGAGAACCAGTAAGAGACATGAATCTCTTAGACATGATTAATCAATCTTCACTAGTGGTAGTGGGAGAATGATTATCCTATTAGGTATAATACATGTGATGTATTTACATACCTATTAGAGTTAATGCTAGTACTTCAAATGGTGTTTAGAGAAATACCAATATGAATATCCTGAAGTGTTTAAGAATATCATAGATGAAGTACGAATTTGGTAAAGTGTTAATTCTTGATGAGGTCAATGAATGAAATACTTTGAGCAAATGTTTGAGATCCTTGTGATGGATTATGATAGTGTATCATAGTGAACTCATGATTAAGGCATGGTGATGTCTAAATCAAAAGGAGTCATACTCTAAGGAGTTAGAGGATGATTATCAAATATTTTTTTCTTAAATAAAGAATACCCCACACTAATAAAGGACATTAAGAATCACAAGGAGTTGTGAGTTCTTATATCCTTGACAGAAACACCTCGATCATCTATGTGATGAGTTGGTCATGTGATGAGTCAACTATGTAGATGAATATGAGGAACTGGATTTTGAGTTATGGTTTATGACCATTACATCCTAAATAACTTCCATGTGAACCATAAGGTATGATCTTGATGGTAGCACCCATTGGGATACAATCCATAAGTGCGAATGTGTGACGTCCCCGGATTTTGATTCTCCAAACCCTATTGGGAATGAGATGTCAGAATCCGAAAACATCATCCAATCATATCAGAAAGTGATGCGGAAGCATAATACGCATACATGAACGTACAACCATAACATACTCAACATTCAACATGTATATTTATACAAAATGAATTATTACAACATGATTTACAGTTACATATTGAATGAAACTCTACAAGTCTGAACATGTATGCTAACTAGGATCTTCACAATAGGTACAACCTGAACAACTTGCTCACATCCTGTACTTTTCCTCCCATGCTATCTTTGAACCTAAAACATACGTGAAACAACAAATCAACACACAAGGTGTTGTGTACATGGGCAGAAAGATACATATATTTATGGCTTTCATAATTTTTGAAAAGGATTTGCATAAGGAAAGAAAATCATAGAAAACACTTCTTTATTAAGTGAAATACGCCAATTTAAGTCATTTTCCTAGATGAATTGCATTATCAAGGTGGACTAGTACCAAAACATAAATATGGGCCCATCCCCGTGTACCAAGTACTCTAGGGAAACTCCCCGTACACCGTGTGCTCTAGGGAGGTGTACTAGCCAACATTAATCCATTCCCTCGTAAGGGGGATAATGAACACCTTAAATAACTACAAAGCATCTACTTATCATTTATGTTTACAAGTGATAAAACATCGAGTACTATATAGTGCTACTACATCCAATATTTTCAAATAGAAGAGAGCATACATACATATCATGATTGCAAACAAGAAAACCATATTCATATACTTAAATAAAACCCACGTACCTGAGTTCAGAGATTCATAAATATCTTTGATCATCTAGACAAACTGGTCAGCACTTGATTAATAACAAAATCATATACTAGCATCAGATTCTCATCATCTTAACCCTAGTTGTGTTCATTAGGGTCTATATTATCTCATTAGGATATTCCAACGTTTACTTGCATTATTGTCCTATATTTATCCTATTGATGTCATTTTCCAGATTATGATTCATTATCTGAATATTAGGTTCCATATTCTTTTTGGTGCACATAATAACCCTAGGTTACATCATTAACCCAGATTAGGGTTTTATAACATGTATTAAGATTCATCTTCATATAACATGGATTCTCTTCATCATTATGATCTCATAATTAAAACTAAAGTTCCATATACTGATATGACCTTACTCTGTGAATTTCATCATTTATTGAGCATGTATACATTAATTGCATTATCTTTAGTGTTATTAGTCCTAATAAGCCATATTAATCAAGTTATATGCTTTCGTGTATCAACATGACCATATTTGACATCATATGCATTATAAACATGATTATAGACTAACTAAAATTTTTCCATAATTTAATATCATCATTTGATATTTATTACTCATGAACTAAGCATTTTACAACTATTAAGATATCACTGATATTCGTACATCAAAATCCTGATATTATGATTTCATATTGTTCTACACATTTTTCTGAGAATTTCGGTACCTTATTTGCATTTTTCTGGCATACATACTATTTTCTATGGATTATACAAGATCTGTGAATTAACTGCAATAATTACCTTTTTGTGGCCAATTGTACGCTGCCACATGGTCTTATGGCTGACGCACATCCTTTGCTTGCTGGGCCGGTTCATCTCCTAGTTTTCGGTAACTAAACCGGGGTTCACCCCCGTTCTTTCTCCTTTCTCTCCTCACTCTCGTGCACTCTACACGATCCGCGAGTCCGCAGGACTTGACTTCACAGCCGCCGCTGCACCCTGGATCAAAGGAGAAGGCTCTGGCTATCGTGTCATCACCTCCTCTGACCACTGCAAGGGAGCTCGACGCCTCCAGATCTCTCTGCGATCTCGCGTTCGACCATTGTAAGCTCCGCAGGGCTGCGTCCGCCTGGGTAGCCTTCTCCTGCCTAAGCCACAGCTGTGGGAAGATCTCCGACAGAGATAGGCCGCCTACACTCCTCCTCCTCAACGGCTCTGGATCGTCGTCTCACAAACAGCGCATCGCCAGCCCGTTCGACGCCCGCCTGCTTCTTCTGCTCGATGCTGCATCGCATCTCAGCATCTACCTTCTGCAAGATGTCGCCGCTGGGACGACTCCGGTGAGGATTTGCGGCTGTCGGGGTTCTCATCTCCACGCCTACCTGCCACTAAGAGCTCCGGACGAACCACTCTTGCTCGGCTGCTCCTCCAGCTTCTCGATCTAGCTGCCACACGAGAGGAGGGTTTCGATGGCAAGCAGAAAATCCCCCACCTGCAACTCTTTGTTGGTTTGGCGGGACCTCAACGTGGCTTGCTCCTGACTAAGTCCCTCTTGTCACCGATCAGGGGTTCCATCACCACCGAGGTGATGAAGGAATGTCGGGAATCCATATCAGGGTCGGCTACTATTCTCATTGATGAAGAAAGGAGGAGGACGTCAAGCTGGATGACAAAGGTCTAGGTGTTCATGTACAGAATCCCCCTGGAAGCCTCACGAAACCTCTCCCTACTGTGATGTACCCTACTGATCCATCAAGAGGCCAGGAATTCATGGGGTATCAGGCTGAGTGCTATAACTGGGATAAAGGGGTTCTATTTTCCTACTCCCTATGTTGGAGGATATTTCTTCATGGAGGTTTCCTAGATCTGAAAAAGTTGAAAATCACAACTAATCTAGCCAAGCCTCTACTGACCAAGTACCACGAGAGCCACCTCACCATGGATTACACCGTAACTCTAGCTATCCTTCTAATTAATAAGTATATAACTTGTAAAATACCAATATAAAGGAAACATAGATCGAGGATGGTTCTCCTATGAACTGAGGTAGTAATCAACTACCAAATCTAGTGATCAAAATAACGTACTCAAATAAATACTCCCAAGTATGCTTAGTTCCCAATGTATAACAATATCAACAAAGTACTTGACTTTCATTAAGATTCGGGAATCCATATTTTCATATTGACATTGACACCAAAAAAAAATACATCTAAATGCTAAATATATATATAACCTCATATAAATTCTTTTGTTTGCATGAATACTCAAACTGATGAATACCAAGACACACACCATGATTGAATTCAATCAGTAGTCATCATCATCAACTATATCTTTAATCATGTTTTTCGGGTGAAAATATTATTATTAGAATAACAAGATCCTCAAGTTGAGTTCAACCATATACAAGCATCCTTGGTCGCAAAGGATATCAAAATCCTAAAATCAAGGTCATCACATTCACCCCACCTTATTTGGAATTTCGTCCTCGAAATTCAACTAATCTCATCCTTAAGAGGCTATTTTGGGGTCAAACTTCATATACATCATTATTTCTTAGGTTCTAAGACCACCATAATTTCATACACTCTAATTTCTCAGCTTAGGGTCTAGAGATTCTTGGGTGAGTCCACCCCACCTTATATATGTGGAAGAATCACTTAATGTCTTAGCCATAACATGACATTATGATATCTTAGGGTTACATCACCTCTAAGGGTACACATTTTGTTCATACTTTTAATGTTCAGGAGGAAATTCATTTATATGCCATGTTATTCAGATCGTTCAAATCTAACATCATTAAAATCTTATAATGATTTCATGATTAGAGGAGATTTATCTTCATCCTTGATATTAGAATTTTTTTTTCTACTTAAGCCCATTAGGGTTTCACCCTATGGTGTGATATTCATACTCAACTTAGAGGCATACATTGAGAAGGATCAAAGTTACGAACTATATTTTTGATCATATATCTTATGACCCAAAAATATCTTTATTCAAGTTCATGAGTTCAACTTTTATGTCTTGCATGTATTATGTGATGGGAAAAAGATAATATACTAAGTTTATCCCATGATCTCAGCATCATATCTTTCATGTTTCTTATGAAAGGGGAAGAGAATATTTTAATGTCACACTTATCATGATTTCAATCTTGGATGCTACATGTATGATATAGGGGGAAAATATAGAATAGGTCAAGCTTATACGAGTGACTCCTCATATATAAATCATCTATATAGCTCAAGTGAGGTTTCTATCATCATATATTCAGAAGGAGAAGATGAAGAAGGGAGAACATGTATGTTGAGTATCTTTTGCACAACGCATCATACTCTCATAACTAGAGTTCATATATTACCTCACCTACAACTAATGATGAGATCCACAAAATATGTCACTCAAGCTAGGACCTAACTCAGCCAAAGGATTGACTTTATCATATGGGTCATCTACCCATCCTTTTATTTTACCCAATTCTCACATATAGATTTGAATCATGCATAAGGACTCAACTCAACACTCGAGAATAATCTAGTGTAGGACTTTTTTTTAACACATATCTCATATATTGGAGGCTAGGTCCGATGACCTTCTCCCTGTGGGTCTTACTCTCTCTAGAGTTCACCACATATCTCATCCTACCACTAGACATCCTCTTTGTATAAGAGCTTGAGTCTCATGCACACTCATCTCTATCTTAACTAAGCTTATCTGGAGTAGGAAAAGGGAATGTACTTTCATCATCAAGATTTTTCATAAATTCTACAAAATTGGATTCAACAAGCATACAACTTAAACCTTTATAAGGAAACTTATAGCATCAGAGATCAAACTTAGATAAGATTTCACATGCTTATTTCAACTATCATTCTATCATCTAATCTATGTATCACATATCTTGATAAGGCTCTAGACATCTAATCTAGACTACTCTCTCTTCTAGACTGATGTCACTCCCTTTCACTTAGGTTGCATGAACACCTACTACTCTCCTGTGTGAGGGACACATTTTTATATTTACATATATCTAATAAAATATTATATAGTTTGTCTCTGAGAAAGAAGGCGTCAGAGAAATCTATCGAGGCTCGAGCCGATTGGAAAACAAAACCAAATCAGCAAAATCGAGTGTCCCACACACAGTAGATAGTCTAGTGTCATGTCACCTAGTGAAATGGTGAGAACATGGTGTAGACTAGTGTAGCTACCCAATACATATGATCTCTATATGGAAAGGGTTTCTCACACTTGTCTAAACCTAGTTCTCGAACATCTAGGTTCTAACTTAGAGGCTAAGTCAAACCTTATTCCTATAGAACAACTTACTAAGTTTCTAGGGTTTTTAAGTGAAAGTTGAAGTTTAGTTTTATGTTTCATAGTGAGCAATTGTTAGGTGTAGCTACTGTTCATGCTCTGATACCAACTGTGACGTCCCCGGATTTTGATTCTCCAAATCCTATTGGGAATGAGATGTCAGAATCTGAAAACATCATCCAATCATATCAGAAAGCGATGCGGAAGCATAATACGCATACATGAACGTACAACCATAACATACTCAACATTCAACATGTATATTTATACAAAATGAATTATTACAACATGCTTTACAGTTACATATTGAATGAAACTCTACAAGTCTGAACATGTATGATAACTAGGATCTTCACAATAGGTACAACCTGAACAACTTGCTCACATCCTGTACTTTTCCTCCCATGCTATCTTTGAACCTAAAACATACGTGAAACAACAAATCAACACACAAGGTGTTGTGTACATGGGTAGAAAGATACATACATTTATGGCTTTCATAATTTTTGAAAAAGATTTTCATAAGGAAAGAAAATCATAGAAAACACTTCTTTATTAAGCAAAATACGCCAATTTAAGTCATTTTCCTAGATGAATTGCATTATCAAGGTGGACTAGTACCAAAACATAAATATGGGCCCATCCCCATGTACCAAGTACTCTAGGGAAACTCCCCGTACACTGTGTGCTCTAGGGAGGTGTACTAGCCAACATTAATCCATTCCCTCGTAAGGGGGATAATGAACACCTTAAATAACTACAAAGCAGCTACTTATCATTTATGTTTACAAGTGATAAAACATCGAGTACTATATAGTGCTACTACATCCAATATTTGCAAATAGAAGAGAGCATACATACATATCATGATTGCAAGCAAGAAAACCATAGTCATATACTTAAATAAAACCCACGTACCTGAGTTCAGAGATTCATAAATATCTTTGATCATCTAGACAAACTGGTCAGCACCAGATTAATAACAAAATCATATACTAGCATCAAATTCTCATCATCTTAACCCTAGTTGTGTTCATTAGGGTCTATATTATCTCATTAGGATATTCCAACGTTTACTTGCATTATTGTCCTATATTTATCCTACTGATGTCATTTTCCATATTATGATTCATTATCTGAATATTAGGTTCCATATTCTTTTTGGTGCACATAATAACCCTAGGTTACATCATTAACCCAGATTAGGGTTTTATAACATGTATTAAGATTCATCTTCATATAACATGGATTCTCTTCATCATTATGATCTCATAATTAAAACTGAAGTTCCATATACGGATATGACCTTACTCTGTGAATTTCATCATTTATTGAGCATGTATACATTAATTTCATTATCTTTAGTGTTATTAGTCCTAATAAGCCATATTAATCAAGTTATATGCTTTCGTGTATCAACATGACCATATTTGACATCATATGCATTATAAACATGATTATAGACTAACTAGCATTTTTCCATAATTTAATATCATCATTTGATATTTATTACTCATGAACTAAGCATTTTACAACTATTAAGATATCACTGATATTAGTACATCAAAAGCCTGATATTATGATTTCATATTGTTCTACATATTTTTCTGAGAATTTTGGTACCTTATTTGCATTTTTCTGGCATACATACTATTTTCTATGGATTATACAAGATCTGTGAATTAACTGCAATAATTACCTTTTTGTGGCCAATTGTACGCTGCCACGTGGCCTTATGACTGACGCACATCCTTTGCTTGCTGGGCCGGTTCATCTCCTGGTTTTGGGTAACTAAACCGGGGTTCACCCCCGTTCTTTCTCCTTTCTCTCCTCGCTCTCGTGTGCTCTACACGATCTGCGAGTCCGTAGGACTCGACTTCACAGCCGCCGCCGTACCCTGGATCAAAGGAGAAGGCTCTGGCTATCGTGTCATCACCTCCTCCAACCACTGCAAGGGAGCTCGACGCCTCCAGATCTCTCTGCGATCTCGCGTTCGACCATTGTAAGCTCCGTAGGGCTGCGTCTGCCTGGGTAGCCTTCTCCTACCCAAGACACAGCTGTGGGAAGATCTCTGACAGAGATAGGCCGCCTACACTCCTCCTCCTTAACGCCTCTGGATCGTCATCTCACAAACAACGCATCACCAGCCCGTCTGACGCCCGCCTGCTTCTTCTGCTCGATGATGCATCGCATCTCAGCGTCTACCTTCTGCAAGGTGTCGCCGCTGGGACGACTCCGATGAGGATTTGCGGCTGTTGGGGTTCTCATCTCCACGCCTATCTGCCACTAAGAGCTCTGGATGAACCACTCTTGCTCGGCTGCTCCTCCAGCTTCTCGATCTGGCTGCCACACGAGAAGAGGGTTTCGATGGCAAGGAGAAAATCCCCCACCTGCAACTCCTTGTAGGTTTGGCGGGACCTCAACGTGGCTTGCTCCTGACTAAGTCCCTCTTGTCACCGATTAGGGGTTCCATCACCACCGAGGTGATGAAGAGATGTCGGGAATCCATATCAGGGTTGGCTACTGTTCTCATTGATGAAGAAAGGAGGAGGACGTCAAGCTGGAAGACAAAGGTCTAGGTGTTCATGTACAGAATCCCCCTGCAAGCCTCATGAAATCTCTCCCTACTATGATGTACCCTACTGATCCGTCAAGAGGCCAGGAATTCATGGGGTATCAGGCTGAGTGCTATAACTGGGATAAAGGGGTTCTATTTTCCTACTCCCTACGCTGGAGGATATTTCTCCATGGAGGTTTCTTAGATCCGAAAAAGTCGACAATCACAACTAATCTAGCTAAGCCTCTACTGACCAAGTACCATGAGAGCCACCTCACCATGGATTACACCGTAACTCTAGCTATCCTTCTAATTAATAAGTATATAACTTGTAAAATACCAATATAAAGGAAACATAGATCGAGGATGGTTCTCCTATGAACTGAGCTAGTAATCAACTACCAAATCTAGTGATCAAAATAACGTACTCAAATAAATACTCCCAAGTATGCTTAGTTCCCAATGTATAACAATATCAACAAAGTACTTGACTTTCATTAAGATTCGGGAATCCAAATTTTCATATTGACATTGACACCCAAATAAAATACATCTAAATGCCAAATATATATATAACCTCATATAAATTCATTTGTTTGCATGAAACTCAAACTGATGAATACCAAGACACACACCATGATTGAATTCAATTAGTAGTCATCATCATCAACTATATCTTTAATCATGTTTTTTGGGTGAAAATATTATTATTAGAATAACAAGATCCTCAAGTTGAGTTCAACCATATACAAGCATCCTTGGTCGCAAAGGATATGAAAATCCTAAAATCAAGGTCATCACATTCACCCCACCTTATTTGGAATTTCGTCCTCAAAATTCAACTAATCTCATCCTTAAGAGGCTATTTTGGGGTCGAACTTCATATACATCATTATTTCTTAGGTTCTAAGACCACCATAGTTTCATACACTATAATTTCTCATCTTAGGGTCTAGAGATTCTTGGGTGTGTCCACCCCACCTTATATATGTGGAAACATCACTTAATGTCTTAGCCATAACATGACATTATGATATCTTAGGGTTACATCACCTCTAAGGGTACACGTTTTGTTCATACTTTTAATGTTCAGGAGGAAATTCGTTTATATGCCATGTTATTCAGATCGTTCAAATCTAACATCATTAACATCTTATAATGATTTCAGGATTAGAGGAGATTTATCTTCATCCTTGATATTAGAATTTTTTTTTCTACTTAAGAAGGGCGTACATAACATGTTTGACCATTAGGGTTTCACCCTATGGTGTGATATTCATACTCAACTTAGAGGCATACATTGAGAAGGATCAAAGTTACGAACTATATTTTTGATCATATATCTTATGACCCAAAAATATCTTTATATCAAGTTCATGAGTTCAACTTTTATGTCTTGCATGTATTATGTGATGGGAAAAAGAGAATATACTAAGTTTATCCCATGATCTCAGCATCATATCTTTCATGTTTCATATGAAAGGGGAAGAGAATATTTTAAAGTCACACTTATCATGATTTCAATCTTGGGTGCTACATGTATGATATAGGGGGAAAATGTAGAATAGGTCAAGCTTATACGAGTGACTCCTCATATATAAATCATATATATAGCTCAAGTGAGGTTTCTATCATCATATATTAAGAAGGAGAAGATGAATAAGGATGAACATCTATGTTGAGTATCTTTTGCACAAAGCATCATACTCTCATAACTAGAGTTCATATATTACCTCACCTACAACTAATGATGAGATCCACAAAATATGTCACTCAAGCTAGGACCTAACTCAGCCAAAGGATTGACTTTATCATATGGGTCATCTACCCATCCTTTTCTTTTACCCAATTCTCACATATAGATTTGAATCATGCAGAAGGACTCAACTCAACACTCGAGAGTAATCTAGTATAGGACTTTTTTTAACACATATCTCATATATTGGAGGCTAGGTCCTATGACCTTCTCCCTGTGGGTCTTACTCTCTCTAGAGTTCACCACATATCTCATCCTACCACTAGACATCCTCTTTGTATAAGAGCTTGAGGCTCATGCACACTCATCTCTATCTTAACTAAGCTTATCTTGAGTAGGAAAAGGGAATGTACTTTCATCATCAATATTTTGCATAAATTCTACAAAATTGGATTCAACAAGTATACAACTTAAACCTTTATAAGGAAACTTATAGCATCAGAGATCAAACTTAGATAAGATTTCACATGCTTATTTCAACTATCATTCTATCATCTAATCTATGTATCACATATCTTGATAAGGCTCTAGACATCTAATCTAGACTACTCTCTCTTCTAGACTGATGTCACTCCCTTTCACTTAGGTTGCATGAACACCTACTACTCTCCTGTGTGAGGGACACATTTTTATATTTACATATATCTAATAAAATATTATATAGTTTGTCTCCGAGAAAGAAGGCGTCAGAGAAATCTATCGAGGCTCGAGACGATTGGAAAACAAAACCAAATCAACAAAATCGAGTGTCCTACACAAAGTAGATAGTCTAGTGTCATGTCACCTAGTGAAATGGTGAGAACATGGTGTAGACTAGTGTAGCTACCCAATACATATGAGCTCTATATGGAAAGGGTTTCTCACACTTGTCTAAACCTAGTTCTCAAACATCTAGGTTCTAACTTAGAGGCTAAGTCAAACCTTATTCCTATAGAACAACTTACTAAGTTTCTAGGGGTTTTAAGTGAAATTTTAAGTTTAGTTTTATGTTTCATAGTGAGCAATTGTTAGGTGTAGCTACTGTTCATGCTCTGATACCAACTGTGACGTCCCCGGATTTTGATTCTCCCAACCCTATTGGGAATGAGATGTCAGAATCTGAAAAAATCATCCAATCATATTAGAAAGCGATGCGGAAGCATAATACGAATACATGAACGTACAACCATAACATACTCAACATTCAACATGTATATTTATACAAAATGAATTATTACAACATGATTTACAGTTACATATTGAATGAAACTCTACAAGTCTGAACATGTATGCTAACTAGGATCTTCACAATAGGTACAACCTGAACAACTTGCTCACATCCTGTACTTTTCCTCCCATGCTATCTTCGAACCTAAAACATACGTGAAACAACAAATCAACACACAAGGTGTTGTGTACATGGGCAGAAAGGTACATATATTTATGGCTTTCATAATTTTTGAAAAAGATTTTCATAAGGAAAGAAAATCATAGAAAACACTTCTTTATTAAGAGAAATACGCCAATTTCAGTCATTTTCCTAGATGAATTGCATTATCAAGGTGGACTAGTACCAAAACATAAATATGGGCCCATCCCCGTGTACCAAGTACTCTAGGGAAACTCCCCGTACACCGTGTGCTCTAGGGAGGTGTACTAGCCAACATTAATCTGTTCCCTCGTAAGGGTGATAATGAACACCTTAAATAACTACAAAGCATCTACTTATCATTTATGTTTACAAGTGATAAAACATCGAGTACTATATAGTGCTACTACATCCAATATTTGCAAATAGAAGAGAGCATACATACATATCATGATTGCAAGCAAGAAAACCATAGTCATATACTTAAATAAAACCCCCGTACCTGAGTTCATAGATTCATAAATATCTTTGATCATCTAGACAAACTGGTCAGCACCTGATTAATAACAAAATCATATATTAGCATCAGATTCTCATCATCTTAACCCTAGTTGTGTTCATTAGGGTCTATATTATCTCATTAGGATATTCCAGCGTTTACTTGCATTATTGTCCTATATTTATCCTACTGATGTCATTTTCCAGATTATGATTCATTATCTGAATATTAGGTTCCATATTCTTTTTGGTGCACATAATAACCCTAGGTTACATCATTAACCCAGATTAGGGTTTTATAACATGTATTAAGATTCATCTTCATATAACATGGATTCTCTTCATCATTATGATCTCATAATTAAAATTGAAGTTCCATATAATGATATGACCTTACTCTGTGAATTTCATCATTTATTGAGCATGTATACATTAATTGCATTATCTTTAGTGTTATTAGTCCTAATAAGCCATATTAATCAAGTTATATGCTTTCGTGTATCAACATGACCATATTTGACATCATATGCATTATAAACATGATTATAGACTAACTAACATTTTTCCATAATTTAATATCATCATTTGATATTTATTACTCATGAACTAAGCATTTTACAACTATTAAGATATCACTGATATTAGTACATCAAAAGCCTGATATTATGATTTCATATTGTTCTACACATTTTTCTGAGAATTTCGGTACCTTATTTGCATTTTTCTGGCATACATACTATTTTCTATGGATTATACAAGATCTGTGAATTAACTGCAATAATTACCTTTTTGTGGCCAATTGTACGCTGCCACGTGGCCTTATGGCTGACACACATCCTTTGCTTGCTGGGCCGGTTCATCTCCTGGTTTTGGGTAACTAAACTGGGGTTCACCCCCGTTCTTTCTCCTTTCTCTCCTCGCTCTCGTGCGCTCTACACGATCCGCGAGTCCGCATGACTCGACTTCACAGCCGCCGCCGCACCCTGGATCAAAGGAGAAGGCTCTGGCTATCGTGTCATCACCTCCTCCGACCACTGCAAGGGAGCTCGACGCCTCCAGATCTCTCTGCGATCTCACGTTCGACCGTTGTAAGCTCCACAGGGTTGCGTCCACCTGGGTAGCCTTCTCCTGCCCAAGCCACAGCTGTGGGAAGATCTCCGACAGAGATATGCCGCCTATACTCCTCCTCCTCAACGCCTCTGGATCGTCGTCTCACAAACAACGCATCGCCAGCCCGTCCGACGCCTGCCTGCTTCTTCTGCTCGATGATGCATCGCATCTCAGCGTCTACCTTCTGCAAGGTGCCGCCGCTGGGACGACTACGGCGAGGATTTGCGGCTGTCGGGGTTCTCATCTCCACGCCTATCTTCCACTAAGAGCTCCGGACGAACCACTCTTGCTCGGCTGCTCCTCTAGCTTCTCGATCTGGCTGCCACACGAGAAGAGGGTTTCGATGGCAAGGAGAAAATCCCCCACCTGCAACTCCTTGTTGGTTTGGCGGGACCTCAACGTGGCTTGCTCCTGACTAAGTCCCTCTTGTCACTGATTAGGGGTTCCATCACCACCGAGGTGATGAAGGGATGTCGGGAATCGATATCAGCATCGGCTACTATTCTCATTGATGAAGAAAGGAGGAGGACGTCAAGCTGGAAGACAAAGGTCTAGGTGTTCATGTACAGAATCCCCCTGGCAGCCTCATGAAACCTCTCCCTACTGTGATGTACCCTACTGATCCGTCAAGAGGCCAGGAATTCATGGGGTATCAGGCTGAGTGCTATAACTGGGATAAAGGGGGTTCTATTTTCCTACTCCCTACGCTGGAGGATATTTCTCCATGGTGATTTCTTAGATCCGAAAAAGTCGACAATCACAACTAATCTAGCCAAGCCTCTACTGACCAAGTACCACGAGAGCCACCTCACCGTGGATTACACCGTAACTCTAGCTATCCTTCTAATTAATAAGTATATAACTTGTAAAATACCAATATAAAGGAAACATAGATCGAGGATGGTTCTCCTATGAACTGAGCTAGTAATCAACTACCAAATCTAGTGATCAAAATAACGTACTCAAATAAATACTCCCAAGTATGATGAGTTCCCACTGTATAACAATGTCAACAAAGTACTTGACTTTCATTAAGATTCGGGAATCCATATTTTCATATTGACATTGACACCAAAAAAAATACATCTAAATGCCAAATATATATAACCTCATATAAATTCATTTGTTTGCATGAATACTCAAACTGATGAATACCAAGACACACACCATGATTGAATTCAATCAGTAGTCATCATCATCAACTATATCTTTAATCATGTTTTTCGGGTGAAAATATTATTATTAGAATAACAAGATCCTCAAGTTGAGTTCAACCATATAAAAGCATCCTTGGTCGCAAAGGATATCAAAATCCTAAAATCAAGGTCATAACAGAATGAGTCTTAAGTATTAAGACACATGGATAACATTTTGAGAAGGATGACGCTTGTTAATTGCAACTTAATGACTAAGAGATTTGGCATACGTATACTAAAACCGCATTCCTATAAGGAATAAAACAACGATGTGTTCGTGACACAACCTATAAGATTTATGAATCCATTAATGCAAATGAAGTCTATAAGTTACAATGGACTAATCATTGTGATTGATTGCGTACAAGCAACTCAGAACCATGATCTTTACTTTGATAATATGGTCAAAGGGTTTGACTGATATGTCAAAGATAAAGAAGGGATCTGTGATTTAGTGGGAGTGTATTCACATTCCACATGTTGATGTGAAATGGAAATGTTCTAGAATGGAAATCCAAAGTGGAAATTATCTTTAAAGAAGATAGAGACATTTCCTATGAGATAGGAATAGAGATCTATAGATATAGTTCTCGAAAACCTCTTGACCTGAAAAGAGATAGCATAGATTGGCCATCTATACTGAAGGGTTTAGTGTGCATAGATTTAGTGGGAGAAAACGTGTTCATGTTACATGGAGTTAGTATCCCAAGGCCAAGTGTCCAATTCTTATGAAGAATGGGAACACTAAGAATAGATAAGGATCTATCATGTATGGAATCATCCCATTATCTTGCATGTATGGACATAGCAAGAATAAAATGCATTTATCATTTTGTTTGTAGGACATGACAATATGATATGCTCATAACTCGTATGTGGGACATGACGTGTGAATGTCTGTCTAGTTCCAGTAAGGGTTACTGGAATACCATAAGAACTTGATAAGTACTTGAGAAGTGCTAGTTTTATGGAAATAAGGAAGAGTTCACTGCAAAGAGTTATACTGATGCAAACTTCCAGAAGAGATAGAAAATTGATCGCAAAATATATATGGGATATATAAAAGTGAATGTTTATTGATAAATGGAAACGTTCCAATAAAGCCATTTAAAAGGAAATGCCGAGTATCCATGTGTTAGAGAACAACAATGGATACTATATGGATCTAGGAGTTCATAGAGATGAACTTATAGTTATTCCAGTCATTGATGACAAAGTAAGGAGTACTTGGTCATACAATGTGGCTGAAGGTTAGCAAAGGAATGCTAGATCGCATATTACGGAAACTCCATCTCAAACGTGTGACGTACAACGAAGAGATGAGAGACATTCAGTTAATACCGACTTTGGCAAAGTGTTTCCATAACTCACTATGTTAGCACTAGAGCACAGTAACATGTGGGACATGTTTGAAGATCACTTTGAATATGATTCAATGGTGATTGGCTCACAGTGCAAGTGGGAGTCTGTTGGTATGTATGCCCTGAGAGCCAATCATGTGATGATTGGTGGGATACATTAAGATTGATTTGATAAACATCAAAGGCAAGCTTCCAATTCTTTTTGGTTCAGTCATATGAGATAGTGATAGAATAGATTGAATGTCTAGAGAATGACAGTATTCAATGACATATACCTTTAGGTTCAGGACCTAAACGATGAGATCATACTGATGCTAAGAGTTTGTACATTCTTGTTATGTCCTGAGTCGGATGTCATTGTGGAAGGTAGATAGACAGCAATGACACACAAGACTAGATTGTGGTGTTGGTTGATGACAGAATCTCATTAGTCATGATATGGAGATATCAAACCAAACACATAGGTACTTGTTAGAGAACAAGTTTACCGGACAGACCCACCATGAGTTTGGCACATGGAACCATGACATGGTAGTCACAGTCAATTCTCACAGTGATGATGGTGAGTGTGATTCTTTGACCTGAAATCACTACACTCAACACATGTAATTGGGTAGACTTTGACATCATCAAAAGCAATCCTGAAACATGGGTTGTTATAAAGGTGATGATTGGATGGCTTTGACACATGGGGCTTTTGAGTGGTGACTGATAGATTTGGGATTTGTCCCTCCTAAGGGAGTTTGATATCCATGGACACTTGATGAGTAGGATTTAGATAGGTGTGCACATGCATGTGTGAATCAGTATGTGATATTGATGTCATACATATCTCCTCCAATCTACTCTGATATCAAGAAAGTGAATGAACGTTGACAGGATGACTGTTCCATGCCTTGAGTTCATTCGAGATATCAGTGATAAAGGAATTATACATTCACTATAACACCATTCACAGATTGTAGCATTGAAAGTTGTTCTCCAACTTTCTATTTCACTTGGGTAGCACTAATGTGTGACTAGGCATCGCTCTTTACTTGTGAAGTCATAAGTGTTATGGACTTTCACTGCCAACGTGAAATGGACCTGCAGAGTAACACACATAGGATTTAACCTGGAAGAGGAGTTTATCCACAAACGATGTTTAGATTGATTACTAAAGGAGTTTAGTAGTTCAATTAAACACTCAATTAATTGATAGGTCAAAATCATAGTATTCAAGGTGTTGGATTGATTGATTAGAGTATCAGATTGATTGAAACTGTGATTGACTGATTTTGCATAGTCTGCTGCCCCAACCGATCGGCTCATGGGATGAACCGATCGGCTAAGGTTGGTGAACCAATCGGCTCATGTGATGAACCGATCGGCTCAAGACAGGCTGAGATGACTGGTTCAAGGGCTGAACCGATCGACTCAACTGGTCTAACCGAGATCGTTTCGAATGTGAGAAGACTATTTTTGCAAATACAATTTGTTTCACTTGTGCAAATTCGATTTGGACAAGGATTAATATTTGATTAATCAGAAACAAATACGAAAGCCAATTTGAGTTGGACAAGGATCACGAACCGATCAACTCAGAAGTGAACCGATCGACTCAGGGGTCCCAACCGATCGGTTGAGGTTGAACCGATCGGCTCAATTCCCCAACCGACCGTTTCATGCATGAAACGATCATTTTAGGTGGTGAAGTTGGTTGTTTTGTGAATATCTCGAACCCTTCTACTCCTCCTTTAGTATCGCATTTCCCGGGGTCGAGAACCCTATCCCATGACCCTCCTATATATATAGGGGTAGTGTGGGCTTCTCAGGTACACAACTCAGTGCACCAGTAGCTCTGCAAAGTTGTCGTTCTCTCTAGTTTTGGTAATCGAGAGAGAGCCTGAGCAAGTTCTACCCTTTAAGGGAGGCACATCAAGGGAAAGACAACTGTAGAATAGTGACTGGTGGAAGGAGAGTGTGTCAGTGACTAGTACACTGAGAGGAGGGTGTGACTCCTTCTTATTCCTTATAGGACAAGGAGATCGGAATTCCAAGTGGTCCATGTGGACTACTTCAGAGGCGGGAGACTTCTGCCGCTCAGAGGACAGATGTCAATCCCGACAGTCCCGGTGCGACCAGGAGTTGCACAGACACCGTCCAAGACCAGAGGTGAAGACCGCGCAAGCCGCAAGGCAACGTCACCGAGAAAGCCTCGGGACAAGGTATGCCTCTACAAACCATCCTTCCTATTGTATAGACGTTGACGCGATTCCTTTATTCTGGGTTTGGGAGAATTTTTTTGTTTCCGCTGCCTTCTCTGTGTCCCCTAAAACCCAACATTGACAATAGTTTCACTGATGTAAACACTTTTTCTACTTCCTTTGTAACCAAGATCATGAAAAAGGGATTTCTCATTGTGTTGAGCAAACAAACCACAAATCAACTTGGGATAGTGTGGGTGGGTTCTACTGGTATTCTTTCCAGAGTCAAAACAAGTCATGTGTTGAAGATGTAACATGACCATTTGACTTTGACATCATGAAGGAGACAATACGTTAGAACAGTAGTGTTTTCTATAATATTTTTTTTATTTTTCTTGGGATGGATATTGAAGTTGACTACAAGTGCAATGAAGTGAATCTTGATGTCAAGGCACAAGTTCTCTTCCTATAGGAACCTTAGGTTTCTTAAGGAACTTATGATGTTAGGCAGGGTGAGAGCTGGTTCAAAACCTTGGTACAACTTTTTCAGGGTAAGAAGATAAATATATTGGTGATAGGTGGTTAACTGTGATTATGTGGTAGAGGAACAATTGAACTAAGACTTTAAGGAATCTTCAGAGATGGAAAACTTATTACCCGTAATCATGGAGGTAAGGATCACTTTTTTAGTTAGGGGGTGGCAAGAGAGTAGTGTAGTTCCATGTAATGTTTACATAGAATTTGTAGATAGCTTTTGTGCTAGAAAGAGAGTTTGTGTAGAACAATTGGTCTACATATAATGCGCCAAGATGTTGAGCATAGAACACATTAGAACCTCATTCATCAAATCAATTAGAGATTCAAGAAAACCATGAAAAGGAAAAGGATTTCTAGGAAGAAGCTCCTTATACATATTTACTGATGGGAGGAGATGAAGGAGGTTCCATCAAAGGAAATGACCCTAGAAGTAGTGTAGGATGAGGGTACTCTATCTGGGCCGGTCCTTTTCCATCAGTTTGAAGCCATGGGAAAGAAGGAGATGGAATGGCAACAAAACAAGAAAGATCACAGGTGTTGTAGGTCACCCAAGTTACTAGGTCAAGGAGGGAAAGGCTAGGGTAGGTGATCTAGAGCTAAACGTGGTAAGGGAGAGTTATGGGTATCCCTAGGGTTTAACAACAAATGGCAATGAATGGCTATCAGTCAAATTTTCTCTAGTTGATAGGGAGAAAATTCAGTCAATGGTCTATATATTTTCCGCCCAACAATGCAGCCAGTCAAGTTTGAGATTTGTGAAACTCGACTGAAACTACAGTTTTCTCAGTCCTTGGCCTATTTTCATTCGAATTTCCCCTAGGACAAACTTGATCAATTGGCCAGTCTATCCAAAAGATAAGAAATTTGATTCTAGGTCACTAGAGTGTTATATAAATTTATTTTTCTAGCCTATCATCCATTATGAACATATTAAGGCACATTTGACTCATCATTGCTACTATTTTATAGTAAAATAGTCATTTGTGAAAAATAGCCAACATCAAGCAAAATAAGGCATTGAAGCTAGGTATATGTATCACAACCAATGATAAGATGAGCAATATATGAGAAAGAACATATAGGTAAGAGAACAACTAGATAGAAGGCATATCAATGTCATCAACATCAATAATAAGCAATTTTGATCTAATAAAAGCAAATTTCTCTCTAGCTAGAGGTTTTGTAAAAATGTCTGCAAGTTGATTTTCCATGTCCACATGTGTGATAAAGATATCCTTTTTGGCGATGTGGTCATGAAGGAAATGATGGTGAACCTCTATATGTTTGGATATACTATTTAATATAGGATTCTAAGACAAATTCATTGTAATAATATTATAACAAAAGATAGAAGAAACATCATAATGACCATTAAAGTCTTGGAGCATTTGCTTCATCCATAGTACTTGTGCACAACAACTTCCAACTGTGATGTATTCAACCTCGACAATTGAAAGATCCACTATGTTTTGTTTCTTAGAGAACCAAGAAACCAAACAAGGTCCTAGGAGGAAGCTAGTGCCACTTGTGCACTTTCTATCAATTAAGCACCTTGCATAATCACATCACTATAAGGAGTAAGTGTTAAGTCCCTTGACTCGGGATGCCATACTCCAAAATTTGGAGTTTTGGCTAGGTACCTCAAAATCCACTTGATGACTATAAGATGCAATTTCCTAGGGTTTGATTGAAATCCAGAACACAAGGAAACACTAAACATAATATTAGTTCTAGAACCAGTTAAATATAACAAGATACCAATCATACCTCTATAGAGCTTCTCATCTACCTTCTCACCTTACTCATCTTTATAAAGTTTGGCTGTGTTGGACATAGGAGTACACATAGGCTTTGTGTTTGTGTGTTCCCAAGTACTTTAGAAGTTCTTTTGTATACTTTTCTTGGTTGATGAAGTTTCCATCTTTAGTTTGCTTGATTTGAATGTCTAGGAAGAATGTTAGCACCCCCATCATGATCATTTCAAATTCACTCTGCATGTGAGAACCAAAATCCTTGCAAAGATCAAGATTAGTCCCGCCAAAAATAATATCATCAACATATATTTAAACAATAAGAAAATTGCTAGAAATGTATTTGAGAAAGAGGGTAAAATCAACGTTGCCCATGTCATAGCCATTGTCTATCAAAAATTCTTTAATTTCTCATACCAAGCTCTAGGGGCTTTTGTGAGTCCATAGAGTGCTTTTTACGACAAGTAAAAATGGTTAGGAAGCTTGTCATGTTCAATGCCAAGAGGTTGAACCACATAGACTTCATCCTCTATTCTACAATTTAGAAACACACTTTTAACATCCATTGGGTAAAGAAAGAAATTCTTATGACTAGAAAAGACAAGTAGCATTCTAATAGATTCAAGTCTAGCAATAGGAGCATAAGTTTCATCAAAGTCAATACCTTCCTATTGACTGTAACATTGATCTACTAACCTTGCTTTGTTTCTTACCACTTTGCTTCTTTCATTGAGTTTGTTGTAGTAAACCCATTTGGTGCCAATGATTTTTCTATCATTTGGTCTTGGCACAAGAATCCACACTTGATTCTTTTCAAACTTCTCTAACTCTTCTTACATATCTAGGATCCAGTCATTATCCCCAAAGCTTCTTTGACATGGTTTACCTCAAGTTATTAGATGAAGGCTTTGTTGGCTTATTCTTTGTTGAAGTTAGCCCATGTCTTCACCCTTTCAAAAGGATTTCCTATGATAAGATCTTTTTGATGATTTTTTGTAAAGCGAGGAGTTGAATCCTTATTTTCATCTTCCTTTTGTTCTTCATCTACAACCACATATTTTCCTTTGTTGTTGATGTTGAGCTCTTTCAATCTAGGAATCACCTCATCGACATCGTCATTTGCAACATTCTTGGAAATAGAGTGGTCAATTTTAATAAATTTAACATTGGTAGATTCTTCTACTTTAGACAATTCAATGTTGAATACTCTAAATGCTCTACTAGTAGTGCTTCAGCGAAGAAATAAAGCCTTATATGATTTCACATCAAACTTATCGAGAGAATTTTTGGTGCTCAATACAAAACAAGGACAAACACATACATGAAAGAAGTCGATAGAGGGATTTATAGCATGCCATAAATTATAGGGGGTTTTCTTTAAAGAAGGATGTGTGAAAACCTAGTTTTGCACAAAATATGAGGTATTGATAGATTCAACATAAAACTTCTTGGGAGTGTCATACTCTAGAATTATGTTCCTAGCCATTTCTGATTGAGGAGTTTGAGGGGAAGAAAAGTTGTACGTGTTATCAGATTCCTCATACAACTTTTCAAACAAATCATTTTCAAACTCTCCCCCGTGGTCACTACATATAGAGATGATCCGAGAAGATGCTTCATTTTCAACTCATTTGCAAAAAGTTGTGAAAACATCTAGACTGTCACTTTTTGAAACTAAGAAGAAAGTCCCAAGTATATCAAGAAACATTGTCGACAACCACGAGGCAATACTTTCTACCATGAAGCGATTGAGTTCTCATTGGTCCAAATAGATTAATGTGAAGAGGTTCCAAAGCTCTCTTGGTACTAAAGACTCCTTTGGATTTAAAGGAGGATTTGGTTTGCTTTCCTTTTGTGCAAGGTTGGCATTCCTCATCCTTCTCGAAGTCCAATTTAGGAAGTCTTTTTACCAATTCCTTTTTGCTCAACTTCTTCAATTTTTGCATATTTACATGACCAAGCCTACAGTGCCACAAAGATATATCATTCTTATCAACAATAAGGAATCTAATAAGAATAAGCTTAAGAGAATTAAGAACAATAACATAGAGATTACCATTAGCAGTTCCCTTATATATGACATTATAGGAGAGGGAATCTAGAAGTAGACATTCAAGAGAAGTAAATAAAACAAGATAACCATTATCACATAATTTTCTAACACTAATAATATTGTGATGTGAGCCATCCAAAAGAAGTACATTCTTGAGACAAAGTGAATCACCTGCATCACCCTCACCTTTTACTTTACCTTTCTTGTTATCCCCAAAAAGTCACCAATCCTCCTTTCTTTTTGGTAATTTTGTTAAAGTGTCTTATGTAACCCGTCATGTTCTTCAAGAAACGACTATCAACAATCCATTTTCCTTTTTCCTACAAGAAATAAAGATGTCAGTTCTCAATTCAATCCTTGGAATCCAAATTAATCTTGGGGCCCATTTTATTTTTGGGTTGTTCCCCTTCTCTTTGTAAGGACAATAATTATAATAGTGATCATCACTCATGCAATGAGAACAAACCATAGGGTTCTTAGAGTTGGATGACTCTCCATAGAAGATAGGAAGTTCCTTTCTCTTGTTCTTTCCCTTCCCTTTTCTCTTTGGTGCTCCCTCATATCCCAACCCACTTCTACTGATTTGTTTGGTAGAGTGTTCTAGGAGTTGATTTAGAGACTTTTTCCCTTTAAGTAATTTTTGCAATGAATCTCTAAGTATATGGTTGTCATCACTAGGAGTAATAAATATAGAAGATAAGCTAGCAAGATCATCTTGAGCATGAAGTAAGTCAGCCTCTAGACAGAGGGCTATAGCAAGATACGACTCTTTTTCTAAAGTAAGACTAGCACATTCATTACTAGGCAATAAGGGTCTAGAAGTAAAATCATTTATCCTATCAAGCAATCTAGTATTTTCAATTCTAAGCATAGTAAGCTCATCAAGATAGATTATATTTTCATCCTTAAGACTTTCTATATTCTTAAGATAAATGCCATTCTATACCTCAACACCATTGTATTGCAATTCCATGTCAAGAAATTGTTCTTGTAGATAATCTATGCTATCCAGATGCACTTTTTCATTTTTCTCAAGAAGATAAATTTTAGCATACAAGTCATCAATGATTTTGCCTTATATTTTATTTTTAGACTTGCATTTATGATAAGAAGAACGGGAAGCAAGGAGTACATTAATGAGAACATCTTTAGAAAGATCATTCAAGCGTACCTCACTTACCTCACAAACGTCTTCACTAGTTGAGGCATTGAGAGCAAGGTGACACTCTCCTTCATTTGAGCTACAATCACTACGAGATGAATCCTCCCATGCAACATGGGCTTCATCCTTGCTTCTTCTTCTTTCCTTCTTGTCCTTCCTTTTTGGCTGCCTTCCGTCTTGTAGTCCTTCTTCTTCTTGGAGATGACATTGTGGTAGGACTACTTTGCCTTGGGAAAATCATTCTTGTAGTGCCCCATTTGACCACACTCATAACATCTAGGAGTAGAAGAGGAAGGCTTTCTCTTGAAGTGCTTCCACTTGGAGTAATTGACTTCATGATCACTAGGAGATTCATCTTCACTTGATGATGGAGAACGTTGGCTTGCAAGTTGTTGTTGTAGAATCATGGACTCCACTTGATCTGTGAAGTAATTTTCCTTCGTCTTCTTTGAATCCTTCTCTTCAAGCTTTTGTTCTTCTTCTTTCTCATCAAGTCTAGTCTCATAAGCGTGCAAATTCACAATAAGCTCTTCGGTAGCAATGTCACCAAGGCTTCTTATTTCTTCAATGGAAGTCACCTTGGGTTGCCACCTCTTTGGGAGAGATATAAGGATCTTGGAGTTAATTGTTCCTTCATCCATGGGTTGGCCCAAGGGAAAAAGTCCGTTGATGAAGGTGTTGATCCTAGAATACATCTCTGTCACCTTATCTTGCTTACCCATCTTGAAGTTCTCAAGGAGACCTTTGAGAATATTGACCTTGGCCTCCTTGACTTGCTTGGTCCCTTTATAGGTAATGCACAAAGTATTCCATGTATCATAGGCGGTGTCCCAAGAAGAGATCTGGTTGAATTCAGAAGGAATGAGGACTGCATAGATGATGCTTATAGACTTTGCATTCAGCTGAGCTTTCTTCAATGCAACTTCATCCCAAGTGGTCTCACCTCCTTCTGACTCTTTGTAGGGAAGGATGACCACCTTCCACATGTCATAGATCATTCCTTGAACATAACCTATTTCACTTGGATTTATGATAATTTGTGGTAAGAAAAAGAGATAAAGGATCTCTTAGTAGAAAAAACCACTCTACTATAGCTATGAGAATAAGAGGAAAACTTGGAATGAAGGCCAAGGGTCAATATTTATAGTTGGGGTGTCTACTAGCCAGTAGGAACACTTAGAATCAAATTCTAGCCATTTGGGGTGTTGCAACGGATATATGTTTGAGTTTTACAACACTCCAATAGTTAGAAACACTTTTTCTATACATTTCGTACAATGCAGTCGGTCGAGTTTCAATAAACATAACTCAACCAATTGCAGTATGTGATAAAATGATATTGAGTAGGTGGTCAAGTTTATACTAGATGAAACTCAATGACTTAAAATCACTTTGTCTATGTAGGGTGTTGAGCTGTCACCAGGACAAACTCGGTTGAACCTTGTAAATTCTGAGACCCATCCTAGGCGTCAGTCAAGTTTTTGAGAGGGAACTCAGACAAACATGATTCCTGTGATGCATTTTGAAAATGTAATTAAAGTACCTAAACATTCATAATTTGTTTTCATCTTAATTACAAGTCATAACATCAATACAAATGATTACAAAAATAGTTCTAAGTCATTTAGGGCGCTTTCCATAAAAGTGCATTTGCATTGACTATGACTTGTGTTTGATCAAGATAGGGCTTTTTGAATTGATCCTTTTTGTGTACCTAATACCTAAAATCAATCTCAAATACACATATTAGATACATGTGAATGAAATAGTTAAGTCATCATCAAAATATGGACAACATATAACTATTACGTCAACAACACCCTTTTCTCTCTAGTAGACTTTCTAAACTATGGCTCTACTAGAATTACCGGTTGGGGTTGCTTCCCCGACTCAGGATCCTCCTGGTCTTGGACGTCATGTGCACTACGATCATTTTCTACCATATTGTGACAGATCTCATCATGCTCAATTTTCTCTGCATCAACATTCTCTTGGATTGGAGAGGGAACTGGTGTATCAATCATAGAATCATCTAAGAGCTACTTAGTATCTTTATTCGAAGTATCAAACATATTTGATCCTAAAAAAAGATGTCATCTCTACACGTGATCATCTTCTTCTTTTATGGGTCCCATAGCTTATACCCAAATTGCTCATCACCATATTAAGAAAAATACAAGGAGTAGATCTATCATCAAACTTCTACCTCTGCTCCTTAAGAACATGTGCAAATGCCTTGCACCCAAATACTCTAAGGTGAGAGTAAGAAGATAGCTTCCCTATCCACACACACTCTAGAGTATCAAACTCCAAAGGAACAAATGGTGACCTATTAATCAAGTAGCAAGCAATATTCACTTCCTCTACCCAGACCACCTTAGGTAGCTTTGCATTCTTTATCATGCATCTAACTCTCTATATAATGGTTATGTTCATCCTTTTATCTAAACCATTATGTTGTGGGTTTGTTGGAACTATCTTCTCATGCTGAATACCAGACCCTTCACAATAAGAAATGAACTCTCTAGGAGTATACTCACCTTCATTGTCAGAAGGAAGATACTTTAAACCTTTACATGTCTCCTCCCAACAATAGCATGGAATTTCTTAAAGGTATCAAAGATATGATCATTCCTCTGTAGAAAGTAGTGTTGCTATGGTATGCCCAGAGAGCCTCATATGCTGGTTGTAATGGCATATGGCATAAAGGATTTGATTAATAAGAATAAAGTCAAGCTTACAATTCATTTTAATTCGCTCAGTTATGAGATAATGAGGAAACATAATGAATGTCTAAAGAATGAAATACACAATGATGTATGTCTTCAAGTATGTGACTTGAACAATGAGATCATAGAGATGTTAAGAGTATGTACATTCTTGTTATGTCCCTGGTCGGATGTTATTGAGGAAGGTAGATAGACATTATTAACACTAAAGATTGGAGTAAGTGTTGGTTGATGACAAAATCTCATCAGTCAAGATATGTGATATCAAACCAAGCTCACAAATACTTATTAGAGAACAATGTATCAGACAAACCCACCTTGAGAGTGACACATGGAAACATACTTGGTGTTCATAGTTATCTGTCACAGTGAAGGTGATGATTGGGTAGTTGTGACACATGGGGACTAACTATGAGTGATGCATATGAGATTTTTCCATCCTACTAGAGTATGATATCATGGACACTTAATAAGAGATAGTGAGAAAAGCATGAGCATGCACACATGAATCAATATATGATATTGAGGACACATATATCTCAGATAGTTTGCTCTTGGTTCAATGAACATGGATTGAACATTGAAAGGGTGAAAATTCCATGCCTCGAGTTCAATCTGGATATCAGAGATAAAGGAATCATATAATCAATGTAACACTTACATGGATTGTAGGTTGAAGTTGTTTTCAAACTTTCTATTAACTTGGGTAGCACTGATGTGTGACTAGGCACCACTCTTTTCGTTTGATGTCATAAACTAGTTATGGACATTCACAGTAACATGATATGGGACCTATAGGGTCATACACATAGGAACTCGCCTGGAATAGGAGTTTATCCATTAATGATATTTAAGTTGATTAGTAAATATGTTTAGGTATTCAATACAAAAAATTTACCGACTAGACTCAAAACCATCAAGTTCAAGTGTTAAACTAGCTGGTTAGGGTATTAGGTTGATTGGAAATTGAATTGGCTGAATTCTACATGAATCAGGACACCAACCGATCGGCTCACTGGTTGAACCATTCAGCTCAGGTTGGTGAGACGACAAGTTCACCTAGTAAACTGATTGGCTCAGTCAATCCAGCTAAAGGTTTTGATGATTTTCCTAATTCATGAGAATAGTTGATCGTTTCACTTGATCAATTTGATTGGTACATGGAACTAATGTTGGACATTACTTGGAGATAAATTATCAATTAAAATGCGATTGGGAAACATGTGAACTGATCAGATCATTGAGTGAACTAATAGACTCACAGTTCCATCTGACGAGTTCACATGTCACAAGTTGTGAAATTCATGGAAATTCTAGACCCTTCTACTCCCACACAGACTAGGAACCCATACCCTAAACCCTCCTATAAATAGAGGGGTACTGGAGGCTTCCCAAAACACACAATTGAGAATCAGTTGCTTTGACAATTGTTGTCATCTCTGGTTGTGGTAACCGAGAGATCCCAAGCAAGTCCTACCCGACTAGGGAGGTACAACAAGGGAGAGAACAACTGAGAACAATTGCAGGAGAGTAGGATGGTGAATAATATGCCAATAGGGAAAACTCCTTCTTGTCTATTCTACTAGAACAACAGGAGTTCTAGGTGGTCAATGTGGACTTCCATAGAGGTGAGGTGGCCTTTGCCTATCGCTAGGAGGGCAACATCAACCTGTAGTCTGTGGAGGAGTTTTTGTTGTCGTTGTTTGATTTTGCTATCCGTGGTAGAGACCGGGAGTTGCTACAGATGAGTCCTAGTGTAACTAGGAGTGCACAACTACTGCAATGAGTTATAGTCATTGGACTTGCTCCAGGACTAGACATGAACTCGTTAAACCATCTTTTCCATTACATAGTATTGATGCAACCCTGATGTTATGGGGAATATGGATAGATAATTTTTTTGTTTCCGCTGTCTACTCAATGTCCATATTTTCCTACAGTGGTATGAGAGCCACCTGAATTTACTACATTTTAGGATAATCGATATGGTTTGATTTTTAGTTTACTTTCATTTATTTATTGCATACATGTAAATACTTAAACTAATAATTTTCAAATCCAATCAAAGACCACATAATCCAAAACTAATTATATATATATATAGATAACATGATATATACGAAACTTATATTCGTTGTCCTAAAAGTGAGTTTTTTATGGTGGATGTGTAGTGCGGTTATGACCAATAACCCTAATTATTTGTGCATGTTGGTTGTGTATTTATTTCCTATTTTATCTAAATTTGCATACCTATCATGTACCTTCTTCCCAATGTAAAAGTATTATTCTTTCCTACCTTTGCACCTCTCAAATGTAACTCAAGTTTTTTGTTTACCATGTAATAAGCTTAATAGCAAGTAGGATAGTTTCTATTATGTCAACGACGAATATGATGATCAACATCAGGTGATTCAACCGTTTCACGTGACGAGCCGACCAGTTGAAGGATAGATCGTAGGAGGAGTGAACCAACCATCTGATGGATCCAACTGACAGTTTGGAAGGAGTCTAGACACCGGTTGGACAGAAGGCCAACCCATCATTTTAGGCAACCAACCGACTGGCCAAGAGGCGAGATGACTAGTTTAAGGGTTGAACCAATCAACCTAGATTGGCAAGCACAGATCTACACCAACAATAGGTTGCATGTGATGTAGACCCTAGGTTGTGGCAATTCCTTGTGTATCCAAGGAATTACAGTAGTATGGCCATAACCATCACTTTTTATTTATTATTGCATGTTTACGGCGTGGGATATAGCATGTATATGTTATGTACTATATATATGTGGTGATTGGATAAAGTATATGTATATATACAAACCCCCTCAAATAAAACATTAAGTCTAAGATGTTTTCCATTAGCATCACACATGAAAAACTTATTTGACTAAGTGTAGAGTATGCCCAAGCATGGTGCTCCATCCTTCTCATGGAAGTGTGATGATAGTAATTTTGGTTTTTTAAAATAGGGGTGCATTATTATCATGTCACCTTTTGGGTCAGGCTTAATTGTGTGATCTTAATGGGATTAAGCATCAGAGGCATACAAATGACTACGGAAAAGAATTTGCACATATCATCTATCCAAGAATTGTATTAGATCCAATTGACAAATGTTTCCTACCTTAATGATTAACTATGGATGCTGACATTTGTCGGGTAATACTTGAATTATTTTGGATCTTGACTTGCTAGAGGATTGTACGTTGCAATCTTCCAAGTTGATATGTGAGGACTATAAATTTGAATAAACTACTGAGAGCGATATCTAATTAAAGACCTAATTCACATAATCAAAATTTAATCAAATCAAATAAAATCAAAATTGAGTTTTGATAAAATTGTAAATTCTTTTGTAGAATCAAATGGCAACACACAACAACTTTTCTCTGTGATTGGTCCTTGAGAAGGACAAGTAAAATGGGAATAACTTCCACAACTGGTTCATGATGCTAAGAATTGTTCTCACACAAGAGTGCCAGCTTTATAACCTAGAGACACAGGAGCTAGATGAACCTCTTCCCACTGCACCTAAGGCTGACAGGGATGCTTATAAGAAGCATACTGAAGATGTTGTTGATGTCAAGTGTCTGATGCTATGCTCCATGAACTATGAGTTGTAGAGGTAGCATAAGAACATGAATGTTATTGAGATTGTCTCACATCTTAAGAACATGTTACAAGATCAGGTAAGACAAGAGAGATATGATGTCTCTAAGACACTAATAAAATGTAACATGGCAGAAGGAGATCCAATTGGTCCCCATGTACTCAGGCTCATTGGGTATGTGGAGAACCTTGCTAGATTAGGATTCCCCTTGGGTCAAGAGTTGTTGACCGATGTAATTATGCAATCTCTTATAGAATCTTACTGACAGTTTGTCATGAACTACAACATGAATGACTTTGACAAGTCATTGACAGAGTTTTTAGGCATGTTGAGAACAACTGAGGCAAAAATAAAGAAAGACAAACCCAAGTCTGTGATGATTATTAATAAGACAAAGGGAAAGTCTAAAGTCAAGGGTAAAGATAATAAGAGTTCTAAAGCTAGCCAGAAGCCCAAGTATTTAGATTTCAAGACAAATGGAGGAGTAAAGAAGAGAGGTGAATGTTAGCACTGTCACCAGCCAGGACACTGGAAAAGGAATTTCTCTCCTTTTCAGAGGAATTAAAGAAGAAGAAGGAAGGGGCAGAGGCCTCCACTTCAGGTAAATACGTTATAAGATAATTCTACTACTTATTCATCTTGGTATGTGATACCGAATGTAGATCTGTCATACGTTGATGTGCAAGATTTGATAAGAAGTAAAAGCCTTTAAGAAAGGGAAAGGGTGGAATATTTGGAGAAAGAGTTGTTGTAACTTTAGTCCACATTTAGAATTTATCTTAGCTCATTGGGCATGTAATAGAGTTAGTTGAATTTCTATTTCAATATGCCAAAATAGAAATATTTACTTTATGCATCTTTTATGGCAAGGATGATTATAAATAAAGAGTTGTTAATGCTTCTATTTCAAAGATATGATCTTATATGGAAATGTACAAACATCTATTCATCTTTATACGAAAGGATCTAAAGATGAATGTTAATAGCACAAATACCAAAAGGATTCTATTTGGTAAATCAGACAATTCGTAGCTTTGTCATCTAGAGCACATATATAACAAATGCATATCTAGAATCTTTTTTTTTTAGTTTGTCAGGGGAAACCCACTCCCCTAGGCAGAGGGATCTAGAATCCATATTGATGTTTATCCAGAACCAACAAGAGACATGCAAGTGTTATTTATGAGTAGCATGACAAACTACCTCTCACTAGATGTAGTGGAGAGGGAAAGCTTTCTATATGCCTTGTAGAAGTTGATGTATGGAGATCTTATAGAATAAATTCTACAAATAATTTTTTGTACTTCATTATATTCATTGATGAGACTAGTTGATATAGGGTTAGTATTTTGTGAAATACAAATATAAATCTCTTAAAATGTTCAAGAAGATTATAAATACAATATAACTTTGATAAAAGTATTAAGAAACTTTGATATGATCAAATTTTGAGATACTTTACATCGATAGTTTGCGAACCTTATGGAAAAATTGTGATAATGTATCACGAGTTAAATCCACCTAAAAAATAATGATGTTTTAGTAAGAAGGGATCACACCATGATGAGTCATGCCAAGACTATCATTTAATATAATATTCTAATATCCTCAAGGATATATACTTAACACTAAACCAATGTACCATCATGAATGATTTGAAAGACATCATATGATGTATGACATGGGAATTCCCTGATATGTCCTAAGGATAGAAAATTTTATAAAGAAAGTAGTTTCTTAAAAGGGTTATACGCAAACCATAATTGTTGAATACTACCTTTAATCCAATCCAATAACAAAAGGGTTTTTTTGCTAGGATAACTGAGTTCTAAAAGAATTAGTAGGAGTAAAAGTAGAACTCAAACGGTTTGAGGATGAAAAATAGGTACAATGATAACAATTGAGAATCACAAATTATTGTGGAATCTCAATTGATAAATATTATAGAAAATGTCTCAGACTCGTGAAGTAGCTCCCCTGGATGTTATAGATATCATCTCTAATCTGTGTAGGGATATGCTGTAAAGCCGCTTGGATCCACACATGTGATTCTACCTATTTAAACAAAGTATGTAGAAATAATAAAAACCAATTACGTATGTTACAAATAATAACAATTTGTAAAAAAAATAATGATACTCACAAATTGTTTTTGTCAATAATTGGTTGGTTAGTATGTGGTCGGATGTTGAGCTAGAGGGATAACTACATATTGTGGATTATACCATGCATAGTGCACCTGTGGACTGAAGACTCTCTCTACTGGTGGAGGGGGGGACTAAGCTCTCACGTCTGTTGTGCCATAGTTGCACCTCCTCCCTATAGTGATGCAACTAATCCTCAACAACATGACCCCTCCCATCTATCCTACTAAGGTGTGGCAAGGTAAGAGTAGGTTGTACTTGAATAAAGCCCAATTGTTAAAGTACTCTATCTGGGAGGTGCCACTCTACTACTGTGTAGCACACTAGAGGCACTCGGGCCAATCAAATATCATGACTCTCTCGACACAATGCTGGAAGTTTCTGTAGAATATCCTTAGTGTAAGGAGTTAAATGTATCTATTATTAAAAAATATAACATGTATCATATAAAAGGAAAGAATTTTTTCAGAACATACTCATAAATATAATTATTAGAAGTAAATTAGTAGAAGTCAATTATACCTGAGAGGAAAAAATCTAGTCAAAGGCGTAATCATAAAACTGGACTTATCCTCTCATCGTATCACTCCCTTGAACAAAATTAGGTCACCTATTAATTTGACAAATTAAATTTATTTAAACATTACAAATTTTTTGCTAAAAAATATTAAGTTGTGTAAATCTTTACCTGCAGCCCAAGGGAACGTCTTCTGGCCACTCTCCCCAGTTCATAACCTGTGAACCTAGGTGTCCAATTCCTAACCTCTCCCAACACCAAATCTATTGCAGACATACACAACTAGACAAGTGGGCAGTTTTCTTGGAACGGGTAGTATCCGTATACAACTCCCTATACAAGTATGCTAGAGTTACAACACCCCAAGATAGAGTGTTACAACTTACAAAGCTAGCCACAAGTGGGAGGTACACATACATGAATCTTGTCCCCAGTTCTAACTATAAGTTAACTACCTAAAAAGTAAAGGAGATATGATCTAGTATACCTTATCCTCATTTTTCTTTGATGTTCTTCATCTACCAAGGTGAAATCCATCCCACTAAAGGTCTCACACAACCAAGAAAGATGAATGTGCCCATTAGACATACCATCTGGTGCATCTCCCAAGAAACTCTCACAAAGGTGAGACCATGAAAAAAATTGCCCCTCATTTATGCATAAAGGATATGCAGCTATAACCGGTGGTCCATCAATCCTAAGACCTAAAAGAGCTACAAATCCTGAAGCATGACACTCATCTTAAAACATGGAAACATAAACGTGTTGCCAGACTTGTCCTACCGGTTAACTAGGGCAATCATCAAATCGGGATCAAGGTGCACAAGTTGTAGCTTATGAACAAGCCCAAAACCATCTGAAGAAATATTTTGCAAAACACCCATGTCAGTAATAGGCCAACCTAACAACATGATGTGGTGGTGGGAGAGTCGAAATGATACTTTTCTAGGAGCCATATCTATGAAAAGTGCAAACATCATATTAAATTAAAAGTTCAACCATTACTTGAATAAATGAATACATTAAACTGAAATAAGAAGCATTACATGACTTGAATAAACTAAAATAAGAAGCATTACACGACTTGACTAAACTTAAATAAGAAGCATTACATGACTTAAATAAACTAAAATAAGAAACATTACATGACTTGACTAAACTGAAACAAGAAACATTACATGACTTGACTAAACTGAAATACGAAACATTACACCGGTTAACATCACATTACATTAGTACAAGTGCGTCTATTCTGGCCCCTTCTACCACTCTTATGACAATGATATGTATATTGATTTAGATCAACTACCATAGTTGAAGGCCTTCTTTTTTTCTTTGGTCTTCCAGCGTGCCTTCGTTTCCATGGGGGTAATAAGGGATAAATACCTCTAATTTCCACAAATGGAGGCCAATACCTCTTGTCAGGAATACCATGAAATTCAGTTTGTATCCATTCAAACAAGATGCATTTGTCAAATATGGGCTCACAAGTCCATCACAACTGTAATTGATAGTTTTTGTAGTTACCCAAACATGACAACATGGTAAATGCCATTGTTGTGGAAAATCACAACTACATTCACTAGCACCAATTGGACACACTTTTACTGGAAATTTATGTCCTTCCATGTCATCAACAAGCCATTCATCATTCTTCACGAGGAGTGTTATTCTTAGTATTCTTGCATCATGTTGTACATAAAAATCATATTATGAATCCTCTTGGGCCATTTCTCCCATATTTGCACGACCATATGCTTCATTACGCCTCTCCAACCACATTGTATCAAAATGATAGTATGTGGAAACAATCAATGCCTGTATTGGTAAACCTCTAACACCTTTTAAGACTCCATTTAATGCTTCAACATGATTGCTAGTAAATGACCCATACCTATAACCTCTGTCATATGTGAGAGACCAAACTATGAGATTTTATTCTATCAAATAATTCTTAGCAGCTAGTTCTATGGTTTCTATATCACCCATTAGACGATCAAATACAAGTGTATCAGTTGTGGATCCCACCTTCCACAAGAGTTCTTTTAACTCTTGTGACTTGAACTTTTGATGGAAGTTCTCACGAAGATATCAAAGACAATAACGATGTTGAGCCCAGTCAAATTTTGACCTAAGTGCTGAAAAAATTCCACTCATTCGATCAGAAATAATACACAGATCTATACGAAATTGAACGGCCAGAATACATGTTTGTAGAGTACCAAAGATCCACTCCCATGAATCCTTTTTTCCTGCCTCAACAACAACAAAAGCGAGTGGAAATAGATCATTATCAACATCTATGCCACATGCAACGAGAAGTGTGACCTAATATTTTCTAGTAAGAAATGTGCCATCAATAGTAAGAATAGGACTGCAATATACCCAACCCCTCACAACTGGGTGAATGCCCAAAACACCTGCTTGAATCTATGAGTGTCTTGAGTTTGTTGGCTATAATCATCCACAAGGTGGGAATCTATAATTCTTGGAATATATTGTGATAGACATGTCATGACCATCAACAAATTCTAATACGATGATTCCCAAACTCCAAATATTTTATAGACAATCTTCCTCCTCGCTAGAAATGCCTTCTTCTATGAGATATGAAGGTTTAGTTCAACATTCACCTTGTCATGAATTTCTCGTGTGGACATATCCAATCGTGACACTATGATTGATACTATCATACAAGCAATATAAGGGGATGTGCATTGGCGATGGTCTTAATTTAGAACAGTTAGTTGGTAATTGTTGTTTGTACTATAACGTTTCATCTTCCACATGCCACCTACTCTTTTGGATTGGCAAGCGGCCAAACTCCAAGGACATCGTTCATCATGGATACAAAATGTTTGATAAACAAATTATTTGAGCGTTGTGTATAATATTACAATTGTTTTTTACCGACCATTTTTGAATCATCTCAATCTGAACATCTTTGGATGCAAATAAAGCACCCTCATAAATTTCAGTGCTGGAAGGGTTGTAATTGAGACGAACTTTCTAACGAAAATTTTCCACCCATTCGTCATCTTGAAAAGCTTCATAGTTAGTATCAATGTGATCGTGTCGGTGCCATTCTTTATCAAATATGGATGGGACAGAACTCAATGTTGTAATAGAGTCAGGGAATGAATGTTGATACTCATGATATGTTTCAGTCAATGAATCACCTTCATGATCACTTTTATCATTACCTTCCTGATCACTATTACCATCACCTTCTTGTTCAATATTTTCTCCCCCCTCCTCAACATCAAGACAACTGTTCTCATTCTCAACAGTAGGATTTTGAGAGAATTCATGTTGTTGATTCCATTCATCAGTTACATTACTGTTCATTTGGTGAAATTGATTCAATAGACTCATGTAACTAGAATGTTGGTGGATAGATATTTTTTCAAGAAAGACATCAATATAGGCATCTGATGAAAGTGAGAACAAAGTTCTATATGCATCATCATCATCAACTTGTATGAGCATATGATCTTCTTCAGGTAAAAGATATGATATATTGATAGAGAAGTGGCTGGGGTTGATGTCAAGTGTTTTATAGATATATGATTTAAATTCGGTTAGGGTATTGAAAAGTGTAATATTTATGGGTCTAATAAATAGGCTAGAATAAGACCCATTAGAGAGAAATGGACCATCATATCGAAGTTTGACAATTCGTGAACGTGAACTAGATGCTATGTTCCTATCATTGTAAAAAAATAAATATAATTATAGAAAATTTATGTATACAAATTTTAGAATCGTAATGTCATTTTTAGAATAGTAATTCAGATTTAGAACAGTAAATAAGGTTAGAACCTATTTATACAAATTTTAGAAGAACTTATTTATACACATTTTAGAATAATAATGTCATTTTTAGAACAATAATTCAGATTTTATAACGGTAATGTCATTTTTCTATAATTAATGAAAACTTATTTTACGTTGATAACATTTACTTGAAATGTTATTTTTCTAATAACATTTTTCTATAATTTAGAAAGTAAAATAAAATATTTCATTTTTAATATTGAATAGTAATTTTAGGTTCAAAATAATGAATATATGAATGTAGTGGAGAAAATACCTCAAGTGGTGAGATCTCCCTTGCGAATCAGAATACCAGACCACATAAAGAAGATCGTGGTCAGAGAAATAAAAGAAGCAGAATCTCGGCCAAAGAAAGAAGCTAAGAAGAATAGTCGACCCAACTGATACCAGAGCACTCTAGAGCAATGGCGAAGTGGAGAAGAAGTGAAGAAGATGATGAATTGTGTGGGTTTGGGGGGCTGATTTCGGCTGCCTTATATAGGATAGCAATACATCCCGATTGGGGACGTATTTCCCCCACGTGGCACAGGTTGTGGCCCCCAACGGTCGAGTGCTGCATGGCAGCAATACGTCCCGAAGGAAGACACATTGTTGGTCAAACGAGGTCAGCACAGACGTTTCAATCAATGCGCCTCGGCGCCCGATGCCTTGGTCCAAGTAAAAATAGAATATGTCTCGACTCAGGACGTATTGCTCTGCGGTGAGATCAATGTGTCCCGTCCAGAGACGCTTGCTCTCTCGCAGAGCAATACATCCTGGGTTAGGACGTATTGACCCGCAACAGGACAATGTGTCCCGACCAGAGACGTATTGCTCTAACAGAGGGAAATGCATCACCCGAGAGGACATATTGCTCTCGGAAAGAGCAATATGTCTCCGATGAGGATGTATTGCTCGGCAAACATGCCATTTTAAAAAATAAGTTGAAAAACATGCTATTATGGTAATTAAAATGACTAAACATGTCATTTCCTTTTTTGGCCGCATTTGGCCACTCTGCCTCACCATCACTCTTGCCGTTGGCGTGATCATCTTCCTCTTCGTCATGGACCATTGCTTGGAGTGTGAATCATGGATTGAGCTAGTCATACCCGGCGTTGTTTTCCTCACTGGACACCCTTACTTACGCCAGAAACTCAACTAAATATGATGGTAGTAGACTCACGTAGTGCTTGGCGCTGCCTAACGGTTGCAATTTCATGCTCAAGTCTCGACCTCGTAGATCTTTTCATTTTACGATGAAGGCATTTCACCAGGAAATAGCACAATTCGCATGCATACCTAAGTTCTTGCAATAGTTCTTTTTATTCTTCTTTTCCTTGGGTCTACAATCACGTTAATTCCCTGATATCCTTCTATCCAGCTAATCACCAATATTGACCCTGCAACATGCTATTGGAGTATATGCGTAGCTCAACCGCTGCTTAGCCCGTATGTAGTGGTGGTCATAATCATGCGATGTCTTTTTGGTGGTCCTAATCATGTGATGCTCAAGGGTGACGAAACAAGAAGCGGCAGCTAGCCAGGTCTCTTCAGGATCCAATCAGACGTTTGCTGCTGCGCTGACCATCGAGCTACCAGCCACTCCACTTTGTTCACGAATCACGATCCGCCACGACCCAATTGAGGTCGCTTTCTCCCTTTGGGAGACTCCTGTTTGGTTCGGTGAAATACTGAAACACCACTGACCAAGTGCTCGCCTCTGCTCGATCCAAATGCACCATGTTGCCTCTCCGCCTTTCTTGTTTGGAAGATAACAATTTCCTCCCAAGTCAACACACCTCTCCGTGGCCAATGTTGGCATGCCTACGAGCTGTCGAGGATATATATGGGTTAAGTTATAATGAAAATGGGGATGTTCCGATACTTGACAATTTGTATCTTTCGTCAGTTCCTACTGACCACTTAGTTGGTGGTCAAAGCGAATCCAACTGACATGTCCAGTATCCCCTTAGGAGCTTTTGCATGTTCGGCTACGTGGAGTTTTGAATGAGCCCGCGACGCATGGGTGATAAAGAAGAGAAGGGGGATAAACCGAAATAGAATAATCGAGGGAATCGAATATGTTGGATTAAGAAGAGAAGGGGGGCAAATCGAAATAAAAAGAGGGTGCTGTAAGGTATTGTCGAGCATGTTTTTCTTCTCTTTCTATTTTCGTGCATTATACCTTAAACATGGGCATGAACATCTTCATTTTCAATTTCTCTCTCTCTCTCTCTCTCTCTCTCTCTCTCTCTCTCTCTCTCTCTCTCTCTCTCTCTCTCTCTCTCTCTCTCTCTCTCTCTCTCTCTCTCTCTCTTCATGCATTATATGTAAAACGTATGCATGACCATCTTCATCTCTTTATTTATCTCTTGACTTTGTTCTCCCGCTTCTCTCTCTCTCCCTCCATTATTTAACCTAGAATGTAACTATTCCATTCCCTCTTTTTATTTCATCTCCCTACTTGAACTCTCCATTCACTGTATAATCTATTTCTTCACTACCTCTCTCTCTCAATCTTTTTTGTTCTTCTAGAAGTATTATTTTCCTCATTCCAACATGCCCATAATCTCCTTCATCTTATCCAATACATAAGCTTGCGGACCATCCTCTCTCTCTCTCATTTTTTTTTATAAGAGTCCATGCATTAATTATTAAAACATGATGTTTACAAACACAAAACGTCTGCAAACAACAACACATAAATAACATGGTGGACATCTGTCGTAAGTGAGGCCCCGCTACCAAAGCAAGCAAAAAAAATGACAAAGATGCAGATCAAAGAGATTGTACGTGGGGGAGGCACCCCTTAAACATATGCCTCAGTCGGAAAGATGATCAATAAAGATGTATCTAAAGTAGTAGCTAAGATAGTATGCTCCGGACTATGCGATGAGTAGATCTTCAAAAACTAGTGTCGTCTGTGATAATATCCTCTAGGGAGTAAGCACCCACCTTCATTGTGATCACCAAAAATGTTGCGCGGATCGACTTCAACGGGTATCACCTGATTTGATGTAGAGGCATGTCCTGCAGTGCAATTGTACAAATAAGGCATGTTTAATGTCAGATTGCATAATCCGAGTGTGTTTAGATATGTTATTGAACTTTCTATTGTTTCTCTCTAGTCAAATGTTCCAGAAGGTATGGATAATCAAGTCCTATGGAAGATATCTAGAGTGATGGTAAGGGTTTAAGTCTAGTGACGAAGGTTGGTATAAGGAGGTTTTTGGTGTCTGAAATATGTTGGAAGAAGTTTTACACAGTGTGCATCATGATTGTGCAGTTGGTGAAGAGGTGTTGTGTGGCTTCTTTATTTTCCTTACAGAGGTAGCATCTAGTAGGTCCCATAAATCCTCTACATGTGAGGTTATGGTCAGTGAGGATTTATCGATTGTGAGCAGCCCGAAGAAGAGTTTTGATTTTTGTGACCATTTTGTTTTCTTAAAGTGAACCATATATGATGTATGGCCCCTATAAGTGAGGTGGGTGTAGGCTTCTTTGAGTGTGTAAAAAGATCCGCATATCCAAGAAATCTTGCTATTGATGTTGTATTCAAGTTCATGGACTATGTCTCTCAGAATGTTGTTGTCCACATGGTTTTGAAGGTGTCTTTTGATTAGATTTTGTCTGTTGCTGGTAAGAAGTTTAAGGGCTTTGGCAATGTTGAGTCTTTGCAGTGAAGAAGGAATGAGCATATGTGTATGAATATTTTGAATGGTGTTGTGATGGTACCATGTTTCTTCCCATAAATTGATACTCTGATGTGCATGTAGGGGGCTGTATATGAGGTTCTTAATGATGTCCAAGTTTTGTTGATGTATTTCCAAAGTGGGGAAGAAATATTGTGTGGGGTTTTGTACCAAGGTGGTTTATTTTTGTAATATTTCTGAAGGATAAGATTTTTCCAGACCTTGTTGGTATTGTCAGTAAGAGTGTGTATACTTTTTGTAATGAGGAAGATGGCATGGTTTCTAATATTTATGATGCCCCATCCCCCATGTTTGATCGGTGCGATGATAGTTCCCCAATTGAAATGATGGATGTTTTTATGTTGTTTGTTTACTATGTGGTTGTTCCAGAGAAAATTTCTTCTAATTTTATCAATCATATTGTGGGCCTTGGTAGGTAAACGGATGATGCTGAGGAAGTGGGTTGTTATAGGTGTAAGGATACCATTAAAGAGATTGAGTCAGCCAGCCAGGTTGAGGAAGTGGTTGGTCCATGAGTTTAGTTTCTGTTAAATCTTAATGATGATGGGGTTCGAAATGGAGTGAGTTATGGCATGTGGAGTGATAGGTAGCTCAAGATAATTGATGAGAAAGCTTTCGATTTTGCATTTGAGGAGGTTTTTGTACCAGTTGATGATATAAGGATGTGTATTGACTCCAAAGATATAAGACTTTGAGAGGTTTATCCTAAGACCCAAAATGTATTAGAAAAGACCAATGATACATATAGTGTTGATGATGGTGGAGTTTTAGGCTTGACAAAAATCATTATATCATCCAAAAATTGTATGATTTTCTCATGGAACTCATGGGCAGAGGCTATAGGGCCATGTGTAGTACCTAATTTAATCATGTTGGTTAGAATGGATGTTACAATAATGAATAGGTATGGAGAGGGGGGTCACCTCACTACTACAGAACCTACCTTTAGTGTCGGTTATTTAAGGCCTTTAGTGTCGGTTTTTGAGCGATGCCTATGTGGGCGACACTAAAAGGTCACCCATTACGCGTCGGTTCCAGAACCGACACCCAAACTCTTCACGCGTGACCGAAAACACACCATCAGGGGACTATAGGCGTCGGTTATTAGATAAGAAACCGACGCCCAAACCCTTCACGCCATAGAAAGGGCGCCATCTTGGGCGCTATCAGTGTCGGGTATAAGCCAAAAACCGACGAAATATGTCTTCGCGCCAAAAGAATATGTGTCGGTTACATTTAAATAACCGACATTGTAACATTATGTGTCGGTTGTTTACAATTTCCGACGCCTGTTATTGGCGCCAGCTTGGGCACTATCAGTGTCGGTTTTTAGTAAGAAACCGACACCATATATGTTTGCGCCACAGGAAATAGGCGCCGGTTATATCTAAAAAACCGACATTATATCATTGTGTGTCGGTTTTTTACAAATAACCGACGCCTATTTTTTTTTTTTGTCAGTCTGCAGACCTGCTGTGGCTGGTCGCAGGATGAGAAACCTGCAGTTCAGTTAACTGAACTGCAAGTTTTACGACATCCATTGATATCAGCCAACAACAGGCCACAAACCTGCAAATTTAACAACAAAAATATTCACACATGCATTTAGCAATTCAACCTGCAGTTCCATATTATTTTCACACATTTAGAAACATTCATGTAGCTAGCAATATGTAGTTCCATTCATTCACATTCACACATGTAGAAACATTCATATAGTAACCAAATCTTTCATTCATTTTCACTCAGACATATGTAGAAACATCTAGACATGTAGAAACATTCACACATATTATAATTCAGAAATTCATTTACAAAATCCCCACTATTTGTATGGCTGTTGGCCATTCTTCTCTTACTTCATTTAATTCTCCCATCGTATAGGGAGCATGTACATCTGGTAAGTCCGTTCCTGTAGTGGGGTCAGCTTTAAACACCTGTAAAGAGAATGATGTATATATATAATTAATGAGCTATAAATAAGATTGATATATTTCATATTATCTAATGAGACTATATAATACCTGAGCAATACAATCGATGTCCATACAACATGACAGACTAACACATATATAGTACATAACAATAGCAGCGTCGAATTTACATACAACACTAGCTTAGTACATATATAGTGGGACTTATAAGGTGATGATCCCACCTGGTAAAATAGGTTACCGACAACTACATGTTATGACTGGGAGGTCATGATTCAGCAACAGTATGCATTAGCAGGAGGACAAATAGATCACCATATGTTTGTCCTCATATGGTGATCTGTTTGTCCTCCTGCTAATGCATACGTTGTTGAATCACGATCTCCCAGTCGTAACATGTAGTCGGTAACTTGTTTTAGCAGGTGGTATCGTCACCTTAGTCCCACTATATATGTACTAAGTTAGTGTTGTATGTAAATTCGGCGTTGTTGTTGTTATGCACTATATATGTGTTAGTCTGTCATGTTGTTATATGAATCTGAACCACTCGTGTGTGCTGCACTTTATGTATTGTATATGTATCATGCTTCTCTTCATTGGGGCTTCTTCCTGCATATCCTGCATATCCTGGATAGCTATGTCATGTCCGTCCTGCATAGCCTTCTTCCTATATTTATTTTTCAAAGAGAATACAAACAAAAATTATTAGTGTAGAGTTAGTGAAATATTGATCAATGTCTAGAATTGGAATAGATCAAGAACCTACTCTCAGCATCGTGTATGTAATCTCAGGTGAGATTGGTCCTATAGTTCTTTAGCACCCTCCCACAATGTTTAGCATTTGTATTAACTAGAAGATAATGAAACATCAAATCAGAAAATGATATTGATATTAAAAAAGTAAACATTTAGCTTCAATAAAAAATATAAACATGCATGCCTCTAAAATTGTGATCTTTTATCAATTAACAATCCTTCATTGTGATCTCCGCGCACATATAAGTCATCATTAGCTTCAATATTTTCTGGAGTTGGTAACCCAACTGAGAATGGACTGGAGTCATCATATTTATCATAGTACTCTTCTTCATCTATAGGATCTTCAATGAACTGTCTTTTACCATGAAGAACAACCGACCATTTATCATTTGCAGGATCATCGATATAAAATACTTGTTTCGCCTTTGATGCCAATATGAATGGTTCATCCTTCTCGCCAATCTTTTCAAAGTTCACTAAAGTGAAACCCAATTCATCCACTATAACTCCTTTGGTGTTATCAACCCAATTACATTTGAAGAGCGGAATTCTGAAATCTATGTAGTCAAATTCCCATATCTCTTCAATGACACCGTAATATGACATTTTAGCTTCACATGGACTCTTATCCTTTGCACTTGCAAAAAACATAGTCGATGGTTGAAGGGTGACCCCACTTTTTTGGACGACACTCTTATCATCTTGGCACTTTGTGTAATATGTGAATCCATTAATGTCATACCCTTCATAAGAAATAACAGTCAACTTTGGTTTAAAGGCGAGGCATTTGATAGTTTCAGTAATATCATCTGGTGTTTGAGATAGTTGATGTAAGACTTTATCTTCAAACCACTTAATAAAATTCTTGTTATGCTCTCTATCAAGCCACATTGTATTGGCTCGAGGATATTGTCTTTTGATGAAATTGGTATGTTCCTCGATATAAACGTTCACTTCGTCCATGTTGTGTAAAATATACAAATGACCTTGTTCCAACTGCTCACGGCTGATTACTTTCACACGTGATCCCAAAATTCCTTTGCCAAATAGCTCATCAATATTCTTGTCATTATCAGGAGTGTCATTACCACTGAGAAAGTCATTGCAGAAATCCATAACCTCTCTCGCTACATAACCTTCAATAATACTCCCTTCAGGCCGATAACGGTTTCGAACATCACCTTTAAAAATGCTCATGTATCGTTCAAAGGGATACATCCAATGCAAGAAAACTGGGCCCAAGATTTTCACTTCCCTAGTCAAGTGGACAACAAGATGTACCATGATATCAAAGAACGAAGGAGGGAAATACATCTCAAGCTGACATAGGGTAACAACCACTTCTCTTTGCAAATTATCGAGAGTCTCAGGGTCAATAACTTTGCTGCAGAGACTGTTGAAAAAGAAACAAAGTCTGGTGATTGCAAACCTTACATGCTTCGGCAATATAGATCGAATTGTCACAGGCAATATTTGTTGCATTAGAGTGTGACAATCATGAGATTTAAGTCCTATCAACTTCAGATCTTTCATTGATACCAATCTACGGATGTTGGATGAGTAACCATGTGGCACCTTAACATTTATCAAGCATTCACAAAAAGCTTTCTTCTCTTTTCTAGACAACGTGTAACATGTGGGAGGTAAGTATGTTCTTTTACTACCCATTTCACGTATTTCTGTTAATTCTGACCTTATTCCCATTTCACGTAGGTCCAGTCTGGATTTTATCCCATCTTTAGTCTTACCTGGTATATTTAACAGAGTACCAATGATGCTATCACATTAAAAAAAAATGCCCAGCAACAGGGCGGCACCTTGAGGGAAGAAGAGCAAAGGAAGAAGAAGAAGGCAGGGAGGGCACCTTGAGGGAAGAGGAGCAGCGGCCGGAGTAAGTCCTAGCAGCTTCCGGCGGCGAAGAGAGGAGCGGCGGAGAGGGCGGCGAGGCTAGGAGACCTAGCTGCTACCGGCGACGGCGGAGAGGGAGGCCGGCGGGCGGAGAGGGAGGCCAGCGGGCGGGCGGGAACCGACTGCTTCTCGCTCGACGGCGACGAGCGGCGAGCACGGAGGAAGGAGCGGTGGCAACAGAGCACGACGGCGGAGCACGAACGACAGGGAGCGGCGGCGGCGGTGGCAGGGAGTAAGAAATCACCGGAGCTAGGGAAATCGGGAACGAAATAGGGAAATGGGAATAATCGTTCGGGCAAGGTGAGATATTAAGTTGAAAATACGTGTCGGTTATTTAAAAAATCGACAACTAAACCAACAGTGTCGGTTCGTTTGCAAAAACCGACACCTATACTATATTATAGTCGTCGGTTTTTGATTAAATGACAACCGACAACTATTCCTATCTCACGAATACCATTTAGTCGTCGGTTATTTAGTTACGAACCGACGCAATATGTAAAATATTGGAGCCAATTTTTTGCTGGAATTTTGGATTTGGCGGTTGAGTTTAGGTGTCGGTTCTTTATTAATTAACCGACACTTAATAAAAGCGGTACCCGTGTCTGGTTGACCTTCATGTGTTGGATGTCAGTTTCTGTTAAAAACCGACACAGTAGGGTTTATGTGTCAGTTTTTGTATACAACCGACACCTTGAAAACCGACTTTATAAGCCATTTCTGTAGTAGTGCCTTCTCTTAGTCCATTGGTGTTGTGAAAGTAGCCGAAAGGTGATCCGTTAATAATGGTAGAGAAGTAGTTTTTGGATATGCAGGTGTGAATCCACTTGTTCCAAATGTCAAGAAAGTTGTATCCTTACATGTCTTTGATGACACAGGCCCAGTTGATATAATCAAAGGCTTTTTCAAAATCAAGTTTGATGGCTAGATGTGGTGTTTTGTTTTTGTGACAAAGGTGTAGAGTTTCATTCACCATGATGAAAATGTCGTGAATGCTTTGATTTTTTAGAAAGGCATTTTAGTTGTGAGAGATGATTTTTTCCAGATGGGGTTTGATGTGATTTGAGAGGACTTTAGAAATGATCTTGTATGAAGTGTTGATGAGGCTAATGGGTCTGAATTGTGAGATCTGGTCGGGATGAGTACATTTCTCCCTTTGAAAAAGACTTTCTTCTTAGATCTTTCTGTTGTACTAGTAGGTATACTTTTCGCTTAGGTACTCAGTGAAAGATAGAGGCAGATGAATAATTTTCTCCACTTTGTCGTTGTTTACGGCTTAAATATTTTTATCCCACATACAAAATGAAACCTTTTGGGGGCATACTACCAGGTATAGGAGACTCTTTGCCTTACAAAATTGGTCACGATTATTTTAAGACAACATGGTAACAAAGTGTCATCTTGATGACATCAAAACGGGTCCACCTAGCTGAGCTTATTGACTTGCAAAGGTCCACGTGTATGATGTCAAGATGGGTTCACCTAACCAAGCTAATGGAGTGAAAAGGGACATGAGTAAGTTATCAAAGTGTCATCCACATGAGTCGTTTCTAGTGTTGTGGTGACAGCAAAAGGTTCTTGGGTTGGATGGTAGCATCAACATATTTAGTATCGAGCTCGAGGCTCTCATTTATATTGTTTAGTGAAACTTTTTATCATAAAAATGAAATGTAACGAAAGATATGTAGATTTCATTAGAAAACATGAATTGTAGTTGAAAATCATTCTTATGAAAATTTTAAAACTAAAATATTTAACCAAGAATGTTACCCAGACATCTCAATTGATATAGGTCCATTTTCTTGAAATAGTTTTCACTGAATTGTTTTTTAAAAGGTGTTTTATAGGTCGCAACTGTACATTAATTTTATTAAAATTGGAGTTTGTAAAGTGTGTTGTGTTTATATTTGTTTACTTTTTTTGTTCATCATTGTTTGATGTCTTTAATTAATTTGATTACATTAACATACAAAATGATATATGTGATGTTTTTACATTTCAATGAAAACCTACTACATATGTTTATGTTTTGAGTACTTACACCCCCCCCACACACACACACATATATATATATATATATATATATATATATATATATATATATATATATATATATATATATATCATTAGATAATTAAATGACAGACTTATATTATCATCACATTGGGGATTTCATAAGTAAATAAACAAACAAAATTCTGTGTTTATATTACATTACCTGAGTAGTATGTATCGTGACAATATTAGTTAAAAATGAACGAGAAGTACCATAATAACACAAAACTTCATCTAATAAAATGTACTAAATGCATATTACAAGTCTTATACAAAATCATTTTAAAATATAGATATAGTTCATTAAAACTAAAATGAAATAATATTTCCATTTTAAGTTAAAAATTTATGTACAATTATTGACTCATTAAATTTAGTTGATAATGATAAACTAAATATAATGGTAAAAATATAACACTTTTTACAATTCATATGCCCCTTTCAGGGATAGATGACGGTAAGCAAGGAGTTGTGTAAGGCCACTCCCAAAAATTGGGTGTAATGGTTTTGACCCCAACACGGTATACTATCCAAGTGACATCCTCCATGGTATCAAAGTATGTCATTGCACCTGGTTGTTTTGATCATTATGAACCTTTTAGGAATTGTAGCGGTTTCTAGGTACAAGGTCTCTCCCGTTACGACCATGAAATGGACATATTGCATTACAAGTATGCAATGTTGCTAAATATTAAGGTAGGGAGATGATATGGGCATAAGGATCTATATTCTATGTTAATATACAATATGGGTGAAGCATCTTGACAATAATAATAATCATTCTGACCCACTACTACAGAAATGACGTATAAAGTCACATTTAGAAGCGTCGGTTGTTTTCCAAAAACTGACGCCTAAATCCTAAAATATCGGCTGAAAACACAAATTGACGTCTATATGTGAAGGCCGATCGATTTTCATAAGACACGAGTATCACTTTCTATTTAGCGTCGGTTGCGCAATAAGTAACCGATATCTAAAATCACCCACCAAATATAATTTTTTCAGTACAAAAAAATTTCCTCCAAAATTTTACAAACGGCGTCGGTTGTTGACCAAGTCAACGACGACTAAAGATTTTTTGCGAGACAGAAAGCGGCCCCATTTTTTTCGTCAGTTTTCTTGCAATTACCGACATAGATGTGTGTTCGCGTATTGTCCCCGTGAAAATTTTTACCCCCAAAATTGCCCAATTTGCGTCAGTTTTATATGGAAATCGATGACTATGGTCGTAATTCAAGAACATTTTATTTGTCAGCATATGTAGATAGACGTCAGTTGTCTAGTTGAAACCGACGACTATGATTGAACATAGGTGTCGGTTTTTTTGTGGTGACCGATGCCTAATGGTCTTAAGCGTATGTTTTTTATAATAATCGACATCTATAGTTAACTTAATAGCACCCGCGCAAACCAGACTCTTCCCCTTTCACTGTTTCATTCATTCCCAATTTCAAGTTTAGGGTCCGGGGATTCCTCTGCCGCTGCTGCTCTTCTCCATTGCTGCTCTTCTCTACCGCCAGTCCTCCTCTCCGCCGCTGCTCTTCTCTGCCGCTGCTGCTCTTCTACTGGACTGCTTCACCTACTGCTCCCCCTATTGCTCGCCGCCGCCCAGAACCTGAGCTCGCCGCCACTGCCATGACATGTACTCTTCTCCACGCCAGCCTGCTCCTCTTCTTCCTCCACTCTTCAACATGCCCAAGTCCCAGTCCCAGCTCCAGCTCTACGGCGAGTCTGTCTACGCCCTCAACACCCGAGCAAGTGTCGCACCACCCGCCGGTATCTGCACTGCACACAACTGATCAGGCCAGAGGGGTGGAGATTGTGTTGTGAAATCACATGTTGGATGGATGAAAATGAAGGCTGGTAGCATGGCCATGCTGGGCAGCACAACCGTGGTGGTAACACAATCGTGGTGGCTGATTTTGTTAAAACTTCCAGATTGACCCCTAATTAATATATTATAACATAATTGAATCGTGCATTTATGTTGTTGCAGGTGTTGTTGACTTGTTGTTGATTTGCATATATTTCTTCTTCAGCCTTCAAGTGAGGTATAATATTCTCACTCTCCCAATGTGCCATTAGGCTTCATTTTGATTCAAATCTTTGATATATGGAATCATGGTTTATTTACTATTTGCTATTTACTGATAAGCATGATTAAATGATTTTACACAAAACTTAGGATATTAATGATGAAACTAGGATTGTAGGTATAAGAATGACAACATACATGTATTTGTTGGCCTAGAAACCCGTCCAAGATTTACTCATTAGGAGTAAATCTTAGATAGTCCCCGGTTTGGGACTGTTCTTGGACACTTTAATCTCAGTTAGGATGTAAGTGTATAATGTGTATTGGGTTTTCAAGAAAATTTTGGCAGCATTTCCCCGTTTGTTCTCTAAGTACATATGTACTTGGAGAACAATGGGGAAATGCTTCCGAAATTTTCTTAAAAACCCAATACACATTATACACTTACTAGTGAGATTAGGTGTTTAATAATGGGATAGGTGGTACACATTTATGATATATAAGACCTTAAACCCTAAACTTTTAACCATAAACCCTAATCTTTTAACCCTAGACCCTAATCTTTTAACTCTAAACCCTAATATATACTTGTTTTCTCTTTGATCATAGAATGGATAGATCATGGATGTCCATTCCAAATCCTTGCACCCCAGAGTTTATTTCTAATCTTGATCAGTTTATTAGATTTTCCGAGGAACATAGGAAACAACCTAGAGATAGGTTCTACTGTCCATGTAAGCATTGCAGTAACAACTTGAAAGTCAGCACTGGTGACGAAATAAAAAGTCATGTCATGTGTAACGGGATTGTACAAGGCTATACAGAATGGCACTAGAATGGAGATATTTCAAACTTGAAATCAGTGGATGTCGATAGTAGTGCTTGTGTGGAAGAAGAAATTGCATTTGATGACGTAGATGTGAACAAACCAGTTCCAGTAGACATTGTTGATGCGATGTTGGATAGTTGTGGGGTAGAGCACACCGATACACCTCCCATGTTTAGAAACATTATGCATGATGTTGAGATACCGTTATACACATGTTGTACTAAGTTTATGAAGCTTAGCGTTGTGTTGAGATTGTATAAGCTGAAAGCTAACAATATATGGAGCGACAAAAGATTCACGTCATTGTTGTCTTTGTTGAAAGAAATTCTTCTTGAAGGAAATGAGCTGCCAATCTCAACATACCCGTTAAATAAATTGTTGTGCCCAAAGGAAATGGAGGACAAGAAGATACACGCATGCCTGAATGATTGTGTATTATTTCAAAAGGACTATGTGGATTTGAAAGATTTTCCAAAATGTGGTGCATCAAGGTATAAAATGATAACTTCGGGGGAGTCCAAAACTAGTTCTCCTGCCAATGTGATTTCGTATCTACCTATAATATCACGGTCTCAACGCTTGTTTTCCAATCTGATAGATGCGAAGAATTTGAAGTGGCATGCAGATGTTAAGAAAAATAATGATGGGATCCTACGACATGCGTCTGGTTCCCCACAGTGGAAGAAGATTGCTTTATTGTACCCTAAATTTGGTGAAGAAGTCAGGAATCTAAGACTTGGGCTTTGTATAGATGGGATGAATCTGTACGTGACATTGAGAAGCCAACGTAGCACTTGTCCAGTTATGCTTGTTATATACAATATTCCTCCCTGGTTGTGAATGAAAAATAAGTATGTTATGTTGTCATTGTTGATATCAGGCCCTAAACAACCTGGAAATGATATCGATGTTTATCTTGAACCTATGATTGATGACTTAAAGAAACTCTGGGGTGAAGGTGTGATGACCTATGATGCTTCATGAAGAGAGACATTTCATTTGCACGCTATGTTGGTTTGCACTGTTAATGACTTTGCAGCATATGGGAATTTGTCTGGATATAGTGTCAAAGGATATAAAACGTGTCCAATATGTGAAGAGAACACTGATTCAATATGAGTAAAACATGGCGGCAAGACTGTATATCTTGTTCATTGAAGATTTCTTCCAAAATTCCATCTGTATCGTAGGTTGTGAAAAGCATTCAATGGACGGAATGAGGAATGGAGTGCACCTAAACCTATACTAGGGGAGGTTGTTTATGAAAGAGTAAAAGAATTTGGCAATGAATTTGGTAAGAGATCACAATGTACTATGGCCACACGGAGTGACAAATCTTTATTCAAGAAGAAGTCGATATTTTGGGATCTTCTTTATTAGAGTTCTTTGGCAGTCAGGCATTGTATCGATGTCATGCGACATTGAGAAAAATGTATGTGATAGCGTCATTGGTACTCTGTTGAATATACCAGGTAAGACTAAAGATGGGATAAAATCTAGAATGGACCAACGTGAATTGGGAATAAGGACAAAATTAACAGAAGTAGTTAGTAGCAATCAGAGAAGATACTTACCTCTCGCTTGTTACACGTTGTCTACAAAGGAGAAGAAATCTTTTTGTGAATGCTTGGTAAATGTTAAGGTGCCACATGGTTACTCATCCAACATCCATAGATTGGTATCAATGAAAGATCTAAAGTTGACAGGTCTTAAATCTCATGATTGTCACACTCTAATGCAACAAATATTGCCTGTGGCAATTCAATCTATATTGCCAAAGCATGTAAGGTTTGCAATCACCAGACTTTGTTTCTTTTACAATAGTCTGTGCAACAAAGTTATTGACCCTGATACTCTCAATAATTGCAAAGAGAAGTGGTTGTTACCCTATGTCAGCTTGAGATCTATTTTCCTCCTTCATTCTTTGATATCATGGTACATCTTGTTGTCTACTTGACTAGGAAAGTGAAAATGTTGGGACCAGTTTTCTTACATTGGATGTATCCCTTTGAACGATACATGAGCTTTTTTCAAGGTGATATTCGAAACCGTTATCGTCCTGAAGGGAGTATTGTTGAGGGTTATGTGGCGAGAGAGGTTATGGATTTTTGCAATGACTTTCTGAGTGGTAATGATGCTCCTGTTAATGACTAGAATATTGAGGAGTATTCCAGCCAAGGAATTTTGGGATCACAGATGAAAGTAATTAGCCGTGAGCAGTTGGAACAAGGTCACCTGTATATTTTACACAACATCGACGAAGTGAGTGTTTATATCAAGGAACATACCAATTTAATCAAGATACAATATCCTCGAGCCAATTCAATGTGGCTTGCTAGAGAGCATATCAAGACATTTATTAAGTGGTTTGAAGATAAAGTCTTATATCAACTATCTCAAACACAAAAAAATCTTACTAAAACTATCAAATGCCTCACCTTTAAACCAAAATTGAATGTTATGTCTTATGAAGGGTTTGACATGAATGGATTCTCATATTACACAAAGCGTCAAGATGATAAGAGTGTCATCCAAAACAGTGGGGTCACCCTTCAAGCGTCTTCATTGTTTTTGGCAAGTGCAAAGGATAAGAGTCCATGTGAAGCTAAAATGTCATATTATAGTATCATTGAAGACATATGGGAGTTTGACTATGTAGATTTCAGAATTCTACTCTTTAAATGTAAATGGGTTGATAACACCAATGGAGTTATAGTGGATGAATTGGGTTTCACATTAGTGAACTTTGAAAAGATTGGCGAGAAGGGTGAACCATTCAGATTGGCATCACAGGAGAAACAAGTATTTTATATCGATGATCCTGCAAATGATAAATGGTCGGTTGTTCTTCATGGTAAAAGATAGTTCATTGAAGATCCTATAGATGAAGAAGAGTACTATGATAAGTATGATGACTCCAGTCCATTCTCAGTTGGGTTGCCAACACCACCAAATATTGAAGCTAATGATGACTTGTATGTGCGTGGAGATCACAATGAAGGATTGTTAATTGATAAAATATCACAATATTAGAGGCATTCATGTTAAAAAAATTTATATGTTTTATTTTTCCGAATGTGAACTTTACAATGTTTTATTATCTTCTAGTTATATCAAATGCTAAATGTTTGATTTTTTAATGATACTTTCAGATGGCTGAGCATGAGCATGATGAGCGTGATGATGATTACCGTGACGGTGAGGATATCAATGTGCCACCTCACAATGTAAGTTTTAAAAATATATCCTATATTTCTATATATATGTCCATTTATAGTTATATCTTGTAAGTGTGTTTATTTTTTCAAATTTTAGGTTGATGATGTACCCCCTAAAGAACTTGGGGCACTTGATGAGAAGCAAAAAAAATTGAAAAACTGAGGGGCATCACTATGATGAACTAGTTACTACAACAAAGTGGCAATGGACCCAAACTGGCCATAGATTTTGATCATGCAGGAAATCCATTTAGAGTGAACCACAACTCATTTATTTCATATCTTGGGGTTATTACTCATAGCCATTGTAGTCCTAATGTAGAATCTTGACATAAAGTTCCTAACGGGAAGAAAGACTTAGTATGGAAGGAACTATGCGTGAGTTATTATTATTTGCAATTCTATTTTGTAGATTACTAATTTTTAGGATACTAGTTAATAGCAATTCTATTTGGTAGAGTATATTTGAACTGGATGAAAAGTTGCATCGTAAATGTGTGATGCAATGCTGTGGGAGGGTCCTAAGGAACTATAGGACAAATCTCACCTGATATTACATACGAGATGCTGAGAAGAGGAAGAAGCCAACCATTGAGCAATGGAACTACCTGGACCCCAATGATTGGGAGGAGTTTGTTACCAAAAGAAAAACTGATGAATTCAAGGTATTAAGCGCCACTCACAATTTAATTAATATACGTTCTTATGTATTCACCTATTTAAGATTAACATTTAGTGTTACTAACCAAATCAATGTGCTTACTAATAAGGCTATCAACGATGCTCAAAGAGAAAGGTGTGCACTAAATGTGCATGACCACACGATGGGTCCAAAAGGCTATGCAGGCATTCGCCAAAGACTACAGGTTGATTCTACTGCTCAGTATGCTACTACTCAAGAGACTGCAGAGTCCTCTACTATTGGTCCCCCACCTCTGCCTCGCCATGCTATGTGGATAGCTAGGAGGAAAAACAAGAAAGGAGATATAACCAAGCCCGCAACTGCTTAGGTGGCTGCAAAAATGGTAAAATTCAACTCTTAGAGCAATCGATATTGATTATTGTTATGTTTACTTACCAATTTCTATTGATAGCAATTAGAGGGAGCTTCACAAGTAGAGGAAGGAAGGCAAGTTCATCCCTGAGGGAACAACGGATGAATTGATAGTTGCTCTTGGTAACCCAGAACATCCTGGATGTGTTAGGGATGTAGGCACTAGTGTGGGCATAAAAGCATTCTTTGGGCCATCACAGTGCAAACCTGTCCCAAAAGCAGGATTATCAAATGTTCAGGTAACCTATTCTTTTTTTAGAATGTTATTACGAAAGGGAATTCAATAATCAAAAGCTAGCTTTTATTTTTTCGATGTATAGGTAGATGAGTTAATTAATAAGAGAATCTAAGAAGCAATGGTGAAGTGGCAGGCGTCTCAGACTGCCACTCAGACAGTTGCTATTGCGTGCCACTCTTCTCCTACTGTAGAGGTTGGGAGTAATCTTGTAGACCCACCTAGCATGTCTGCTGTAAGTATTTTTATGACATAGTAGCTAGTCTTTTCAAGATGATATGTTTATGTATATATGTATATAATATTATTTATGTAAATTTGTAGGGGTTAAAGCCATGCCATCTAAAAAGTCAAGAATTTATCATTGTAGAGGCCGAGGCTTACCCACCCCTTCCGAGGGACATGTTTCATGAGACTCCAGTACCAGATGGTGCGGTTCGTGTGAGCCCAATACATATACTCCCCAATTGGAGGGATCTTCCATTGCCATATGCGCACCCAGATTCTCAAATGCTTGGTGAAGCAGAAGGCAGAGTGATATTGTGGCCCAAAACGGATGTCGTCTATACTAATATTGTATGGTAAATTTACATTACGTTAATTTGTTAGTGTGTATATATGAGTCAATTGATATGAAATTATATATACAGGTCAAAAGGAAGACACCCGCTACATCGCAGCCTCCACCTCCACCTCCTAAAGTACCAAGTTGTCTTGCAAGGGACCTATACACCTCGTTAGGTCCTAATTGTAGGGGTATGGCAATGTGGATAGGCGAACATAACCCAAATTGTCCTATAAATGTTTCTATTCCAGAGGATGCTACAGGTGAATCATACGATAACAATCTATTTATACAAGATATATGTGAGTTGTTTCATTATGATTGGCTGAATACATCTATGATAGAGCTATGGATATGGTGAGATCTTGTTTATACATCCAAATACCTTGTTTTATATATGGTGATCTTGTTTCTTATATATTAATGCATACATAATACATGTTTTGGAGCTACTTACACACGATCTGTAAAGATTTTTTATTTTCCCATGTGGGATTTCTAGTTCCATCTTTGATCAGTCTTGTAGATAAAGACCCTTCATCAGTTACCTCATACTGCTCTACTGCTTTTAAATATTTTGGTAAAAAAAATTAGACGGTGATAATAGCTCCATTCAATGTTGAGTAAGTACACTTTGCTTATAATTTGGACTTAAGAAAATTACATTTTTATTGTAGATTTTGAGTTATTAATTTTTAACTTTCTTACCTCTTGTGGTAGGCATTGGGAGTTACTGGTTATTGTCCCCAAGATGTTCACTATTTATTATCTAGATCCTGCGGGGAAGGAATTAGCATTATATGGACACCCAATGAAAAGGACATTATTCATGTGAGATATTTCATATTTTTATATATGTTAACATCTATTATTACATTACTATTTATTTATGCAGTTTAATGTGTTACATTAACATGTAGGGCTTTAAGAGAGTTCAAAAAAGCTGGAGGAAACATCTCCAACATCTCCAAGAAAAAGAAACAATTACTAAATTGGGAGAATGTGAAACTAATTTCCCGACTCCAATGTATATATTATTTATGTGAACTATGCTTTTTTGTATTTTTGAACATTTTGTATGTTTTAATTTATAGTGTGTTAAACAAGACAATGGTTGGGCATGTGCATACTATCTGATGTGATATATTGACCTAATTATCAAACATGCTACAATGGAAATCAATACCATACAACATGTATTATATATAGTCTCATTAGATAATATGAAATATATCAATTTTATTATATCTTATTAATTATATATATACATCATTGTCTTTGCAGGTGTTTAAAACCAGTGACTTCACTATAGGTGAAAAGTTATTAGAAGTACATACTCCCTATACGATGGAAGAATTAGATGATGTAAGAGAACAATGGGAAAAAGCCTTACAACTAGTGGGAATTTTTTATTATGATTGGGATACTGATGATGATAATAATAAAGAATGATATTTCTAAACTTTTTTCTCATAATTTTTTTTGTATTTGATGACATGTGAATGATTTTTTTTGAATTTTCATATGTGTGAATGTGAAGATGATCAATACATGAATGTTTCTACATGTGTCTAAATGTGAAAATAGATGAAATGAATGGAACTGCAGGTTGCTAAATGTGAGTGAAAATGGAGGAAATTTGAATTGGAACTACTGGTTTCTACATGTGTGCGATAAAAAATATTATGAATTAAATGTGCTTATACATATGTGTGAATCACATGATCATAAATTGTTGTCTATCCTTGTTAATTTTGCAGGTTTGTGGCATGTTATTGGCTAAAATCAAAGGGTGCTATAAACTTGCAGTTCAAAGCTGAACTATAGGTTCTGCATCCTGCTAACTAGTCAGATAGCAGGCCTACAAACTGATAAGAAAAAAAATCAGAACATAGGCATCGATTATTAGTATAAAACCGACAACAAAACCTTACTGTGTCGGTTATTAGTATAACACTGACATCTTTATACCTTTTCTGGGGGTTGATTTTTTTCCTTTTTGGCGTCAGTTATTAGTACAAAGCCGATGTCTTTTAGAGGGATATAGTGTCGGTTATCGGTAAAAACTGACACCTATTGTGCCCTTACTGGCGCGTTTTATTGGTGGCGGGAAGGGTTATGGCCTCGGTGTTGAAATCGATGATGAAGGTTTCTACTTTTAGCGGCACCCACTTGGGTGTCACTTTGAAACTGATGCCAAAAGTCTTATTTAACCGACACTAAAGGTCAGTTCTGTACTCGTGCCACCGTACTACTCTATCCTATCTAATATGATAGTCTCCTAGGGTAGGAGGTATACTTTTATATAATATAGAATTGGGATTGTCTAGATATCTTCCTTGTACATACTTGCCATGGATAATTTATCATGATTATAACTAGTAGAATACAAAATGAAACAAAGATTTCTTTTTTAGGGTTTTCTATTCTAGATGCATTGATGCATTGATGAAGGATCGTTGATATAGAGTTCCTATTTTTCCTGTGATGCATTGATGAAGGGTTTGTTCTTCTCACCTGTCCACTCAAAATTCACTATTGTGAAATCGAGGTTGTCAACTACAACTCTTTTATTGTTATCAACCCATTTACATCTAAATAATATAACTCTAAATCCCATATGTCTTCAATGACACTGTGATAATACATCGTTCCTTGATGTAAAATCTTATCCTTGGCACTAGAAAAATACGACAAAAACGCATGAAATGTGACCCCATTGTTTTGGACGACACTTTTATCATCTTGACATTTTATGTAGTATGAAAATCAATTTATGTGAAACACTTCGTAAGATGTAACGTAGATCTTTGGCTTATATGTGAGCTATTTGATAGTTTTTGTAACATTATTTGGTGTTTGAGATTGCTGATTGAATACTTCCTTTTCAAACCACCTAATAAATGTCTGATTATGCTCTCTAGTACGCCACATTGAACTGGCTCGGGGATAACTTTTCTTGAGCTCATTGATGTGTTCAGTAATATAAATACCCACATCGTCAATGTTGTGTAAAATATATAAGTGTGCTTGTTCCCACTGCTCACAACTGATATTTATATGTCTTTCTCCCAAAATACCTTTGTCAGAATAAACATCAGGGTTCACAATAGTAGTAGTAGTTTCATTGCAACTCAAAAAGTCATTGTGAAATTCCATAACCTCCCTAGCAATATAGCCCTCAATGATACTCCCATCAGGGCGACAATGGTTCTGAACATCACCTTTAAAAATGCTCATGTATCGCTTAAAAGGATACATCTAATGCAAGAAAATTGGACCCAATATTTTGACTTCCCTAGTCAAATGGACAACTAGATGTACCATGATATCAAAGAATGATGGGGGAAAATGTTGCTCAAGTTGACATAGGGTAATAGCCACTTATCTTTGCAACTTATCTAGATTCTCATAATCAATTACTTTTCTTCATACAGTGTTGAAGAAGAAGCAAAACCTAGTGATTGAAAACCTTACTTGCGTAGGAAGAGTAGATCAAATAGCCACATGTAATATATGTTGAATTAGAGTGGGACAATCTTGAGACTTAAGACCTATCAACTTCAGATCCTTCATTGATACCAATCTACAAATATTGACTGAGTATCCCTGTGGTACCTTAACATTACATAAGTACTCGCAAAAAGTTCTCTTCTCCTTAGTAGGCAAGGTGTGACAAGTAGGAGGTACATATGTGAGGTGACATTTATTCAATACTTTTCTTCATTCTTTCCTTATACCCATTTCACATAGATCCATTCTGGATTTGATGTCGTCATTAGTCTTATCAAATATATTTAATAGAGTGACAATAATTCGATACAATGTCGAACTATCAAAGAACTCCAATAAGGAAGATATGAGAATATTGACCTCTTTTTTAATAAAGAATTTTCATATGTTGGGGTAGTAAACGGTCTCTTACCAAAATGATTTAATATTGTTTACTCTTGCATAGACGTCCTCCCCTAACATAGGTTTAGGGGAACTCCGTTCCTCAATTGATCCATTGAATGGTTTGCTTAACTTTTGATAAGGATGCACCTTTGGAAGAAACCTTCGATGACCAAGATATACAGTCTTACCACCATGTTTCAGTCTAATAGATTCTGTATTTTCCTCATAAATAGGACATGCCTTGGATCCTTTTACACTATAGCCAGACAGGTTACCATAAATAGGAAAGTCCTTAATAGTGCAATGTAAATTAAACATCTCTTGCCACAAAGCATCATGATTCATGAGATCACTCCTTCTCCCCATAGTTTATTTAGGTCATTAATCAGAGGTTCAAGGTAAACATTAATATCATTGCCAGGTTGTTTGGGGACCGATATCAGTAATGACATCATGACATACTTATTCTCCATACAAAACAATGAAGGAAGACTGTATACAACAAGCACGACATGAAAAGTACTATGTTGGCTACTTAATGTTCCATATGGATTCATCATGTCAGTACAATGTCCAAGTCTTAACTTCTTGGCTTCTTTACCAAATTTAGGATACAAAAAATAAATCTTCTTCCATTACAGGGAATCAGACACATGTCGTAGAATACAATTGTTGTTTTTCTTTACCTCTTCATGCCAAGATAAACTTTTGCCATCTATGGCATTAGCAAAAAAGCGTTGATACTGGGGTATTATAGGTAGATACCACATCAACTTGGTAGGAGACTCAATTTTAGTCTTAATTGATGTTGTACTTTTGTACCTAGGCACCCCACATTTTGAACATTCATTCATATCGATATAGCCCTTTTAAAATAGAAAATAGTCACCATGCATCTATCTTCTTAGCCTCCATTCCCATTGGGTACAACATTTTTTTCATTACGTATGTTGAGATTGGAATTTCATTGTCTCCAGGGAGAATATCTTTCAACAAAGACAACAGAGAAGTGAAGCTTTTGTCACTCCATCTATTGTTAGCCTTCAGAGTATACAATCTCAACACAACACTTAACTTCGTGAACTTAGTACAACCTAAGTATAATGATTTCTCAACATTGTGCACCAAGTTTCTAAATAAGGGAGGTGGGTCTGTAGCATTTTCACACCACAAGTGTGTAGCATCGCATCAACCATGTTTGTCAGAATTGGTTCGTTCTCATCAACATCCTTAGTCATTTCTTTGTGGACACAACTACTACTACCCACATATGCGGATCTCATACTAGGAATCTCTCCATGCAGTACCATTTTGTATAGCCTTGTACAATCCCATTACACATGACATGATCTTTGATCATGTCAACAGTGTCAACTTTCATATTGTTGCTACAATTCCTACATGAGAAATAGAACCTATCAAGAAGTTGTTTTATATGTTCCTATGAAAATCTTACAGACTCATCGATACCATTGATAAACTTTGAAGTGTAGTGATTTGGTATCAACATCCATGACCGATCCATTTCTATAAGATTATGTGGGAGACGAGTATCTCATCAAGTTCTATCTAGTAAGTTAATTTTGGGAAAAAATATGTTTGAATAATTGAGACCCTATCTAGTAGCATTTGGAATCATGAATGTGTACCACCTATCCCTTTCCTGAGAACTTCATCTCACTAGTAAGTGTATAATGGGTGTTAAATTTCAATAAATTTTGGCAGCATTTCCCCACAGTTCTCCAAGTACACCGATGTATTGGATCCTAGATGGGTGATTAGATGCTCTAGAGAGGGGGTGAATAGAGATGAATGCACTTAAACAAAATTCATTAGACCTTCAAGATATATCACAAAATAAGGTTGCTAAATAGGAAGTTTGAGTGCAACTAAAACATGCATAGCAAGGGAGTGGGAGATTGAACATACACCAATTGACAAGCTATTTAGAGTGGTTCCACACTTCAAACTAGAAGTGAGTCAGTCCACTACCTAGAGAGGTCAACCACTAGGATTTCTTAACCTTGCATCTTCATTATATTCATTATAAGCGATACAATACATGACCACCAAAGGACTTACCTATCCACTACAAAGAGTCTTCAACCTTACCAAGGACTTACCCACTTTGCAACGAGTCTTCTGCCTTCTTCCAAGGACTTACCTACTCTTGCACAAGTATTCAGCCTTGCAGGGATTACCCACTCTTCTTGGATCTTTCACCTTTGACACTGGGAGAAGCTTCCACCAAGGACTTACCCACTCAAGTAAGGAGTCTTCTACCTTCACCAAAGGCTTACCCACTCTTACTCCAAGTCTTCAGCCTTGATCTTCACCAAGGGATGCCTTCCCCTGTTCTTCTTCACCTCTCTTAGCCAAGAGAGAGATCCTTCATCTTCACGGTTGAAATGAGAGAAAGGGAGGTGGTGGAAGTGAGAGCCTCACAAGATATACATGTAGGACTAGCTCTCTTACAAATCTCCTACTCACTCTAATGGATGTAGAAAGTGATTAAGCTTAGAGAGAGAGGAGGTTGTAGGAAGCACTCAACTATACAATAGGAACCTCACATAGAGTTTTGCATTGAATGCTCAACCTTGGAATGAAGCCCTAGGGGTCCTATTTATAGCTGGGGATGCCTCTTAGCCTTTGGGAACACTTGAGAACGAAAACTACCCATTTTGTGGCTTGCAACAGATATATTTTCACTTGTTGCAACTCCACAACGGCTAGAAGCACTTTTCTGCACTTTTTCATACAATGCAATCGGTCGAGTTTCTATAAAGGTAACTCGACCGATAGAGTAAAAGACAAAGCTGATATTCAGACCATCGGTCGAGTTTGTCCTGGGGAAACTCGACCGACCAATGAAAATCGAATTGGTCAGGTACTCCATCGGTCGAGTTTTGTGAAGTGTAAAATCGACCAATCAAAAGCATTTTCAAGATCTAATCAGGATCGGTCAAGTTTTGTGTATTGACAACTCAACCAATGAACAACTTGATGTGAATTTTGGAAAATGGCTTTTGAATGCTTAAACATTCGTTCTAAGTGCTCTTGATTCTTTCCAAGCTTAATTACAAGTCATACAATCATTACAAGTGATTTACAACATGATTCTAATGGATTTACATCATATTACAAAAACATGCACTTGTATTGACTTTGAGTTGTCTTTTCTCCAAGTTGATATGTGCAAGTCAGGGCATTTAGAGTGTGTTTATACCTAATCTGAAATCACTCAAGTAGAGACATTAGACACCAATATGTGGAATGGTTAGTCATCATCAAAACACGAGTATAGTCAATTTAGACGTGAGTCAACATTGACCTAATTGACCTTGAGTCAACATTCTCCCCTTTTTTGAATATGACAAAACATTCCATAAATGTATTGAAAGCATTTAAGTAAAGTCAAACCTTTGGAGAAACCTAGGGTTTTCAATAGAATTGAGTTCATATGCTCCCCCTCAATTGATGCTAGTTCTCCTGCATGGTTAGCTTTCATAACATTTATAGAATACTATGTCTTCTACTCATATATATTCTACACATATATGTCTTCTCCCATTTACCTTCTCCCCTTTATATGGACATGCTTCTCTTCTTCATGTAAGACATGCCTTCTTCCTGTTTTGTCAAAAGAAGACATACCTTTCTCCCCCTTTGTCATTTCAAAAAGTGGGGGTATGAAGTAATAAGAAACACCACGTATTAAAGGAAAGGAGATAACAAAAAGTTATATAAGGAGAGTAAGAGAGCATAGATAGGGGCTTTTCCAAGCATAGAAACAAAACACAAGTTAAAGCATGCACTTGAACAACCCAAAAAGCAAGATAAAGAGCTGTAGAAAAATAAGAAAATGCAATTTTGACCCTCAAGATGACAGAATTTTCCCAAAAAGTGACAGGGCTCATGGCATAGCGATGAGCCTTGCTCAGAAGGCCATTTCTGCAAAGAAAATACTAGTCTTGCACCAAAAACTGAAACTAGAGCAAAATCTGCATAAAATCCAAAAATACTCCAATTTCTACATATAATGTAGATCTGTGTACCCTTCATCACAAAGTTATGCAAGCAACTCAAGATAGTAGATATGCAATTCAAGGAACAAGCTTGAGCATGTATGAGACAAGATACAAGCATAGCATATAGTGAAATACCACTAGATGAGCAAAGATACCAATTATAAACAAGGTTAGAACTACATGTATGTGAACTACTAGTAGATGTTATCACAAGTTAGAACTACTAGTAGGATCTAGATCATAGCAAGAGATACCAAACGATACATAAGATAAAGCAAGCTATGAGTAGATGTAGAGATATATCCAAACAAAGAGATATGCAATTTTAGAAGCATGAAAGGATATAACTCGTATACAAATATGCATCATTACCAAAAGATGATCAACACTAAGAACCTCAAGGTTGTATCAAAACAACATATACACCTAGATAGATGTAGCAAGTTAGAGTACAATGAAAGCAATTTTAGACACAACTAAGAGATCCAAAGAGATCATCATCAAAGCCTGCAAAACAACTCAAAGCAAGTAATTACAAGATATAGATATGCCAATTTAGAGCAATTAGAGAGATAGAGTTGTAAGCAAGACAGGCAATTTAAAGCATGGCAATATGCATATATAAAGGTACCAAAGGAGTGCCAAAGAATAAGGCTATTGGTTGAGAAAATTTAGTTAATAGGGAAATTCTCATAGAATAAGCCAAATGTATATTCTGTGCACAATGTTATTGGTCGAGTTGTATGCATTAACAACCTGGCCGATGACAACTGCTGGCAACACCCATAGGTGCCTATCGGTCGAGTTTCAAACACGACAAACTCGACCGACAAAGCTGCTGTCAAAAGGCACATATATTTCATAAAAACATATTCAGAGGCATGCTAAAAATACAAACCATATCCAAACATGTCTAAGAAAGTTAGTAATGCACTATAGAAGCATTAGAAATAGTTTTTGAGCAAGAGTGTGAAGAGAAACACAAAATACCACTTTTGACTCAAAAACCACATGCATAGTGCACACTAACTTGACAAAAACAAGTTAGAAATGGTTTTAAGCAAGAAAACATTTACCTTTATTCTTACCATTCCTTTTTCCATTTGTTGTCACCCTCTACACATCTCACCTTTCTTCTTTCATGTGGATTGGCAAGTCAATTTGCAATTCAATAGCTCAAGTCAATCCATTTGCAAGTACCTACAAGAAGAAAGATGAAATGGTTCCCAATCATGTTTTTGGGTCTAGAGGGGTTAGTTTAGCAACCCAAGTCCTATTGCTCTTGGGTGCTTTCCTAAAAGGACAACAAGTAGAATAATGGCCAATATCATTGCAATAGTTGCATGTGCCCATAGTCTTGGAACTAGAGGATTCTCCATGGAAGATTGGAGGTCCTTTACCTTTGTTGTTCCTTTGACTACCATCATACCCCAAACCATGTCTATTAATTTGTTTAGTAGTATGGTGTAGGATATCATTAAGGCTCTTTTTACCAACTAAGAATCTTTGCAAAGAAGATCTCATACTACCATTATCATGCTTAAGAGAAGAAATAGTAGAAGACAAATTATTGATATTATCTCTAGCATGCAAAAGATCATTTTCTAAGCAAAGAGCTTTAGTTAAATAAGAATCTCTATCAATATGAAGAGAAGCTATATTATTCTCTCTACTAGTAGAAAGCAAGGAGGCATTTTCTGTTTCAAGAAAAGCAATCTTAGAAAGATAAACACCATTTTCAGATTCTAATTCTTGCAAAACAAAATCTTTGTCCTTATTTTCAGATTTAAGAACATCAATAGCATGCATGAGAAAATCAACAATTAAAGTATGCTCTTCATTTGAACTAGACATAAGAGGTTGAGCTTCTAGAAATCTAACCTTATCAAGTAAATTAGTATTTCCATGTTTAAGATAATCTACTTGACTAAGACAAGCATTTTTGTCATCAAGCAAGAAAGAATTAGCATGTTCAAGATCATCTAGTTCTACATGGAAATTATCAACAATTTTAGAAAGATTTTTCTTTTTCCTTTTATAAGACTTAAGAGAGGCACAAGTTTAGATTTACCTCATTTGAGTCTTCACATTTTGATGCCATAAGAGCAAAATGGCATTCTCCTTCATCACTAGAGCTTGATCTTGATCCTCCACTTGAATATTCACTTGAGCTTGAGTTGGAGGAGTCACTTGAGCTTGAGTGCCATTTGTCCTTCTTGTACTTCTCTTCTCTTCTCTTGTGAAGATGGGTATTTTTTTCTTGTGGGCAATCTTCCTTGTAGTGACCCTTCTTTTCACATGTGAAGCATCGGATGGAGGAGGACTTTCCTTTGTAGAGTTTACCCTTGGACTACATGGCATTTTCTTAAACTTGAGAGGATGGAGAAGCTTGACCAACAATAGCCTTGATTTGAGCTTTTATTTCACCCTTATTCATTCTCTTGAGTTCTTTCTCTTCTTGTCTTTCTACTTCCTCCCTCTTGTCAAGTGTGGTTTCACGTGCTTGTAGATTTCCAATGAGCTCTTCAATAGGGACATCCTTAAGAGACCTTGCTTCTTCAATGGAAGTCACCTTGGGTTCCCACCTCTTGGGGAGAGTTGTAAGGATCTTAGAGTTGATCTCTCCTCTACTCATAGGATGTCCTAGAATAGCAAGACCATTCACAATGGTGTTGAGCCTTGAGTACATGTTGGCTATCCTCTCCTCCTTTCCCATCTTGAACTTCTTAAGCAGCCCTTTGAGCATGTAGACTTTGCTTTCCTTCACTTGATCTGTCCCCTCATAAGTGATGCATAGCTTTCTCCATACCTCATAGGATGTTTCACATGAAGAAATCTAGTTGAACTCGGTGGGGGTCATGGAGGCATAGAGGATTTGCATTGCTCTAGCATTCAAGGTTGCTTTCTCAAGGTAGCATCATCCCATTCTTCAATGTTTGTCTTTGGTAGCTTGTATGGGATGTTCACCATTTGCCACACCTCAAGACTTTATCATTGGATGTAGAATTGAAGCCTTCTTATCCAATAGAGGAAATTGCTCCCATCAAATATTGATAGGTTGATCAAGTATCTCCCTCCTTGGTAGTAACCCATCTTCTCCTACTTGTTTAAGTATGCTTGGAGAAGCCTGCTCTGATACCAATTGTTGGATCCTAGATGGGTGATTAGATGCTCTAGAGGGGGGTGAAAAGAGCCAAATGCACTTAAACAAAATTCATTAGACCTTCAAGATATATCACAAAATAAGTTTTCTAAATAGGAAGTTTGAGTGAAACTAAAACATGCATAGCAAGGGAGAGAGAGATAGAACATACACCAATTGACAAGCTATTTAGAGTAGTTCCACACTTCAAACTAGAAGTGAGTCAGTCCACTACCTAGAGAGGTCAACATCTAGGATTTCTTAACCTTGAATCTTCATTATATTCATTATAAGAGATAAAATACATGACCACCAAAGGACTTACCTATCCATACAAAGAGTCTTAAACCTTACCAAGGACTTTCCCACTTTGCAAGGAGTCTTCCACCTTCTTCCAAGGACTTACCTACTCTTGCACAAGTCTTCAGCCTTGCAAGGATTACCCACTCTTCTTGGATCTTCCACCTTTGACTTCACCTTCACTCAGAGAAGCTTCCACCAAGGACTTACCCAATTGATCAAGGAGTCTTCTGCCTTCACCAAGGGCTTACCCACTCTTGCTCCAAGTCTTCAGCCTTGATCTTCACCAAGGGACACCTTCCCTTGTTCTTCTTCACCTCTTTTAGCCAAGAGAGAGATCCTTCATCTTCATGGTTGAAATGAGAGATAGGGAGGTGGTGGAAGTGAAAACCTCACAAGATATACATGTAGGACTAGCTCTCTTACAAATCTCCTACTCACTGTAATGGATGTAGCAAGTGATTAAGCTTACAGAGAGAGGAGGCTGTAGGAAGCACTCAACTATAGAATAGGAACCTCACATAGAGTTTTGCATTGAATGCTCAACCTTGGAATTAAGCCCTAGGGGTCCTATTTATAGCTGGGGATGCCTCTTAGCCTTTGGGAACACTTGAGAAGGAAAACTAGCCATTTTGTGGCTTGCAATGGATATATTTTCACTTGTTGCAACTCTACAATGGCTAGAAGCACTTTTCTACACTTTTCTTTACAGTGCAATCGGTTGAGTTTCTATAAAGGTAACTCAATCGATAGAGTAAAAGACAAAGCCGATAATCAGACCATCAGTCGAGTTTGTCCTGGGGAAACTTGACCGACCAATGAAAATAGAATTTCTCAGGTACTCCATCAGTCAAGTTCTATGAAGTGTAAACTCGACTGATCAAAATTAATTTTCAAGATCTTATCAGGATCGGTCGAGTTCTATGTATTGACTACTCGACCGATGAACAGCCTGATGTGAATTTTGGAAAATGGCTTTTGAGTGCTTAAACATTCGATCTAAGTGCTCCTGAGTTTTTTCCAAGCTTAATTACAAGTCATACAATCATTACAAGAGATTTACAACATGATTCTAATGGATTTACATCATATTACAAAAACATGCACTTGTATTGACTTTGACTTGTCTTTTCTCCAAGTTGATATGTGCAAGTTAGGGCATTTGGAGTGTGTCTATACCTAATATGAAATCACTCAAGTAGAGACATTAGACACCAATATGTGGAATGGTTAGTCATCATGAAAACACGGGTTTAGTCAATTTAGACATGAGTCAACATTGACCTAATTAACCTTGAGTCAACATGATGTAGATGGGTAAATACCCACCTACATATGTACCCAGATAACAAAGGGGAAATTTTGTCGAGATATATTGAAATGGTACACACATTATACACTTATATCCTAAATGAGATGAAGTGTTGAAGAACAATCCCGAATCAGGGACTATCCAAGGTTTACTCCTAACGAGTAAATCTCAGACGGGTTTCTAGGCCAATGACACATTGTATGGTTTATAGACTAGACTTTATAGATTAAAAATTAATAAGTTAGGGTTTACTCACATATTACCATGTTACATAATACAACATGAATTATAATCTAGGTTATGCATCTTCATTACCATGTAATATTGATAGAGAAGGCTCAACTCAAATTAGATCAACTTGATCATTTTAAATGCACAAACTATGTACATGAGCTCTAATAAGGAAAATATAGCATATTAGTATAAGATCTTGGTTAACATGGGTGCTCAACACAAGTTGAGTTACTGATATCAAAGTTCAATCATTTCATGATTATAAATTAGCTCCAAAAATCACATATGATTGAGTTGCAACACTGATAGTCATGATAGCACATAAGTCAAGTCATGATAGGTCAAAGATGCATATAAGTGGTCGGAGGCATCAATTACAGTGTAGTGTATTGATTTAGGGATAAAAATTATCATTTTTCCAATATGAAACAAGAATGAATGGCGGAGGAGGAAGAGGAGAAGAACAAATATGAGGAGGAGAGAAAACAATAGAGGATGAGGAAGGTTGGTGATCGGCAGTGGTGGTGATCAATAATAGAACATATGAGGAAGGCAACGATGAATAATAGAGGAGCAGCAGAGCAGTGCCGGCGAGCTTTGCAGGCGAGCTTAGGCAACAACGAGCTTTGGCGGTAGCGACCTATAGTAGTAGAAGTGAGCTTTGCCGGTGGTGAGAAGCAACAACAACGGTGAGAAACTGTAATGTTGTGGCAGATAGGAGATAATGTAATCGTCAGAGCAGTAATGTCGTGTCGGGGGTTTAAGTAGGATACATGTTGTCGGTTATAACTTAAACCAATGGGGGTTTAAGTAAGACTTTTCTCGACAGTTATATTTATTTTATCGAAAATAAATCTCTATTGTGGGTGGGGAAAAAAATCATAGGACCCTTGGCGTGAACACCTCTATCATCGGTCCCTCAAGAAAGAACTTGTCGATAATGGTCAATTCATTCCTGCGGGCCATATTACGCGTGTAAATCTTTATCTCGTCTGGTACTTATAAACTAACCGACGATATATGTTTTTTGAAGGGAAATGAAATGCTCTAAAAAAATTTGTGCGAAATCAAATTTTCACAGGTGATATATAACGTAAGTTTCTTTAACAACAGACTAATGAAATGGAAAACCACAGCCCGTGATTTCTTAGGTGTGCAAACCGCAGCGGTTTCTAAACCCAAACTGATGGTATACGTAACACAATCAGTTTCACTTAAAAGTATAACTGACATTATATCCCCATTATGTAGTAGTGAAACCAATGATTTTGGATGCAAGGATATATCCTCGACTTGCACCCCCACATATTCAACAAAATGTGCTTCCTGTTTCCCACATGAATTACTCTTTTCACCATCCATCAAGTACTGACGTTGTAGATGGATCTATGGTTCAGGGAAAACTATATGATTAGGGTTTCACTTGATTAATTATGCCAACCAGGTGAGCTAAGGTTGCATCATGCAAGTGGACATAAAAACCCTAATTCATTATTGCAAGCATATCTATAAGTCAAATCTAGAAGATATAAAACATATGAGGTTTAAACTTGTCACATCATCACATGATATCACTTCCATACAAGGCTAACATCATTATCACATCATCTTGGGATAACTATCCCTTATCGCATAAGTGGAGGATATCACCTCAAACTAGGTATAAATCCTCTGCCAGGTCACAAGACCCAAACACATTGTTCTTGCATAACATCATTATGTCATCATGCCTCATAAAGGATCATTATCATCACCTTGTGTCATATAAGATATACAATAGCAATCACTATCTTTGATGTACATTCAACCTGCAATGTTAGGGTTACCCAAATAGGAGAGATAATTCATTATTGCATGCTAATCACTTGAATCAAGATAAGCAATTACATCATATACCCAAATTAGGGTTAGGGTTCCATAAATAGCTGATTAGGGTTTCTATCATATCACTCAACATCAAACCCTAGGTACATCACTTCCCACATTCTTGGAACACATTAGGGTTAGGCATTATTATTATGATCAACTAATCATACCAAAGAACATTATTTATCGAACAAACTACAGAGAGACCATATGACCCACATGTGTAGCGACCACATGACTCAACATGTGTATACCACTCAGGAACATAAGATATAGAGACCAACCTTCATAACACATGTAGAGACCACTAGGGTTAGAAAATGTAGTGACCACTAGCTCCATGTGTAATGACTATACATGGATCAAGATGAACACACTGTAGCGACCATGCATCAACTAAAATAGGTGTACTTACCATCCAAAGAGAACCATGAGTAGAGGCCAAGTAGGGTTAAACCATATAGTGATTGCAAGAGAAATTAGAGTTAGGGTTTTGTAGTGACCAAACCCTAAACCAATGCCATGTCGACTAAAACAAATCATTGTATGTATTGGCCAAACAAGTTCATAGCAACATCAAGAGACCAAAGAAGCATGTCGATCGAATCAGATGTAAAACATAAAGAAACTCAAATGTCACCAAGGTGAAACTCAATAATAGGATAATCATCAAAACCCTAGAAATGACCATCATCAAGATCAACAAAAAACCATGCTAAGAGAGAGAAAACCAAATGTCCAACATACATGTGCAAGAACTAAAACCTCTATCTAACATACAAAGGCAGAATCATAAACAATGTGATAAAACCACTCAACATGCATGTAAGAAACAACATCTCCACCATCACTAAAATTTTGAGTGTATGCATTAAGGTTTAGGATAAATAACAATCTATACAAGAACACTTCACAATCTTAAACCCTAAATCACGATAGCATCATCTAGAAACTTATGATCGCATTTAGAGATGAAAATAGTAGCATGAAAACATGAAATGGTGCAATAATAGTAGAGGGAAAAGTTATATAACCTGCCTTGATGTGAAGATCAACTTAAAAGCCATGAGCTCCAAGAGAGAAAAGGAGAACACCAAGCTTGGATCAACTCCACGACTAAGTAAGGTCACCTCAAGAGAATATGAACACACCAAGGTCAAAGGATCTCCCAAAAGAAGAGGATATAAACCCTAGGCCAAAAAAGAAAGGAAAAAGAAGGAAGAGGAGATCTTTATCTCACTCAGGTACTACCATGGTGAAACCATAGTATCGACCTCTATGGAGAGAAGTTCCTCAAGATAGCCACCATGGTAATCCATAGTCTAATGGCCAAGAGAAGAAAGAAAGAAAGGGGTAGGGTTCAAGAAAATGAGATCAAAGAATGATAACTACTTACCAAGCACAAATATCACCAAGAACCACCACAAGGGGGAAGATCAAGCCCTAGAATACCACATGCAAGAGGGGAAATGGCCACTGTCTCCCAGATCAACACCTCTACTTGCACCACCAAGCTCAAGGCCAAACACAAGCAAGAAGAGAGCTAAAAGAGAGCTACATGGGATACTTACATGTGAAAGGAAGGGTATATATACTCAAAGGTAAGATGGAGGTAGAGATTATGAGGTTTCCACTTATAAAAGATTCTCATGACACTTGTCTATCAAAAGGTCGGCCATTCCAGAACTCTAGATATGCATGCAACAAAAGGGTGATAAAAACAAGGTAGTGTAGCAACCACTTAGGTTCACTGCACTCTTCGGTGGTAGCAAAGGTAGGTTTGAACATATTAGCGACCGCTACACTATGTCACTCGACAATAGGTAAAAACACATCCCAACACAAGCAAGCCCTAGTGACCAAAGCCAAGGGTAAGGACTTAGTTCGCCACTTTTGGTATGGTGTGTCGAGAGACACAATCATGAGATGATTGACATGGCATATAATATACATGACTTGATTAATTACAATAAAGGCCAGCTTCCAATTCATTCTGTTTCACCCAATTATGAGATAATGAGGAAACATTATGAATGTCTAAGGAATGACAATACTCAATATATATTTTCAAGTACACTACTTGAATGATGAAATCATATATATGATAAGAGTATGTACATTCTTGATACGTCCCTAGTTGGTTGTTACTATGGAAGGAAGATACACACCAGTAACACATAACACTAGAAATGTGTATTGGTTCATGATGGAAAATCATTAGTCATGATAAGGCATATCAAACCAAGCACATAGATACATACTAGGGAACCGTGTATCAAACAGACCCACATTGAGAGTGACACATGGAAACCATACATGGTAAGTCATAGTCATATGTCATAGTGAAGGTGGTGATTGTGATTCTTAAACCTAAAGTCACTACACTCATCACACATTGTTCGGTATACTTAGATATCATCCAAAGTAACCCTAAAACATGGATTGTCGTAAAGGTGATGATTGGGCAGCTGTGACACATGGGGACTAACTGTGAGTGATGTAGATGGGATTTGTCCCTCCATTGGAGTTTGATATCCTAGACACTTGATAACCAAGACTAAGAAACGCATGTGCATGCACATGTGAATAAAAATATGATATTGAGTTCACATATATCTTATGCAGTCTCCTCAAGTTCAAGGAACATGGATTGAATGATGAAGAGGATGACGATTCCATTCCTCAAGTTCAATTTGTATATTAGAGAGAGGAATTATAAAATCACTACAACACTTTAAACAAATTGTAGTTTGAAGTTGTTCTCCAATTTTTCATTCACTTGGATAGCACTCATGTGTGACTAGGCACCAATCTTGGCTTGTGATGTCATAAGTTAGTTATGTACATTCACTGCCAACGCAATATGGGACCTATAGGGTCACGTACAAAGGAACTAATCTAGAAGAGGAGTTTATTCATGAATGATGATTGTATTGATTACTAAAGTGTTTAGATATTCATTTCAAGTAGCAAATCAACTGACTGGACTGCCAACTAATCGGCTCAAGTGTTGAGATAGTCGTTTGGAGTGTTAGGTTGATTGGAACTGAATTGGCTGAGTTTTGCATGAATTGAGGGACCAAACAATCATCTCACTGGGTGAATTGATCGGCTCAGGTTGGATGAGATGGCCTGTTCACCTAGTGAACTGATTGGCTCGACTGTGCCAACTGAAGGTTCTAGTAGATTTCCCAAATTCATGAGAAAAGTTGATCGTTTCACTTGTTCAATTTGATTGGTACAAGAATTAATGTTGTGCATTAATTGAAAATGATTTTGCTAAATTCATATGTGATTAGGAAATAGGTGAAATGGCTGGTTTGCATGGTGAACTGATTGGCTCACATGTGAACATACTGGTTTAGTTTCCAACCAACTGGTCCGACATTTGTAGGTTGTAAAATTCATATTCTTCTGATCCCTTCCACTCCCACATAGACTGGGAACCCTAAACCTAACCCCTCCTATAAATAGAGAGGTATTGAGGGCTTCCCAACACACACAATTGAGAATTAGTTGCTCTGATAATTGTTGTCCTCCCTAGTTGTGGTAACCAAGAGAGCCCAAGCAAGTCCTACCCGACTAGGGAGGGATAGCGAGGGAGAGAACAACTGGATATTATTATGGGAGAATAGGTTGGTCACTTATACACCAACGTGAAGGAGAACTCCTTCCTGTCCATTCTAGCAATCAGACATGAGTTTTGGGTGATCCATGTGGACTTCCATAGAGGTGAGGTGGCCTTTGCCCCTCATTGGGAGGACGTCGTTAACCCACAGTCCATGGTGAGACTGCAAGGAGCCACTGCATATTTCATTCCAGTCTTCTATCCGTGGTGAAGACTAGGAGTTCCAAAAACACCATACAACAACAATTAGAAGATAGTTGCACTACAAGGTGTTGTAGCCGCTGGACTTTATCCAAGACTAGGTATGAACTCGTTAAACCATCTTTCCTATTTTATAATTATTGATGCAATCTTGTTGTTCTAGGAATATAGAAAGATAAAGAAATTTGTTTCTACTGCCTTACTCCGTGCACGTATTTCCCAATGTTGGTATCAAAGACACATTAATTTACTATGTTTTAGGATAATCAATATGATCAATTTTTTTTTCATATTTTATTTATTGCATACAATGTGAATACTTAAACTCTTTCATATGCATATCCAATCAAGCAATACATAATCATATATATATATATATATATATATATATATATATATATATATATATATATGTGTGTGTGTGTGTGTGTCGCTTGAAAGTGGTTTTGATGGTAGATGTGTAGCATGGTTATGTTCAATAACCCTATATCTTTGTGTGGTTGGATTATTTGGTTTTATTCCTATTATATCTCGGTTTGCATATTGAGTCTCTACCTTCTTATTCACAATGTAAATTTAATTATTTCCTACCTTTTCTCCCCTAGAGTGTAACTCAAGCTGTCTCTCTACCATATAATAAGTTTAAAAGAAATAGAATAGTTTCTTTTCTTGCAACGACAAAGATGGGGATCAACGTCAGGCGATTCGAGTATTCCAGGTGGTGAGCCGACTAGGTGGAGGACCGAACTAAGGAATGAACACAAGAGCAAACTGACCGACTAGTGGACTCAACCGACCATTTGGAAGGAGTCCATACATCAGTTGGATAAGAGTCCAACCGATCATTTTAGAGGACCAACAGAATGACTATGAGGTGAGACGATTGGTTCAAGGGTTGAACCGATCTACCTTGATTGGAAAGCAGAGATCTACACCAACATCATGCTCATACATATGATGTAATGGTTGAACTAGGTGGTAGTAATTCCTTGTTGTTCCAAGGAATTACACTAGACAAGGACATAACCATTTCCTTTTGTTTTATATTGCATGTATATGATACATACTATATATGTGGTGATTGGATATAATATATATATATATATATATATATATATATATATATATATATATATATATATATATATATATCTTTGTGTGAGTGATATATAAAATCCATCAATCAAACATATTAAGTCTAATATGCTTTGCATAAGTGGCACACATGAACATATTGATCGACTAAGCGTAGGTTACACCTTAGCATGGTGTGCCGTCTATCTCGTAGAAGTGTGATGCTAGTAATGTAGGTTTAACCCAAGAGGGGTTCATTATTATCATGTTGACATTTAGGTTAAGCTTAACTGTTGATTATTAATGTGATTAAGTGATATGTGTCGCTTAACACACCAATCACTAAGATTGTTAATCCTAGAGTTTAAACCTTTTAACTTTCCGGTTAAGGCTAGTATAGAAGGGTCGAATCCCAAAGAACAACTTTTTAAGATTGTTTCTTCTTAACCCAATTGTTTGAAGAACTTATTTATTTGTATTTTTTTATATTTTCAGATTTGGAACGAGAATGTAAAAGTAGGTTTGCGTGGCGATTGATTACACTAAGAAAGAAAATCGCTGAAATTAAATTGCACTTAAACAAAATATTATTTGCCCTGCAAAAAGGTAAACAAAGATTGTTGTTAGCACAAAAAGAAATTATGAATAAAAAAGACTAAAAACTAAGGCAAAAAAGACAATCTGTAATTGAAATCAAAGGGAGAGAATCGAGTCTTTAGGGGTTTTCAAAACCTTAGCCATGGTAAGAAAATGAATGAATGATTAATCGACAAATAGGCGACTGTAAGTGAATCACAAAAACCCACAAAAAGATGAACTCCACATGAGCCCATTGGTCCTGGTGCTCATGTTTCCTAGTTCGTCATCCAAAAAGAGATAAATCCGCGGTCACATCAGAATCTCGATGCGATGGTTTAATCGTTCTAAACCCAGATTTCTGTGGTCATTTCTATCGAGTTAACATATACATCTAAGTGAGTAATTACTTCACTAGATCATTGATTAAATAAACCAATTTCCATCTAAATAAGTCAATTAAAACTAATTCGATCAAACCATGGCAAAGGGGCTATTCCCCTTTCCTCGATAAGGAACTACTCACTCATGGTTGAGGAGAAGGGGGAGACGGAGGAAGAAAGTACCTTGGCCATAGTCTAGGCTTAAATAGGAAATTAATCCTTATTCTAGAGACAATGAAATGGCCAGGTTCTTAATTCCATTCTCCAGAACTAAAGAAAGGGAAAAGAAGAGATCTAGATCAAATAGCAAAATAAAAGCAAACTGAAGAACAATCTGAAGAAATGAACAATGCTTCAATAAATAAACTACTTTATTGCTGAATCAGAAGAATACAAGAGTAAAGTCGATCTAAGAATTCCAGTACAAAAGTGATTATCTAAGATGATCCAAGGAGGAGGAAGTGTCCCTCCTTTTATAGGAGAAGGAGGGGGCAACTATTACATTAGGGTTAGACAAAATGGTGGTTGGTGGCTGGCTTTTTGGGTTGTCTGCGTGGCACCAACCGATCGGTTCAAGGCTGAGTTGATCAGTTCAAGGCTGAGCCGATTAGCTGGAGGCTGGTGGAAAATGACTGCCAAAGGAACAATCGCCAACCCTAATTTGGGTGGCAGTGCGGGTACACCCGCTTGGCTGGGATGGATTTCCTCCCATTTTTAGGTCTTCGACCAAGCATTTAATCTTGGGATGTAAACTGATCTGGCCGATTGTCTGATAAGTGCGACGATCGGTGCTAGAGAATGAAATGATCAGTTGGATAAATGAGACGATCAACTCAATAGAGTGAAACAATCGGTTGGATATCGGAGAAGATTGGCTCATGCTCTGAACCTGCGATAAAATGCACATAATTGTCAGATTTGTGATAAAAACAAGAAAATATGAATTTGTGCAATTTCAGGGGATGAAATGAATATCTTTGTTTGACAAGCTTAAATAATTTGCAGAAAAGATGTGCTAAATTAGCATGCATCAAAATACCGCGGACTTAAATCTTTTCTTATCCTCAAGAAATTGAAAATCAAAATGATTCAAAGATTTTGGAATAACAAGTTCATCCTCCCTAGATTAGCAATTCTTCTATCCTTTTCATGGCCAAGCGACCCATCTCCTAGAACCACGAATTGCAAGCACTATGTTTCTTATGAAAACATTTTTCATAACTTATTTTTTAAAACTTATTTGTAAAAATAGTCTTGATCTAACTTTCTCTTTGACAAATAATTTTTTTTTGGTTAATTGTTGCACGGGAATAGATAAAATTGAGGTGTGATGGAAGAATCCCTCCTCTATTCGACTTGGGATATATTTTTTCATGGACTTGTGATTACATTGACCACAATTTTTTATGTGCTCTTTTTTTGGCATCTTTTGATGGTACGTCCCTTTGTGGGGTATGGAAGAAGAGAATGCCACCCCAGACATAGGGTTTGGCATGAGAATTATTTTTCCCATGCAACAAAAACCTTTTTTTTCTTTTTTTTTCAAGATGAGTTTCATTGCATAAGTTAGAAAATACATGTAGCAACATTATATGAGAGTAAAAATGAAAAGTTAATCTAATGCTAAAAATAAGAAAATCTACATTTGATTCTATTTGATACTCTAAATCTTACCATCATTTCTAAGAATTACTATCATGATCATAGGGAACTTGATACTTCAAAGCTTTTGAATAATTTTAAAAATTGAAAAGGTATTAACTAATTTCATTTTTGAAAATAAAATGTAACATTTGGCCGACTAGATAAAGGCCTATGTTTGGAAGGAAAAACAATGAAATACAATGTAAAATGTAGAAAAGAAATGCTACAAAAGGAAGATAGAGGGTGGATCGCGTACCACCCACCCCCACCCCAGACTTAGAATTTTTCTTGGACCAAGCAAACTCTTAGAACGAGATGGAGGGAAAAGGATCACTGCGGTGGAGGGTGCTGCTGGTGGTAGGAGTAATAGTTTCCCCAATAAGGGGAGTCAGGACCTAGATAGCTTTGCTGGGCCCCGTACTCCTCATATGATGGTTGACTGGGAGCATAGTGACCACAGTCTACATGCCAGGACTCCAAAAAACACTACATCAGGTACATGTGAATGAGATGGTGGCCCCGTCTCTGCTGCTCGTGCTGAATCTCATCTAGCTAGGTCTGGACCTTGTAGAAGTCGTAAGGCCCGGCGTCGTCATCTAGTCGCAGCCTAGTGCAACGTCTAGAAGGTGGCAGTGGTGGTCCAATGTCCTCATCATGGGCCTCTAGAGAGAGGCTCCTCCTATGGGGATGTAGCTCGAGGATGGTGTCTGGGTCTGGATGCTCTAGACTGAATCTCTGGGTATGGCCATGTAGATTAGTCAACTCATAGACATAGTTTTCTGCCACAAACCGCACATGTAAAGGGAGCTGGAGGACCATCTGAGTGTCCTTGAATAAAGGATAATAAATGCCATTGGTACCCAAACGGATGAACCTACTATTCTTCAAATAATGAGTGTGGATGAGGTGGTTTTTGAGCTCAAGCGGAGGAAAGGTGATGTGGGTGTAGCCCAAAAAGACGGCAAGCTAGGTGACATAGTGGTGATGCAGAAAGAAGAGGAAGTGGCGTGGTTGGCTTGGGTACCAAAGTGCTCAATGATATCATTGCCCTAGTTGAAGGGCTCTTCATGTAAAAGACACCAGAGAGCATAAAGTTCTACCTGTGTGATTGCTCCCTGAGTACCTTCCCGACTGATGATGGTGCAGGCTAGTATGTGGTGAAGGTAATGGACCATCGGGTTATGGATGCAGGAGGCCTTGGGCGCACTAGGAAGACGGGGTAGAAGCCCGGTGATCTCAGCCCAGAATTTGTCTCTATCATAGTGGTCTGGGTAGGAATCATAAGAATGCGTCATGCAGCGTTCTAGCCAATAATCATCTCTGCCATCAAGGATAAGAGAAGTGATTTTCCTGGCAGAGGACTCCAAATTTTCCCTGAAAATCCTGAATTTGCAACTTGAGTTTCTGAAAGAACAGTGTAACATGCACAAAGTGCTCTAAAACATGATGGTAAGATCACAGTAAATAGAGGTGACATGGTAGGGAAAGTGAAGTATGTGGTTTCTGTGGAGGATGTTGTCGGTACCCTCATGGATTCCTAAACCATCTAGGGTAGTGTCGCACACCCAATGGGGAAGGGAAACGCCGATTGTGTACATCTCCTCATAACGCTAACGATGTTCGGAGTTGGTGAACTGGACGTAGCTACCAGGAATGGGGGCTATGTGGGGTGAATGGGGTGTGGTGGATTCGGGGTCATTGGTGGCCTTATGAGTACCCTCCATCTCACAGAGAAGCTAATCCACCTCATCGATGTCATGGTGCATCTCTTCGACCATCTCGGGTGAATACTCACTAGTGGCGGAGGGTGTGTGGAAATGAACTCTAAGATGAGAGCTGGAATGGCGAGGAGGGTCCTTGGAAGAGGATGTGGTGGATTTTCCCTTGCCCTTGTGAAACTGGCCGAACATGTCTGTTATAGGGCACAAACCGACCGTTTGTCCACTAAAACGATCGTCTGGTGAAACTAAGATGAGCGTCTAGAAAGGGCGAGTCGAGCATCTGGAATCTGAGATGATCAGCTCAGGGTGGCAACATGTGCTTATTATCTTGGTTTGAGCAGGCGGTGGAGCAGGCCGAGCGAAAAAACGGCCAGCTCGTTGGGAAGAGGAGCGGCGGTGGTGTAGCATCGAGTACTCGTCTGAGGTGGCGACCGGTCGTCTGAGTGAGCAGACGAGTGGTGGTGACGGTGAAGCAGGTGGCTGGTATGTGAGTGGAGCAAAAACTGCAAGGGGCAGTGGGGTCGAGTTGGATGGCGTCATAGCTCATCGGGCGGCTGTAGTACTAGGCGAGCGACAATACGTGAGACCGAGTGGTGGAGGAGGTGAGGAGGAGAAGTTGAGGCGAGCAACGAGGTGCAGTGCCGAATGACATTAGAGGCAAGGTGATCGGCAGAGCCAAGCGCTGATCGATTATGAGGCAAGCTAATCTGAATCTAGGTGAGAGTGAGATCTCGCGAGGGTGGGGAGGTGGCTAGGGTTAGAGAGTGAGTTGTGAGGGTTCGGCTCACCTTGGAAGGAGCTTTATAGCAAAGTGAATCCTCTGAGCCGATCGGCTGGGGTCTGAGTCGATCGGCTCATGCACCTCATGCACTGGCTAAGGTTGAGTAAAGAGGGGTTGCCTTGTTTAAAGGGAGAAGAGGGGCGGCCGCATTGTGGGAAATGTGACAAGGTCGAGAACTAAGTCGAGCGGTTGGAAGCTGAGTCGATCGGCTGAGATGTCGAGGATTCCCAACAGAGATGGTTGAACTGACCGGATGGTGAAATGAATCGGTCGGTTCGCTGCCCAGAAAGGGTGGTAATAGAAACAAAAACAAAAAAAATTAGGGAAAAGAAATGGGAAGGGAAGATAGTGTTGGGTTGCCTCCCAACTAGCGCCTTGTTTTACATCGTGGCCTGACAAGGATCAAACTATTAGGATTCTGGGGGAGTTGTGGGGTCAGTTAGGTTTAGGTCTTCCAAAGATGAATATTTGATTGAACCTAACGTGACAAGATCTTCAGTGGTGATGTATCTTTTAAGTCAGTGCCCATTAACCTTGTATTCACCCAAAACTTTATCTCAAAGAAGGAAGGCGCCATGTGGATAGGCACACTTGACAATGTAGGGGCCATACCATCTTGACTTGAGTTTTCCAAGAAAAAGTCATAATCTTGAATTAAAAACTAAAACTTGATCCCCTTCTCTAATGTCTTTGTGCTTGATGTGACCATCATGCAACATTTTGGTTCGGTCTTTGTAGATTTTTGTGTTTTCATAGGCACTCATTCTAAGTTCATCAAGCTCATTCATTTGGAGAAGACGTTTCTCTTCAGCCACAGAAAAGTCAAAATTTAAACTTTTGATGGCCCAACTGGCCTTGTGCTCTAATTCTATTGGTAAGTGACATGACTTACCATAGATCAGTCTGAAGGGGGTGGTACCAATGGGTTTTTTGTAAGCAGTACGATATGCCCACAGAGCGTCATTGATTTTTAACATCCAATCTTTCCTAGTGCGTCCAACATTTTTCTCTAAAATGGATTTGATTTGTCTGTTAGATACTTCCACTTGCCCACTGGTCTGAGGATGGTAAGGAGTGGCGACTTTGTGGTAAACCCCATATCTTTTCAAAAGAGCCTCAAAGCTTTTCTCCAAAAAATGGGATCCCCAGTCAGAAATGACGGTGTGAGGGACTCCAAATCTAGGAAAGATGATGTCTTTAAATAGTTTCTTAATAGGTTTAGAGTCACAGGTTTTAGTGGGTATGGCTTCAACCCACTTTGATACGTAATCGACTGCGACTAAAATGTAAGAAAACCCATAAGAAGAAGGAAATGGGCCCATATAGTCGATCCCCCAGACATCAAAAATCTCTAGTTCCTGCCAAGAGGTGAGGGGCATTTGGTCACGGTTGGAAATGTTACCCATCCTTTGACATTGATCACATGAGAGAATGTAATCATATGAGTCTTTGAAGATGGTGGGCCAAAAGAACCCGCATTGCAAGACCTTTCTAGTTATTTTTTGGGAACTCATATGACCACCAAAGGGGATAGAGTGACATTGTTCCAGAATGGCAATGTTTTATTTGTGGGATACACAATGACGATATAGACCATTGGCACAAAGTCTAAAAATATAAGGTTCATCCCAATAATAATTTTTGACTTCATGTAAAAATTTAGCTTTAGAGTGTTCCATATACTCGGAGTGCAATACACCTGCAACTAAATGGTTCACAAAATCGACAAACCAAGGGAATTGGGAGTCTACCTTGAGCAGTTGGTCATCGGGTAAAGATTCATTTATGGGTTTTTCATCAATGGGGCTATAGCTTAGTCTACTTAGGTGGTCAACCATGACATTTTTAGACCCCTTTTTGTCTAGAATTTCTAGATCAAACTCCTGCAATAACAAAATCCATCTTATGAGTCTAGGCTTGGCATCCTTCTTGGTCATGAGATAGCAAATGGTAGCATGATTAGTGTAAACAATAACTTTTGAACCAAAAAGGTATGAGCAAAATTTATCGAATGCGTAGAGAATGGCTAGCATTTCTTTTTTAGTGGTAGTGTAATTTTGTTGAGAATCATCTAAGGTCTTGGATGCATAATAAATAACATGGTGTTTCTTGTCAATTTGTTATCCTAAAATGGAACCTACAACATAGTCACTAGCATCACACATGATTTCAAAGGGAAGGGCCCAGTCTGGTGCACGAATGATTGGAGTTGTTGTGAGAGCATTTTTCAAACATAAAAAGCTTTCCACGCATGCCTTATCAAAATAGAAAGGCACCTCCTTTTGAAGAAGATTGGTGAGAGGTTTTTTGATTTTGGAAAAGTCACGGATGAATCACCGATAGAAGCTGACATGTCCTAAGAAGGCTCAGATGTCTTTGATTGAGTTTGGGGGAGGAAGCTTGGTGATGACCTCAATCTTAGCTTTGTCCACTTCAATGCCATGGTTGCTCACCTTATGGCCTAGAATAGTACCCTCCTTAACCATGAAGTGACACTTCTCCCAATTAAGGACTAAGTGTGACTCAATACATCTATCAAGGACAAGGGAGAGGTTTTGAAGGCAAGAATCAAAACTGTCTCCATAGACAGAGAAATCTTCCATGAACACTTCCATGACTGTTTCAGTTAATCCTGAAAAAATGGCAGACATACATCTTTCAAAGGTGGTTGGTGCATTGCACAAGCCAAAGGGCATTCATCTAAAAGCGTATGTACCAAAGGGACATATGAAGGTGGTTTTCTCTTGATCTTCAGGATGAATAGGAATATGATAAAATCATGAGTAGGCATCTAGATAATAGAAGTATTATTGATGGGCTAAGCATTCAAGAACTTTATCTAGGAAGGGAAGAGGGAAGTGGTCTTTCCTAGTTGCTTTGTTGAGCTTCCTGTAGTCAATGCACATTCTCCACCCTGTGATTGTGCAAGTGGGAATGAGCTCATTCTTCTCATTTCGAATGACAGTAGTCCCTCCCTTTTTGGGAACAACTTGAACTGGAATGACCCATGGGGAGTCGGAGATGGGATAGATGATTCCTATAGTCAAAAGTTGAATCACCTCTAGATGGACTACTTCCTTCATGTTTGGGTTGAGTTTTCATTGCGGATCTCGAGAAGGTTTGTGGTCTTCTATCATTTGGATTTTGTGGATGTAGATGGATTGATCTATTCCAACTAGATCTGCCATTTTGTACCCCAAGGCAACTGCTTTTTTCCTAAGTTCACCCATAAGCTTGGTTTCTTGCTCAAGGGGAAGGGTAGAATTTATTATGATAGGGTACAGTTCTAGCTCATCAAGAAAGACATATTTCAGGCCTATGGGGAGAGTCTTCATTTCTAGGGCCTTTGGCAGTTCAGGCTTTTCTTCTATTGTGGAGATCATCTTAAGGTCTTCAATTTTAGCATTGGGGATCTCCTCAAAGTTATATAAATGAATCTTGAATTGATTAAATGGTTCATTGTCAAAAACACATTCGGCGGGGATAGTGAGGGCGGTCTGTAGGGGGTCATCAACTAACTCCCATTCCTGCCTTAGTTGGGATAATCTATCAATGCAATCAAGGAGGTAAACCTCTTCCTCAAGACGAGGTCCCCTCATGCTTTCAAACACCCTAAACTCTAGGGTTTGCTTCCCTAATCTTAACAAAATGGTACTAGCCTCAACATCAATCAAGGCACGGGCAGTGGCTAAGAAGGGACGTCCAAAATGAGAGGGTAGCGTAAATCTTCCTTGATTTCCATGATCACAAAATCATAGGGGACATATGCGTCTTTACCAACTTTAACCGGAATGTCTTCTATGATTCCCATGGGTTTGGTCATGGATGAGTCCTCCAGTTGGATAGTCATGGTTGTGGGTAGCATGTCATTGAATCCTAGTCTTTTGCAAAGTCTATGGTGCATGATGGATATACTGGTTCCTAAATCAGCTAGACCCTTTCTACAAGCATTGTCACCCAAGTAGCATCCTATTCCAAAAGAACCTGGGTCCTTCTATTTTTTAGGAATCTTACTTAGGATTATGTATGAAGTGGTCCTAGTAAGTTTAACAGTCTCACATTCTCTAGTAACATATTTCCTAGTCAAGAGAGATTTCATATACTTCGACCAGGCGGGCATGTCTGCCAAAGCATCAAGGAAAGGAATGTCAACATGAATATTTTTCATAGCATCCCTAAATTTCATGAAGTGGGCGTCAAGTCTTGTTTGATTGAGGCGGGCTTGGTAGGGAGGTTGGGGTTTGTAGATTGGTTCTTTGTCTTCTGCCTGAGGGGTTTCGGGGATATATGGTTTGGGTGTAGCTTTAGGTTCAACAACTACCATGTCCTCATCCTCGAATTCTAGAGGTGGGTCCAAAGGTTTTTATGGAGGGGAGGGGACTGCACCTTTCCCGAATGAGTGGAGACTACCTTGAGTTATTCAGGATGTTTGGGGTTGTTTTCAGGCTGCCCTACAAAAGTTCCGGTAGGGGGTTTCTATTGGGCGAACAAATGAGCTAGTTGGGCGTCAGTTGCCTTTTGATGAGCTTGTTGGGCAATGATGATTTGCTCCAAGGCATATACCCTTTCGTCAGCTGAGGGGGTGGGCGTAGGAACAATTGGTGGCAGTTGAGGAGGTGGCTGATTGAGGTTTTGAGGTGGAAGGTTTAAGTTTTGGAATTGTTGTCCTTGATATGGTGGTCGGGTTTGGTGATTTCCTCGATAATTTCCTTGGGTTCCAAATTCCTTTGGTTGTTGTATGGGAATCCAGGTGGTGGTCGATTGTTGCCTTGAGGGTAGGGAGGCCTTTGTTGGGATTGGAGTTGGCTAGAGTTTTCGTCACCTGAAGGGTTCCCATATTATAAACTAGGGTGGTTTCTAGTCTGGTTGGGGTTGTAGTAACTTTGGCCTGGTATGGTATGGATTGAATTGAGGTCTTCTGGCTGTTTTCCCATTTTTGGCAGCATGGGGGTGTTGTAGATGTATTGACAGTGTAGGGTGGTATGATCATATCTTCGGCAAATGCCACAAAGAGAGTCCACGACCTTTATTTGTTGAGGTGACTCCCTAAGGGTGCCTAGGGATGACTCTAACCGATCCTTTTTTAAGGCAATTAATTTGAGGCTTTCTACTATGCTTTGGATATCATGATTAACTTCTGCCTTGGCTACCGTAAGGATTCCACCAATTACCCTTCTAGTCCTTATTTCAGAAGCCCGTTTGACTACCTCCCATGCACTAGTTAGACTTTGGTGCATGAAATTTCCTCCAGATGAGGAATCGAGAAAGAATTTGGTATCATCATCAACACCACGATAGAAGATCTCTATGAGCTGGGCTCGACAGATATCATGGTGAGGGTACTTCCTAAGTAAGTCTTTGAACCTTTTCCAGGCTTCTCCTAAAGATTCTTCTGGGGACATGGAAAAGTGAGTGATTTGTCCCCTGAGTTCATAGGTGAGAGAAGGGGGGTAAAATTTCTCAAGAAACTTGCTTTGTAGAACTTCCAAAGTTGTGACATGTTCTTCACTCCCCATAGTGTTGTAACAGCTACTAGCTTGGCCGGAGAGGGAATATTTGAACAATCTAAGGCGGATGGCATCTTCAGAGTCGTCTGGGAGTTTGTTTAGAGAGTAAAGGTCAATGAACCTTTGAAGGTGATCTTGGCAACTTTCCCCATTGTTGCCTGAGAAGGGATTGGCTTGCATCATGGTGATCCATTGGGTTTGGATTTCAAATTGATGAGCAATGATGTCAGGGGGTACGACCGCATGTTTTACATAGGCAGTTTTGGGAATGTAAAAATCCTTTAGTTGTTTTTGCCTTTCGGCTTCCCTCCTATCGGCTTCTATGGTTTCTTGTTCAGCCCTATAGGCTGCTCGTAAAGCGACTTCTCTTTCTGCTTGTTTGGCTTGAATGAGCTCTCTTTGAGCTGCGAGAGCTTGGTCGATCCTACGGGCGACTTTTTCTTCATTCATTATTGTTTGATTTTGACGGTTTAAACAATGAAAAGTCTTTTCTATCTCCTGATCAAACGATTAAAAATCAGCATTTGGGTGTCGCATGCACAAATTAAGCAGTTAATTGTGTGTAGAAAAAATGGACTGCCAGAATGGAAACTCGGCAGAAGGAGGAGTAGCACTTCTGGAATGTTACTTGGAACGCATAAAAAAAGGAAAAAAGAGTTTTTTAAAAATTTTGGGGTTCGAAGGAAACAAATCCCTTCTCCCCGGAAATGGCGCCAAATTGATGTGCTTCGCTTAACACACCAATCACTAAGATTGTTAATCCTAGAGTTTAAACCTTTTAACTTTCCGATTAAGGATAGTATAGAAGGGTCAAATCCCAAAGGACAACTTTTTAAGATTGTTTCTTCTTAACCCAATTGTTTGAAGAACTTATTTATTTGTTTTTTTGGTATTTTTAGATTTGGAATGAGAATGTAAAAGTCGGTTTGGGTGGTGATTTGTTACACTAAGAAAGAAAATTTCTGAAATTAAATTGCACTTAAACAAAATATTATTTGCCCTACAAAAAGGTAAACAAAGATTGTTGTTAGCACAAAAAGCAATTATGAATAAAAAAGACTAAAAACTAAGGAAAGCAAGACAGTCGGTAATTGAAATCAAAGGGATAGAATTGAGGCTTTAGGGGTTTTCACCACCTTAGCCATGGCAAGAAAATGAATTAAAGATTAATCGTCAAATAGGCGACGAAAAGTGAATCAATAAAACCCACAAAAAGATGAACTCCATATAAGACCATTGGTCCTGGTGCTCATGTTTCCTAGTTCATCATCCGAAAAGAGATAAATCTGTGGTCACATCAGAATCTCTATGTGAATTGGTTTAATCGTTCTAAACCCATATTTCCATGGTCATTTCCATCTGAGTTAACATATACATCTAAGTGAGTAATTACTTCGCTAGATCGTCGATTAAATACACCAATCTCCATCTAAAGAAGTCGATTAAAACTAATTTGATCAAACCATGGCTAATGGGCTATTCTCCTTGCCTCGATAAGGAACTACTCACTCATGGTTGAGGAGAAGGGGGAGACGGAGGAAGAAAGTACCTTAGCCATAGTCTAGGCTTAAATAGGAAATTAATCCTTATTCTAGAGACAATGAAATGGCCAGGTTCTTATTTCCTTGCTCCAGAACTAAAGAAAGGGGGAAGAAGAGATCTAGATCTAATAGCAAAATAAAAGGAAACTGAAGAACAATCTGAAGAAACGAACAATGCTTCAAGAAATAAACTACTTTATTGCTGAATCATAGGAATACAAGAGTAAAGTCGATCTGAGAATTCCAGTAAAAAAGTGATTATCCAAGATGATCCAAGGAGGAGGAAGTTCCCCTCCTTATAAAGGAGAAGGAGGGGGAAACTCTTACATTAGGGTTAGACAAAATGGTGGCTGGTGGCTGTCTTTTTGGGCTGTCTGCGTGGCGCCAACTGATCGGTTCAAGGCTGAGCCGATCGGCTGGAGGCTGGGAGAAAACGGCCGCCAAAGGAACAATCGTCAACCCTAATTAGGGTGGCGGTGCGGCTGGGATGGATTTCCTCCCATATTTAGGTCTTCGAACGAGTGTTTAATCTTGGGAAGTAAACCAATCTGGACGGTCGTCTGATAAGTGTGACGATTGGTGCTGGAGAACGAAACGATTGATTGGATAAATGAGACGATCGACTCAACAAAGTGAAATGATCGGTTGGATATCTGAGACGATCGAATCATGCTCTGAACCTGTGAGAAAATGCACATAATTGTCAGATTTGTGATAAAAACAAGAAAATATGAATTTGTGCAACTTCAGGGGATGAAATGAATATCTTTGTTTGACAAGCTTAAATAATTTGCAGAAAAGATGTGCTCAATTAGCACACATCATTAAGCTCCAGAGGCATACAGATGATTATGGAAAGGAGTTGTGCATAGTATCTATCCAAAAATTGCATATGATGCAATTGGTAAATGTTGCCTACCTTAATGGTTGATTATGGACCCCAGAATATTTCTGAGTAATAATTGAATCATTTTGGATCTTGGCTCACTCGAAAATTGTTCGCTGCAATTTTCTAAATTGATACATGAGAGTTTCAATTTGATCAAAATATTGAGAGTGATAGTTCATGAAAGACCTAATAAACATCATGAAAATTTGTCAAATTGAATCAAATAAAAAATTGAGTTTTTGACAAAATTGCAAACTCTTTTGTAGACTCAAATGGCAATGAAAAATAATCAATTTTCTCTACAATCGGTCCTTGAAAAGGACAATCTAAATGGGAACAACTTTCACGACTAGTTTAGGATGTTGAGAATCATTCTCACACAGGAGTGCAAGGTCTATACCCTAGAGATGCCAGATCTAGATGAACCCCTTCCCACTACACCTAAGGCTAAGACGACTGCTTACAAGAAGCATACTGAAGATGTCATCTATGTCAAGTGTCTGATGCTCTGCTACATGAACTATGAGTTATAAAGGAAGCATGAGAACATGAATGTAATTGATATGGTTACACATTCTAAGAACATGCTCCAAGATTAGGAAATACAAGAGAGATATGATGTCTCCAAGGTATTGTTCAAGTACAACATGAAAGGAGATACAGTAGGTCCTCATGTAATCAATTGTAGTGGGTATGTAGAGAACTTGGCTAGAGTCGGATTCCCCTTAGGTCAAAAGTTGGCCACTTATGTAATTCTACAATCTTTTCCAAAGTCATACAGTTAGTTTGTCATGAACTACAATGTGAATGCCTTTAACATCTCATTGACAAAGTTGTTGGGCGTGTTGGGAACAAATGAGGTACATATGAATAAAGACACACCCAAGTTTATGGTGATGATAAACAAGACAAAGGGGAATTCAAAAGGAAAACGCAAAGCTAAGAAGAGTTTTAAAGCTGGCCAGAAGCCCAAGTCTTCATATCTAAAGGCAAAGGGAAGAGTAAAGAAAAGAGCCAATTCTCACCATTGTCACCAGCCTAGACATTGGAAAAGAAATTTCCCACTCTGGATAAAGGAATTAAAGAATAAGAAGGAAGGAGTTGAGGCCTCCATTTTAGGTATAAAAATTATAAGATAAATTTAACTACTTCTTCATCTCGGTATGTGATACCGGATAGAGATCTGACATACATGTTGAGCAACATCTAATAACAAGTAAGGCCTTTAAGAAAGGACATAGATGGATAAAGTGGAGTAAGAGTTTTTGAAGCTTTAGTTTATATTTAAATTTATCTTAGCCCAATGGGCATGTAATAGAGTTAGTTGAACTGCTATTTCATTATGCCAACAAATAGAAACATTTATTTTCTACATCTTGTATGACAAGGGCGGTAAATCAATAAAGTGAGTTCTTTATGTTTCTATTTCAATGCCCAACCATATAGTGATTTTATATGAAAGAATCTTAAGATGGATGCGTATAATGTAAATACCAAAGGATTATAATTGATAACTCAAGAAATCTTTATCATAGTCGTTTAAGGAACATATGTGAGAAATGCTTTACTAGATTTCATATTGATGGTTATATAGACTCTTTTGGTTATTGAACTAATAAGAGACATGCAAATCTGAAATATGAGCAAGTGACACAATACCCTTCAGTAGAGGTAGTGGCAGGATTTGCATTCTATTTGAATCACTAGAGGTAGTGGGAGGATTAGCATTCTATTTGAACTTATACATATTGATGTATGAAGATCTTATGGAATGAATGCTAAAGGTGACTAGTAATACTTCATTATGTTTGTATTTGGTGAAATATAAACATAAATCTATGGAAGTGTTCAAGAAGATCACAAATGAAATTTAACTTTGATAATACTATTAAGAAACTTTGATATGATAAAATGTTTATATAATTGACATCAATAGTTTTATGACCTTCTAGAAGGACTGTGATAATATATCATGAAGTCAAATCCATCTGAACATGACGATGTGTTAGGATGAATGAATTACATCATGATGGATCATGATATAATCTACTCTTTTAATTTCCTCATAGATGTATACATTACACTAAAATAATTTACCATAAAAATGGTTTAAAAGACATCATATATGATATGATATGGGAATGTCCCAATATTTCATAGGGATAGAAACCTACATTAAAAAAGTAGTTTCTTCACCTGGGTTTATCCACAAACAATGATAGTTGAAATCTTTTATTAATCCTAATCCAACAACAAAGTGTTTGTTTCTAGGATAACTGAGTTCCAAAGGAATGAGTGGGAGTAAAAGTAGAACTGGAAGTGTTCAAGGTCAACAAGGAGGTATACTGTGAACAGGTGAGAATCACAAATTGTTGTGGAATCTTAGGTTGCTCGTGTAACACAAAACCTCATAGTTATACTAGAACACATCTAAAGTTGGAGGGTTATGATTACAAAAAATCACATGGGTTGGTTATAAGATGATGAGCCAACAAACCAACTAGAAGCTATTGAGAACCATAAGTTGGAAAATGGCTCAAAGTCATTAGGGAGTCCATGTACACGAATAAGGTATAACCCTACCAATACCTCTTGAAGGGGAAAACCCACAAGGTGAATCTGGGTTTTCATTGGAAGACCAACATGGATAACGTAAAGGGACATATTCATTACAAAGGTTTTCAAATTAGTTCACAGTGTTTGAACATAATGAAGTTCCTTTAGCAATTGTAATGCTTGGTAATGCATCTAAAATATACTATGAGATTTGGCATATCAAGATTAAAATTGGATTCCTCAAAACAAATATATGAGAGGATGTTTACGTTACACAACCTAAAGGTTTTATGAATTCAAGAATGCAAATAAGGTTTGTAAGCTATAAAGATCAATCTGGTATTGAAACAATAATCTTAGATATGGGATCTTTTGACTTGATGAGATAGTCAAAGAGTTTGACTTGAATCAAAATAAAAGATGAAAATTGTGTTTATTAAAGATTTAGTGGGAGCATATATAAATATTCTACATGTGATGGGGAATAACATCTCAATGTTGTAAGGATTGGGAATTGGCATGGAAAACACCTTCAACAATGAAGACTTAAGTGAAACACTCTATGTGATAGAGATCAAGATCTATAGAGATAGTTCTTTAATGTTTCAGAACATAAGTTTAAGCACATATAATAGCGAGATGTTGAAAGAGTTCAACATGAAGGATTCAATGAGACAGATTTAACATTAGTCTCTCATGAACAATATGTTGTAGCTATGGATCTATCATGAATGCTATAAATGTACTTTTCCCATATGATCTTATATGTATTGGACATGACAAGATAATATAAAATTCCATTATGGGTTATTGGAATGTCAATCAAACCATCCATTGATACTTGTGAAGAACTTAAGGACAAGTTGGGAGTTAATAGCATCAAGGAAGAGTTGGTTGTAAAGGTTTACATCGATGCAAGCTTCCAAAATGACAAAAGTGATCAAAATAAAATATTTTTGATATTAAGAAAAGAGTTGTGAGTTGGAAGGGTTCCAAACTACATGCCATTAATTCTATTCTACAATAGAAGTTGAGTATCCCAGTGTTGTGAACACAGAAGAGAATACTATATAGATCTAGAAGTTCATATGATGATCTTAAAGATGTTCTAACCATTGATGACTCAATATAGATATTGTGACAACAATGAAGCTACTTGTTAGGACAGGAATATCATATACCATGTAACAACAATTTTATCTCACAACGAAGAGATAAGAAATATGCATAAACTGACTAATGGTAAAGTGTTGCTACACCTATTTGATTTGCACTTGTGTAGAAGAAACATAATGGACATGTTTATATCACTCAGAATGAGATTTGTGGGTGATTGTCTCTAAGTGAAAGTGGGAGTCTATTGATATGGTATGCCCAGAGAGCCAATCATGAGATGATTGATATGGCATATAATATACAAAATTTGATTAATTACAATAACAACAATCTTCCAATTCATTCTGTTTCACTCAGTTATGAGATAATGAGGAAACATTATGAATGTCTAAAGAATGACAGTACTCAATGACATATGTTTTCAAGTACGTGACTTGAACAATGAGATCATACGGATGATAAGAGTATGTACATTCTTGATATATCCCTAGTTAGTTGTTATTATGGAAGGCAAATAGACAGTAGTAACACATAAGACTGGAGTGTGTATTGGCTGATGATATAATCTCATTAGTCATGATATGGCATATCAAACCAAGCACAAAAATACATGTTAGGGAATAGTGTATCGGACATACCCACCTTGAGAGTGACACATGAAAACCATACTTGGTAAATCATAGGAATCTCTCATACTGAAGGTGGTGATTGTGATTCTTAGACCTAAAGTCACTACACTCATCATACATCGTTCATTATACTTTGACATCATCCAACGTAACCCTAAAACATGTATATCTATAAAGGTTATGATTGGGTAGCTGTTACACATGGGGACTGACAAAGAGTGATGTAGATGGGTTTTTTCCCTCCTATCGGAGTTTGATATCATGGCCACTTGATAAGTGATAATGAGAAATGCATGTTCCTGTGAATCAATATATGATATTGATGTCAGATATATCTCAGATAGTCTTCTCTAGTTCAAGGAACATGGATTGAATG